>CM038795.1:35133255-36333255 GCA_021764765.1 Vicia sativa | reverse complement strand
TCCCGCATGAAGGTCTTGATAATTTTGCTCTTTTTCTGAGCACAAGCTGGACAGTGATCATTCCAAGGTCTTCACTCCCGCACGAAGGCTTTGAAATATTCATTCCTCTGTTCTAGCTTCATCTTCTTCATTCCAAGATACAGTTGTTCTGGTCAGGTTTGTTGTCACTCCACACCAGTCTTACATGAATAGGTCCATCTTCCACTTCAAGAGACCGTACAATATGAACCAGCTTTGTTCAAACAATTCTCCAGTACAAACCTTTTATCTTGTATAAAACCAGAAAGTATCCTCATGGATCTCATCCAAAAACAGACAGGATGCCTATTGTGATATCAATTAAAATTTTGGTGCAACAGCAGACTCAGATGTCATATAAGGATGTCTTGACATCTGATCTGACATTATAAAAACAAACAAGGTAAGAATAAAAAGAACAGTGTAGGAAAACATAAACAACACACAGAATTGTTCACCCAGTTCGGTTTAAACCAACCTATATCTGGGGGCATACCAAGTCAGGAATGAAGTCCACTATTAGCACTATTAATTTGGAGTTACACTTCCAGTTTATAACCCCTCACTTAATCACTACCCAATGACCCTTCTACCTAGGTCCTCCCTAGATATGAGATATCCTCATCCCACTTCCAATCATCGCGATGATGTCTAGCAGTCAACATCTCAGCCACTACATCAACAACTTGATTTCCAATAACTCTTCAACACCTGAAAAGTAGAAGCCACACTTCTATCATAAACTATCTAAGACTCAAAGCAATATGCTTTTAACTTAGGACACAACTCGGAGTTGCTTCAAAGCTTCCTCCAAGAACAATAACTCAACTCATTACTTCACAGCTTTTGAGTGAGAACAACTTTCCTCTTGCCTACGGGCTTCGAATAAAACACATGGTGACCTTCCCACAATCTGGGAGGTTCACTCACAAACCAACTCTCCTAGAGAGTTGTTACAGACTCAACCCTAAAAACTACATCATTACTAAATTCGGCTGGTACTAAACTTAGGTTACAAAGCTTTTATTTATAACCTATTACCCAACTAGATTTGGGTCTTCAAATCATAACAAAGCTGTTGCTAAAACTGCTCCACGATATTCTCCAAATTAATTGCTAAAAAACACTCCAAGATATTCTCCACAATTTAGGACTTCAATTATTTAGTTCCGTAATATATCTCCTTGATTTGGGCTCCAAGTAAAAACAGTTAAGTTGTTACAAATATCTTAGGAATATTTTGTTTTTGTTAAAAACATAGCAGAGTCCAATTTGTCAGCTCAGCTACGATGTCGTGACATCTTCTTTGACATGTTGTTCCAGATATAGAAACACTTCAACACAACATGTTTCTTCATTAAATAGAACTTCAACCTGTTTTCTCCTTACAAGTTATAAATCATATTTAACCTATTACTGCTATATTAGTTTTACCAAACATAAAGTCAATCCTAAAAATAGAGAATCAACAATTTCATTTGACCTTTTTTAGTGTTCTTTATTAAAGGTAAACACTACAAAGTAGAGTATGAATTATTACCTTTTTTCTTTTTAATCTTTTCATCATCCTGTTAAACCTTTTTTTCTTGTTGAATCCATTCATCATCTTGTCCAGCCTTTTTTCTTGTTGAATCCAACTTCATCACTTGTTGTTTAGAATCGCTGGAGGGGCTTCACGATGGCCGATTTTGGTTCCGTGAAGACATGTATGTTCTGAATCGTGCTTGGTTCGGGAAATGAGATCGGTATTAGGGTTTGTGTTAGGAAGAAGAAGTAATGTTTCCATTTTGGCTTTAGATGCCAAAACAAGTATTGCTTTGGGTTAAGATGTTTTTGGCCTGACACTGAAACCTCTGTTTACATGCCTGGAGTTTCTGTACCGAATGGTACTTGTAGTATTTGCTGAAGATGCATTGGTCTCTTTTCCCTTAGGTTTTTGTTTCCAAAGTATTAGGTTTATGTTCAATTAAATTATAGTGTTCCATTCATTGTTGAACCTGAAATAATCAAAACTATGAGACTTTTGAGTCAACTGTGAGGCAGCTCCAAAATTAAGAACCAAAGTAGAATGCTAAGAACCAAAGTAGAATGCTAAATCCCAGTCTCGTCTCAGCAATGGTGTAGCTTCGGTTAGTGTATAAGTCGAAGTTAACTCTGAATTCACAATTGGAGAAGACAAAGATTTAAGAAAAAAATGAAATGTAAATATATATGAACATTTGTATATTTGTATATTAAATAATTACGAGGCAAAATGGCCTAGTAGCAACCAAAGTAACTTTGGTTCGATTCCTGTGATGTTTGAGAATTCAACTTTACTATGTTAATGCACAATGGCTCTTTTCATCCAACATAACTTAACATTGATGATGTAAGAATTCTAGTCATCCAAAACAACATGCAACAGCAGATAAATCAATCTGTCATTGAAATCAACAGAAAAGAATTATAAATAATAGATTGAACAACACACACATTATCCCTATTTGTAACTCTAATCACAAATCCTCTACTGAACATCATCCATACAACTAAATAAGTTTTGTACTCTCTGTCATAAATAACATCACAAACTGAGGCATGTATCGCCTCTTGCCTTCAGTTACTTGTTATTGCATCATAATTATAATAATCAGTTTGACCAAAATCATGTTCCGGTTTGTGACACTGAGCCCATTTGCAGAGCAAGGCTATCTTAACCACTATTTCTGCAGCTTTGTTGCACATTATTGGATCTTATAAGCTATTCTATCGTTACAATCCTCAGTTTCTTTTCCCTCTAAGCATAGAGTGGAAAAATAGAATCGATACCGAACTATCCAGGTAAAACAGGAAGTTCAACCTTGTCAAAGGAAAAGAAACTGACCCTTCCTTCTGTGACCAGACAGATTTTCAACGGAATCCCCCCGCATTGTCTCTCAAGGGCTTCAATTACTGCTCTAGATGGCAGATGACCCCTGACAGATTATACATGAAAAAACTAATTTAATAGATTTTCCAAAAACATTTAGAGGAGGAAAAAATAAGGGAAGCTTAGATCTAAGAATAAATTTGCATGGCTATTCATTTATAAGGATGAACGATATAGTGTGACTCTTTCTGTTAAACTTTTTAAATGAATAATCAAAATGTATGCTTGAATTCCTACGAGTCATGTTCTCGATTACTACATGATTTTTTGGTTAATGGTATAAATCACTTAACAAATAAATTTCAGAATCTAAAGTAATCATATACTGATATGATCAGAGGTGTAGTAATTACCTAGACAAGTACAGCATAAAACTTGGATCACCATGAGAAGATTTTCTAAACCTGCTGTCAGGAAGATAAACATCAAAATCCGGCTTCAAATCATTAATCTTCAAGTCACCAAATAGCTTACTGATGGAAAGCTCGGGTTTGGAACTTATGTCTACTAGTTGCGTGCTTTCTTCTGGGCCTTCAAGAGCAACTTGTTTTTGAGAACTTCTAACACTCTTCAAACTCCAAGCAACACCATGTCTCCCAATTATGTACCCAAGAGACTTGAGATGCCTGTAAGCCTCAAACAACTCCCAGCAACATCCACTCTTCCTGCCTGCAACCTTATTGTACATTTCAATTAAAGATATACTTCTATTTTCATCGTCTACGAGATGTAAGGCTCCTAGTTCCATAAGATACCTGGCGAAAATTAAAATTTACAAGCATAAGTTTTCAGAATATTCAACTCTAATCTAACCAAGAAATACATCACAAAATCCTCTTTGGCTATTTTATCACCTACAAAGTCTCCTCGATTGAAGTATAAATCTTGCCATTGCGAACTATTCCGGTTGATACCCACATTTTTCCGTTCTTCTCAATAACATCTGCCATTCCCATCTCTTCATTCCACGTGCAATTTGATTTCACGTTCCTGGCGAATGAAATGTAAAAAATTGAAATTAATCAGCGCGATTATCGCAATCAGTGTCGCAACATATGTACCGAACGAAATCGTGAAAATCTCTGTGATAATAACTTATCTAAAACCTTGGTTATAAGAGCTTAATGAAGTAGTTTATCCAAAAAAAAAAACACAGACCTGAATTGCAACTTGGGCAAGGAAGTGGATGTGAAGTGAAGGTCCTCTTCATCACTTGAATTTTGCAAATTGAGTTCATCATTGTCATCATCACTATCTTTCTTTGAAGAATATTCCCACACTTTTGCTTCCATTGATCAAAAGAAGCGGGTCGCCGTTAGAGGTTGAGGGAAAATAATGGTGGCAGTGATTTTGACGGCAAATCGCAAAGCTATAGCGGTGACCGGAAAGAAATCGCGCGACGGTTTCGTGGGCGGCGTGAAAAACTCTCTTGAAAACGAGAGAATGGAAAAGAAAGAGGCATTATGTGGTATCCAGTCAGAGGGCTTTCGCCCTATTCCGCTGAACCAACCTTAATTGGAGCGGTTTCTTATTACTGACTCAATTTTTTTTTAAACTTTTATTATTTAATTTTAATAAAAATACTAAAATTGATTGATTTTGCACTATCATTATTCTCTTAATTTTTTCCTACAAACTCAAAATATTAAAATAATACAAAAATAATTAAACATGCATATAGTCCTTTAATACAAATTCATAGTACAAACTCAAAATATTAAAATAATACAAAAATAATCCTTTAATACAAATTCAAAGCACAAAAAATAAATAATGATAATATTTTATTATATATTAGAAATAAATATAACATGTTTTGTGTTAAGTGTTGTGGATGGATCTTTTGTGAGATCTAAATTTGAAAATTAAATATGACAATATAATAAAGGTTGGTTACAAAAAAATTGTTATAAATTTGATTTGACTTGGAATTCGGAACTAAACTAATAATTCGGTTTAGTTCGATTCTGTATAAGATTTGATTCAATTTTTAAATTTTGTTATTATATTTCAGTTGATCTAATTTAATTTTTTGTCTAAAATATATCATTAGCAGTTCTAGTGGCAATGTGTGTCACTTGATTGGGGCGGGGGGTGTCTTTAAATTCTGGTAGCATTGTTAAGGCAGAGGGAGAGATTGGTCGTTTAAAGGGTCGATCTGGATCGACCCACGTGCTTTCCAACTACAGATAAATATTAAGACATTACTCTATAAATATACTTTTGAATAGAAGTATACTTCCGTAGAGACCAACACCTTCAATCACTACTATAAATAATGTTGGGTAGAAATATAGAGTAGAGAAACACTTTAGAGGGGTGTAAATATACTCTTTTAACATTTTTATTGTTTTTTAAAAAGAGATATCCAAGTTTTTCAAATGTGCAAAGTCTTAAAGCGAAAATATAGATCTTATACTTGTATTGAAAATCAATCACGATTACAAATACACAATTCACAAATATAATAGATTATTCAATGACAATGCACAAAAAGTTACACACTATATTTAATTGATAATTTGTAAATTACACTAAATGTTTTTTTTTACGAAAATTCAACTATTGTAGGATTCAAACACAACTAGTCTGCAGATTTTAATCAGTACTAAACACAAATAGTTTCCAATTCTAACAAAACCTAATTTTATGCAATAAATCGCTACCAATAAGAATTAACAATAAACTACACTAAAAAATGATTGCATAGACATGCAATAACCTACGAAAATTAAAATGTGTGCGCATGAGAGAGAGAGAGAGAGAGAGAGTACACCGGAGTGTATATTGATTCAGCGCTATTGTCCTCGCTTGAGCCTACTCCACTTTCCAATGGTTTCCTATTGAAAGTTTTTCTTCCGCTATGTTTTGACAAATATTACACAGGTTCATATAATCATCAGAGAGAGAGTACACCAGAGTGTATAGTGATTCGACGTTATTGTCCTCGCTTGAGCCTACTCCACTTTCCAATGGTTTTCTATTGAAAGTTTTTCTTCTACTATGTTTTGACAAATATTACACAAGTTCATACAATCACCACACACACACAGAGAGAGATAGAGAGAGAGAGAGAGAGAGAGACTACACTAGAGTGTATAGTGATTTGACGTTATTGTCTTCGCTTGAGTCTACTTCTCTCTCCAACGGTTTCCCATTGAAAGTTTTTCTTGCGCTATGTTTTGACAAATATTACACAAGTTCATACAATCACCAATTCACAATAATACTGAAAAAATAAATCTCTTATCTGAATCTTGACATGTACACAACTTTATGTTGAACAAATCCCTTCAATTTGATTAATGTACAAATCAATTGTCAAAGACAAAACTTTATCCTGAGTTATTCTGAAAGCTTCCAACTCATATGGCAAAGACAAAAAATTATATTACCAAAAGCAAAAAAAGTTTAGTAATGCCATGAAGGAAAACACTGAATTCACTATACTTTCTTCCTCAAGTGTCTTCAAGCTTTCAAATTTAGTGATAAGAAGTTAAAGTCTTGACATGCAAACTTTGGGAGTTCTATCATGAGCAATTTCAAGAGTTTCTCATGTCTGATTAGCATTAATGCATATGTTAATAATCTTGAAGATATTTTTGTCAACTCCATTATAATCAATATTAAGAGCACAAGAATTCCCAAGTTATTCTTCATCTTCGAAAAATGTCTCATTTTTTCCAAGCTTAACGAATTTAGTATCATCACTAGTTCTTTGATGATAATTTTTCAAGTCCATCTACCCAAGAACTTAAGAAAAACAACCATATATGCCTTTTAGTAGTCATAGTTAGTCCGTCAAGATTTGATGGACGATTAATAAATCTTCATGCTTTGTTATTGTCCATCTTATACAAAATAGATATTTTGGTATAAACTCAGCTAGAACAAGATGTATTCTTGGATTCCAATTGAAATTATGTTTGATACGTAAAATGATGACTCACACAATGTTAAAATAATATGTGAGATAGAATTAATTGAAAATAATTGATGAACAATAAATTGAATAAAAAGTAAAAGAATTGGTAAATCAGGGTGCAATCGCCACCCACGTGTGAAAGGTTGTAGTCCACAAGAAAGGAAATTCACTAATTATAAGTAATCAATAATACACGACGGTCTCATCCTAGATCTCCCAATTCAATATCATTTTTCTATTACTATCGTTGCAATTCTAATAAGTCTTCCCCTGAATCTTGAACCACTCATTTTCCTTTAAACACTCTCCCATGTGTTTGTAGGAGTTAATCATGTGTGACGTGACAAATACCACAGCGACATACCAAATACTCTATCTCTCTTACGTAAATAGAATAACTAGAATAAAGTATTACACAACAATTATATAAAACAAAACTCGAATGTGACACACAATCTTTCTTCAAAATTATAGATATGATGTCTCATTATTAGTCAAGACATGTTTCTAAACAAGTTATCTACAAAAAATATTCCAATCAAGTGTAACAACAACCTCTTCATTTGATTATTTTTTTAGGCAAATACACGATGCAGATATTTAAGTGCCTCTTCTAGATCATAGCACACAAAAGCATAAAAGATTTAAACACACAACAACATTCAAACATTCATCACTACATCAAAATAGAAATGTATCATTTCTCCCCTTATTCCCCTTAAAAGAGCCAACGGAAAGAGAATCCAGAGTTAAAACAACAACAAACAAACCCATCCATAACAAATCAGTTCTCAAAATAAACAACAAACTAAAATAACATCAAAGAAAATCACACAAACGAGGTAGTAAAGTCATTATCTAAAGCATCTTCATCCACATCATCATCAATATCTTCCTCTTTATAATTAGACATATCTTCAACATGATCCACATGCATAACATATTTTTCAAATTCATGAACAACATGATGAGACAACGAAACTCTAGCAATTTGAGGACTCAGCATCTTGATAATACCTTCCTAAACACTTTTATTTGCACTGGATGTAGAAATAATTTCATACAGAGCTTTTGCTTCATGATTAACGCCTTGAAAATATGTCTCCTCAATTTGTCAATAGCTATCCGACAATCATAATGAAGTATAAGCTATCATTACCAACTACTACAGTGTTCCTTTAAAAACTTGTACTTACCCAAAAGTACCATACTTCAACAACTTCCAGACCTTCCAAAAATACTAATTCTGACGTCTTACAATTATACTCTTCGCATTTCTAACGACTCTAACAACTCTTGCACTGTCTCCATAAGCAGTACATCACACCAACGACTTACAACCGAAACATATCTAAGAAGCATAGTTTGTAACACCCCAATATTTCCAAATATTAAATAAATGGAATTTTAATTATTTATTTAAAATGGAGTTTTTAATATTTTTGAGAATTATTTAATTAAATAATAAGAATTGGATTATTGGTTTATTATTATTGTAGAATAATAATAATAATAAAAGGAATAAAAGAAGAAAAAGAGAATTGAGATTTATTTTTGGAGAAAAAGCTATCTGATCGGAAAAATAGCAAGTGTACTATTTTCAACGGTGTAGTTATAATGAGTTTCCCCTATTATCGATCTCGAGGACTGCGTAGTAAATACCTATTTGTGCTCTTAATTCAAGTGAACAAAACAATGGTTGGGTTGAGTTTAAAACTTTAAATGATAATCGTAACAAAATAGTGACTGATGAAATATATGAAGAATGATGCTAGGGTGAGTGGTTGCTTTAACAAATTATGATCCGAATCCAGATTTCCTCATTACATATGAAAACTTTAAAATACCTATCTCTAGAATGTTCTTCCTTAAGTCCTTAAGGAAGAAAACTATTAAAATCTCAATCCTTATTCAAATATCCATTCAAATAACTCTTGGTTTTAACCATAAAAATATCAAGAAATTCAGGTGATTAAAAAGAGTTCCTAGTCCTAGGTGAGACTCCTAATAACCTAATTATGCAGAAACCCTAACAATCACAGTCCTGCCAATTATTAGTAATAGGTCTACATGTATTTGTCTGATACATAAGCATAAGAACACCACACAATTAAATTGAAATAGATAAATAATGCATTAAGGAAATCAATAATCTGAATTCATAACAATCGTAAAATCAGGACCACCCCCCTAGCATTGGGGGGTTTAGCCTCTCATAGTATTCGAAGAAAACATTAGATAAAAGTTAAACATTACAAAGAATAATGATGACGTTGATCTTCAATGGTGGCTGCCCCTTTAATCTCGTCGTCTCCGAATTCCTCGTAGTAGCTATCTTCTCTCCTCTGTAATCTTTTTCTCGTACGTTTCAAAAGTCCTCTCTCTTTTCCCAAAATTCCTTCTAATAGTCTCAGCTTCACCCAAGTCTTAGAAAAAGTGCAAAGTACCCTTAATGACAAAGAAAAGGTCCAAAAAACAAAAAGTGAAGTTTCCACACGCTTCCATCAACACGAGCCGTGTTGATTAACACGGGTGCCCGTGTTGATCTCTTAGATAAAAGATTTGCTCCCAGGTCAATCAACACGGTCGTGTTGATTAACACGGGTGCCCGTGTTGATTCACTGACTTTGGTTTTTTTGCGCTTTCCAGTGGCTTTTCGACACGGGCCGTGTTGATTCACATGGGTGCCCGTGTTGACCTCTAAATTCTTCAAAACCTTCAAACTGTCAGCCTTCCAGAGTCCTTATAATCCTTCCGTAAGTTCCTTCGATCATATGCATCAACCTGAAGCACTGAGACTACCAAACAAAATCATAAAACAATATTTTTCACAAACACTTTAATTCAAAATGCACAAGGATCCTAAGATAACCGACATACACTAACTTACTTGAAAACAACTAAAAACGACCAAAGGTGTTACCAAAGTGATGAATTTGTGCCGAATAAAACACAGAAACTTACTAGAAATGGTGATTGATCACAACCCCAAACTTATCTCATTGCTTATCCTCAAGTAATGCATTGAGACCAAACAGAGGACACCCGAAATTTCTCATTTCCACAACACAACCTGCGTCTTTCGCAACTTAATATCTTCATTCCCGATCAAGCGTATGGCTTCCTGAATCAAACTGTCTACCATATTTCCACATCAGAGGACTTCTTTAGCTGCAAGCTTTTCACACTCTCACAAGATCTCTCAGGGTTAAAGTGTTTGCACTCACAGTACTAAAGCATGCAATATCACTTTTAACTTTGAATGTATTCTATTCTTACTACACATACAAATTCCACACACTTTAAGAGGTCTTCGGGTTGTAACGGGGCTTAGGTACGGTGTGATAAACAAAGAAATAGATAACAAATGGTTTTGGGCTCGACATTCATGTTATTTTTCTCATTTTTATGCTTCGACTCACAACCTTGGGGTTTATTCACTTTGACTCGTCTCTACTCAATCTTTCTTTGAGCATTGTACTCATTAGAGTCTAAAATATAGGCAAGTTCTCTTCTTCCTTCTCATTTTTTTTATTCTAGGACATTCACATGCCTCAAGTTTTATTTTCTCATTTTTTCTTTTTGAATTTCTTTTTACTCACTTGCCCTTTATCTATGATTTACCACCTGATAACACGAAATCGTATCATATATTTACTATGAAATTAACCCGTTTTATATCATATTGACCCGATTAACTCCTGAATATTCCGAGTTTTTATGACTTTTTGCAAGTACCACATATCTCAGCTCAAACTAGAAGAAAACATAAAACATACAAAGCTTGCAACAAAGACCAGAAGAGAAAAGATAAATCTGCCAAAAAAAACCAGAAATTGTTGCTGTTACGACCGTCACCTCCTTGGCCACGATCGTAAGATGCTTCAATGCAGGTTACGCTCGTCACCTCCTTGGCCACGACCGTAACACGCTACTTTGTGAAATATGCTCGTAACATAGTGGCCACGACCGTAACAAGATTTATATCAGTTATGAAATACGTGCAGAACGTGGAAAAGCTCAGCAGAAGAGTCTTTGACTCCTTATTTCACTCAACCCACAATTCAACCCACGATTCATCCCACTTTCCGTTTATTTCTGAAGTTTTGAAGTGAAGCCTACGAAACTATTTCCAACTGCCAGTGCATTCATCCTCTATAAATAGCTTGGATTACAAAGTGAAAGGTACAGAGCAATTATCAAGTTTAACCGTGTGGAAGCTCTGCCGAAATCGAAACCAAGCCTTTTTCCAGTTTTCATTCTTTTCCCGTTTTAATTTTCTCAACATTGTCTTGTTTCCTTCGTTTACATTACTGCCAAATAACAATTTCCAACATTAGGAAATTGTTATCCTAGTTAGGATTTATTTATTTCAAGCCTCAGAATTCTTTTATTTTTCCCGATTCCGAAGGTCCAAGTTTTCGGTTTGTGGAAGAAGGACACAGAAATTCTTCTTTATTTCAGGTTTCCATTACATTTGATTTACAGTATACTTCAATTGTTTATTTTAAGTTTTATTAATTATTCATAATGTTTGTTTTACAGTTCCTTTATTTTGTTTACTGTGAATTCATGTTAATTGCAATGGCTAGCTAAATTCTTAGTGTCGGTATGTGATAGTTAAAGGCAGTAGGCATTTAATAGATCCTAAGCTAAAACCTCAATCAACTTAAACACTGGTTATAACTTTTTGTGTTTAAAAATAAAACCTTTTTGTTACGAAAGTAGGAAAAGTAAATAGGTTAGGGTCGAGACCACGAAAGTGTGAGATTTTCACTGAATAGCTAAAGTTAGACATTCGATTTAAATACAGCGAGAGCGCTTTAAAATGAATTAGAATTAATTAAGTTTTCAAAAAGTATTTTCTAAACACTTATGGGCTAGCGAGAGCAGGCATAGGGCTTTAGGAGTATAATCCGATATAAGACCACGAAAGTGTGAGTTGAGGGTTTTTAAACTGATTATTTCTACAGAACAAGTAAGTTGGCCATCCTTATACGCTTAGGTTCGATTAGATCCTTTAGGTCCACTCTATTACCTACCGACCGTTTTATCATTATTCATTTAAAATCAATTAGTTTTACTTTCCTTAACCTCCCTAAAACCAAACGTGACATCATTCGCCTTAGCTAAACTAGCATTACTTTCCTAGCACTAGAGTGATTACAAAGTCCCTGTGGATTCGAAATTCTTTTAATACTACCGCGATAGACTGTGCACTTGCAGTTAAGATACCGTTAGACACATTAGGTCGATCGCACATCACCACCCCAAACTTAGATTCTTGCACACTTTAAAATTAATCACAATCATGTCGAGCGAGGGTAAGAAGAATATGGTGAAAGGTTAACATGGGATTTATTACAACAAAAAGGCTAAGGCTCAACGGGGTTCACAAGGGATAAACATTTAATACATGATGGCTAGAAAGGCTCAAGGTTAAACAAACAATATGCCTCAGTGTGTGTCTTCATGATGTGTTGTGCTAAAAGAACATATGCAAAATCAGAGTGATAGAGTCATACCTGACTGAGCTCTCACGATGATATCTTTTGTATTTGGCCTTTGTATTCTCACCATGTTGGTTAAGCTTACACGCTCTGAAGCACTCTGCATGTCATGTGGCTTCTTTTCCGACTCGAGTATACCATACTACAATTTCGGTCTAGTGTCACTAACTTGCATCCAATCTTTATATATACACACACACACACACACACATATATATATATATATATATATATATATATATATATATTGGTTGTGTCAACTTTCGGGGTGCCTTGGGAGATCAAGTATGGTTTGTATCGTTCATCCACTAGCTATTAGTTCTGGATTCATCCACTATCTATCAATCACTTTGTAACACCATGGTAAACCAGAAGACTCTTAATTATACTTAAAACAAAACCAACAAAACAACAACAATAATAATGCATAGAATGAAAGGAAACTGCAAAAACATATGAAAGAGAAATATGAAAGAGAACCCCCCCCCCCACACACACACACTTGAACTAAACATTAACCTCAATGTTTCAGACCAAGCTCGAGAAAAGTGACTCACAGAGGGTAACGTGGCACACTCTGCTGCTGTCTCCTAGCTTTTACCAGTAGGCTCCTTTTTTATTACCTGCACACACAACAGACCAAAACTAAGTTATTAAAAGCGTGGGTTGCCTCCCACGAAGCGCTCTGTTTAACGTCACTTGGCTCGACGGTTCATCCCCTTATGGGGGGGTACTTTTTCTTCCACACTTTGTTGCTCATATTTTCTGCAACCTAAAACTCATCCAGATCCAAGGCCTTGACCACTTTGTGTTTCCCATCCTTTCCAGCTTCCAGTTTTTCACCTTTTTGTTCCTTCTTCTTTTTCTTTTTGACCTCTTGACTTAACTTGAGACTTTTTATTAATGCCACCAAAGAGATGATGCCTGACTCTTCTTCTGGGAGATATGTTGCCATTTTGGTTTCTCCTTCTACTTTGACCATACCAACTGAGAATTTCTTCTTTTCACCCGCACCTTGTTTCTTGACTCCGAACACCTTCATGGTTATATTCTCATCAAAATGTTTTAAGGTTAGAAGACCTGTCTCGATATTAAAATTACACCTGCTAGTCAACAAAAAAGGTTGACCAATAATGATCAGGGTCTCTTCATCTTCAGGTATGTCCATGATCTGGAAATCCCTTGGAAAAGTAAAGTTTTCAATCTCGACCAACACATCTTCAGCTATCCCATATGACTTCTTGATTGTGTGATCAGCAAATTTTAATTTTGTTCCACTCCCGCTTATCTTTTCAATACCAAGCTTCTTGAAGATTGATAATGGCATTAAACTCACACTAGATCCCGAATCAATTAGAACCCTTTTGAAAGTTATATATTTTATGGTGCATGGTATTGCCATTGATCTAGGATCCTTCTGCTTGACAGGTATTTTTCTCTCGGGCGTGATTGCACATAACTTCTTATAAACGGGTACCTGTTTATCATCTGTTGGCCTTTTTTATAGTATCTCCTTCATGAATTTTTGGTACAAAGGCATTTTATCGAGTGCTTCAAAGAAAGGTATGTTGATCTCTAGCTTCTTGAACAATTTGACAAATTTATCAAACTCTTTCTCTTTTGTGTCCTTATTTGCCACTCGCGAGGGATATGGCAGCCTAATCTCAGGTTTACTCTTGTCTTCAGTTGGCTTTATAGGTAACACCACTTCTTCCTGTTTTTTCTTGTTCTTTCTCACTTCTAAATACACTTCTATAAGATCATCATCAATTTTTTCCTCATCTTCTCTTTCTTTGGCAACATTTTCACTCCTTGTTGTGGCAGCATTAACATTCTCATGGTTCTTCTGATTGCCTTGTGCTTGCATCGCTACTTGTTGCACAATTTGCCCCATTTGAACCTCCAGATTTTTAATTGCAGTTGTGGTGTTCCTATGATTGATCCATGTTTCTTCTTGGAATTGGGAAGTGCGGGCAGCCATCTTTTCAATGGCCACTTCCCATTCTGCCTTTTGAGGAGCTTGTTGTTGTTGATCTTTCCAAGAAAAATTTGGATGATTCTTCCACCCAGGATTATAGGTGTTAGAATATGGGTTATTCTGCTTCAAGAATTTTATCTCCTCAATTTGTTTTGGAGTTGCAAGACATTGAGCAGTCATGTGTGGTCCACTACAAATGTCACAAACCACATTTTTAACCTGTGCTACCTGTTGAGTTCCCATGTTCATAGCTTTAAGCTTTTTCTCCACTTCTGCAGTTATCGCCTCTTCAATTTTGAGTTGTTCATTTACTTCCAACTTCAAATCAATCACTCCCTCTAGTTTGCTTGTAACCCTGTCATATAATTCCATATCCTCATTTGCAGCTATAGCTTCAATAATCTTCTTGATGCTAGTGGCTGTTGAGAAGTTGGATGAGCCACTAGCTTCTGTGTCAATGAGTTGCTTCATTTTGATTCTAAGACCATTCACAAACATCTGCATCTGCTCAGTCTGATCCAGGTTATGAGTAGGGCATGCCACCAGGAGTCTCTTAAATCTCTTGAAAGAGTCTCCTAATGATTCACCCTCCTTTTGTTTGAAATTCAAGATCTCATATCTTTTTCTCATGAACATCGATCCTGGAAAATACGCATTGAGGAACGTTGTTTCCATATCTTCCCAAGATGTAATGCTGCCTGCTGGAAGAGAATAAAACCACTCCTCTGCTTCATCTGCCAAGGTGAACGGAAAGATGTGCAACTTTTTCTATTCTTCAGTATGCCCATCTATCTTTAGAGTGGTGCTCATAGTCAAAAATCGTTGCAAATGCTTGTTAGCATCTTCATTAACCCTTCCAGAAAAGGATCTCTTCTCCAACTGAGTGATGGTGCTCGGGTGGAGCTGAAAGTTAGGAACATTCATCGGTTGGTTGACAATGGTTAGTCTTCCCCCTGGTGCATTTGTGCCTCCGTAATCTCCTAGCAGTCTTTCTTGCGGTGGATCCATGGTCTCAGCTTCTGATTCTGAACCTGAGTGTACTGAATTTTTATCTTCTTCTTCTGCCAGTATTGTTTGCTTCGCTTTTCTTCGCCTAGCGTGAAAGGTTCTTTCTATCTCTGCGTCAAAAAGATAACCAACTGAGGATTTACCTCGCATAAAATATTAGACACAATATTAGTACTGATACAATTTAAAAAGAAAAATAAAATTTTAATTGCAGAGCAATAAAATTTCAATTGAACTAAGATTAAAATCTGTATTTTGGCAGTCCACGGCAACGACACCAAAAACTTGATCGGAAAAATAGCAAGGGTACTATTTTCACCGATGTAGTTATAATGAGTTTCCCCAAGTATCGATCTCGAGGACTGCGTAGTAAATACCTATTTGTGCTCTTAATTCAAGTGAACAAAAACAATGGTTGGGTTGAGTTTAAAACTTTAAATGATAATCGTAACAAAATAGTGACTGATGAAATATATGAAGAACGATGCTAGGGTGAGTGGTTGATTTAACAAATTATGATCCGAATCCAGATTTCCTTATTACATATGAAAACTTTCAAATATATATCTCTAGAATGTTCTTCCTTAAGTCCTTAATGAAGAAAACTATTGAAATCTCAATCCTTATTCAAATGTCCATTCAAATAACTCTTGGTTTTAACCATAAAAATATCAAGAAATCATGTGATTAAAAAGAGTTCCTAGTCCTAGGTGAGACTCCTAATAACCTAATTATGTAGAAACCCTAACAATCACAGTCCTGCCAATTGTTAGTCATAGGTCTGCATGTATTTGTCTGATACATAAGCATAAGAACACCACACAATTAAATTGAAATAGATAAACAATGCATTAAGGAAATCAATAATCTAAATTCATAACAATCGTAAAATCAGGACCACCCCCTAGCATTGGGGGTTTAGCCTCTCATAGTATTTGAAGAAAAAATTAGATAAAAGTTAAACATTACAAAGAATAACGATGACGTTGATCTTCAATGGTGGCTACCCCTTGAATCTCGCCGTCTCCAAATTCCTCGTAGTAACTATCTTCTCTCCTCTATAATCTTTTTCTCGTACATTTCAAAAGTCCTCTCTCTTTTCCCAAAATTCCTTCTAATAGTCTCAGCTTCACCCAAGTCTTAGCAAAAGTCCAAAGTACCATTAATGACAAAGAAAATGTCCAAAAAACAAAAAGTGAAGTTTCCACACGCTTCCATCAACACGAGCCGTGTTGATCTCTTAGATAAAAGATTTTCTCCCAGGTAAATCAACACGGCCGTGTTGATTCACTGACTTTGGTTTTTTTTGCGCTTTCCAGTGGCTTTTTGACAGGGGCCGTGTTGATTCACACGGGTGCCCATGTTGACCTCTAAATTGTTCAAAACCTTCAAACTTTCAGACTTCCAGAGTCCTTATAATCCTTCCATAAGTTCTTTCGATCATATGCATCAACCTGAAACACTGAGACATCTCTTATTCAAGGATTTATTCCCTTATATTTCTCATAAGATCATTGCATCACTAACAGTTTCAGAATAGAATAGATCGTGCGTGGCTTCTAGAAGTCAAAATTAGGGTTTCATCAAAATTTCATCTGTTCAAGATATGCTCAATTAAGGTTTGTGTTTCCACTCACCTAAATTGATCTATCTTAATCAATCATCAACATCTGATCTTCAAATTCCTAACTTTTTTCTCATGATCTACCTTGAATCGACCAATTAGGGTTTTCATCGAAGATAATGAATCATTGATTTTCTGCTCAATGGATGACCTATTTGCTTGAATATTGATCTTAACATCTTCAATGCAACATCTTGACCTAATTTCTTGATTCAAAACATTGCAAAATCCATGTTTTTTCAGCAGAAAAATTCTGAACCATCTGATGAAAATTTATCTGCTCAAAAAAATCAAACTTTGACTTTTGGTCAACTTTTTCAAGATTAATTTTTTTCAATCATAAAAACATTTCAAATAATCCATCTTGATCATAAAAAATCAAGAAATGTGAAAAAGTCAACAAAAAGTCAAGATTTGAATTTTTTTCTAACACTTGGAAAAAATTTCAAGTGCTAAGAAACATGGTTTTTCCTCACTTTCTTGGCCATTTTTCACCTAGATCCGTTTTGATTCAAGAAAAACTCAAAACATGAAAGTTGTAGGTCTTGTTACAAGCTTTCTAAAAAGTCCAAGAACTTGCAACAACACTGTGTGTAGCTAGGGTTTTGATTTTGAAACATAGAGCTCCAAAATCATGGATTTCCAAAATCATGCATCAAAATTACAAGTTGTTTTGCAACTTTCTCCCTTCTAGAAGCCTTGTCACTACATGAGATAAGATTTAAGAGGAAAAATATGATGGAAATAGCTTGGAAGGGATAAAAACACTTGAGTTTTTTTTAAGTAATGATTACAAGATTCCATTTGCATTTAATGAAGGAATATTCCTTTCTTAAGCTTTAAGCTCCAAGTTGCCAGCTCTAAGCTTATTTTTGCCTTTCCATTTCAGAATTTCTTGCCTATAAATAGAGGTTCTCACTTCATTCAAAATCACACCAAAACACTCCTAAACAAGCTTTCCTTCTTTCTTTCTTAAATTCCAAGTTTCAAAGTTCTAAAAAGGAGAATTGTGCAAGTTCCAAGTTTTGCAATTTCTGAGCAAACTTAGGCTTCCAATACTTTCTAAACATCATTAGAGAGTTGTTAGAATCCTCAAGGTAGCCCAAGAACTAGCCAAACTCATAATTTCCTCAAAACTCCATTAGTTGCAATTTTGAGCCTTAAACTTCCAAATTTCCATTTCACTCGTGCATATCTCAATTTTCCACTTCAAACACATCCGATACACTTCATATGAGTGATCCAAGCTCTCATCATTGATCTGTAACAACACCAACTTCAAATTCGAAACTCATTTCAAAGAATTGCAGTTGGACTTGGGTAGGAAGTTCCAAACCATTTCAAACCAAGGTAAGCATACCAACACGTTCCATAAACATCACTGAAGTTGTAGCTATCATAAAAAAACCTCTGGAACACCTTCATCAAGAAACACGAATTCAGTTTAAAGAGGTATAAACTTGAACTTTGAACTCTATGATTTCTAACTTTCAGTCCAAAAAAGGCTTGGCCATTTTGTTTCTGCACTTATGAGGATCATAAACCCTCAATCAATTGCTTGAATTGGTGCACATACACAATTTCACAATCAAAATTCAGAATTAGAGTTCTTAATGTTCTTACAAAATTAATCACCCTACACTTAAAATAAATGAAATTAAATGTCATAATGATGTTCCTGGTGAAAATCCGAGCAAGATTGATGTTTGGATTGTGCAATTTCATGGAGAAACCAGAGAGATACGAATTGGAATCTAGAGGTTGAAGATGAAGTTGTTACGCGCGTTCTTTGATTTCTGGAAAATTCAAATTCTAAGTTTATTTTAAATTTATTAGTTGTTATATTATGACCGGATGTAACAGCCACCCCAGTGGCAAGTCAGCACGCATTTAACCTTTCCTTCGCCTCAAGGTCCAAGGTTCGAATCCCCCTGGAACCTTTTTTTAATAAAAAGCACAACAAGCTTCTGAGGCTTGCTTCCCCAGAAGCACTTCTAAGGTCCAACTCTCCATAAGTACTTCTGAAGCTTCTACCTTCAGAAGCTTCCCATTTCAACACTCTTCAGAAGCACTTCTAGTGCTTCCATTTCCAGAAGCTTTCCAACATGTTTCTAACCATCTCAAGAAGCAACATGCTTCTCATCATTCTTAGAAGCAACTAAGCTTCTACATGCTCCTTCTCAATATTCCAGAAACAACTAGCTTCTATATGCTCCAGAAGCAAGTCTTCTACACGCTCCAGAAGCCAAGCCTTCTGACCCTTCCAGAAGTAGATAGCTTCTGAACCCTTCAGAAGTCCAACTTCTGGATATTTTTCAAAACTTTCATTTTTTTTTAAAATTCCTTCTAAACAAGGTAATTAAATGACAAGTCAAACACATGGCTAAGTGGAAAAACTCTTCATTTCTAAGCCAGAAGTCCAAGGTTCAAATCTCCTTAAGACCAAAAAAACTCTTTTTTTTTATCACTAATTTCTCAAGTTTCTAGCAAACTTAAACATTTTCAAAAACCATTCCAAACTTCTCATTTTGATATGATTTTTTGAACACTTGTCATTCAATATACCTATTTTATGATTATGTCAAAAAAATCCAAAAATATTTTCTTTTTGATTATATTTTAATTAAGTTAAAAATGAGACATTTTAAGTATTTCTTAATACTTTTCAAAAAAATGTTTTCTTTCCAACTTTCAAACTTAAATCTTTTTCAAAACTTCTTGTGAATATTCTTCACTTCTCAAAACCATTTTCAAAACCTCCTAAAAAACACTTTCATAATTAAATTTCTAAACCTCGATCCAACGTCGAGATTCTTTTCAAAATATTTTCATAAATAAATATTCTACTTCTCTCTCCTCCCAAACACATGGTAGTCAGTCCTGTATCGACCCTCGACTGTCTGTTTGACTTCTTAAATGAATCTAATTAACGTGAACCTTGTTTCACCTCACCTTTTCTCAACAAACTTTTTGAGTAGAAAAAGATGATTAGGATGTTTCTGTCCACTCATCCGAGTATTTGGGGCATTAGTTGTTGAACGCTTATGGTCCAATACTCGTCTCCCACATAAAAATAACTCAACTCACTCAAACTCTTTTATCGCTCATATGCGATCATCAAACTCTTTTCTTACAAAGAGTGTGCAATAACCATTTCAAACACGAACGAAGACTTAAGCTTTTCAAACAAACAAAACAAGTCCAAGTTCAAGAATTTGAAATGTCTAAAGCACTATTTTTCTTATAAAATCAACACAACCAATAAAAACCTTTTTAAGAGGAACTACGGAGTTTTGACTTTCCCATTGCACAAGGGAATATGTAGGCACACGGTTCTGAAACCGTGCCAAACTCAAAATAATAATAAATAAACCCCGTTTCTTTTATTTCTCGATTTTAATTCATGAACTTAGAAATTTAACAAACACACGAACACTTAGAACTAAATGGGTCCCATCGAGTATGATGGATGTAAGGGGTGCTAATACCTTCCCCTTGCATAACCGACTCCCGAATTCACATCTCTTGGTCACGTAGACCGCCTTATCCATCTTTGTGGGTTTTATCCATATTTCCCCGTTCTTTTTAGAACAAATAAAATTAGGTGGCGACTTCATTGTTTTTAAAACAACCGATGCAAAAAAACCAGTCATCACAGCTGGCGACATCACTGGGGAAATACATCTAAGCGTGTCAACCCTAGTTTAGTTCTTCGTATGTGTGTTTATTTTCGCTTTCTTTTATCACTCTATTTTATGTTTATGATTTAATCAGTTATTTCCTATTGCTTTAATTATTACCTTGTTAATATATTATCTGGTGTGGGAATAATGGATGGGATCATAGGAAAAGCCCACTACCAAGGCTATAGAACACATAAATTAGAGTGGTTGCGTAGTATTGATTTGCTAGACGGAAATGTCTTGTAAGTTGGTGCGAAGACCACACCTAGGGGAGGTTCTTTCGAAGACATTATCACCGATTGCAAGTTATTGCATTGACGATAGTGTTGTTAGAAGGGATTTTTCCCCTACTTTTGACCTTTAAGGAAAACTAACCTTTGGGCTTTAAGAATTCTCAAATGAGACGTTCTTGGATATATAATCTAATCACAAATTTATTGGCGGTGAGAATGATATACCCAAGTTGGGATCAATGATTTTGAGTACCCCGTTCAGATCCTGGTATCGAGGGTTACGTTTGTTAGATCGTTAGACCTGCTTTGTCTATTCGGATAATACGTAACTCTCCCTCAAACCAAATTCTCCTGAAAAAATATGGTAGGATTGCAAGTATCAATTGCGATGCACTTCAATATTGGAATTTATGTTTGTTGTATCAAAAACCCTAAGAGCTATCCTGGGGGGAATCATTGGGTAGACGTCAAAAATATACCCGACCGTCCTAAAAAAATTTAACATGTTAATATTGCATCACATTACATTGCATCCATCATGCATAAATTAATCATCAACATTTAGTTTTTTCCTAAGGACTTGGTTCGTGTAAGCAAACAGTTAACAAATGGATGATAAAAGGCATACCAATCCAATCAAGGTCAAGATGCCAAAGTTGGAGGTTTTGTTACGTTTGAAGGAAAAGGTCAAGAAGGCTAATATGACCACTTTCACCAGAAGATATGGTCACATCCTGAAGCTTGTGGATACAAATGTTGACGTACGTTCCATGGTTGCCTTGTACCAGTACTATGACTCTCCGCTCCGATGTTTTACTTTTCAAGATTTTCAATTAACTCCAACCATTGAAGAGATTGAGATTTTGCTAGGATGGCCTTTGAAAGGTGGCATCCCCTTCACCAGCTTAGGAGAAAGAGTAACATCAGACAGGTTAGCCGAAGTGTTGTATCTTCCGGTCAGAGAGGTTGCACCTATGTGTAAGGATAAAGGGATTCTCCGGAAGGCATTGGAAAGTAAGGCGAAGGAATTGGCAGAATCAGACAATACAAATGCCTTTTATGCTGTTCTTGCTCTACTCATTTTTGGGATCGTCATGTTTCCTAGTGGGAAAGAAGAATTCTTGGAAGAGTATGTTGTTAATGTGTTTGTTTCCAGGAAGAATCATGTTCCAGCTCTTGTGGAAGATGTTCTTTATCACCTTCATATAAGGCATGAGAAGAAGAGAGGTGCGGTTCTATGTTGCACTCCTTTGTTGTACTCCTGGTTTTTGTCTCACTTACCAACTAAGGGCCCGTGGTACGACATATTAAAAGATTTGTCATGGTCTCAAACATTAGTCTGCCTCACTTCATATGTTGTGGTGTGGTACTTACCAAATTAGAATGTGGGAGAAGTTATTACCAATTGTGGAGATTTTCCTAATGTCCCGCTAATGGGATCTCAAAGTTGTATTAATTACAACCCTAGGTTGGCGTTAAGACAGTTGGGTTATCCTTTAAAGACTGAGCCTAATGATGCAATATTAGAGGAGCTCCTCTTGGAAGACTTTGGGAAAGAAAATACTCAATTGTTAAGACAAATCAGAAGTGCTTGGACTCGAATCCATAGGAAAGGAAGAGAAATAGGAAAAAGAGATTGTGTAGCAAAAGAACCCTATAAGCAGTGGGTAATTAGTAGGGTCAAAGAGGTCAAACTTCTGTACGCTCCGGTGGTTCCTGTCAAGGTTCCAGAGCCCGAAGTCACTCATGTTCCTATTGAGGAGTTCAACAAGCTCAAGCTCACAATTACAAAAATGAGGACTGAAGAAGGGAGACAACAAGCAATCCTTACTCATGTTGCTATAGAAAGGGATGATTTGATGCAAAGCCTCAAGGAAAGAGATGATGAGCTTCTAAAGAGTCAAGAGCAGGTAGAGAAAGAAAGGAAAGCAAAGTTCTGTGTGAAAGATAATCTAGATGCAGCCAATTTTGAGTTAAGTAAATTCAATCATAGGTTGGCCGAAGCTGAACAACAAAGAGGGCAAGCTTACGCAGGTAAAGAACAAGCTATCAAGGCAAAGTCTGGCCTAAAGACAACTCTTACCACTCAGATTCAAGAGTTTAATACTGCAAGAGACCTTGTAGCCCGATGGGAAGCATCATATGGGGAATTGGAAGTCCAGTGCAAGGGATGGCAAGAAGAATCCCAACGTCAGAATGAACTTTGGGTGAATAGGGGAGAAACCATTTTTAACCTAGAAGAGCAAAACAAGAGTTTGTATGACAATTACTCAGGCCTGGTGGAATTCTGTAGACAACTAATGGTGGAGGTCCCATAGAGGCTTCAATCAGCTATCGAAGATCTAGAGGAAGACCGAGTGCCTCCGGCGGTGGAATACTTCATTTATCTTCGCAAAGACATGGTGGAACGATTCAAAAAGGAGATAAAGGGAGTTCAAGCCCCAAAGAGGACAACAATTCTGATCTTTTGTTACCTTTATGTACTTTTCAGCTTCATTGTATCTGTTAAACTAAGCAGACCTGCAAGTCTTGCTCTTTACTTTCTCTACAAAAACTAATGTCTGTATTTAAACTTTTATGAAGAAGCTGATTATCCATTTGTTGTGCTGATTGCTTACAAGTGAATGAGTCCAATAAAGATCCTTAGGAATGGGAACACAATCATAAGCATTTTGCATTAATCATACATGATCATGCATTTTATTTAAAAGAGGGACTCTAAACTCATTACGTTTCCTCTCAGCCAAGATTCAAGCTGACTACCCGACATCAGTACGGAACCAGGGCTAACACAAAGAAAGCAATGGATCCGTATGAAACCAGACAGGCTGCCATGCAAGATGACATCGACACTGTGAAGTACAAGATGGACCAGTTGATGGAGATGTTGACTGCTCAACATATAAGGGAAGAAGAGCGAGTCGATGTTGCTGCTACCGCCGTTGTCGCTACTACTGCCGCTGCTGCTACAACAAACAATGCAACTACTATCATTCCTCCCGTTGTTACAGGAAATGTGAGAACCCATCGAGGTAGTGGCAATGCCCCAAGAATGAAAGCACCTAATCTGTTACTCTATGGAATGCCTACTGACTTCTTCAATAAAGCTGACAACCAAGGTAATGCTGTCGCAGTGCATGTTGCTACCCAAACTATGGGAAATGATGAGCAAGAATCGGGGGAGGATGAGCAAGAAAATCTCTGGTCTATGATTCCTCAAGCTGAGGAGGACCAACAAGACGATTATATGAGACAGTTTTATCAAAATGTTGCACCTGTGGGCAATCTGGCTCCTTTTCAAGATATGGCCGCCCAGAAGATGTGCAAAGAGCTAGCGGAGCAAGTGAAGGAACTAAGAGGGAAAAAAGTTGTTGGCATGAGTGTTGTGGACATGTGTCTTGTCCCTGATGTTGTCATTCCACCAAAATTCAAAGTGTCTGACTTTGAAAAATATAAGGGAGTGAGCTGTCCGGATACCCATTTGAGGATGTATTGTCGCAAGATGGCGACACATGTTAAAAATAGCAAATTGATGGTTCATTGTTTTCAAGATAGTCTCTCAGGGGCATCCCTTGACTGGTATATGCAGTTAGAGAAGACGAATATCCGCTCTTGGGATGATTTATTTGTCGCTTTCTTTAAGCAGTACCACTTCAACACCACTATGACTCCCAATCGTGTACAACTCCAGAATATGTCTCTGAAGGAAAGAGAATCTTTTAAAGAATATGCTCAGAGGTGGAGGGAGGTAGCCTCAAGGGTTCAACCAGCTTTAGCAGAAAGAGAATTAAATGATCTGTTCATGGGAACATTGTCGGTGCAATATTACGAAAGACAGATTGGAAGTACTTTTTCTGATTTCTCCAACCTAGTGATGGTGGGCGAGAAGATTGAGGAAGGTTTGAAAACTGGTAAGATATCTAGAGGGAATGAGGGGATGTCTACAGTAAAGAAACCATTTAATGGCTTTAAGAGGAAAGAAGCTGAAGCCAATGTTGTGTATGAATCAAGGGGCAGAGGAAGAGGAAGACAGCCAACTAGACCTGATCCTGTTCAGGTCCCGTATATGTCATATCCTTATGTTGCTGCTATGCAATTTCCTGGCATGCCGTATCAGCAACTCATGCAAGTGCCTTATTCAACTCAGCTTCCTCAGAGTCAAGCTTCCCAGCAACAACAAGCTAAAGGTCTAAGTCAACAAAAGAGCCCACAATATCATAAGTACACCAAGGAAGAGATCCAACCTATTCCAATGACTTACACTAGCCTTTTTCCGTATTTAATTCAAGATGGAAGAGTAGTACCGAGGGAATTAAAGCCTGTTCCTGCACCTCCCAAACCATGGTTTAATGAGAATGCTAGATGCGCTTTCCACGCCAATTCTCCCGGGCATACTACAGAGGATTGTTTCGCTTTTAAATGCAAGGTTCAGGAACTTATTGACCGAAAGATGTTAACTTTCGCGGATGTCCCCAACATTGCTAATAATCCATTGCCGAGGCATGGGTCGTCGTCAGTAAATGCTTTGGTTGAAGAAGGAGGAAGTCTGGTTATGGATGTAGATCAATTGGAAATATCATTAAAGAGGGTATTTGAAGAGTTGAAGAGAGTTGATTTAGTTCATGATCATTGTTTGATTTGTCAAGTCAATCTAGAATGCTGTGCAGAGTTCAAGAAGTATCTACAAGGATTAATGTGTCAGCATTTGATTCAGTTTAGCCGAGCTCCGGTTGAAGTTGAAGTAGATGTGGTGGTTCCACTCATCAACAATAGGAGACTTCACATATCTCCAACGGTCCCTATCCAAGAAGAAGAACCTGTTACGGTGGTAGAACCAATGGTGGTTTACCCGCCCGTCCGTATTCCTTATAAAGATACTAAAGCTGTACCATGGAACTACGAGCCTGAAGTTATTGTGGGTGGTAAGCCAATGGTTTTAGGAGAGTCTACTGTTGAAAACATCACTGGTATGAGTGGCATGACCCGTAGTGGTCGTATTTATCACCAGGATCCGACAAAGAATAGAGCTGCAGAGAGGGCGCCAGATGTTCCTCTGAAGAAGGATGGAGTTGTTGATTTAAGTGTGGAAGAGTTAAGGGATACTTTTAAGCCCAGTGATGAGACTTTGAAAATCATCAAAAGGAGTGACTATAAAGTGGTTGATCAGCTTAGCCAGACCCCTGCAAAGATCTCGATCTTGTCTTTGTTGAAAAGTTCTGAAGCCCACAAGATGGCCTTGTTGAAGTTCCTCGAAAATGCATACGTGGCTGAATATATTACAATTAATCAATTGGATGTTGCAATTTCAGGTTTAAATGATAACAGTTGTTTATTGTTCACTGATGCGGATCTCCCTCCAAATGGAGGTAATCATAACATGGCTCTTCACATTTCTGTTACCTGTGGTGGAACAACTCTTGCTAGAGTATTGGTTGATACAGGCTCAACTTTGAATGTGATCCCGAAGACAACCTTGGCCCAATTCCAGGTAGAAGGGGCAATTATGAAACCTAGTTCCGTGATTGTAAAGGCTTTTGATGGATCCCGTAGAATGGCGATGAGAAAGATTGACCTTCCGGTACTTATCGGACCTCAGTTATTCAACATCACTTTTCAAGTGATGGACATCTTTCCAGCTTATAGCTGCTTATTGGGAAGTCCCTAGATACACGACGCTAAAGCTGTCACTTCAACTCTCCATCAAAAAATAAAGTTCTTGCTGAATAACCAGGTGGTGGAGGTTAGTGGTGAAGAAGACTACTTGGTTAGTCACTTGTCTGAGTTCAAGTATGTGGATGTTGAAGACGATGTGCACGAGACTCTCTTTCAAGCTTTAGAAATTGTGGGTACTATGCAAAAAGTGATCAAGTTTGATAAGAAGCCTAAGGGTACCATGACATGTTGGCAGGATGTTAAGGCCCTTATCGACTCTGGAAATACCGAAGGTTGGGGAACGGTGTTAGATATGACAGAGAAGAGAGACAAGAGTGGACTCGGTTACCAACCATCCTCCAAGATTAGTGAAGGTTTAGAGATAGGAAAAGGGAAGGTCCCTCGTCTCGAGGATACTTTTATTGCGAAAGGTTTCTATTCCGACAAGGCTATCAATGCCATTGATGACGATGAGCATGCAACAGAGCTTTCTCAGATGGTGTTTCGTACTCCTCCCGGCGTTGTCCCCAAGAATTGGATCGTCAAGGATGTTACCCCTCTTATTTCATTATCAAAGTAATTTCTTGTTTTAAAACAAAAATCCTGTGCTCTGCCCAAGGCACAAAGGATTGCTTTGTAGGGCTTATTCCGTTTAATGAATAAATTATTATCTTCAATAAAAAGCGCATTTTGTTATTCAGTTTGAGATCTTTTCTTATATCGTTTTTACTATTGTTTTCCATTGCATATTAATAAAAACAACAACATTTTCACTTTTATTTTTGTTAAAATAAACATACATATCTAAAAAAAGAAAATCAATCATTTATGCAGATCACCTGAAACCGAGCTCATTGAACATAGCCATGCTATAATTCCTTTTGACTTTGATTTCCCGATCAACCAAACTGAAGACGATGGTGAGGAAGACTATGAACTCACTGAAGACTTAATGCGTCTGGTTGAGCATGAAGAGAAGACGATCCAACCTCATCAAGAACCAGTGGATGTGATCAATCTGGGGACTGAAAAGGATTGTAAAGAAGTCAAAGTTGGAACTGCCTTGGGGCAAGAGATAAAAGATGAGTTGGTCCGCTTGTTGCAAGAGTTTGTAGATGTGTTTGCATGGTCGTATCAGGATATGCCTGGACTTGACACAGATATTGTTATACACAAGCTGCCACTAAAGCCCGAATGTTCGCCTGTGAAACAAAGACCGAGGAGAACACATCCAGAGATGGCTAAGAAGATTCAGGATGAAGTCAAGAAGCAGTTCGAAGCCGGTTTCCTTGCAGTGTCAGTATATCCAGATTGGATTGCCAACATTGTGCCTGTCCCCAAGAAGGATGGAAAAGTTCGGATGTGTGTAGACTACCGAGATTTGAACAGAGCCAGCCCGAAGGATGATTTTCCTTTACCTCACATTGATGTCTTAGTTGATAGCACAACTCAGTCTTCAGTATTCTCTTTCATGGATGGTTTCTCAGGATATAATCAGATCAAGATGGACCCTGCAGATATGTTAAAAACGATGTTCACTACACCTTGGGGCACCTTCTGTTACAAGGTCATGCCATTCGGATTAAAGAATGCAGGGGCAACTTATCAGAGAGCCATGGTAGCCCTTTTCCATGACATGATGCATAAAGAGATAGAGGTATACGTGGATGACATGATCGCCAAGTATCAGACTGAAGAGGAGCATATTGTTCATCTCAGAAAGTTGTTTGATAGATTAAGGAAATATAAACTTCGTTTAAATCCTAACAAGTGAACTTTCGGAGTTCGATCCGGGAAGTTACTTGGATTCATAGTGAGCCAACGAGGTATTAAAGTGGACCCTGACAAAGTAAAAGCTATTCAAGATATGCCTGCACCAAGAACAGGAAGGAAATTTGTGGTTTCTTGGGACGCTTGAACTATATTTCCCGATTCAGTTCACATTTAACAGCTACTTGCGAACCTTTGTTCAAGTTGTTAAAAAAGAATCAGGCCATTATATGGAATGATGATTGTCAACGAGCATTTGATAAGATTAAGGAGTACTTGCAAGAACCACCAATCTTGATACCACCAGTGCCCGACAAGCCTCTCATAATGTACCTTACTGTACTTGAAGGATCTATGGGTTGTGTTCTGGGACAACATGACGAAACGGGAAGAAAAGAGCATGCAATCTATTACTTGAGTAAGAAATTCACAGAGTGTGAAAGTCGTTACTCTTTGTTAGAGAAAACTTGTTGTGCCTTGGTATGGGCTACTCGTCGTTTGAGGCAGTACAGGGTGTGTCACACTACGATGCTGATATCCAAGATGGAACTTATCTAGTATATTTTCGAGAAAGCAGCTTTGGTCGGAAGGATTGCACGTTGGCAGATGTTACTATCTGAATATGATATTCAATATGTAACCCAGAAAGCTATCAAGGGAAGTGTGGTATCAGAATATCTCGCTCACCAACCCATGGAGGACTATCAACCAATGAGATTTGATTTCCTAGATGAAGACGTCATGTTTGTCAGAGACTGTAACATTCCTGGTCCAGAAGAAGGACCTGAACTAGGATCCCGGTGGACGTTTGTGTTTGATGGTGCATCTAATGCAGTAGGTCACGGAATAGGGGCAATAATTACTTCTCCAACAGGATTTCATATTCCCTTCACCGCCAGAATTTGTTTCGATTGTACCAACAACATGGCAGAATATGAAGCCTGTATTTTCGGGATTGAGGCAGCCATTAATTTAAGGATCAAAATCCTTGAAGTTTTTGGAGATTCAGCACTCGTTATTTGCCAAGTCAAAGGAGAGTGGGAAACTCGTAATGAAAAGTTAATCCCGTATAGAGATCATGTCTTGAATCTAATACCATATTTTGACGAGATCACCTTCCATCATATTCCTAGAGAGGAAAATCAGTTAGCTGATGCCTTGGCCACGTTGTCTTCAATGTTCAAGGTCAAGTGGGCTAATGAAGCACCTTCTATCACTATCAAACGTCTAGATGAACCTGGTTTTTGTATGACGATTGATGGAGAAATTGATGGTAAACCTTGGTTCTATGATATCAAGCAATACATAGAGAAAGGCGAATACCCGGAAGAGGCATCTATCACTGATAAGAAGACTTTGAGGAAGTTGTCTGCCAACTTTTTCTTAAGTGGTGGTGTGATATACAAACGGAATTTTGATTTGGTTTTGCTCAGATGCGTGGATAGACACGAAGTAGATCAACTCATCAAAGAAATTCATGAAGGTTCTTTTGGTGTTCACGCAAATGGACATGCAATGGCGAAAAAGATTCTTAGGGCGGGTTATTACTAGATGACCATGGAAATAGACTGTGTTGTCTATGCAATGAGATGTCACAAGTGTCAAATTCATGCTGATAAGATGCATGTGCCGCCCTCACCTCTGAATGTCTTGAACTCCCCATGGCCATTCTCTAAGTGGGGAATAGATATGATTGGATTGATTGAGCCGAAAGCTTCTAATGGACATCGCTTCATACTGGTTGCCATAGATTATTTCACCAAGTGGGTTGAGGCTGCTTCATATGCGAATGTGACACGACAAGTAGTTACCCGGTTTATCAAGAATAATATAATTTGTCGCTATGGTACTCCTAGCAAGATTATCACTGACAATGGGACAAATCTGAACAATAAAATAATGAAGGAGTTGTGCAACACCTTCAAGATTGAGCATCACAACTCTTCGCCTTACAGATCGAAGATGAATGGCGCTGTTGAAGCAGCTAAGAAGAATATTAAGAAAATCCTTCAGAAGATGGTGAAGACGTATAAGGATTGGCACGAGATATTGCCTTTCGCTTTACACGGGTACAGAACATCTATTCGCACTTCAACAGGAGCGACACCTTACTCTCTCGTCTACGGTATGGAGGCGGTACTTCCTATAGAAGTTGAGATTCCTTCCCTCATAGTTCTGATGGAAACGGAGTTAGAAGAAGCAGAATGGGTTCGGAATAGGTATAACCAGCTCAATTTGATTGAAGAAAAGAGGTTGACAGCAATTTGTCATGGCCAACTTTACCAGAAAAGAATCAAGAGGGATTTCGACAACAAGGTACGTCCCCGCAAATTCAAAGTGAGAGAATTGGTGCTAAAGAGGATAATCTCTCGACACAGGGACCCTCGTCGGAAATGGGTGCCAAACTATGAAGGACCATACGTGGTAAAGAAGGTTTTCTCGGGAGGAGCTCTTATTCTCACCAACATGGACGGAGAAGATTTAGCACATGCTATCAACTCAGACACGGTCAAGAAGTATTATGTCTAAAAAAAAATTATTTTAAGCCCGGTAAGCTGAAAACCCGAAAGAGCGGCTTAAGCAAAAAAGGGTAAAAATCCCAGTGAACCCAAAATCTTCTGAAGATGGTTCACGCAAAAGTTAGGGAATGTGTCAAGACATAACGTTTTCCTGTGTGTTCCTCCTAAAGGAATGTGCATCTTTATGTACAAACTCCTTACGTATGAGTTATTCTTCTCATACTTTAAATAAAAGAATTATTCAGTTGAACTTCGTTTCTTTTCCTACTTTTTATCTTTTCTGCATGTTTAGCTTAATGGCGCGACTGTTTTAGATAAAAATCAAAATCATTAAAAATGGTGAAACAATAAAGCTTTTGAAACTTAAAATTATTTTGATTTACAGAATGTTGGGGAATGATTGACTTTCTAAGTATTGCGCCTATTCCTCTGAATTAGAAGTACCTCTGTACTCACCACGGTGTTTACAAGGAATCAGGTGTTATCTTTCCTTTGAGAAACTCATGTGTTAGCAATCGTGGTTTGGTTATGGTCATTACTCTCCGTTCGATTTCCGGTGGTGTCGGGAATTCAGTTCGATAAACCAAAACATCAATTCAATTCATTCATTCATTCATTCATGTCATATCACAGTATATTCATGCATAAACTTCCGCCAGGATCTGGGATCTGTTCAAAGTGAAGTTGAGCGCAGGCGCCAAAGACTATTTCTCAACTGACAATTTAGTTTTTCCTCCCTAGTGCAAGTTAAATGCTTGGGTGAAAGATAAGTTGGCAGTCTCTTCCCCGGAGAGGTGATTAATCATCCCTAGTGAACTCTTGTGTCAACAGGAACATCCAATGGGATTCCCCCAATGACGTTTCTTTTCTGAATAGTATCAGGAAATCACATACTTTTTGCATCAAAACAAAAAAAAACATCATGCATATCATATCATGCATCTCATACTCATGCATTAGCTCCGGCTAATTCTTTTGCAGATTTTCCCAACTGAAACTGCAAATGTCCTCGTGAGGATCAAATTGAAGGATTAGTTCTCAGACGATATAATTATCCTCTTTTCTCCAGCACAAGTTGTATGGATCTTAACAACTGATGGTTTCCCCAACAGAGATTTCTTCCCCAACGAAAACAATTGTCTTTCATTGGACTCTAAAGTCAGCAAAATTATCTACCGGGAATCCCCAGTGAAGTTTTTCTTATGGAGTTTCCCCAACGAAGCTTAATTTACTCCCAAGTGAGTCTCCTTCAGAAAAGACTACTACAACATTGTTCTTGGTATTTTCAAGAATTCTTTCAGACAAGAATCTTCTCAGCAAATTCTAGTTGCAGTAACTTCTGCAATCTTTACTTCTCTGAGTTGTTCTCAGAAAACTACATCGAACTTCTGGTGTGTTTATTTCCCAGTAAGTCATCAACTACTCAACAGATAAATATCTACCCGGTAGAATGTTTATTCAATCTCAGGATATTTCTCCAACTCAAAAGTTGATCCACATATCCACTTGCTACAACGCATTGTCTGTACAATGCCAGCAAATTGAAGCTCATTACCATAGAAGTTTTTTAGTCACAGGTGCTGAATCTGATTCTTCTATCACTGGTAAAGCTGTCTACATACAGGTTGAAGATCTTGTCAACTCGGAAGTTGTTCAACATGTCTGTACATGTTCAGTAAGATCTCTCATCAGCAGAAACGTCAGAAACAAGATTTACCAACTTTATAAACATCTATATCACACCAGTGTGCTGGATATTGATTTGTTTATCCCCAGAGAAGTGTATTCTCGGGTGCGCTACTGAATTTGTTCTGCTGGTAACTCAGAGGTTACATGGTCAAGACATTCAGCATGCCATGGCTCCTCGCACCTTCGTGCACCAACAATTCTGATATTGTTCTAGCCATATATCTTCGTTAAGGTCTTCGGGTATTCCTTAACTCTTCGGGATTTTCTGACAAATTCTCGATTATATCTTCATTAAAGTTTGCGGGTATTCTTTAACTCTTTGAGATCTTCAGATAGTTTCTCAACTTCATCTTCGTTAAGGTCTGCGGGTATTCCTTAACTCTTCAGAATTTTCTGACAAATTCTCGATTATATCTTCGTTAAAGTTTGCGGGTATTCTTTAACTCTTTGGGATCTTCAGATAGTTTCTCAATATATCTTCGTTAAGGTCTGCAGGTATTCCTTAACTCTTCGAGATTTTCTGACAAATTCTCGATTATATCTTCGTTAAAGTCTGCGGGTATTCTTTAACTCTTTGGGATCTTCAGATAGTTTCTCAATTTCATCTTCGTTAAGGTTTGCAGATATTCCTTAACTCTTCGAGATTTTCTGACAAATTCTCGATTATATCTTCGTTAAAGTTTGCAGGTATTCTTTAACTCTTTGGGATCTTCAGATAGTTTCTCAATTTCATCTTCGTTAAGGTCTGCAGGTATTCCTTAACTCTTCGAGATTTTCTGATAAATTCTCGATTATATCTTCGTTAAAGTTGCGGGTATTCTTTAACTCTTTGGGATCTTCAGATAGTTTCTCAACTTCATCTTCGTTAAGGTGTGCGGGTATTCCTTAACTCTCTGGAATTTTCTGACAAATTCTCAATCATATCAAATCTTTAATCTATTTGTATTTCTTTTTCGCTTGAGAAGTTCGGTTTTCTTCTCATAGCATTTTTATTAAGACATCCTGTGATGGCTTAATCTATTATATTTCTTTTTCGCTTGAGAAGTTCGGTTTTCTTCTCATAGCATTTTTATTAAGACATCCTATGATGGCTTAATCTATTATATTTCTTTTCGCTTGAGAAGTTCGGTTTTCTTCTCATAGCATTTTTTAAGACATCCTGTGATGGCTTAATCTATTATATTTCTTGTCGCTTGAGAAGTTCGGTTTTCTTCTCATAGCATATTCGTTAAGACATCCTGAGATGACTTAATCCATTGTTTTTTGTCACTTGAGAAGTTCGGTTTTCTTCTCATAGCATTTTCGTTAAAACTTGATGTTTACTACTCATTTATGGTACTCGGTTATCCCCAATATTGATGAGATCTACTAATTATATCTCGTTGGATACTGTTGTGTTAAGGCATTTTTGTTGGTGCTTAGCAAAGTTTATTCTCCTCAAGCGTTTCTTCTTTGACTCTGTAGATATCTTATTTGTACTCTCTTATAGTTTTGGTGTCCCGCGTAGGGCAAATTTTTGGGGTTCTTTTAGTATTCAATCCTCTTTTACCAAGAAAGTTTGAAAGCTGTCGCTTTTTCTCACTTATCAGGTTTAAGATGATTGAATAGGGGCAGCTGTCGCACCCCAAAATTTACCCTCCTAAGCTCAGGGTTTCAACTTCCGGAAACGACTTTTGAGTTTGTGTTTATGAAGAGTGATCATGAGACATCTCTTATTCAAGGAATACACTCTTTTGAAAGTGTACAAGATCAAGAATTTATTCCCTTGTATTTCTCATAAGATCATTGCATCACTAACAGTTTCAGAATAAAATAGATCGTGCGTGGCTTCTAGAAGTCAAAATTAGGGTTTCATCAAAATTTCATCTGTTAAAGATATGATCAATTAGGGTTTGAGTTTCCACTCACCTAAATTGATCTATCTTAATCAATCATCAACATCTGATCTTCAAATTCCCAACTTTTTCTCATGATCTACCTTGAATCGACCAATTAGGGTTTTGATCGAAGATAGTGAATCATTGATTTTATGCTCAATGGATGACCTATTTGCTTGAAGATTGATCTTAACATCTTCAATGCAACATCTTGACCTAATTTCTTGATTCAAAACATTGCAAAATCCATGTTTTTTCATCAGACAAATTCTGAACCATCTGATGAAAATTCATCTGCTCAAAAAAGTCAAACTTTGACTTTTGGTCAACTTTTTCAAGATTAATTTTTTTCAATCATAAAAACATTTCAAATAATCCATCTTGATCATAAAAAAATCAAGAAATGTGAAAAAGTCAACAAAAAGTCAAGATTTGAATTTTTTCTAACACTTAGAAAAAATTTCAAGTGTTAAGAAACATGGTTTTTCCTCACTTTCTTGGCCATTTTTCACCTAGACCTATTTTGATTCAAGAAAAACTCAAAACATGAAAGTTTTAGGTCTTGTTACAAGCTTTCTAAAAAGTCCAAGAACTTGCAAAAACACTTTGTGTAGCTAGGGTTTTGATTTTGAAACATAGAGCTCCAAAATCATGGATTTCCAAAATCATGCATCAAAATTACAAGTTGTTTTGCAACTTTCTCCCTTCTAGAAGCCTTGTTACTACATGAGATAAGATTTAAGAGGAAAAATCTGATGGAAATAGCTTGGAAGGGATAAAAACACTTGAGTTTTTTTAAGTAATGATTACAAGATTCCATTTGCATTTAATGAAGGAATATTCATTTCTTAAGCTTTAAGCTCCAAGTTGCAAGCTCTAAGCTTATTTTTGCCTTGCCATTTCAGAATTCCTTGCCTATAAATAGAGGTTCTCACTTCATTCAAAATCACACCAAAGCATTCCTAAACAAGCTTTCCTTCTTTCTTAAATTCCAAGTTTCAAAGTTCTAAAAAGGAGAATTGTGCAAGTTCCAAGTTTTACAATTTCTGAGCAAACTTAGGCTTCCAATACTTTCTAAACATCATTAGAGAGTTGTTAGAATCCTCAAGCTAGCCCAAGAACTAGCCAAACTCAGAATTGCCTCAAAACTCCATAAATTGCAATTTTGAGCCTTAAACTTCCAAATTTCCATTTCACTCGTGCATATCTCAATTTTCCACTTCAAACACATTCCATACACTTCATATGAGTGATCCAAGCTCTCATCATGATCTGTAACAACACCAACTTCAAATTCGAAACTCACTTCAAAGAATTGCAGTTGGACTTGGGTAGGAAGTTCCAAACCATTTCAAACCAAGGTAAGCATACCAACACGTTCCATAAACATCACTGAAGTTGTAGCTATCATAAAAAAACCTCTGGAACACCTTCATCAAGAAACACGAATTCAGTTTAAAGAGGTATAAACTTGAACTTTGAACTCTATGATTTCTAACTTTCAGTCCAAAAAAGGCTTGGCCATTTTGTTTCTGCAATTATGAGGATCATAAACCCTCAATCAATTGCTTGAATTGGTGCACATACACAATTTCACAATCAAAATTCAGAATTGGGGTTCTTAATGTTCTTACAAAATTAATCACCCTACACTTAAAATAAATGAAATTAAATGTCATAATCATGTTCCTGGTGAAAATCCGAGCAAGATTGATGTTTGGATCGTGCAATTTCATGGAGAAACCAGAGAGATACGAATTGGATGTAACAGCCACCCCAGTGGCAAGTCAGCACGCATTTAACCTTTCCTTCGCCTCAAGGTTCAGGGTTCGAATTCCCCTGGAACCTTTTTTTTAATAAAAAGCACAGCAAGCTTCTGAGGCTTGCTTCCCCAGAAGCACTTCTGAGGTTCAACTCTCCAGAAGTACTTCTGAAGCTTCTACCTTCAGAAGCTTCCCATTTCAACACTCTTCAGAAGCACTTCTAGTGCTTCCATTTCCAGAAGCTTTCCAACATACTTCTCATCATTCTTAGAAGCAACTAAGCTTCTACATGCTCCTTCTCAACATTCCAGAAACAATTAGCTTTTATACGCTCCAGAAGCAAGCCTTCTACACGCTCCAGAAGCCAAGCCTTCTGACCCTTCCAGAAGTAGATAGCTTCTGAACCCTTCAGAAGTCCAACTTCTAGACATTTTTCAAAACTTTCATTTTAAAAAAAAAAAATCCTTCTATACAAGGTAATTAAATGACAAGTCAAACACATGGCTAAGTGGAAAAACTCTTCATTTCTAAGCCAGAAGTTCAAGGTTCAAATCTCCTTAGGACCAAAAAAACTCTTTTTTTTATCACTAATTTCTCAAGTTTCTAGCAAACTTAAACATTTTCAAAAACCATTCAAAACTTCTCATTTTGAGATGATTTTTTGAACACTTGTCATTTAATATACCTATTTTATGATTATGTCAAAAAAATCCAAAAATATTTTCTTTTTGATTATATTTTAATTAAGTTAAAAATGAGACATTTTAAGTATTTCTTAATACTTTTCAAAAAAATGTTTTCTTTCCAACTTTCAAACTTAAATCTTTTTCAAAACTTCTTGTGAATATTCTTCACTTCTCAAAACCATTTTCAAAACCTCCTAAAAAACACTTTCATAATTAAATTTCTAAACCTCGATCCAACGTCGAGATTCTTTTCAAAATATTTTCATAAATAAATATTCTACTTCTCTCTCCTCCCAAACACATGGTAGTCAGTCCTGTATCGACCCTCGACTGTCTGTTTGACTTCTTAAATGAATCTAATTAACGTGAACCTTGTTTCACCTCACCTTTTCTCAACAAACTTTTTGAGTAGAAAAAGATGATTAGGATGTTTCTGTCCACTCATCCGAGTATTTGGGGCATTAGTTGTTGAACGCTTATGGTCCAATACTCGTCTCCCACATAAAAATAACTCAACTCACTCAAACTCTTTTATCGCTCATATGCGATCATCAAACTCTTTTCTTACAAAGAGTGTGCAATAACCATTTCAAACACGAACGAAGACTTAAGCTTTTCAAACAAACAAAACAAGTCCAAGTTCAAGCATTTGAAATGTCTAAAGCACGATTTTTCTTATAAAATCAACACAACCAATAAAAACCTTTTTAAGAGGAACTACAGAGATTTGACTTTCCCATTGCACAAGGGAATACATAGGCACACGGTTCCGAAACCGTGCCAAACTCAAAATAATAATAAATAAACCCCGTTTCTTTTATTTCTCGATTTTAATTCATGAACTTAGAAATTTAACAAACACACGAACACTTAGAACTAAATGGGTCCCATCGAGTACGATGGATGTAAGGGGTGCTAATACCTTCCCCTTGCATAACCGACTCCCGAATTCACATCTTTTGGTCACGTAGACCGCCTTATCCATCTTTGTGGGTTTTATCCATATTTCCCCGTTCTTTTTAGAACAAATAAAATTAGGTGGCGACTTCATTGTTTTTAAAACAACCGATGAAAAAAAAACCAGTCATCACAGTATTATAAATAAGTTAGTATGTTAGAATTTTAGGGGTGTTCATTTGTATCCTCAAATTGCTTGCCAAAACTCTGCCCAATTCCACGCTAAAGGAAGAAAGAGTCACTCAAGCCTTTGATGTACGTGAATCACCATATTTCTATTTCAATGCAATCAATTTACATTTAAGTTTGTCTTTACTTTTTGTTTATTTCTGCTTCGCTTTGAACGAATCGTTTACCAAAATACTTCAACGTAAACCGTTGGTCACGAGTCACCAATTAGTGTTTTGTTGAGTCCGGTGCCTACAGTCGTTAGCAGGTAGTCAGAATATAGTGTGTGTGGAAAGCCATTGTGCTGTTTCCCTTGGGCTCTAGAAACCGTTTCTGGGCCAAGGTCTTTTCGCTTACAGAAGCAGTGCAATATACCAAAACCTTAGCACGTGTCTTAAGATCAACTGGTCGATCTTGCAAGTAACCCTTAGTTTTAGGACTTAGGGAGGACCAAGGGTTGTTTACCATTTTCCACAGTAAACACCAATATATCAGTTAAATGTTAACTCTGCTATTTATTTCCAACTGCTAAATTACCAAACTTGTCATTTAATTATTTCTGCAGTTTAATTGCTAACTTTCTTAATATATTCTACTGGTACCAAATTACTCCCATCACTGTTAGTTCCTGTTGTTTTTCTTCTAAGACTGCAACTGCAATTTACCTGCATCAGCACCTGGTTTTCTGCTACTTGTTAATTATAACACAACCATTTTATGTTCTTCAATTAAGTGCTACATGTATTTATTTCCAATGTTATTAAATTAATTGATCAATATCCTAAACTGAAGCACTACAGTTAAATAACCTATATTTGCTTAACGTGCCTTAAGAAAACAAACAGAAACAGAGTGGCCCCCACGTGACCACAAGGGCGGTCACCCTACCCATCACCAAGTCCTTAGGGCGGTCGCCCCAACACCAAGACGGACGTTCCACTTCTTTTATAGCATCAGGGGTGGTCACCCCACCCGTACATACATATTTTTTTCCTTTTATCTTTTATTTACTTTATTCTTCATCAATTCCATTCATTAAATTACTTGAATTCAAACTCAGGTACCAATCTTAGCAGTTTCACCAATAATTCTTCAACGTGTTTACATGGATCAACCTTCCAGACTCAATCAACTTATTTACTAACAATAACTTCACATCAACTTAATTTCCAGTAAAGTCTCAACTACTACAACAAAACATTCACATATACTTCTTATTTTCACTTATCGATCAACACCCATAGCATCGGTGCCAAATCTAACAATTATTCCACACACAGTCTACACAAGCAAAGATAATCTCATATAATTTCATCCCCACATACGATTCATCATAAACCCGGTTATAGAGTTAGAACCCCACACTTACCTGGATTTAACGGTCGCTCTAACTCCGATCGAGTTCCTAATTTTCGGTCACATTCCGATTTGGCTTTTCCGGACTGAAATTCCTCTTCCGGCGGCTGAATCCACAAACCCTTGCTTTCTCATCTTTTTCCCACGTACAACAACTTTCTTCTTCTCTTAACCTAATTCTTTTTGTTTTATATGAAACCAACTTAATATTATTAATAATAATATTGTTCTATTGGACCTATTATTCATACCTCCACATTACTATATATCACACCACAACTATACCAACTTAAGTAAAATAAAAGTCTAATAATAATAATATTATTTCTAATATTATTTCTGCAACATAACCAACTTTATAAATCTCCCTACTAACCAACTAAATAATCTAATTACGTCGAAGAATTCTCAACTTCGATTAAATCCAATAATTAAATCTTAAATTTAATTAAATTCAGGGCGTTACAGACTGCATCCAATATATCATCATCAACGCCTAAACCAGTTTCATCAATAACATTAATGGTAGGAATGGAAATGTCAGCGACATATTTCTTAGCAAACAAATTGTATTTAAAGTTAAGTACACTAGGGGCAACACCAACTCTTTCCTCACTTGTGATAATATCATTCTATTAAACACTCAATAGTGAATATACCACATATTAAATATTAAATAAGGAAGATCAATAGGAAGTTTGAGAGCGCATAACTCATCATGTCTAACAAATTGTTCAAAAACATATTCTCCAAAGTCAAAGGCCCCACGCAGTTATCCACTCTAATTTTATACAAAATGACATACTACTCAAGTATGCATTTACAAGTATTCCTTATGAATTTTTTAACCCCCTTCATTATTTTCTTATTTATGAGTGTGAAATTTTTAAATTGTTTTTAGAAATCAAAAATATATTTTCAGGTAGCATTCTATATCATACAAATCACATTGAAATGGGTTGAGTGTAAATCAGAAATATATTTTTAATTTTAAACTGTATGTAATTTTTAAATACAGCGTGTATGTGAGACCAAATTTAAAATAAATTTTTAATATTATATTATTTAATATGAAATCAAAAACATATTTTTATTTTTCACCCAAATATTTTAAAATATGGAGCATACCAAAAATATATTTCCGATTCTACTCAAAAATTTGAGAAAATAGTGTGTACCAAAAATATATTTCTGATTTTTTAAAAAACATTTTAAAATTTCATAAAGTGCATCCCACCATTATGAAATGGATTAAGAAATTTCCTAATCCTTTTACAAGACTTTCTTCATGCACATCCTCTATGATCTATCTCACAATAGTCTTTCAAAGGAACTCACCAAGAAAAATAGAGAAAATTAAGGACAAGATATCTCACCATAAATCATGACATTTTGCTAAACAACCTGCCTTAAAAAAATACGTCAATCAAATAATGTATTTTAAATAATATTTATTAAATTATTGAATTTTTTTAAATATTCTAATGATAAAAATGTTTATTAATCAATGTTATAGTACCTTTGGTTCCCTTGGTCACCTGTACTAAATACTAATAATAGACCCTTAGACAAAAGAAGGTGATGACGTCAGTTCCATTAATTATAATAAAAAGACTTGTACGAAGGGGTAAAACGGTACTCACAAACCTAAAAACATTTCTCATGTACGTCATTCCGAAGTCCCTAGCAAGTAGCAAGCAAGTTTCTCTATAGTCCCCACCCACTCTGTATGTATAATACCAGAACAGATGTTCAAAATTTTCGCGGCTTCGGTCTCCGTTTCTCGCGTTGGCCACTCTGACACACAACAAATCTAAATCTACCGTTATGGAGCGCCGTCTGCTCAAGGATTTCGACCTTCAGCCCAAACATCCCTCCGTCGAGGCTCTTCGGAGATGGAGATCCGCCGTCACGCTCGTTAAGAACCGCCGTAGACGCTTCCGTATGGTTGCCGATCTTGAAAAACGCTCCGAAGCTCAACAGATTAAGCACGGAATCAAGGTTTCTTTCTCTTCTTCTCCTTTCCCTAACCTTGTATTCAAACTTTTATGTTATTGCATTTTCAGAGATGAATTAGAAATAACAACTTTCATTTTGAAGATATTTTATTTGCTTAAATTTGTTCAGTAACAGGAATTAATTTTACCATGATAAAAAGGACTTCATTTAATAAACAAAATCTCATTTAATGTCTATTTGTAGTTAGTAGTATGGGAAAGCATAGCACTAATAGAGAAATATTAATATGATAAAATGAATTTGCATTGTTGTGAATATTTTTTTAAAAGATTTAATTATATTAATTTGCTATATTTTATGAAAAGTATAGTTTAGGAATATGATTTTTTTCATGTTATTTAAAATTGTTACAACTATTTTTTAATATTTTTCCTTTAGTTTTATATTTCAAATTTATTTACTTAAAAATTGTTAGATTTATAAATATCAATCATTTGTAAATAAAAATAAATACTTCGGTTAGAAATTGAATCATCAACCAGCAACAAGCAGATTATACCTGTTTAGTTATTTAATTTTTTTTATTTATAAAATGTATTTTAAATATTGCTTACTTATTCAATAAAGTATCCATTTTTCCAAAAAAATAATAATGGTTAGAAAGTCATACATGCATATAGCCGTGAACTTTGACAATGATGTGTTGGTATTCATCTTGCCCGATTAATTTAAATTTTTTAATGTTTATTTAATATTTTGATTTTCCTTGTCTTTCCTTGAAATTTTGATCAACACCTAAATTTAATGTGAGCCGATAGATATCCACTAGTATAAATAACCAATTTAATTAGATTAACGGTTGATAGTGCAATCGAGTTGGTGATAGGTCTGATTTTTCGGTTTAATCATTCGGACCGGACTTAACAGTATTGTTATTAAAATTATGCTTTTAATATCAGTATTCTTTTTAGTTCTATAATATTTTTAATTATTTATTATTTTATATTATCTATTTTTGAGTGTAATAAATAACTAAAGAGAAAAATCAATTAAGATGGTGTTCCTCTGTCCGAAATTGTAAAACGTCTAGAACATTTTATACTGTTTAAGAAAAATTATTATTATTGTATGAAAAAGAGAAATTATTTATGATTTTACACTATTGTCCATCGTCAATTAGGGAGGGAAAAGAAATTAAGAGAATTAAAAGAAGAAAGAAAAATAAATAATAGAGAGTATATTAGAAAAAATATTATTAATATTGTGTTGAAATTGTAAAATGACTTATAATTTAGAACAAATTTTTTTTCCTTTCAAAACGTCTTATAATTTGAGACAGGAGAATATATTCTAAGTCATACTATTATTTTTTTTTAAAAATTGTGTAATATAGTTGATTGATTAGTTGTTATTGGATGACGTGTAAAATAATTTTACACTCCAACTTTCATAATACTCATAAATGAAAGTATTATGAATAAATGTATCATCAATATTTTATTTGACTTTAAAATCCACAAATAAATGACAACAATTTTCTTATGTAAATTTAATTGTATTCAAATTTCAACGTCCCTTAAAAAAGATCTATTCAGCCTAGTGATAGGAGATAAAGCTATCGAAATTTCCACGAAATTTCCGCAGCAAAATATGCTATCATTGTCCTGACAATAACGCAATAAACTTGATAAGGCAATGTGACAACTAGTGGGAAATAAACCAGAGAAAGTGGAACCAAATAGTTGACGAGATAAACCAGAGAAAGTGGAACCAAATAGTTGATATCATGACTATTTTTCCAAAAAAGAATTTGAGTTTGATTTCTAAATAGTTTTTTTTAGAAGTGCTTAAAAAAATTATTTATCATTGAAGTGGACTGTCTTTTTTGAATTAAAAAGATATAAAAAGGAATACAAGAAATGTGGATATGATTTGATTCCATAATAACTTTCTTGACACGGAAACAAGGTATTAAGTCATCTGTTGCAGTCTATTAGGAAACAACTAATGACATAGTACAGTAACAACTTATCTGCCATTGACTTCTTCTTGTTCTTGAATTGACCAATTACTTCAAACGTGTTTGGTAGTTGAATGGTTGATTTGATCATAACAATTGAAAGTTTAGCATGTAAAACTAGTTGCCGCCTATAGTTACCATGTCATCTGGTTTCAACAATTGTGGATGTTGGTTGGGGAAAGTTAACATTTCCTTGTCGATTTTGCACTTGGTTTATCCCACGTTTTTCTCCTGTAAATTTACCAGCAACAGTAACCTGGGTACAATAGCAACATTATTGGCACTAGCTGAACATCATTGTCAAATAGCTTTCAAAAATAAAATAAGCCAGCATACAACCAAAACAACAATCAAGCATTATCCCACTAAGTGGGTCGACCACATGGATCAATTTTTGTCATAATGTTCTAAGACCATATTTATATCCAAATCGTTAATTTCAAGATCTTTCTTAATAACTTACATTTCATATACTCCTTCTTGCTCTACTTCGGCGAAAATCATGCATTTCTATAGTTCGTCTCTAAATATCCAACCTCTCATTTAAATCCTAGTTCAACTCTCCAAATAAAACTATATCAGCTGCAAAGAGCATGCATAGTACCTCAAAAAGACTAACTGACTTAAACCTTCATTTTATGCCAATGGTTTCAGCCTTTAAATACACCAATACACATAAAATTTCTAGATTTAAAATAGAAATTCAGTAACAACATTATTATTCTTCTTCTTATTATTATATACAATCATTAATGTATATATTGTCAATAACTCAGTACCACTTAGCTATATTAACTTTATTTACTTCTTCAGGAAAAAATTCGTATTGCTCTTTATGTTCAGAAGGCAGCATTGCAATTTATTGATGGTATGGTACTCAAAATTCAGTACTTGAAGTTCATGGCATTGCTTTAGAATTAATCACTTTCTCTTCAACTATTTTTCTAAGCTCATCTGTTTTTTTATGCAGCTGGTAACCGAATCGAATATAAGTTATCACAAGAGGCAACAGAAGCTGGTTTTGAGATACATCCAAATGAGATTGCTTCTATTGTTCGTAGTCAGGATTATAGGAACTTGAGTAATAATGGTGGAGTTGAAGCCATTGCAAGGAAACTGTCGGTCTCTACTGATGAAGGTGTCAGTGAAGCAAGTATAGATTGCAGACAAAAAATCTTTGGGGTCAATCGTTATACGGAGAAACCTCCGCGAACGTTCCTGATGTTTGTATGGGATGCAATGCAGGACTTAACTCTAGCCATTCTCATGGTTTGTGCTGTAATTTCTATAGCTGTTGGGATTTCCACTGAAGGGTGGCCAAAGGGAATGTACGATGGCGTCGGAATCATAATGAGTATATTCTTGGTTGTCGTTGTTACTGCTGTCAGTGACTACAAGCAATCCCTACAGTTCATTGATTTGGACAAAGAGAAGAAAAAGATCTTTGTTCAGGTCACTAGGGATGGGAAAAGAAAGAAAATATCAATTTATGATGTAGTAGTTGGTGACATTGTTCATTTGTCAACTGGAGATCAAGTTCCAGCTGATGGAATTTATATATCTGGATATTTTTTGCTTATCGATGAATCGAGTTTGTCAGGTGAGAGCGAACCTGTATTTATAACTGATAAACACCCCTTCCTTCTCTCAGGAACTAAAGTACAGGATGGTCAGGGGAAGATGTTAGTCACAACTGTTGGCATGAGGACTGAATGGGGAAAATTGATGGAAACTCTAAACGAGGGAGGAGATGATGAGACACCATTGCAGGTGAAATTGAATGGAGTTGCTACTATTATTGGTAAAATTGGTTTGGGTTTCGCCATTGTGACATTTTCAGTATTGACTATAAGGTTTCTTGTCAAAAAAGCACTTCATGGAGAGTTTAGCAATTGGTCTTCAAACGATGCAACAAAGCTACTGAACTTCTTCGCCATTGCTGTAACCATAATAGTTGTTGCGGTTCCTGAAGGATTACCATTGGCCGTGACCCTAAGTCTTGCTTTTGCAATGAAAAAACTAATGAATGACAAGGCGCTCGTGAGACATCTTTCTGCTTGTGAGACAATGGGTTCAGCTAGTTGTATTTGCACCGATAAGACAGGGACATTAACCACTAACCATATGGTGGTTAGCAAAATATGGATATGTGAAAATACCGCCGAATTGAAAGGTAATGAGAATGCAGATGAACTGAAAACAAACATATCTGAAGGAGTTCTGCGCATACTTTTGCAGGCTATATGTCAAAATACATCTGCTGAAGTAGTTAAGGATAAAAATGGAAAGAACACTATATTGGGAAGCCCAACAGAATCAGCGCTATTGGAATTTGGTTTGCTTTTAGGTTCTGATTTTGATGCTCAGAACCGTAGTAAAGCTTATAAGATACTTGAGCTTGAGCCTTTTAATTCAGTCCGGAAGAAGATGTCTATACTCGTCAGTCTCCCTGATGGAAGTGTTCAAGCTTTCTGTAAAGGCGCATCTGAAATAATATTAGAAATGTGTGACAAAATTATTGATTGCAATGGGGAAGTAGTTGATCTTCCTGCAAATCGCGCAAATGTCGTCCTAGATGTTATAAATAGCTTTGCCTCTGAAGCTTTAAGAACTCTGTGTTTGGCTGTCAAAGATATAAATGAAATGCGGGGAAAAACTAGTATTCCTGATAGTGGTTATACTCTAATAGCTATAGTTGGAATCAAGGATCCTGTACGCCCTGGTGTTAAGGAAGCTGTTCAAACTTGTATCGCAGCTGGAATAACCGTCCGTATGGTAACCGGTGATAACATAAATACAGCTAAAGCTATAGCTAAGGAATGTGGTATACTTACCGATGATGGTGTAGCCATAGAGGGACCAAGCTTTCGTGACTTGTCCACTGAGCAAATGAAGGACATCATACCGAGAATTCAGGTTATGATCTCATTGTATATTTTGCGACTTTTAAGTCTCTTGAAATGCTTAACTTTCCTTAATTTGGTATCAGGTGATGGCACGATCCTTACCACTCGACAAGCATAAGTTAGTTACCAATTTGAGGAGTATGTTTGGTGAGGTAGTTGCGGTTACTGGCGATGGAACAAATGATGCTCCTGCATTGCATGAGGCAAACATTGGACTTGCCATGGGCATAGCTGGAACTGAGGTTTGCGTCTCTTGTTTTAAATGATGCCCTTGCAATCGTTAGATGCAATTGATATCAAATAATTAATTTTTGGGGCATTAAAACTATTTACAGGTTGCCAAAGAAAAGGCTGATGTGATTATAATGGATGATAACTTCGCGACTATTGTCATTGTAGTGAAATGGGGACGGGCAGTATATATAAACATTCAAAAATTTGTGCAGTTTCAATTAACAGTTAACGTTGTCGCGCTAATTATCAACTTTGTGTCTGCATGCATCACTGGTTTGTTTGTTTACAGAATTCCTTTTTCATGTTCATTTGAAAAGCTTCAAAGGAACATAGGTGTACTATGATATAGTTTTCCTCATTTTCAGGGTCTGCACCACTCACTGCTGTTCAGTTACTTTGGGTCAACTTGATTATGGATACTCTAGGAGCTTTAGCCCTTGCTACTGAACCTCCCAACGACGAACTTTTGAAAAGACCCCCAGTTGGAAGGGGAGAAAGCTTTATCACCAAAACTATGTGGAGGAATATCATTGGACAGAGTATTTATCAGTTAATTGTTCTCGCAATTCTAAATTTTGATGGTAAGAGGCTACTCAAAATTGATGGTTCAGATGCAACTGAAGTTCTCAACACTTTGATATTCAACTCTTTCGTATTTTGTCAGGTACTAATGTGTCAATATATTTTACAGACAAATGTTAGTAAATTAGTGATTATGTTACTTTTACGGTTCCTCATTGGCATAGCTATAAATCGTACATTGTTTTGCACTCATTATCTGTTATTTCCCTCTGTCTCTATTTGTTTGCAGGTGTTTAATGAGATAAACAGTAGAGATATGGAAAAGATAAACATATTCAAAGGCATGCTTGACAGCTGGATATTTTTGATGATAATTTTCGCCACCGTCGCATTTCAAGCGGTGATTGTTGAATTTCTTGGAGCATTTGCCAGCACTGTGCCTCTAAGCTGGCAATTCTGGTTACTCAGTGTTTTAATTGGAGCAATTAGCATGCCTATAGCTGTTATCTTGAAATGCATTCCAGTTGAAAGAAAAAATACTACAAATAAACAACATCATGATGGTTATGATTCTCTTCCATCCGGTCCTGAATTAGCATAGAATAAATTGGTTCCTGAATATTTTTGTTCTTGTCTAATTCAATATTTTTAGATTTGAATTAAATTTGAACATTTACAAGAATGTTAATCCAAGCTACTTTGATTTTTTGGCTTGTAATACAAAGATCTCAACACTAGCAAAATTGATAGTCATGTTAATAATTGTTGAGCAGAAAATAGGTATCTCTTGAACACTATTGCTGTTAAGTGCATTTATTTTAGTGCACAACAAAATTCTATACATCTTTAATGTTTGAAAAATATATTTATATGATAAAGTTTCTTTTAATTCAGAATGTATTCATTTGTAATATAATAAACATTGAGAATCAAACTTGTCTTGATGTTAGACTCAGTTTATATGAAATAGATGCCTCTGAGATCTTCCTATACACAAATTTAAGTTTCCTGTACTTAACAAGTCATCCTTCAATTAGATCATAATAATGTACTACTGATAAATAAATATTTATGTGCTAGATACAACAGAATAACATTATAAAACGACTTCCCCCGCGCCGTCATTGCCACCCCTACTCCTAGTCACGTAACAAGTAATCTTAATGATGTAAATAAACTACAATAAAATACACGAATGTAACGGATTTGTTCATCTAAATCTCCTTTTTGTTTCTCCATATGCAACAACTCCCATAACAGTAACTGCATAGCCAGCCATGCCAATAAAAGTGACAGGGTTTCTGAATATCAGTATTGAGATAACCACAGCTACAGCGCCTTTCGCATTGCCTAATACCTGGTTAACGGAATTTGACAGTAAATTCAGTAAATAAGTTGCACAAAATAACAGAGCTAAGTTTGTAATAGGTGCACCTAACATGAATTGTTCTGATTTTGCGTCTAATATGCTATATAACATAAAGATTAAAGCGACAGACCTGGAGTGTCAAAGCACTTGTATGTTTTGTCACCAGGAAGTTTGTTAAGTTTGCTGCATATGCTGTGGCGGAGTTAAGAAGAAGAAGCACGCCCATAAATTTATGTTCCTTTCCAAGTGTTAATGTGACATCTATAACATTTGGCTCCATGATAAGCGCTGCAGGTAACAAAAGTACGACTGCGATCGGAGACATATACAGGAGCAAATTCATTGAGTTCAACTTCTCCCTGATAGGTTGGAATGTATGAAACAATATAAGCAGCAGTTCTTTAACATTAAGGAACAAAAGATTAGGCAATTTTGATATACTAAGATAGAAACATAAAAGCATGTTCCTCAAGTATAAGATTTCTACAAGCCCATCTTTCTTGCAGCCTGTTTGAATAAACAGCTAATAGCATAAGCACTTATCACGATAAACACTTAAGTATACGCTATTTCTAAAGCAAAATATAAAGTTAAATTTCTTTATGCTATAAGCTGTTTTCATAAATTATCTTAGTGAATTTATGAAAATAGCTTTGTTTTTATAAGTTCTTCCAAACAGTTTCACAAAACTTATGTCAGCAGATAAGCTCAAATAAGCAAACCCAAACAGGTCCTAGGTATCATGATGTATCTATAAGCTTAACACAAGCAGGAAAAGGGTATTTTCTCCAAATGATTTTTGGTTTCTAAAAGTATAGTAATTTGCAAAAAGAAAACATAGATTCGAACAGATTTTATCATCCTTGCATATCAGAAACTAGATTCCATAAACATATCAGACAGAAATTATCAGAAACAAAACTTTCAATTAGAGAGTAACAAACTGCTAATAATAGCAACAAAGAGCTGAATGATAAACATCGGCCTTTAGAACAATGCTATAATATTTTAGTTAAAAAACATACTCTTGAATTACTATTCATAATTACTATATATTTTCAATCAATATCATTTATAGCTGCATAGTTTGTGGAGATATAATTGACAAAAAGGATGTTAGAACTTAAAAATCATAGGTATGGTGCAGAATATTTTACCCTTCAGACGAAAGTAAAATGCCCTGAAGAACAGATTTGAAAGCTCTTGCAGCGGTTGCGCTTAGGCACATAAGAAATCCGAATACGTGAAACCCTGGCTCGCCCTGCCATAACCAACAACAAACTAAGGCCCGGCATAATAAAAATAAGTATACACACAGAAAATTGAAAGGATATATACACCATCCTTGGTGGCGTGGAAATACATAAAATTCCAAGATAGAAGAGGCGAACACAACTAAAAAGAGCCTAATTCGTAACAATTAATTCAGTAACTGAAATGCTAATTGTTTATAAATTTCCCGAAAAATCTGGCTTTTAGCTATTAAAATAATCAACCAGAAGAGTGCAGATCCAGAAATTTTAAACTCCAAATGTCAGAGATTTGCAGTTCTAGAAAATTAAAAATCCAAATGTCAGAGATTTGCAGTTCATGAAAAACATAGATCTTATAAACAACATTCCAGATCTGGAGTGGCATTGTACTGCAGCATGACATTGTTAATCAAAACCAAAATATTTGTATAATTCCATTCACTCATAGACATATATCAATCAACACATTTACATCATAAGCAAACATAACAAATCAAATATACTGAGCTTAAAGATGATTGATTCCACAAAATCAAACAAAAATTGAAGAAGAGAGAAAAAAACATACCCCACTTGCAATGACAACACCGGCAACAACAGGAACAAGAGCAGCATATGTAATCCAAGCTTCTCTCTTAAAGGTAGCCAAATAAGCAAAAACAGCAGTGAAGAAAGGAGTGGTTGCACCCACCGCTTGGTTAAAAGAAACCGCCAAATACCTGAGAGAGATGTTGCCACCAACCACCGACGCACAAAAGACAATGCTCAGAGTTGCAATCTTAAAGAACTGCGACCTTGATTTAATCATCTGTTGAGGAACAACCTTGAAGAACACAATGGAGATGTAGCTAAAAATAGCACAAGCTGACATGTGACACATTGTAAGGAAGATTGGGAACTTGAAACCATAATTTGACAGCAGGTATTTGTTGAGAAGAATTACACCAATGTTTGATGAGTACCAAAGAGACACAAGAAAACATATGAACATAAATTCTTTGTTGTTTGGAGTCACCATCTTCCCTGATTTGCCTCCACTCCCTCCCTGGATTTGTAATGTGTTCATCAAGCTGTTATCATTTTGCACTACACAAATAAAATTCTAAAAAAAAAGTTCTTTTTCTCTCTCTTTTTAACTACAAGAATTACCCTTATTTATAGTTCAAAATGTAACACTGTAATTTCATTTCATCAAACACATGGTGGGTGTTAATTAATATTCAAAGTTTCAATGTATTTAACTTACCCCACTATCTTTATCTTTCACTGTGCCTTTGTTTTCATTTTCAATGGATACTTTGGATCTCATGTTGTAAGAACTATGTGAGCTCATTGTTTTGTTGGAATTTTTATTGGATTATGTGCAGAAAAAAACAAAAAAAACAAAACTACTATTTACAATGATGAGTTTGTTAAACAAGATTTCACCTTTAAAACATTTTCATCCCCTTCCTTCAACATTTTGTGATGAATATAATGAATTGAAAGCTTGTGTGGAATAGAATTAACTTAGGGTTTTGTTGATGATAATGTTAATGAAGTGTAGCATAAAATTTGTGGTAGGGTTATTTATAGAAAAGTTTATTTTTGACATTTTCAAGGAACCACTCAAAGCATTTTGCTAGTTTTGAGATTTCGTTTTGTAATTGAGAATGAAAAGAAAATGTAGTGTGATCTTGAATTAACCTATTATTGCGTTCTTAATTTGGCACTAGTTTACAATTGAAAAATGTTTTGGATAATAATGAGAGCTAAAAAAATGAATGGATTAAGGATCTTGCAACCAATATCATATAAGAGGATAAGAGTAAAATTCTTTTACTCAATGTTTAAATACTTGGATTTGTTTCTAAATATACCTTTCGATTCTCTTTGAAATCATTATTCACGGCTTGGACCGACATATTTTTTTTAAGTAGAGTATTATATCATCCTTAAATACTATTTTATGATAATGTTATTTTTTGATGATGAGGTGTGTTATGTTTGTCGTAAGACGTATTTAAACACACTATTCATTGTAAAGAGTTTCTTGAATTGAATTACCGACATGACTTGATTATTGATGTCATATTTGATATATTTAGGCGTGCTGGGGTATCTGTGAAGAAATAGTCGTCTGTTAATTTTTTTGACTGACTCAGGAGGGGAGATAGACTTTTAGGCAAGCAGATATTCTGATGTATAGGGGTAAGAGAGAAACATGCATGTGTAGAATTGACTGAGATTTCTTCACACGTATGACTGAGGATCGGAGATTTTACTACGGAATAGGAGTTTATCATTACTTTTGGACAAACAATCACTTAGTTTTAATTTATTACTTGAAATACCAAACTAGTAAATCCTCCACATATTGTGTGATTTTCTCTTGAGAAAAGTGCACATTAAAGTTGTCAAGTGTTTAGTGTTGAATGAGTGCACATTAATATTGTGTGATTTTCTCTTAAGTAAAAATGAAACGATGTTCAAAAGAACGACAATTCGACTGTATTGAATTGGCAACTTAAACTACAATGAAATAAATAAACTTAAGAATGAAAAATAAACTTTATTTTTATAAGTAAAAGATGGTAGGCATTATGGTTGTTTTCGGTCATGTCCGATCTGGGTATTTTGTTTGTGTATGCGCATTTAAAGATCATATTTCATACACATGATTCAGAAATTGAGAGGACCACGCGAACAAATTGGAAAGCTACTAGAGAAGCTAATCTAGCATAAGAGACGTTAGTAGAGGAAAATTCAATTGTTACTTAGGATAGGAATTAAACGAGGAAACGAGAATGACAGACATATCACCACCTCCAACTATGAGAGAATATTGCAAAAGGACAGACCTGGGGTGAATCTTTAGAGGTTTTATTATACTCGTTGACCCTACTAACTTTGAAAAAAATCAGTACTTTCAGGTTTGAGAGACAATTTGATGGAAATGCAATTCATGATCTGTGGTAGCATTTTGCTCGCTTCCATGAAACATCCTTTATGTGCCAACCAACTAATGTCACTGAAGAGCATGTAAATCATTTCCCCATATAGTACTCCTTTCGGAAACAATTTAATGCACATGAGAATAATGTCATCTTCAACCACAAAAAATGCTTCACATAACATGGTAGATGACATGGATGAAGGTGGCATGTACGAGTGTTTAGCCTCTAAAATCTTTGTTATATCTCTATTATTGAGATCATTCAGGATGGTCTCAATACTTTCACAATTGTTGTAAAACGTACATTTGTAATCTTAAAGAGACAATCATTCATATTTTTTTATTTAATATGATTAGCTCCATAACTCATATCATTTTATCATAAAATGTCTAATATATTATCATTTAACTTGAGACCATCTAGTTCTCCCAAGCGATGTTTTAAAATCCAGAGCAACCATAAATTCGGTCAAACAATTAGATCACTAGGTTATTGGTCGGATAAATGGATTCCTGGTCAGGTTGCATGATTTTTAATTCAATTTATACGAATTGAATAATATATTTATAAAATTAAATTATTGACATAAATTTTGTAACTAAAAAATTCAAAAAAAAAAAACTATAAATTTATTCATGCCAATAAGTCAAATAACAATCCTAGATAAATTTTCAACTTTAATTTCCAAACATAACAATTTGTTTATATTCTTAAGTTAATAAATATTGGAAAAATAATTATATGATATAATAATACTATAAAACGTAAACAAATATTATGCTCTATATAAATAATTAAAAATAAAAGATAGAATAGAAAAATAAATTTAGAAATAAAAAAGTTATTAAAAATAATATGACTTTTACTTAAAAATAATAATAAAATTTATGCCCAAAAATTTAGGAAAATTTAGTTCTATCTTATTTTGAAACATAAAATTTTGTTTTTAAAATAATGAGACTTATAATGAAAATATAATTATTTTCATATATTGACATATATTGTATAAATTATTTTAAAATTATTTTATATAATTAATAATAAACTAATCTATAGAAATGTACTAGAGAGAAGTATTATAATTATAGAATACATAACCCTCTTCTCTTTCATCAAATTAAACATTAAAGAAATTTATAGTACAATTGTTAAAACTGCAATTCTAAATTTTTTGAAAAGTTACGAGTTCCATTCTTTAAATATGAGAAAATTTATTTTTATAATTTTAATATTGTTTAATTATTATAAATAATTAACATAAAATTTTACGGTCCGATCAACCAGAACGATCTAAAATTTTAAAATACTAAATGTTAAAATGTGATTTTTATTTATATTTAAGACTCAATTTTATTTTGTTTATATTCTAAAGAATTGAAAAATATTAGAAAAAATAATATAAGAAAAGTTATGGCTTTGGAAATATCCTAAATACCCTGCATGTTTCATAATTTGTCACATATGCTATTTTTCTTCTCCAATCTTTCTTTCAATTGTGCCACGTATCTGACTTTTTTCTACCGATCCTTAATACATTAAAACAGAATACACGTTTAGGCGGCAAAATTAGAGTAAAATCTCGCCTAAACACGTGCATCGCACGGAATAAAAGTACTAGTTTAATTTACTCTATCAAACTTGTCTCTTCAAATAATCACAAAATGATAATAATATTTATATATATCATTTCAATAATATTTATATACATTAATTCAAATATATGAAGAAGAAAAAAATTATATGCGTCTGGAAAAAAATTGTACTATTGATACAAAAATAATATTTATATATTAAAAAACATTATTGTTGATCTAAATATTTTTATAAATGATGCCTTCAAAAAATAATATTTATTTATAAAAAAAAATATATTAATGGTCCTAAAAATATTTCATTATACGGAAAAAATATATATTATAATCCGCATATTTTTATAAACAGTGTTATTTTTATATATGAGAAAAAATTACTATTGATCCAAATATTTTTATAAAAGATACATAAATAAGAATAATATTTATATAAGAGAAAAAGTCTATTTCATCAAATTTTTCTCTTTCATCAAATTTTAGAAATAATACACTATTTTAGTTAAGAATAATTAATAAATTACTTGATTTTTCTTTATTTTATTACAATGCGTTATTTTTTCAAATTTATAAATTGACTACAATTTAACATACATTGTACGTGCATATGTAAAAGAATTTTGATAAAAGAATTTTATTTTTATTTTAAAAATATGCCTTACTTTTGAAAATAATAAATTATTTTGATAAAACAATTTTATTTTTCTTAGTTATGTTTTTTATTACATTACAAACACAACTGATATTATATATATATATATATATATATATATATATATATATATATATATATATATATATATATATATATATATATAATTAAACCGTTGATTCAAATATTTTTATATACACAAAAATTATAAAAATCAGACTATTAAAAGAGCATTCTTGTGAGAGATACGTCACTTATTCACCTAAAACATTAAGATGATATGTGTATGAGTTCTCTCATTTATATTTCTTTAAGTCTCTATATTCCAACTTAATATAAGATTATTTTTCCAATTACTCATATTTGTGATATATTCCACCGTTCTAGTATTAGAATTTTAGTAATCCCGATGAAATATATGGATTACCGCTGTCGTTAAAATTTTCAATTATATAACAACACGTAACGACGATTATATAGCTGCTAATAAAACATCTCTCGTCGTGACTAATAGATAGGTCCATTCAAAACATGTCTCATCCATAAAAACAAAACAAACAATTCGTCCGGTGTAAGAATTCTCATGCGTGACGTTAGAAATACAAAATGACAAATATTTGCCGTCAAACTTCAGCTTTGTTTGATTTTTGTTTGGTGATCCAATGTCGTGTACCAGACTCTAATAAATTCACCGAATGGATTAATATCAAGATATAGTGAAAGTTTTGAAAGGTTAATCTAACATCTATTATGGATAAAAAGAATCTCATATTTTTCAACAAAGACTTCAAAGAAAAATAACAGCAAGCACGTGTTATACATTAAAGTTAAGATAAAGAAATTTTATGTAATATAGACATACCATCTAGCATCACTAATTTTTCTCTCCTCTATATACAACCATCTAATGATGATAATTAAAAAATAAATTAAATTTTAAATAAATTAAAAGAATTCTTTATTCTAATTGGTTGTGTTTTAAAAAAATGAATTTATGTCCGTTTTTATGTAAGAATTACTCGTTATATTAATTCATATATTTTAACAACTGCATTGTTATAAGTAATATTAATTTCTGATATGGAGTAGCTCAATTGATACCAGATAGTTTAGTTAATATTTTAAGACGTTATTTAAACACCAAACAAAAATGATACTGCTAACTTGGCATGATTTTTGAAGGAAAAATAAATTAACTTCCGAATTTAATCATGCCAATTTAAGTTTCTAAGAATTGTGTTTTCTTTTTTGTTTTTCACCAAATATTTTGTCCGATTCGGTTCTGGTATCAAGAGAGTCTAATTCTCTTCTAATCGTAATTGAGGAAGATCAAACAGTAAGTCATTCTTATTAAATCCAGTGTTTAGGGACGAATTTAGACATTATATATTTCACACTAATATAAAAAATATATGAATTATATTATATTTAAAATAAATAAATATTCAGAAATAACAAGAAAAAAAGAGATGTAAGAAGGTTAAATCTACCCAAATAAGCCTTGGGATCCCCACTAAGAAGGAGATCCCTCACGTTGATAAGCAGGGGCTCGAAAACATGGACCCCGACTTCTCCCACGAGTGGTTTTCCCCCTATCCCCATGCGCTGAACCGGGACAAGACCCTCGATATAAGACAGTAGCACGCAAAGACTGGTCAAATCCTCGACATCCAATCCCTTTTTGGCCCATACATATTGATCATCATTTCGCTCGAAATGCTCTTCGTTCCAGTGAAAGTTAAACCTGGACACGAGCCGATACACCTGCTCTCCTCACTTGTTCAGTTTCGGAGAACCATCCTCCCAAATAGAAGGAATGCTCGAAAGCACATTAAAGAGAGTTTGTTCCGAGATCGGTCGGACTAACATGAACTTATCCTTGAAAAATCAGACAGACTCTTGATAGGGTTTGAAGACCTTTCCATTCTATTGTCGAAACGACACCCAACTCCACCGAACTACCCTGTCCATCTTATCTTAACCCCTCTGAAGACATAATATATGAAAAAACAGGGGCAGAGTAGCGCCTATCTTTAAGTACTCATACACTATCTCGAATGCCTGGATGAAAGCGATTGCATTCGGGTGAAGCTGATGGATCCAGGTGAAGGTGGTCGAAAATCGCCACTTGCAGATCAGTAAATGGAAGGCGAATTCCCAACTCCCTAAACCAGATGTCAAACACTAGAATACGGCCAGCCTCATATATTGAACAAATCTGATGCACGGCCGCAAGGATATACACTACCCAATCCTCTAGTCTCCCCTCCTCGTTCACATCGTCACCCTCAGGGCCATACCAGGCCACCCCATCGAACATCTCATCCTGACGAGTGGTAAAATACGACCCACTGAAGCGAACATCCGGAGCCACCCAGGTAGTCGGATCTTGGTTCCCGACCTGAGCTACTGTTACGGACGAATCCTCTACCGATTGAGGTCCCTCGAGGGAAGGAGAATCCTCCCTTAGGATCTCGCCAAAAGTACCTTCCTCGTCAGTTGTAAAGTCGGAGTACTCTCGCTTGGAATCCTTCAAACTTTCACAACTACTTTCTCTACTGCCCGTCATAATACCTGAAAAGTAGAGGAAGTCGGTGAGCTCGACATCAACGTTAAATCCACCCTTCCACCACTAATCATGTGAAGGGCTCGGACGGACGAGGATCCACTTCCTCGGTCAATAGTCCTCTCTCAAAGACAAACTATCATTCAAAGTAGGATCCCTTAGTTGAGAGAAGGGCGCGCACGGGAAAACTATGGCGTCACTAAATGCCAGAGAACGACGTAACAGCCACTCATCGCTAAAAAGAAAGCTTTAAAAATATAAGACTTAAATGCACTTTTGGTCCTAATTTCAAAATTCTGAAGTTTAAGGCCCCATAGTTTAAAAGTCAGGCTTTTGGTCCCTCAAGTTTACCAGAGTTGGGATTTTTGCAGTCCCCCTCCATCTGACTGTGAGTTTGATGACTTGGCAAGGGGATTTTTAGCCATGTCATACATTCTAAAATTAAATAATTTGATATTATTCTAAAAACATTAAAAATTATTATTTTTTATATTAAAAAAATATGTTAAATAGAATTGGGATGAAAACGTGTCCTAATATTTTGATCTGTAAGTTCATGTTCCCATTAATATTCAATATTTTGATCAATAACTCTATGTTCCCATGTACAAATATTATTTTTGTTTAGGTATCGTTATCAAAAATATTTGGATCAATAATAAATTTTTGTACATAAAAATATTTAGATCGATAATAGATTTTTTTCCCATATACCATTTATTGAATAAAAAATATTTGAATCATAAATACTATTTTTCGTATACAAAATATTTAGATCAATGATAAAAAAAATTTCATATACAAATATTATTTTTGTTTAGGTATCGTTTACAAAAAAAATAGCTGGATCAATAATAAATTTTCGTATATAAAAATATTTAGATCAATAATAGATTGTTTCCCTATATTAATTTGAATAAAAAATATTTGGATAATAAATATCATTTTTGTATATAAAAATATTTAGGCCGATAATAGATTTTTTTCCATATACAAAGTTTAGTTTTGTTTAGGCGTCATTTACAAAAAAATAATATTTGAGTCAACATTAAATTTTTATATATTAAAATATTTAGATCAATAATAATTTTTTTTCCTCGTATACCATTTTTACATCATAAATATTTAATCATAAATAACATTTTTAATATATAAAAATATTTAAATAAATAATAGATTTTGTAGTAAAGTTACTCAAATTAAACAAATCATTTTAAAGTTACTCTAATCAAACAAATCATTTTATAGTAAAGTTACTCAAATGAAACAAATCATTTTAAACAGAACATGCATAATGAGATTGGTGAAAATTTTAAGAACAAAGAATATTAATTAATATTTTTTAAAATAAATGATAATTATCTAAGATTTAACCTTACAAATTAGTAGAAAATGATATGTATGATATTATTTTAAATTTATAATAAAAAGTTTATATATAATATTTTAAACTGATTTGATAAGTATATTAAAGTAAAAGTTTAAGTTGGTACCTTTTATTGTTTTCATTAAAAAAAAAGCATAGTCTTGTCATATTTATAGAGCCAATATTCTATAACATAGTAGATAGTAGTAGAAGGTGATGTAATCAAATGTTTGATTATATAGATATATAATAAAGGATAGTGGAAGCATAGTACTATGTAAATATTTTTAATTTCATTTTAATTTTGAACTCCTCATTTTGTTTAGAATACTCCTCTGTCTCTATTTTGTTGTTCTTCCACAGCTCCATCTTGTTAAATCTCTTTTTAAAAAATTTTAATCAATTTTTTTCTTTTAAATACATGTCTATCCATACATAACTTGATATATTTTGATTATATCGTATATTTTAGAATTATATTATTTTGATATTAAATTATTATTTAAAAAAATTAATAAAAAAAATTAAATAAGAAAACTAAATACAAAAATTAACCCAAACACAAAAGAATTAAACAAGTCCAAAAAATCAGTACCATTAAAATAAATTTTAACAAAGATTTTTGAATTCAAAATAAAAGAGGATAATAAAAATATTGAACAAAAATTTCCTGTTTCACTCTCTCTATTTCCTTTGTTACATGAAAGTGTATCATACTTCTTTATCTCAAAATCAAGATCTTCATCTTTTTCCTTCATAACATTCACCATTTTCTCAGAAAAATTCATCATTTCAAGAATCTCCCTTCTCATAAACTCATAAAACACCTTCAATACCAAAAATTATAACCTATCGAAAATAAATAAATAAATAAAGGTTGTAGCAAAATATTTAAAAGTTCATAAAAAATAATCACAATACTTTTGTTAAAAACATGTGTAGACATTTCCATTTTTTTCTTCTTTTTATTAAAACTATCAAAACAACAACACACATCTATAACTACTTTCAAAATATAAAGGGAAAACTAAAAAATGCAGCAACCAAAGAGAAGAGAAAGAAAAATTATTCATGATAGAGTGATCGGAAGAAATCAAGAGAAATTTAAATTTTGAAGATATCAAGAGAGGGACTATGTTTTTATAATGAAAAATAGTGTTTGAAGTGTGTAGGAGAAGTTTGAAATTTTATATAAAAAAATAGTATTATAAGAAATTGTGTAGTGGGAGTTTGAATTTTAAATTTGACAAATATTATACTAATATATTTCAATAATAAAGCTTTCAAATAATAAAATACTAGTAGTATCATAAGGATAGCAGAAGCATTAAATGATGAAAAAATTAAAAAGTATATTTGGTGAAAGAACAAAAGTGAATTTTTTTTTGGAATGACCAACTTTAAAATAAAAAATCGTAAATAATCAATTTTTGAAAAAATTTACGTAAATAATTAATTTTCAGGACTAAATAACACATGGGAGTCATCTGAGATGACTCCTGCACTTAAAATTAACACATAGGCGCTATTCCATGTGGCGCCTCCTCCTTGTGGTTTACATGTAGGAGCCATTTCAGATGGCTCCTACATGTATTCTTTTATATAAATAAACACCCATCCTTCCTTCATTTTTCATATTTTTTTCAACTTCTCATCTCATATTCTCTCTTATTCTCTATTACTCTCTCTTATTTTTCTATCATGACATCTCCATACATTCATACAAGAGATGAATACGTTGTTTTCTCGGTCTCAAAACCTCCAATGAAAATAAAATTTTGGCACATATTTACCATGATCAAACTGAAAAAAGAGTTGATGCGTTGGTTAGAGGGAGAAATAGAAGTTGGTGAAGAAATTAGAAGGATCCAGAGGAAGAAAACAACCATGAACTTCACAACTGGTCAACCTCGAATTTGGTTGGAGGAAGTCAAAACAAACGTCGACGTTATTGCGATGATGTATGGTTCCGATGAGATTGTTTTGACGGTTGTAGTGTCTTAAATAATTTTTTGTGTTGTTGATGCTTCATTTTGATGTTGTTGTTTTAATCGTGTAGTTTTTTATTTTGTTGTCTGTGTATTGGTGTTTGTAAGAAATGCTATTAATGGAAAGAATAAGATTTGTTACAATATTAAAAAAGTGCAGATAAATGAAATACAAATTTCAGGATGTTGAGCTTGTAGCACGTTGGGGATAATTTTTTCGATTGTGTTCGGATTGACGACATAGACCACACTTTCTTTCTAGTTTATCAACATCGTCCATTTCAGTTGTTATACGTTTGCTCTTGGGACGACCCTTTTTATTTCTCCGCATTTGACTGTTATGCCAAACTACTTCCCCTTCGTACGCAGGCCAATAATCTGGTTTTACTACTGGTTCGAAGGCATTGTTGTATATGTTGAGCAAGGTCTGAGACTTGTAAATTGGAGAAAGAAGTACTAGTGCATCTTGATGATTAGGCCTAGTTATAATTAGGCCTGTCACCTAGCTGTCACCCTAGCCTGCATGCATGCAACCTGCCACCTAGCTGAACCTAGCTGCCACTTAGCCTGTCACAAGCCATCTTGGATGGCGCCTTAGTTCAAAAATAAGGAGGAGGCGCCATCCCACTTGGCTCCTCCATGACAAGTGGCATGCATGCATGCAAGGCCCCAACCACCTCATTTATTTCTCTCTTCATGAATCCCTTATAAATATGGCTTCTCATTTGTGTTTTTTTCATCACCACTCTTCACTCTACCTCTATCTCTAATACAATTCTCTCATTCTCATATCATCAGTAGAAATTTCAATCATGAGTCTTTTGACGTTAGGAGAATCTCACCGAGGAACAAGGGCAAACATTGCAACCTATGTAAGTTTTGTTTACATTCTTTTTTTATTACATTCTTTTGTTTACATTCTTTTTCTTACATTCTTTTTTTATTATGTTTTTAATATTGTTTACACTTTCTTACACAATTTATTTTCACATTATCTATAGGACACGAAAAAATTTAGATGCCGCTCACATCATTATGTTGTTCCCGATCCGTTCATCGTTCCATACCTTGAACGTGCCGGTTTTGGAGATGTTATTAAAATCTCCAACTACACAATCGATTCAAAGTTTATTCTTGCATTGTGCGAAAGGTGGAGACCCGAGCCACATACATTTCATCTTCCTATAAGTGAATGTACCGTCACACTAGAGGACGTTTACATGTTGATGGGTCTTCCTATCAATGGTAGGGCGGTTAATGGTCCAGTCCAACAAGCAAACACTCTATGCGAGGAGTTGTTGGGTAGAGATATGGTCGAAGGTTCTAGTGCAAGAAGCCAAGGTATATTTCTATCCACTCTTAGAGAGCATTATTATTCCCTTGTTTTAGATGAAAACTCCACCAAGGAAGAAAAAATTATAAAAACTAGAAACTATATAATGTTAATGTTTGGTAGTTTTTTATTCCTCGAAAGTACGGGGAATAGTGTAATCTAATAGACCACCTTGGCGCAACTGATGTACGTAATTTCGATTAACTCCAAATTATTTTAACTTTAACGTATATTATTTTTATCATTAATCTCCAATATTTTTATCAACAGTTTACATGGAGACCGTACTTGGGTTTGGACCATGTATCCAATGATGATGATGCAGAGGTTTGGACTGCGAAGACTGCAATCATATGGTTTAACATTGTGGAAATGCACCACAGTGACCGTGTGAAGATGCAGTTTGGTATGTTCCAAAACATACCACGCGATCCGATATGTTTGGATCCTTGACATCTTAGAAGGGTCGATGCCCAATAGGGATATGATAATTGGAGAAATTTTGCCAGGGAGTATTGTAGGATGTGGAAAAACCGAGCAGACCATATCTTACAATTTCCCGTTTACGAAGATGACGATATTATGCAACACTCTCGTCAATACATTGCTTGGTACCAATCAGTCACAAATCCAGATATGCATTTTTCTCACCCCCGCTATTTGGTCGACCCTCGCACCCAGTGGGGGCAACCTTCTGAGCCACAACAACAACCAAGACAACTCTACCGCCAACAGCAACCTCAACAACAATACCAATAACAACCTCGGCACCACCACCAACAACAACAACCACACCAACAATACCAACAACCACCCCAACAACACTACCAACAACCACCCCAACAACACTACCAACAACCACCCCAACAACACTACCAACATCCATCAACTTTCCGCCAACCAACCCGACGACACAGAACCACCAACACTCAATCCCAACCCCAACCTCAACCTGATTACTCACCCAACCAAATGTCCAGCTCATAATTCCAATACTCAGATATGCCACACACCCAAGTACAATACATCGAACAAAGAGCATATGTCCAACCCTCCTATATGGGTCCATCAACATCTCACCTCAGCCCAGACCCTGGCTTCCCTGAGGAATATTCCCCAACCAACCCAACATTCCACCAACCATCGTCGTACCAAACCCCCCACCATTTATATGGGTACGAGACTCCAAACACCCAATTTCCTTTTTACCTCACTCATTCACAATTCACATATACAGATGACGACTGCTATAGTCCCCAAATGGAACCTAACCCCCAACCACAACGACCAAGCTATGAGAACATGGGAACACGTTTATACGAAACCGGTGCAACAAGCAATGCAGATCTTGAGACATCCATGGATCCTGATCGCATTCATTACGAGCAACCATCAACCCATGATCAGGTGCCATCGACCCAACAACAGCCGGATCCAGAACCTCACATTAGACGAATTAGGAGAGGACGCGCATGTGGAGTCGGTGGTCATCTATAAGTCCTGGGTCGCCGGGAATAAACTTATTAATCGCTTTTCGTTGTAATGAAAATTTATAATACAAGATTTATTTCACAACATTGTCATGCACTTTAATTTAAATTGAATTTTTTTTTTAAGTACACATAGACGCCATCTCAGACGACTTTTCCCATGTGATTTACACATAGGAGCCATATGAGATGGCTTTTAGGGAAAAATTTTACAAGGAGGCGCCAAGCAGCATGGCTCCTGCTTGTTAAAATCAATGCAGGAGCCATCTCACACCCTAGCCATCTCAGATGACTCCTGCTTGTATATTACACCTGAAAGTTGGTTATTTGCGTAAATTTTTTCAAAAATTAATTATTTTTGTATTTTTTTAAAAAAAGTTGGTTATTGCAAAAAAAAATTTTCCAAAAAGTAGGTCTAGACATTAAAAACACAAAAGACACAGTAGAAGAATGCAGTAGTATTAAAGGAAAAGAAATAGAAATTTAAAAATATATCCACGTAATTTCTAGAACAGTAAGTTCTTATATTATAGATTAATAAAAAACAATAATGTAAAATTATATATGATTTTTCTTTTTAATACAACAATAATATTATTAGTTATTTATTTTTTAATCTTGATATTCAATATTACAACGATTAGTCAAAGAGAGATCAGTGAGTGATTAATAGAGATTGATAAATGCAAAGGGGTAAACTTTTTTTAATCTACAAACTAGGAGTATCATTCAATGCTTCCACTCTTCATTTTCAAACACGCGTTTATTAATTAGGTGAGAAATTAGGATTCAACTTCAAAGAAAAAAAGAGGATGAGATGATTATGTGCAGAGGTGAATCCATTCATTAACTGTCCCATCTTAATTACAGACGAGGTTAGATTAATTGAATGATTGGATGGGAAAATAATCAACTATAGTAGATTTGTAGGAGGAAGTGAATAGTCAGTCAAATAAGACACGTATATAAAATAGTGCTGAAAAATTAATTTGAATGAGTTGTTTTATTTTGCTTATAGTAGGTAATTATTTTGCTCTTTATCTGAATTTCTGCTTACTGCTTCGTAGTAATGTTGCCCTTAACTTGCATTTAATTTGATATATAAAATACTTTAAAAATAATTACCTACTAATGCATAAATAATCAAGAAATGACATTGACTCAGTCATTCGTATATACACAATTATGATGAAGAGTAAAATCATTTGTATATATCACAATTATCCACATGCATTACCAATCTAAAAAAAAACGAAGAAAGTTGAAGTGCCGTATTTTCATAACACCTCTGACAAAGAAAACACCTTTCATGTTATTTAATATATTAGGTATGGCTTCATGCAAGTTTCAATCATTTTACATGTTAAGGACCACCACATCACAGGGCATCAAACTCTACATGTTTGAACAATCGTTTTACAATGGCTTATTTAGAAGTAATTGACACTGATGCAAACATTATCACACAGAAAGAAATTGACACTCAACTTATTCAAAAGATTGTGCATGAGGCTATAAAAGGGCAAAGCTATGCAAATGAAAGAAGGCATGAAACGAAAACATTTAATTTCCAGTGAGATTATCACTTTGGTTCACACAATTGAAGGCACAAAATATACTTTTTAACATTTGACAAGGATGTTAAATGCAACAATACATAACCAGTTTACATTTGCAATTACTGACTTACTGTTATAACTGCTGACATGAACATCCTCTTTATAGTGAAACAAATGCACAAAACATTGAGATAGCATACACCACGCACAGCTTCTATAACATATGTATGTGACAAAATTATTTCACCCTACGGTAGAGGTTAGAAACCTCAACAAATCACAGGTTTGTTCTCAAAAGCCTCTCTTTCTTCCAATAAGTCTGGACAGAATCTCTTGGCAAGAATTTCAACCTGCTCAATAAATGACTTCCCTGCACGCTCGCCAATATGTTGGACCATTTGATCCCATCGTTGTCTGCATACATCACCAGACCTATGCTCAATTAGATTGTCCCAGTCTACCTCTTCCATGCAGCAAGCATCCAAAGCGTTTAAACCACCTATCAAGCGGTAGTCATCAGAATCTATCCATTCACCATTGGCAGTCATTGGCGATACTAACTGGTTATACCACTTCATACAGCAAATTGCACTGTCTCGGGTTTTCAACTTGTGACTAATTGCCTCCCAAGAAATATTATCTCGCAACATACCATGTTGGGATTTTCTATAAGGCTCTAAAGCCCTAATACGGAGATCTTGGTTTACTAAATTAAATAAAGTTTGATACTAATCTTGGGACCAAGCTCCTTTTTTTAACTCATTATACTTTAATCTGCGCCACAATTTTTTTACCTGATATGGACTTTTACCCAAAGCATCAGCTACTGCCCTCGGATCAGGTCCATGTTGCTCGTAGGCCTTCCGTACAAATTCACGCTCATCCGGTGTCCACTCAAACTCCACATTGTTTTCAAACAAAACATGACCTCGATTACAAACACTATAGGGAGGCCTATGAGGTAGGGCTTGTGCAATTACCTTCCAACAGCCTCTAACTGAAGGGTGAGACCTGGGTCGAAGAATCATATCTACACCGTCATCTCCCAAACCATGAGAATCTATATAGTCATAAACAGCTGCTTTGATTTTCTCATCTTCTTCGGGTGTATACCGCTTCCCACGCACTAAGTCATCACAGCAAAACTCCTCCACATGATCGGAAAAAGTTACCTGTTTGGGTTTAGATGCAGAGGTAGGAGATTCATTTGTAACTGCCTTTGCTTCCTTTTTTTCCTTCATCTTTTTGCCTTGATCATTAACTTCACCTGGATTGCTATTAAAATCATTGTCCTTGTTACTTTTTCTTTTGTGACTTGGTTTATTCTTCTTCTTTTTCGTCTTTCCTTGGTCTCCATCTCCATTGCTTATAACATCATTACACTCCTCAAGTCTGCCTCCCTCAGTTAGTTCCTTCTTCTTTTTCACTTTCTTTTCTAGCTCATCATCTTCACATTCATTGCTTTTGACCTTGTTATAATCCTTGTGTTCGCTTTCTTCATTCTGTTTCTTCTTCTTTTCCTTTAACTTCTTGGCCTGCTCTCCATCTTCACCTTCATTGTTGCTAAACTCATTACGTTTCTTCTTTCCTAGCTCACCAGCTTCACATTCATTGCTTTTGACCTCTTTATAATCATTCTGTTTGCTTTCTTCACTCCGTTTCTTCTTCTTTTCCTTCTTACCTTGCTCGCCATCTTCACCTATCAACAACATCGCTTTCGAACATTGTTGAATCACCTCCACTGGTTTCACCCTCTTGGTCTCGCGATCTGCCATTGAGAGCACCGCAGTTCAAAATTATAATTATGCACAAACAAATTCAACTTTATCATCAACCCCGTTGTAAACACAAACACACATATTGAAATCAAACCAACACTGCTTCAAGTCTCTCCATTATAACATGACCCAATTGAAATTGAATATAAACACTCCCAAACAGCATATTAAACCTTTGATTTGAACACATACACACACAAAAAAACAAATATCAAGATTAAAAATTTCATCTTTATGGTGGAAATGAAGAAGGAAGAGGGTTACCAACATCACATAAGATGGAAAAGGGATGCAACATACTGTGAGAGATATTTCCGGGTGGAGAGAAGCGGAGGGAGTGGAGACCGTCACGAAATCGCAGATGCAGCGACGGAGATTCGGAGCTAATGGAGAGTGATTATCATGAGACTGTGGAACTGATTTGGAGACACACACGTTAGGAAATCTGGTTTTCGGTGGCAACAATGCAGAAAATGTGAAGGCTAAGGTGCAAAGGGATTCTCGGTGAAGACACAAGTGTTGAATTTTAAATGTCACACCTTAAATTATACATGTCATAACCATTTTTTTTATTATCCAAAAAATTTTCGGATAAAATTTTCGGGGTGAAATTTTCGGTACACTCTTACCAAATTTTCGGTAGAGAAAAATTCCGATAGTGTATTTAAAATTTTCAATCTATATCGAAAATTTTATTATAATTGAAATTTTTGGTAGGTTTAAATATTAGGTTTTTTCAACGGTTGAGATTTTGCTGACACTTTTGGAGAGTCCTGATTGCACTGACACATATGTGTGGTCTAGAAGCATCACCATTTGTATAAATAGGGGTCTTAAGGTTATTGGATATCTCAACAAAATGTCTCTTCCTCAATTTTTGATTAAGGCAAAAGTGTATTACAAATTACAACAACGACAAACCTCTAGTTGAATTCAAACTTCTAGATGGATCTAAATCTTTTGCCACCTTGAAAGAAATGAATTGTTTTTTGTTAGATTCTGATGACAAAAGGGTGAAAAAGATCGAGTTTCAGGAGGAGTGAATTGATACAAATGGAAGGGTGAAATACTACCTAATCGAGTTGAAGAATGATGAAGATGTGAAGGCCATGTGGAAATCATTTCGCCGTAGAATCACTAAAGGTGCGATCGAGTTAGACGCACAAATCCGAAGATGTGTCGACGATATAATGAAGATACTGAAGCGTCCAGAGTCATCCAGTAGTGCTTATGTTTTCATGTTTCAGAGTATTGTTTATGTTTGTTGTTTGTCATTTGATGTTTGTTAACTATGTTTGTTTATTATTGATGTTATTTTATTTCTTTATCTAATCGAAACATGTACTAGCAAAAGAGATTATGCAATGAAAAAGATGTTTGTTTGTCACAAAATATACATATAATACAATTATAAAAAAATTAATCTACGTAGGCCCTCCACGGGCAACGTCGGCCAACCTAGCTAAACCAGTATAAACCTCGCCATCAGGGTTCACCAACCCTATGAGGTCATCTAAGTGAATAGTGATGAATTGTAGGCAACTGTCCTAATCACCCGCAGGAGGTGGAGATAGTGGTGGTGGATCGGAAGAATCTCTGGTACCTGAAGGCCATGGAGCATCAGATGCTTTAGCAGGTGGTATGACCCTAGGGTGTGACACGCTCCAGGTATCCATTCTCGCATTGCCCAGACTCATGAACCTCAACGAATGTATCAGTGATCTCACGGGGTAGCTGATGATACGACTCTGAAACCATCGATTGATGCCACCAGTTGGAGCCTCTGGGATCGAACGTAGGATGCCCTATATATAACCATACTTGCGTAGACACCTCTCAGGCAAGTGTCTAGCCACATAAACCTCTCATCTGACATACCCTGAATATAAAGTAGATACCTCAAAAGGACGATGAGGACTGTGAGTTGTATATGGTGTCTAGATGACATCATCCAAGGTTAGAGCATCAGCCTCCTCATATACTCCATCAGACCTCCTGGAATGGCCTGTTTGGACTTCCACCTCTTCTCATATGGTTCATTAGCCATAACACGCTGGATATTTCGTTCACAGAGGGAAGTGCTCGTATATCTAACATTGCACAAAATAAAAATCATCAAATAAATACACCCAAATAATTAAAAAATACCATCTAATAAATTATAATATATTTATAACAAGTTCAGGTAGCCAGCAAGCTGCCTAGTGTCAGGACGAGATGCAACATCAAGTGTTGTGTACAACATCGTCAAGACCGCCACTCCCCAAGTTTAATATGGAGTGTCAAGGACGCTAAATAGAGACAAATATCGAACATCTATATAAACTCCAGACTTGTCTGCAAAGAAAGTACATGCCACTAGATGTAACATGTACGCTATAGTTGCAACCTAATATCTCTCTGCCTCTACAAGCTCCTTATAAGTACTCCTCAACCAAGACATCTGAAGGTGAAATCCCCAAGTCTCACTAAACTCACGTAGCACTTTCATCTCATCAACCTCCAAAGCATCCATAACCATGCACACCATCATCACATAGTCCCCATAAACTGGTGTAAAAAACATATCAACAATCAGAATGTGAAAAGTGCATTCACATCATCTAAAGTCACTGTCATCTCCCCAAAGATGGAAAAGTGATGTCTTCGGGTGCCACCTCTAAACAAAAGTTGATAACATAGAGGCGTCCAACATTGTTAAGGAGCATCCAACAAAGTCTATCAGCTAAAAATCCTCAACTATCCTCCTCACCTGCTCAGGCATTAGACTCTCGGGAAAGTTCTTCAACTTCGACCACATGGGAAGTGACCTTCAACATTGGACGCTCCTATAACAAAATAATACAATTAAACTAATTATTATACATCAAACTGCGTAATAAAATAAAAATTAAGCATTTAAACAAAAACAATATTACATACCTCGCCCTGCCATATCCTATACGGGACATGATTCGCATATCCCATTAACATGAATCTGTCAAAAGGTCCTCCGGGGAAACCTCCATCAGTGTGTATCCGTAGATGCATGAGTGATGGTGTCTGTGTTAGCGGGGGACACCACATCAACTTGTGCAAACACAACCTAAACTACCGACCCGGGAGCCACCGACTCCTTAACTATCTGCTCTTGAACCACCACTCCTGAACCACCGGCTCATCAACTACCCGCTCCTCAACTATCCGCTCCACTATAGGAACATGAGTCTGATCTTCTACAATAGGAGTCTGAAGCTCCACTGAAGGAGTCTGCACCTCCTTAACGGTAGTAGATGCTCTACGAGTCCGACGGTGGGGTGCGTGGAACCTTGTCACCGCCTGCTGCTCAGCCATCCGTTTTCGGTGAGAATCAATCGGCTATATCGGTGGTCCGTCCCGCAATAGAACTGTCTTTGCCTCTGGTCGTCACTACAAAATTTAAAAATATATAATAAGAAAATAGTATTTTTTTTAAAAAAATCGGAATACCAAAAATTTTGAAGTTTCCGATATGATATTAGGCATCAGAAATTTCAAAATTTTCGTTATTATTGATAAATGTTAATACCTGAAATTTTAAAATTTCCGGTACAAAAATACTGAAAATTTCAAAATTTTCAGTAGATAATACCGAAAATAAAATACCGAAAGTTTCACAAAATATCTAGTAAATCTTACTCGTTTTCGCCAAATTTCTAGTACGTCTTCAAAATTTCCAATATCGTCAGAAAATTTGAAAAATCCGATTCCTTCTTAAATTTATAAAAATATGATAATAAAATTGATTCAACATTTTAATCTTTTCATAAATTTGTGACATGACATGTATACTGTGGGGTGGTAAGACCAAATTATATAAATTAAAATTTGTCTACAAAATATTTAGATATAAATAAACTTACAAAAAAGAAAAGAAAAGAAAGTGAGTGCATATGCATTTTTCACTTATACTCCAAAACAATTAGTAGTTCCTATTATAAAAAATAAATCTAGAAATTTTTAGATGGACTGTGTTTTCTCTCTTTAACTCCCCAATTAGCCAAACTAGTAGACATAACATAATAGCGTCATTGACTGAAGTCCTAACCAATTAGCCTGACGAGAGTGGCCCACCTAAATTATTAATTTTGACTCCTTTTAGTGCAAATCTACATCTTAGAAATTTGTTAGCGTAATTATTCATTTCTAGTAAACTAAAATTAATATATATATATATATATATATATATATATATATATATATATATATATATATATATTCCAAAACAACAACAACCAATGTTAAACAAAAGGAACAACGAAAAGAACAAAACATAATAGAAGGTTCGGTTTCAGATTTGCTGTCTTACCCAGCTATGTGAGTCTCTTTCTCTTTTAACCCTTAAACTCCAAACTACACTTTCAACTTTTCCGATTTTCACTTTATTATATATCTTCTCTCATCCCTGTTTGTAAGTGTTTCCGTTCCGATTCCATTTTTTGTTCTTGTTTAGTGATTCTTTGTTTGTTTGATTCGATTCTCACTTTCTTTTCCTTCATTTTTTGCTTGCATTCAATTGAAGTTTCTTTGCTTATTTACAATTTTTATGCATTTTCCTTTTTTGGATTTTACGTTTTATTAAGCTTTGTAGCTCAACTTTCCTTTTTTAGAATTGCTAAGTCTTGCAATTGGACTTTTTGCCCGAAACATAATGAAACATAAACGGTTCCTAGATGTAACAATGAAAAAGAAGAAGAAAGATAAATGTCCTATATTGTGTCATTCTAACAGTCCACCGGCTACTGTTCCTATCTCCTTAGATCGAATCAACTTCTCAATTGATTGTATCGTATCGTATATACTTTGTATCACAATCAATTTTTTTCGTTGTTCTAGTGGTTTGTTTAGTATATTGATCAAATTTGATGTTTTTTTTTACAATGCAGTGATGAAGATTTCAGATATGATAATTGATTGTCATTGTCATTGAATAGGTGGTTGATGCTAGCAAGTAGATATGGACTTCTTATTTGTATTACTGATGTTGGGTTGCTTCTGTTCTTTTGTGTTGTCTGATCAGCAAGGTACAGTCGTATATTTGCATGCCACCGAACTCGTTCAAATAGAATGTAGCCTAGTTTTATGAAAGTTTCAGTGTTTTTCTAGGTGGTGTGTAATGATTTTGTTGATTTCAGGAGATGCACTGATTGCGTTGAAGCTATCACTGAATGCTTCAGGTCAACAGCTTACTGACTGGAATGAAAATCAAGTCAACCCATGTACTTGGTCAAGTATTAACTGTAATCAAAACAACAATGTTCTTGGAGTGTAAGATATTCTCTATTCTAATGAAGTTTTCTTTAAATGTTTGATCTTGTCTTCATTGTTTATGGGAAACATATATCCATGCTATATGTTTCACAGTTTTGTATCTAAGGTTTGTGCATGCCATTTAATTCTGTGAATTGCTTCGTTGCAGTTCATTGGGGATGATGGGATTCACAGGGTACTTGACCCCTAGGATAGGAGCTCTAAAATATCTCCAATTTATGTAAGTATTTATGTCACAAAATATCCCCGCAATTCAGGTCAATTCCATATCGCTAATAATATGTTTCGTATCCTTTTAAATATTTCATCGTTAACAAAGAAAAAGAAAGAAATAGTTTAAGTGTACCATTCATATTTAAAATGCAGTTCTTTGCAAGGAAATGGCATAACTGGTCGCATACCAAAAGAATTCGGAAACCTGACAAGCTTGGTCAGGTTGGATTTGGAAAACAATAGATTAACCGGTGAAATACCGTCTTCCCTTGGTAATCTCAAAAAGCTCCAATTCTTGTAAGTATATGACATACTGTTAGGCAGGTTTCACAGATATAAAATGCGTCTTAGCACATGTTTTTATTGTGTTATAATGTTTAAAAGTGTCATTTTTTGTTTGCTACCAGGACATTGAGTCAAAACAATCTCAGTGGGACTATTCCTGAATCAATTGCCCGTATTTCAAGCTTGACCGAAGTGTAGGTGAAATAATGGTTTCTGGAAGTTTACAGGTTACATTTTTAAGTATATTCCATCAATTAAGTATATGATTGATCGTCCAAACTTCTGTTTTGCAGCCAGCTAGATTCAAATAATCTTAGTGGCCGAATTCCGCCGCGGTTATTTGAAGTTTCTAATTACAAGTATGAATGGTAGATTAGTATTTAAATGAGATCAAGGTAATTTGAATGGTAGATTTGTATCTAAATACTGTATTCCTCATTGCAGTTTTAGCGGAAATAATTTGAACTGTGGCATGAGTTATGGCCAACTTTGTGCCAACAATGATTCAAATCAAGGTAATTTGATGGGAAATATTTTGTTGGCCCTGTTCTATGATGTGTTGTTATCCACAACTTTCTCTCTCCACTATGCTACAATCTGAATTCAAATTTACATGGCAGGTTCATCACATAAACCAACCGGCCTCATAATCGGAATTTGCATTGCGTCTGGAGCTATCCTTGTTATTGGTGCCCTCGTATTTTTTTGGTGCAAGGGTAGACACAGGGGCTACAAGCGTGAAGTTTTTGTAGATGTTGCAGGTTTGAGTCTCTTGTCGATTCTAATACTCTATTTAATTATCACTATATTTTTCTTGTCTCGTCAGGTGAAGTTTGATTTATGTGCAGCCAATTATCAACTTTAATACTATCTATCTCATCATTTTTATTGTTTCATCAGGTGAAGTTGATCGGCGAATTGCATTTGGTCAATTAAGAAGATTTGCATGGAGAGAACTACAAATAGCTACCGACAACTTCAGTGAGAAAAATGTTTTAGGACAGGGAGGCTTTGGAAAGGTTTATAAAGGCGTCCTTTCTGATAACACCAAAGTTGCTGTTAAAAGGCTAACTGATTATGAAAGCCCTGGGGGAGATGTAGCTTTCCAGCGTGAAGTTGAGATGATAAGTGTAGCAGTTCATCGGAACTTGTTACGGCTGATTGGGTATTGTACTACTCCAACCGAACGCCTCCTAGTTTATCCCTTCATGCAGAACTTAAGTCTTGCGTATCGTCTACGAGGTATTAAGTTACAATGCATACTGAAATCATCACTAGTATTCTAAGCATTCAATTTGATTTTCTATAAAAAAAGAAGTATTACGTAACTGCGTGAATACTAATGCAGAACTCAAACCCGGGGAACTTGTTTTGGGTTGGCCTACAAGAAAACAAGTGGCTCTGGGAACTGCACGGGGACTAGAATATCTTCACGAGCATTGCAATCCTAAGATTATTCATCGGGATGTGAAGGCAGCTAATGTATTACTAGACGAAGATTTTGAAGCAGTTGTCGGCGACTTTGGTTTGGCAAAGTTAGTAGATGTTCGAAAGACTAACGTGACAACTCAGGTTCGTGGGACAATGGGCCACATAGCTCCTGAATATCTGTCGACCGGAAAGTCCTCAGAAAGGACCGACGTTTTTGGCTATGGGATTATGCTTCTGGAGCTTGTTACAGGCCAACGCGCAATTGACTTCTCACGGTTGGAAGAGGAAGATGATGTGCTGTTACTTGACCATGTAAGATCTCTTTTTCATCCTTGTATTTTGCTGTTCATTTATCAGTTAATACTTGTCGGTGAGACAGTGACTGTTTTATATGTTGCGTTTTATAGGTTAAGAAACTAGAGCGGGAGAAAAGACTAGAAGTTATTGTTGATCGCAACCTAAATAAAAATTACAACATACAAGAAGTAGAAATGATGATAAAAGTTGCATTACTGTGCACTCAAGCAACGCCGGAAGACCGTCCACTGATGTCAGAGGTTGTAAGAATGCTAGAAGGAGAAGGGTTAGCTGAAAGGTGGGAAGAATGGCAACACGTGGAGGTGAATCGGAGACAAGAATACGAGAGATTACAAAGAAGATTTGATTGGGGAGAAGATTCAGTTTATAATCAAGATGCCATTGAGTTGTCTGGTGGGAGATGAGAAGATGCATAGATTTTGAGACAATTATCCTTTTTTTCATAGGTTAGCTTGAAACAATAGAGATGGAAATTTGATTGCATCTCAACTGGAAGAAAGAGGAGGAAGAGTTATAGTTTTGATGTCACAATGATGCTTGTGGTGTTATTTTGAGGTTTTTTTTACTTATGGTGGTGTGTTATGCAAGTTTCCAAACAATGATTGATGTACATAAAGTTGTTTACAAAGAAACCATGCTCTTTTGGAATTTAGTTTTACAAGATCTTCTATGTACCTCAGCCAAAGGTTGAAACTGAGGAACATTATTGGTTTCATATTCAGAATTTTCATTTCAGTGAATGTACAATGAACAACAATCTCTTTTCTGGGTGGTAACCAAAAAAAGAATTGTATATGCTTTTATTAATTCTATCATGAAAGTACATGCAATTAACAAGTAGAGATCATCAACATTTTGCACAATAAATAGATCGATCTTCAAAGCTTTAGCTTTAATTAGGAACTCAAATCTTGATTTTGAAAGTGTTTTCGATATTATGATATCTATTTGCACATTGATTAATGTTCTGCTTATAATTCTAAACTAATTTGAAATTTTTCTACATAAAATTTTGGTTATAGAGAACTTAAATAGATTTATATTTCACTATTAAAAAGATAATAGGTAAGACTAGTCTGCTGAAGCACGTATGATCATAGGCTATTGTTATGTTGCATGAGATAGTTTTCTGGTTCATGTAAGTTGACGTGCTTTTTATTTTAATCTTAAATTTTTATGAAGTCCTTATATGTTAAGTGTATGTTTGGATTGACTTCTACAAGTCTCAAAAATACTTCTCTTCACTTCAACTTGAAAATTGTTTTTTTGTTTTGTTTGGATACTTTTCCAAAATCAATTATGCTCTTCCAAAAACAATTTTATTAGAAGATACAATTTCTAACTTTTAAGTTTAGTAGAATCAATTCTACATTTATTATATATTATTTCTTACAACTCTTTTTAATTTTCGTTATTTACCCTCTTTAATTTTCATCAATTACTTTTTTTCTTTTTTGTTTGTATTATGATTTTTTATCATTTTGGTAAGTATACCATCCAAAATCAATTTTGATAAAGTTATTCAAACAACATTAATTTATAACAATCACTTCTATATTATGTGTGCATGTGTGTGGCCTAGTGGTGAAGGTTTGGGTTTTTAGGGTGTGCTCCCCTAAAGGTCTCAGGTTCGAATTCGACTAAGCACAAACATCTAGTGACAAGACATCAAAGAACAAAATCTAAAAAAAATAATTCAAACATCTTCCTCAATCCATCTCTATTTTATCATGCACGACATCATTCATTGTGCTCAATTGTCCCAAACATTAATTTTACCTCTGGAACAATGAGTGGTGTGTTAATATGAAGGTGTTAAAGCAAATTTTGTGTGTGGCCTTTTTCATCTTTGCTATGCAAATAGTTAAATTCATGATTTATTTACATTTTTCAATGACTTTACCAACCTTATTTTCTTACTAGTTAAATACTTCAATTTTCTAATGTTAGTCAAGAGTTTTGGAGCCGCACCATTGATTTAAAATCTTTTATTGCAAAACTCTGAATTAGAGATTAAAACTAAAAAAAAAAAAGATTTAGGGACTAAAATAAAAAACACGCCAAATTACATACACGAAAAGACTATGTAAGCTAAAATTCTAGATTTGTATTCATATTTTCATCCAACTTACATACAAATCCACAATTTTTTTTCAAACCTAAAATTGATGTTGAAATTTATACTACAACACCAAAGACTTGATTACAACTTGAAGAAATGCTATAAAAATCAAGAACACAAATAAAAATACAAACAAACAAAAAAGCAAGAATGTACAATCATTTGTGAAAGTTAAATGTACTAAACTTCAAGGAATGAGATTAGAGTTTTGGATCTTGAAAAAGAGGGTCAACGATTGAAAGTTTGTAATTAGGATTGAAAAATTGAAGAGATTTTGGATTTTGTGTCATGAAGAGGAGCGTCAAGATTTAGAACATGGAGAAGAGGTTTGCAAATTGAGGAGTTTTAGATTCTTCATATTGAAAATTTGAAGGGGATTAAAAGAAGCCGATGAAACTTTAATAGAAGATAATGGTGAAGATTGTGAAAGAAAAAGTGAATAATAAAGGTACAAAATCAAATTATCAAAGATGATTATGGTTTAAAATGGTGGAGGACTAAATAAACATACATGAACACCTCATAAACAAACACATATATTCTCATTGATCTAAATAAAATATGGGTTTGTATGAAGGTTGAGGATGGAGATATGAACATAAACCCAAAGTTAGAGACTAAAATAAAAAGTATGCCAACTTATAGGGACGAAAATACTATTTAACCTAGAATTATGGGTTTTTGTTGGCAATATCACACATTCTAATGTGGAATTTACTAATAGAATCATCTTCATTCATCCTCACATTCTCAAACTTGATGGTAAGAAGCTGCAACATTGACATACAAACTCTAGGTGTACCTTCATGTACCGTTTTGAGAATCTACCATGCTTCTTTAGCCTCTAAATATATATTGATCAACCTGAACATGTTCTTGTCCACACCATGGAAAATTACTTTCAATGCCTTAGAGTTTCCAAGAGCTTCATCGTCTTCAACATCATTCCAATCAGCTTTTGGTTTCAAACTAGTTGTACCATCTTCAAAATTACCACTCGATGTTTCCATACTTTTATCACGACTTCCCATGCTTTGTTGCCCATGGATTTGAGAAAGACAATCATCATAGACTTTCAATAATCATAGTTGGTGTCATTAAAAACAAGTGGTTTGTTGACCGATGCTCCATCTTCTATCCATTTGAGCAGAATTTATCTTCCTTATAGCTCACTCAAAATGCTAGGGTGTCTGCTCTGATGCCAATTGAAATTATGTTCCTCAGAAGATAAATGTTGCACACGATGTCTTGGAAATTGGTTTGACAAGTTAAACGAGAATAACAAAAAAATATACAAGATGATAGAGAAGGAAAGCAATAAATCACAATCACGATGTAATATGCACCTACGTCTGAAGGGTTAGCTTCCAACCCAAAAAAGGAAATTCACTACTAGTACTTTAGTACAATTAGTCTTACTAGCAACAACAAACCCTGTGTTGTTCAATGCCTCTTTCTATTATCCAATGACTTTTTATTTAGGACTCCCCATAAATATGAGACACCTTCTCAGTCTCAAACGCTAACCCCTAATGTTGGTATTTCAATCACTAAATCCCATTGATCAACTTGAATCAAAACTATAAGTGGTGTTGAATCTTATAACTCAACTAGAGAAACCTACAACTATGCCAAGTTACTGAATATAGTGTGGTGTACATAAAATAACAAGGACTCTTGTAAACCTATCACTATGAAATCTTCAATGTGAATGCTTGAATTTAAATGCAGGTTTAAGATCCTTATATATCATGATGATTATGGGCTTTTATTCATGGATATTTGATTTGATTTCTTCCAGAAATAATGAAGAATTCGTTCGATATTATTTCTTCCATAAATCTCTCCAACAAGATATGATTCGTTTCAATTTAAATTAAAATTAAAATATCCATTTAAATCTGAATTAATCTCCTTCGAGGTGTACAAAAATCACCTAATCATATTGCCCAACCAATAACAATAAAATATAATCCAATCTTTGACCAAAAACTCTTCCAAAATGCAGCACCAATGATCTGTTGGGACATCGTGTCCAACATTTGTCCCTTTTGCACCTCCATACAACTTAAGCAAGCTAGAATAATCTTGAACACTTCAAAAATTTCTCCATGTTATTATTGTTTTGCAAAAATGAAACCAATCCAAAGAGGCAATCCATACAAAACTTCATGTTCTGTCAGTGCTTGCATATCAAAATTTAGCTTATTTTATAGCCTTTCTATATGATATGAGAATTTCAATGTTTAAGAATGTTCCAAGCGTCATATTATCTTATAGGAAAAGATTAACATGTTTTGTATGTCAGAGGAAGTCAAATAAATGGACGAAAGGAACACGACAAATTTCCAGAAGGATTCATAAAACCTATTTTTTAGCATGTTTAGTATCGTGATGTATGTGTGGTATTTTGACCATATCTAGAGCGTCGTAACTCAGATTAATATGGAATTTGTGGAAAATGAAAGATAACATCAAGGGATACAACTCTTATGAAGACACCAAAAGCTATTTCTGCATTTTTCTCCTCCGCCCATACACGTATGAACCAGAACAGTTTTCCTATACGTGTATGGACGGTCAGATATGTCAAAAAAGCCCAAAATCCATATTTAAATTAAGGAAACCTAATTTTAGTGAGATCTCTTAAACTGGGACGGAAAACTGTGATCTTGAAGCAAGGCAAACATGATAGGAACAACTGGAAGCAACAATTCAACATATTTCTCCATTGAAGCTTCCTCCTTTGTGATCATTGTGTAATATTTGTGAATTTTATTATGTCTTTTATTATAGTTATGAGTAGCTAAATCCTCCAATACTAATGATGAGTCAGTGTTTTTTATAAGGTTTAAATTTATTAATTTACATTTGTAATGGTTGATATTTTATTCCTAAGTGCTTTATTTTTTTCTCTACTTAAATCTTTGCTCTTTTTGACAAATTAAGAATTTATTTATATTTATCTGTTAGGAAATACTTTCAACAATAACACTTGATTGAAAAAATTTATATTAGATATCACATAAGACTAAGGATACCATATAGAAATTGCTTTTTCTTGATAATTAAATGCTTGGATTTACCTATAATTGACTATGGCCATACAAATTTATCTTAATAGCCAAATATTTATTCACTAAGAACTTATAAATAAATACTCATAAGTACCGGTAATTAGTAGAAATAAAGCAAGTTTTTACAAGGTCAATTTAGGATACCAAACGAGTTCAAGATCAAACTCCCATTCCTAGCATGCTTTTCTTGTATTATTTTATACTCAATTAAATTTTCTCTAATTTTACTCCTTTACAACAAAACAAATTTAAAATCCCCCGAATACTTTTTTCAAACTAAAATCAAAACTGAAATCTAAAATATAACGCACTCCTCGATATCGATATTCTAGGATTTCCTGATATTATTACTTTGGTATATTAGTGCACATGCTAATTTATCATTCAATATCATCTATTAGAGTGGAAATGGTTGAATTGATTAGTAATCCATAACATGATTTAGCATAGAAATCTACCCCTCTGTGAGAATCCAACTCTATGAATCTTTGACATTATTTAGTGGTAATTTTACTTCTATAATTTCTTTAAGTTTCAAAAATTCATGTTCGTCCAACTCTGACTTATTTTCCAAATAATAGGTATTCCAAATCCATTTGCCATTATGCCATTGACCATGTTCTACTACTAGGATTGTGTTTATAGTTATGTTAATGAATATTGTTTGGAATAGTATAACAAAATGTACATAACCCAACCATCTCTTACACCAAACATCTGTTTTAGTGCCACAACCCATATTACAACGAAAAATTGTTGAAGAACCGGACCTCTTATTTCTAATATGGTAAAGGATACCGCAACGACGGGCCAACCGTTGGGAGGTAAGGTATGATTGTATGTATGATGCTTTCTACCATTTTTGCGTGGCCGTGATTATATGTCTAGAAGTGCGATAACTATCACAATGGTTACTTCATACAACCATTGTGGTATATATACTTTACAAACTTTTTTAACAAGGACTATTCTAACAACCATTGTGATATATAGACTGATTTTATTATAAATTATGTGGAATGCTTATTTCACCAATGTCCACTAAAAATATAAACTTTCAGTCTGGTCTAGAACATTATAATATGAAAAAGTAAGTTATCTTACATGTTTAATGCTAAACAAGGATACTTCAGCTCCTTATCCGCAATTTGATCTTTAATTGTTAGAAATTATTTTAATAATACTAGTTATTCAACCCCTTCCTTCACCTCTAGTTCATTTTGCAACATATTATTTACATTGAAAAGTAAGTTAGAGGTGAAGGAAGGGGAGGTTGAAAAATAAGAAGTGTTAAACCAAGTTCTAATGTTTAAAGAGAGAAATTTAGATAATTTACTAAAGGATTCTTGTTTAGAATTAAACTTGTAACTTATTTTCAAATATAACGTAATCCATCCTATTATAATTTTCTAATGCAATTCGAAAAGTTATATATTTTGTAAGGTGTGAAAAACACTCAAACAAATATTAATAACAACATTCATCAACAACAAACGTTAAACAACATATAACTTATATGTAACAAAAACAACATCAATGTGTTTGAAACATACATGTCCCAACAAATGAAAGGAAAGAAGGATGAAGCTAAAGTGAGAGTAGCAAACATGTGTTAATTGATAAGTTTGCAACGCTAACACAAGTTTGTTGTGTTCACTTTAAATTCATCCTCATTAATTTTTATCATTAAGTCATCCATACCTACAAGTCAAAACAAGTAGAATCATAAACATAAACATAAACAAGTCAAAACAAGCAGAATCATAAACATTAACATATACAAGTCAAAACAAGAAGAATCATAAACATAAGCATAAACAAGTCAAAACATTATGAAATAACCTATTGAAACCTAAACAATAATAGATAAATAAATTTTGAAACATAAACAAAATCGACAGATAAGTTTGGTGAAGACGAACTTGATGAAGGTACCCATATGTTTGAAGAAGACAAAATCGCTGCATATGTTTGGGGTTTTGTTTTGAGAGAAAAGAGATGCGTGACTGCATAAGGTTGGGTTTTGTTTTGAGAGAGAAGAGAGAAACATGTTAGGGTTTTCTCTTGAAAGAAGAGACTGTTATGTACTGAGTGAGAGATAATTTTGCTTATATATAAATAAGCATCACCTTTCACCATGTTTGGTAAGACCAACCGTGATGAAATGGTTAAACTTAACACCACGGTTGACTAAATAAACCGTGGTGATATAAACGGTCAATACCATTTTATGACGATAAATGGAAAATTGTTGAAGTTGAGATTTAAATCCTATAACTCCTAATACATTTTACTATGACTTTTAACTATGACTGTAGTGAAATGTCTTTTAGTAAATAAAAAAATGAAGCGCCTACAAATGAGTTATTACCACGGTTAAAATGATGACCATTGTAACATTGTGTTACGAAAGATATATTTTATAGTAGTGTCTAGTACTATTGTCGCTTTTGCAAGGAGGTGATCCTTCCACCATACTAAGAATTTCTTCTGATGACAAAATTGATGGTAATGAGAGAGTTCTGGTGTAGTTGGCCATATTTAAATTTTAACAAATCCATCCATAACGTGTTTTGGTCAGTTAGAATGTGCCATTTCCATTTACTTAAAAGTGACAAATTAAAGTGTTCCAAATATTTCACGCATATGCAACCCTTATTATTTGGTGTACAAATATGACTCCATCGAATCCAACAGATCTTTTTCAATTCAGGAATGCCCCCCCCCCCCCACAAGAAATTTCTCAGTGTTTTTCTCAATTCTCTCAGGATTCTTTTTGGAGCTCTAAAGAAAGAGAAAAATTAGAGAGGAAGACTACTTATGGTTGAATTGATGAGATTTACTTTACAAACTTTCTTCCAGTCCAATTTGATTTTTTTCTTCATTATGGTCATTACCGGTTTCTAGGTGGAGCAACACCGTGGGTTTGCTCTAATGGGTAATTCGAGGAACATGAAAGGTATTTTTATCTATGTTGCAAGAAAGAAACAGTGAAGTTGCCTCCATAAAATTGTCATCAAGATTAATCCCAAACAACTTGCTCTTAAAAAAAATTAACTTTCAAACCTGAGACGAGTTCAAAGCTTCTTAGAATCGTCTTGATGTTCCAGAGATTTTCCCACAAGCCTTATCCCAAAAGAGTTATGTCATCTTCATATTGTAGAATATGGTAATGCTGAGAATCATTCACTATATATACCTTAAAACACTCGTTCTGGATGACATTGTTTAATAATCCGTTGAGTTCATCAATTGTTATTATGAATAAGATAAGATAAAATAGCCCTCCTGGTGTAAAACCTTTGGATACCTAGAAATCTTCAATGGTACTTTCATTGACAAGTATATACATTAAGCTTGAAAAAATGTGTGTCGGGATCTATTTGATCCATACTCCGTGGAATCCCATTATGATGAGAATGTATTCTAATTAATTCTCGTTCACATAATCAAATACTTTTTTTTTTCGAATTCCACTTGTAAGAACATACTTTTATCCTTTCTTTTCTTAATCAATTCTTTTCATTTCATTTAGCACAACTACGCAGTCTAAGATTTACCTCCCCAAAATGAATGTTGTTTGTCGTGATGAAATTTCTTTGTTCAACACCTGTTTGATACAGCCTTCAAGGACTTTTGACATAATATTGTAAAGACAATCAACAAGGAAGATTGCCATGTACTCTGTTAGAGATTAAGGTTTTTCACTTTTTGGAATCAGGGCAAAAAAATAGGAAGTGATACCTTTAAAGAGGGATGAGATTTGGTGGAATTTAAAAATAAAATAGATGACATCATTCTTTACTATTTTCTATTCAGCTATGATAAAATTGAAATTGAAGTCGTTGGAACCCGGGCATTTGTTCCATCACAACTCCAAATTGCACCCTTTAATTCTTCTTTGAAGAAATTAGCCACTAGAAAGTCGTTGTCTATTGCAGTTTACTTATCCTTTATTTTACGCTAGAGCGAAAGAACCTTGTGTTGGAATTGTAACACCATGATTAATTAAATAATTATTTAATTATGTTGTTAGAAATTATATGATAATTGGTGTGTTGAATGGTGTGTTTGACACTGTTGTGTGTGGGGTAGTGTCAAATTTAATATTTGTTGAGAGTATTTTAGATTTATTAATTTACTAATAAATTATTAAATTTAGAATTATTATTAGAAATAATACAAATATTTGAAAATAGAAGTTTTTACTAATTAATTGGTTATTATTTAAATAATTAAAATAATAAGATAGTTAGTAGAAGGATGACAAGGGCAAGGTGGTACTTTTGATAGAATAAGTGAGGATAGAAAAGGGAAACAAATATTAAGGGTCCTAAGGGTAGAAGTGACTATAAGAGAAAATAAGGATTGAAATTCTCATTATTTACAACCGTGAAAATAAGAAAGAAGAGAATAGGAAGAGAAGAAGCAAGAAATTAGGGCTTGAAGGAGAACTCCATTAGAGAAGGAAAGATAACCCAGAAATCCAAGGTAAGGGTGAAGTTCCAATTTTCTAGGGAATAGTATAATCCAAGGCATGTGGGGTTGGGTGTATAGTTGTTGTTGTGTGTTTGTTTGTGTATGTTGAATCTAATGATAAACTCTTGATGAAATTGCAATAGAGATTGATGAAATTGTGATATTTATGTTGTGATTTATTGTTGATGAATTATTTTGTGTAGTGATTGTTTCATAAAACCCTAATCTATAAAATATAGGTAATGAAGGTTAGAAATTTAGGATTTAATTCGGAAGAATAACCTTAGGTCTTGGTGTATGATCAATTGGGGATTTTTAGATGAGGATTCGATGAAAATTGATGAAAAACCATGTGTTTAATTGAATAAATAAGTGAAACCTTGGTGAATATATGATGTTAGGATATTTAAATAATTGTTATAGGTTGTTGATAATATTATAGAATCATAGGATTTCAAATTCTGAAACCAGAACTTTTTACGGAATCGAATTCGGAGGTCGGGAAGGCCTCCAACAGTTGAAATTCGTAGCAAGAAAAAAAATGCAAAAAAACACTATTTTTGGGACTTGCGTCGACTCAGGAATATGGGTGGGTCGATGCGTAACATCCAGCAAGGTTGAGAAGGGTTGTTCAGCAGACGCGCGTCGACTCATGATTTCTTTGCGTCGACTCGTGATTTCTTTGCGTCGATTCATGATTGGCTCGCGTCGACTCAGAAGACATCATTTTTGACAAATTTTGTAATGACCATAACTTTTTAACCGTAACAGGCACTGTTTGATTCTTTAGAAATCTAATGAAATAACCTATAAGATATAACTAGGTTTGTTGGCATTAGATGATTTAATAATTATGTAAATTATGCAAAATGACATGTATATTTGTGATAGTTTGCGTATTACTTATTACTTGGTGATCGTGTTGTGATGCGTTGTTGTTGTTGGTTTACAACAGGTGGCAGGAAATGGCAAGGCATTAATGATATGTTGTGATGTGGTGTTATTATTATTGAATATAACATGGTGAATTGATAATATGATTTTATGAATTGTACTGCCATGATGGGTGTTGTTGGACGTATGCAAACATGTTGTTAATTGTTGATATACTGTTGCGTTGCTATCTGCTGTTTGTTGAGCATGTGTTATTGTATGGTGGACGATAATGGCATGTCACATTGATGATTATTGAAATTAATTTATTATGTTGTTGATTTGCATGATTATGTCTCATGCATTTATATTGCATTGTTGTTGTTGCTGTTGGCTCAAATCCTAGATGGAGTGGATTAGTAGTTAGGCGAACCAATTTTTCACGAAAATGGTGACCCCGATCCTAGATGGAGTGGATTTGGTGGAAATCTCGGTACCGCATGCATGGTGCCTATGTTGAGTTGCATTCCATAATTTTTGTTGATGTTGGTTGTGAATTGCTATATTGTATAACTCATGACAATTGTGTTATAGTGATGAGATGTTTGAGCACTTATAATTATGCATGATAGTTTTGTATATCTCTAATTATACTATTCTTTATATTGTTGTGATATCTCACCCCTTCTGTTGTTATGCTACTTTTACATGTGTAACGTGCAGATACTCAGGAGTAGCTCGAGTAGCAGGAGTCGAAGAGGTTGCACTTTTTTTTAGTTTGAGTCGATGTTATGCTCTGATACGTAACACTCGGGTCGGGGATAAATGTTTGAATGATTTGTTTTAATTTGGTTTTGGTTTTCCATTGTTGATTGCAAGAGGAGCAATTTAAACTCCGGAATGATTATTTGAAGTTGTTTTGTTGGATTTGAAATATTTCCGCTATTTCAATAAAGTTTTTAATTCAGACTATATTACGTTTATCTTAATCATGTGTTATGTATCTAATTGAATGAGCTATTGTGGTTTTGAAGCATATGACATCCTAATTTATGATGTTTGAAAATTTAAATTCACTCTGATTTTTATATAAATATGCCATGGGGAAGTCAGGGTGTTACAGGAATCACCTTACAAGATCCATTTTTGTCTTGATTTTTGTTTAAGGAAAATGCTTATTAGTAAGAAAGCATGAAAACAAGATTAAATGTCAACCATTCATTATCACCACTATCCCATGATCCCTATTAAAAAAGAAATTAAATTTAAAATCAATTTAATATTCACCTATAAAATAATGACATGTGTCAATTCTTGCATTTCTTCTTCAAATTGTTCCGTACTAAATAACATTACTCTTTGTTTAATGAGGCTCTCTTTGTGGCGAGTTTGATGCCAGATTTGTGTCTCTAGTTCTTTCCTTATATTTGTGTCTGCTTCATCACCATCTCCCACTGCAAAATCTATCGCGTTTAAGTCTTTAACCGCGTTGTGGATTGATAGATCAATCCAATCGAATATTTGATTATTCCACCAACTGAGTTTCTCTTTAAGCAACTTCAGCTTCTCCTTAACCAGGCATGACTTTAAAGTTGCAAGAGAGACAGATCAAGCAGTTATCTACAATGTATTTGTCACCATTCCATTGGCTTGTAACTCCCCATTCTTCTTTTAACCCTTATGATATTAAGAATATGTAGATTATGGTCATTGATTTTTATTCTAGTCCGAAGTAGGAGAACTTTTTACCTAAAATCGAAATATCAACTAGCTTCATATTGGTTATGAATTCTATAAACTATCATTTCGAATAATTTAACATTAGCTACTAACCCATTACTCTTATTGTTAGAGAAGATTGCTTTAAAGTCCCTAAGCGAGGATCACGAGTTATATAATAAATAAAATTAAAATCTTAACATAAATTATTTTAATTACTACCATTAAAATTGTTGCCTTTAACATAATCCACTAAATGTATACCCTTTATCTAAATTTCTGATTTAATTTATTTCCTAATATGTGAAATACTTGGTTTTTGTAAATAATTTTAATGTGTTTAATATTTAACTAAAGTACTGTTTTTTAAAGCTTGAAGGAGAGCTAAGTTGCCTATATAGTCTTATAAAATCTGAGTTGCCCTATATACATTTACGTGTGGAGAATTAAAGCTATCAAATGGGCCGACCCAGCCCAACCTGCTTTGGTTCGATAGACCGACGTGTTTAAATGGGCTAACCTGTCCCGATCCAATTGTTTAATGGACTATAGAATTTAAGCTCGACCCATTTTTCAAAGGCCCGTGCAGCTCGACGTTCCAACCTGACTCATTTTTCAATATTATAATTTTAATTTTATAAAAAAAAGACGTAATAGATAAAAGCTATATAACATAAGTAGAGAGGCATCATAAACTTAATTAAATGATGTTTAAAATATTCATCAAATCATCATTCCTATATATCATAGACACAAAAACAACCATGTAAAAGTATAATAACTTAATATTATCACTAATACTTATCAAATTTTCTCTCCACCTCACAATTATTCCCTTGATCATCTTGAAAATATATCTCATCTTCTTTAACTTTTCTTTATGACTTGAAAATATACTTATGCAATCATATCTTATCTCATTCTTTTTTCTCTAAATTTTACCAAAATCTTTTTTTTAATGGGTCAACCTGAAGCCCGCTTGGCACGGCCCAGTCGGGCCCATAAAAAGCATAGGTCCGATGAATTTGATCAAAAAGATAAGGTGATATTTTTTTAAGATATTTTACAGTCCAACCCGTACTAAATTGTAGAGCTTGTGAGTATGTCTGATGATTCTGACCCATTTTGACAGCTCTACAGAGAATACCATTTATAAATAAAAAATCAAAATAACTTTTATTCACAAATATTAATTAATCTGATTAAAACTAATTAAAAATGACTTTTAAGTTATTCTACTGATCAAAGAGCTAAGCCTAATTAAAAAGGACTTTAAATTAGTCTTACAAAATAATGTTGATGAAGGAGAAATTACAAATTCATTTATTAATTTAATATATCTAAAATTTTATTAATTAATTGTACAAAAGTCCAAAGAAAATTATTCCAAAATGGGTCATAGTCAAACCCAAAACTTATCCAAATCATCAAAGAAACCTTCAGGTAACCCATCACTTTCCTTAGTCAAAATTGCACTCACGTTCACACCTTCGTCTTCCGCCGCCATGGATTGTCCTCTCCCTTCTTCTCCCGCCGCCTCATCAAACACCGGCGAATGCCCCTCAAACCGTGCCACGTGTCCAAACAGTTTCTCCTTCCTAGAAAACGTAGTTCCGCACGAACATTTCCACGTCGACTCTCCCTTACACTGCTTCACATGACTCTTCAAATCCGAAACCACCGCAAAGCTCTTCCTCCGACACCGATCACACATGTGTGTTTTCGGACAATGACTTCTCTTAAAATGGTTCCTCAAACAGAACACCGACTTCAACGGTGTGAACCTCTTGTGTAGCTTGTTCCTTTTGCATCCTTCGTAGGGACAAGAAAATCTTGTCCCTGTTGTCGCGGTTAAGCGCGTTTCCTTCACGCAACGCAACGCTTCTGGAGTCTTGAACTGTTCCCCGTGAGCACGCATGTGCATACGTAAATTCGCGTCGCGCGTGAATCCTTTCCCGCAAATCTCGCAGAAGTGATAATGCTTCGCGAGTAACTCGACAGCGTCGAGTTCCACGATGTTGGAATGTTCATGATCAATGCAGTTATCGTTCTTGTCAGATGTCACGTAACAATCTACTGGTGGTGTTACGGGACACGTGGCGAGAAGAGCAGTTGCATTGAATATCACGTTGCAAATGGTTGATGAGATTTGGTTGGAGAGTGTGTCTAAGTGTTGTTTGGGGAGGAGAGTTTTGGTTTTGATGGATTGAGATATGAAGCGTTGAAGAGAATCCATGTTGGTGCTTAGTTGAGAGAGGTTTTGAAGAGGAACATTAGTTAATTGTGTGTGATCTTGCATATTGATTGATTCTTTGAATGTTTAACTGTAGAGTCTGTTCTATTAAATGTTGTTTTTGGTGTGAGAGTGACTTTGGTGAGTGAAATGATGCAGGTTGGTTTTCCATTAATAGTGTTTAAATATGGAAATGCTTTGTCCAAAGTTGAATACATGAGGTGGATAGAGACGGGACATGCACACGTTGTTTTTGGATGTACATATAGCACGTGTTGTTTGGTCAAAAAGGCCAATTCCATATTGCTCACCAGAAAATTCAGCCTATTGCAATAGTTAAAACTAGGAAATAACGCGTGTTATAGCTTCCATATGGCAAACTAGTAAAAGACCACTGTATTTGTACGGTCACGCAAAATCCACATAAATATTAAATACCTATAAATGAATCGAAAAAATATCTTAAATAATAATTATTAAATAAATATTAATTTAATTTATTAAATTACCACCTTAAGGTGATAGGTGAGTGAGTCCTCTCACTTATATATGTTTAAGTCTCCACATTCCTATCTGATATGAGACTATTTTCTCACTTACTCATACTTGTTACATTATTCAACATATTTGAATATTTGCACGAATTGCACAACATTATAAATAGTTAATAAATATAATATAATGATAATTAAAATATATATATATAAGATAAACAAATAAAATAATCTAAACACGTCAAAATTAAATTTTAATAGTAAAATAAAAAAATAATTAAATAATAATCTAACTAAACACTCACACGTCACATATAAATAATAAATAATTATTATAAGGTGATGATTAAAAAATATATATAAAAGATATACAAATTAAGTAGTGTCGATCCGTTAAACAATTATATTTTAATTAAAAAATAAAAAATAATTAAATAATCATTTATCTCAAACGCTCGCACGAATTGTATAATATTATAATAAATAATATATATATATATATATATATATATATATATATATATATATATATATATATATATATATATATATATATATATATATATATATATATATATAATAATAATAATAATGGCTAAAATATATATATGAAATATAAAAAGAATAACAGATTTTTGTATTCATAAAAAAAAACTTGTGTATTCAACCGTCATAACGAATTTGTGTTTTTATAAAAAGTTGACTTTCGAAATTAAAACAAATTTGATGAAAATTGATCTGGTAAAAAAAATTGACGTTCTAAATCAAAAACTAATTTTAAAAATTAAAATAAAATTGAATTAACTAATTTAATGTTTTATTAATAGATACATATATGAGTTAAATGATTTAAAATTATATAATTTTTTTTAAAAAATAGTATAAGAGGTCACGTTTCAATTTATTCATTAGTAGTATTAAATTATTATATACTAATATAAATATTAGTAGTATTAAATTATTATATGCTAATATAAATAATTTCATATAAGAATTTTTTTTATATAATTATTAAAAACTATTTATTATTTTTATATATTTTAGAAAGTAAATAAAAGAATAAAGTATTATTCTAGACCATCATAATTTATTAAATAACGTTATCTAATGCACATTAAACCTATTAAATGTAATTTATCTTAGTATTTAAAAAATAATTAATTGATCTAAGGATATTTTTGTTTATTTCAATTTTATATTTGAAGAAAAGTATTAAAAATGTGATGCAGTAGGATTATCAATTTAACTTAGGTCGTGAGAGATACGTGATAACGTAGACGAGTATTGTAGGTTGAATATAACTGGACGAAAGGTTTAAGTCTGTGATGGATAATGTGCATTCGTTCTAGACAAGTTGACTATCCTTTTTATAATTTTGTTTGCATTTAATTTTTGTTTATACCTTTTTCATACAAATCATTTTAACCCCAAACTCATTAACGATTGAATTGTCGAACGGTAATCTCTGTGGACGTGATACGATATAACCTATATATCACCCGGTAAAAATAATACTTTACTTTTTGCTTGCAGCTTTATCGCTTCAACAGACACCGACACCACCACCACCACCACCAATAATTTACATTAATGAGATGCCATTATTTATGAACAAACACATTGAAAAAACCGTGAATGTGTGAAGCGATGGTAATTACGAGTATCAGGTCGTATCCGCTTTGCTTGGACATGGAGAGGAGAAATATATTAATGTTCGGGAAAAACTTATTTTGGAGTTGACCTATCATAGTGAAATTTACATGCGCCTATACGTGACAAAGGACAAGTTTAATAAAATTCACTATGCTCTTGCTCAAAGTGTTACCGTCCACAAACCGGTTGAAAAATGGATGTGCTTCCCCAAAATAGGACATCTTATAGCAAGTGCTTATAACGTGGTGTGCGTCGATTTGCAAGATATGGTTTTTTCGGAAACTTTTTTTCCTCTTAAAGCTCCATCGCCTATTGATTCATCTGAACGCATCGTGTGTGTTGGCTATCTAAGGTCATGCCATTTTGGAGAGAATGACGGAGTTCGCCCATTTGATGGATCTTGAGAGAGAATCCAATAGGTAGAAATCAAAGAAATAATCGATTTTAAATTTAAGCGGAGACAATTTTTTTGGTTCATTTTAGAATGTAACTGAAACATTTTTTTGTATGTATTGTCGAAACATTATAAAATCTTAACGTTTCAATATATATATATATATATGTGTGTGTGTGTGTGTGTGTGTGTGTGTGTGTGTGTGTGTGTGTGTGTGTGTGTGTGAGAGAGAGAGAGAGAGAGAGAGAGAGAGTTTATCTATATTCTATTTTATCTATATGTATAACATTTTGAATGTCTAAAATACCATAAAACATATTTCTGTTTCAGCCAAAACTGAGTTTTATTCTGTTGCAGAATTCACAAGTACACTTGTGAATTTTGCCTGGTTTTTTAAAAAAACAACAACACAGGGAACAATTCGTAAGTGCACTTACGAATTAACCTGATTTAGTGTAATTCGTAAGTGCACTTGCGAAATGTGACTTGATAAGATTTCTTTGGTCCATATTACTCAAACTTGTCTATAAATTGAGACTACAACTCATTTCCTTCTCCATCACAAACCAAAACCAGAAAAATGACACAAACTTATCCACACCTTGCATTTGTCTACTTCACTGCTGCACGTTCGTAAGCTTAATTCAAGCTCTCGCAGGATACCCCGTACGACGAGCTCATTACGACACTGCATTCTTTGTTGCAGTATCTAGATAATCGTAAGGTGGTCAAGCTTGAGTACTGTTCACCTTCACTTGATGCTGAAAGAAAAGTCAAGCTCATCTGGTTTCAGCTGAAGAACGACGAGGACTTAGAGGTTATGTGGGAGACATTTCAACAATACTCGACAAAGGGTCCAATTGAGATGGATGCGTTGCATCATAGATCGGCAGAAGATGTTATCAAGGTGTTGCAACCTCCACAGCTTCCCGTTTATAATAATATGTAATTTAATTTTCTGCATCCACTATAAAATTTCTTTGAATGAATTAAATGGAATGAATGGTATGAATTGTGTTAAATGTTTATGAATTCTGCCTAGACAAAAATTCGTAAGTACACTTACGAATTCACCTATTAAGGTGATTTCGCAAGTGCACCTACGAATTCACCTTATTTTTAGAAAATAAGGTGAATTTGTAAGTGCACTCGCAGATTCACCTTATTTTAATTTTTAAAAAATGTGAATTTGCATGTGCACTTGCGAATTCACTTTATTTTTAAAAAATCTGGGATTATTTCGTAAGTGTACCTACGAATTCACCTCCGAGATAGAATTTGTAAGTGCACTCACGAAATCTAAAGATATTTTTGAGTTTCTACCGGGAACGAAGAAGAACTCTACTAATAGGGAGGAGAAATTTTCTAAATAAATATCAAAATTGTTTAGAATTTTTTTTAATCAAGAATAAAGATATAGTAATTCAAAAAATACCATATACATAACAATTCTAACCGATCATCCATATACATAGCTAAATACTTCCTTACATTTTGCTTTACCCCTCTATGATTCTCTTTTTGCTATTTACATTCGTATCAAATATTTTCTCATTTCTATACTTTCACAATTCATAAATTGTTTTTGTAACTGCAGATTTCTGTAGAGTTGCTCTCCACTTCTTACCTTTACTTTTGCTAGTAATCCACTTGATTTTTTCCTTCCATGTCTTTGGGCTTTGGCTCTTGATTAACATGCAACTAATTCAGTACAAATTTTCAAACTCTCTTCATTTCTGCACAATCAAATAATAGCAGATGACTGATACTCTCAATCATTGGGAAGAAGCATCAATTAGAGTTAGCAATCATTCCAAACCTGTTGAATTTCTCTTGCGTAGCAAGTTTCTCATGACAAGCTGCCCACATAACAACAATTGCACGCGGTCTGACAATGTTATTAGTGAACACTTTCCTTCAATGCACTTAATAAGGTGTCACAATTTATTCAGTAGGACTCCCTCAAACCTTTTTATAAGAAACACTTCACATTTTTTAGATTAACTGAATAATTAATGTATTTGGTCTAAAGGAAATTCAGGTACATTATTTATTCAATAAATTTAGAAATGTGAAATTTCTCTTATAAAAAGGATCGAAGAAGTATTAAATTACTATATACTAATATAAAGAATTTCATATAAGAATTTTTTTATATAATTAAAAACTATTTACTATTTTTAGATATTTTAGGAAGTAAATAAAATAATAAAGTATTATTACAGACAATCATAATTTGTTAAATAAGGTAACCTAATATACAATAAACATATTTAATGTAATTTATCTTAGTATTCAAGAATAATTAATTTTTACCTATTAATTAAATCTAATAAATGATAATTTAATTGTAACAATTATTTAAGGATATGTTTGTTTATTTTAGTTTTATATTTAAAGAAAAAGTATTAAGAGTGTGATATATAATAGAGGTTCATAAAATTTTCAAAATATTAAAATAGTGTGATATATAATAGAGGTTTATAAAATTTTCAAAATATTATAAGGAAAATAAACATTACATGTAATTAATTTATAAAATAAAATTTCATATTTTATTTATAATTATAATTACAATTATTTGTAACTATATTTCCTTTTAGGAATATGTTTGAGATAATAGTAAAATAAATATATATCTTAATAGAATAAAGATATATAAAAGCTATTAAAGTCTTCAAATTTAAAATATATTAAAAATAATAGCCACTTGAATTTTTAAAAAATGAAAAACAGAAAAGAAAAAGTCAGCGCATTTCTACTCTATTAAAAAATTATTTTTTATTCAATCCAATATGCCATGTCATGAACCGTTAGTTCAATTTAACGTTAGAGATCAACTTTATGGATGAAAATTTTTATAGGATCATTCATTGAATGAAATGTTTAGAGGGACTAAAGTTGAAAATCTTGAATTTAAAAGGACTAGAAACATATTGAACCTTACATTTAATCAAGCAAGTAACATGCTTTGTTCTCAACCAAAATCAAATAAAAATTTATAATTCAATTGCTCCCAAAGTCACAGCAAATGATTTGATACCATAAGTTAATCCGATCTAAGATTTGATACCATAAGATAAGCAAATCTAAGCATTACCTCAACGGTGTGAATTGAATTGTCACAAAAATGCTATTCTCAGGTGTGGAAGAATTATGAGACTTCGCGATTACCTCCTTCGTTACAGAATAAAATCTTTGAGCGCCATAATGAGTTCACTCATTTTGCCCACGACTCTAAGTCATGATGAAAGATAAAAATTTGGTGAAGTTGTAATATTTTTTTAATTTATATGGTATGAGAAAAAGATTTAAAAAAGGATTAAGTTTCTAAATTGAGTTATAGAAGATTTTCATACTCAGAAATTGATTTTAGAACATAGGTGATATCAAGGACAAAACAATTTACACCTACAAACATAATGACAAAGTTAATGAAACTCAATAGAAAAATTTAAGACAATTAGAAAGAAAAATTCAAATCATGTCGAAATGAACAAGATAGAGATGAGCAAGCACCTGAAACAAGATATCTGTTGTATCCTGACTCAGGCACTCTCAACGAAACCTTAACTTATAATTTGTGTTTAGAAGGTATAACCTATTCATCCATCATCACCAACTTCCTACGCTTCGTATAATCAAAAGTCAAAATTGTCTTCATCTAAATCTACTTCTACATGAAACACTTCATAAAAAATCCACTAAACACGAACAAAGAAACTAAAAAATCCAATTAAAATACACTAAACATAAATCGACAATAAGAATCTCCATCCAGACTAAACATTACGTCTCAAAAGGATCCATGAAATAACAAACAACAAAACATGAATAACAAGACAAAACTTACAAACATAAAGGTTAACTTGATTTGAAACCATAATGCCTTAATCACTAACCCTACTGCCAATTTAAAAAAACTCGAATTCGAATCGGTGGCAGACGGTGCTAACATGGCAAAATCTTATGTGGCAGACGGTGCTGACATGACAGACTCTTTATTTTATTTATTTATATTTATTAAATTCCATGTAGATAAATTTATTATTATTATAAGTCTTAAATGATAAATTTAAAAAAAAAATTGTCAAAGGAATTCAAACCCTCTACCTATAACTCATATCATTGATTATCCTCCACCAAATCACATGTACTTTTTATTTAACAATACAATGCATATGTATATATATTACATAATGCAGTAATTTATTTTGAAATAGATTTTATTTTGTTTTGAATTTTCGTAAATAATTTTATTAAATATTTCATTTATTATATATTATTAATGATAAATAATTATTTCATAATATTTTAACTATTAAATTAGTATATCAACTATTGAATATTTTAATTATTAATTGTAAAATAATATAGTTAAAGAATAATTAAAATATTTCAACTATATAATACTACCTCCGTTTTTTATTATAAATCGTTTTGGACTTTTCACACATATTAAAAAAATATTGATTGTTGTATAAAAATGAAAAATTATTAATGTTTTTACAAAATTATCCTTCATTGATAATATGTGGAACATAAATTTACATAATTGAAAGTAGGGAGAATAATAAATATTTAAGTATATAATAGAAAAATATCATTAATTATTCATTCGAATTGTATAGCGACTTATATTATGGTACAATTTTTTTCCTAAAGCGACTTATAATAAAAAACGGAGGGAGTATATGAACTTCTGCATATATTACTGTATATTATTATTTTTTAGAAGAAAAAAAAATTAATTTCAAAATTCAAAACAAAACAAAAGAATAAATCAGTGGCAGATCTTCACAATGGTTCTTGAGCTCAGCTTGGTTAAAAGCTTAGTAGGTTTGAGATCCGTCTGATAAAAATACTGGTTCGGTTTGTAGTCGGCCCATATAAAATCTAGGTTCGGTTTAAAAGATAGTCAAGTCAAAACTCTATTTTAGTTTGAGATCAACCTGTGCAAAATCACTCTTTGGATTAAAGATTAACCGCTCGAAACCTTCTTTTATTAATATTGTTGAGAATCAAGTGTGAGGAAGAATTCTCACATTGGTTAGAAAAAGGAAGATTTAACACTATATAAGTGAGAGAACTCACACAACTATCACCTTAAGGTTTTTAGGTGGAGATGTGGTGTTCTCTCACAAAAGGTGTGTCCCGTATATGCTCCCTACTCGGAATTTCCCCCTAACATTGGTATCATGAGCCTATGGTTTCAAGATAGGGACCGGCTAACTTGTATCGAAATACTTCCCGCAGGTGGTGGGTAGAAGGTGTCCCGTTGGAGGTGCCAACGATGATACAAGTGTATGTGAAAGAGAAAGCTTTCACATGAGGGAGAGCATTGTGACTCACACATGAGGGGGATTGTTGAGAATCAAGTGTGAGGAAGAAGTCTCACATTGGTTAGAAAAAGAAATATTGAATATTATATAAGTGAGAGAACCCACACACCTATCACCTTAAGGTTTTAGGTGGAGATGTGGTGTTCGCTCACAAAAGGTGTGTCCCGTATATGCTCCCTACTCGGAATTTCCCCCTAACAAATATTACCATTCGTCGCTCTCTTGCAGCTCATGACTGAGTCAATGAATTTTTCAATCTATTAACCAATACGATAATATTAAACTTTGCAACTCATGTCTGAGTCAACAAATCACTCAGCCTATTAGCCAATACAATAATATTAAGCTTTGACATTTAAAATGGATACTTAACCTAAATCTATCTCTAGACTTTGACATATTCAATAGATGAAAAACCTTGATCTAATAATGAGTCGTATCTTTCACACATGAAATCATACCATGATAACATATTTTAGATAGCAAATTCAACACAAGCATTTAAGAATAAAGAATTCATCAATAATAAAGTTAAAGAAACATAGAACGCCATAATTGTGATCCATACATGAACATTACTGCGACTATATCTAAACCCAACAAGAGAGAAATTAGATATCGTAACTTTACAATTAAACTCTAAAAAAATGTTAAAAAACATAGGTTGTCGTTGTCGATGCCTCAGACAGAGCTTCCGCCGTCAATCTTCCTCTTTTTACCCCTCCTTTGTGTTTCTAGTGTACAATGGACTTCTCTCTCTACCAAAAAAGTACTTAATTACACGAAGTTATCATCAACTTAACGACCTAAACCCCTCTTTATAGTCTATATAACAACAAAAAACTACGGTCTAAATAATAGTCTTAACATGTATTATTTCAAGCAACAACAACCATCTTCATCTTAATTGATCATTTTGCAATTTCACCTAAATTTTATAATTCCAAGTAGGCACTTAGCTCCACCCATAAACTCAATTAACATAGAAAATCAATGATAAATCCGACCCTGTAATGCAATCATATCAGAACATGTCATTATTGCCAAACAACTCCAATAACTTGTTAAGACTTAGACTCCAACTACGTGCAAGAAATTAAGAAAAACTATCAACTTAACATCATGTCACCATCCCAAATAACTCCAAAGCAAAAAGTTGATTGAAACCTTCCAAACCATACTTTAATGTATAATGCCTCCAGATATTAAGATGGGGAATTCCAACTAGATGGAAGTCCTCCGCCTCCAATGGATCCATAGAAAACCTAAGGTTCATCCTTGCACACTCCAATTAAATATTCATCAAATTCTACACCAGAACTAATGCCTGTAATGGTTGCAACAAATTTGGTTTCTCACAGAATCTCAATTACACTTCACTGCACTGTACCAGTATTTGGCAACACTTAACCATGATTAGATGGAATAGTAAACTACCAATGAGGGGACACTGAGAACATGAAATAATATGAATCATGTAAGTCTGCATAACCAAATATAGAGAAGATATTATAAACCCTAAACCATGTATGAATAATTATTGGCATCACACTATTGTTAGTGCCAAAAATGTGATTGAGCAATGAACCTACATACCTCCTAAATAACAATCACAATTAAGAATAATATAAATCAAAGTATACAACAAGTTTCAGAGTTCTTGAATTAGAAATTCAGGTTTTTTCACATGACAACACCCTCCATTTGTTTTGAACATCTCTTGCATTAACCATAGCGATTTGCCATGACCTCATAAAAAGGCCTCTTAATACTTGAAATAACACTAACTAAGCAAAAATAACACTGGAAAACAACCTGTAATAAGGGAAAGAATTAAGAATTCGACAAAGGCATTTCATCGAATACTTTGTAAACAAAATTTAAAACGAAACCGATAAAATTTCATCGAACTTTGACACCAGATATTTGATGATTTCTAAAAAACTAATTTAAAATTATAAATTTATCAGTGATTTAAAAAACAACTTCTACTATTTAAAAACAAAGCAGTTCCAAAATTGTGTGAAGAGTTTTTGCTTAAAAATAGGCGAGTTTTATGTGAAGTTGAGACTTCAGAATATGTTGCAAACTTCTAATCTCTAATCCATCACATCTTTTCGCATCCACGGAATATACACCAATATCACTATTCAATTCTGAAAACAACAAAATATGAAACTATTAATAAAATAAATTCATTAATAAATTGAACATAGAATGGTGAAATTTGTGTTGTTGTACCTGAATGATGAGATTTGAATCCGGCAAAAAGGTGGTCTAAGTCTGAAGGTGAAAGAGTGTGGGAGAAGAAGTAGAGGATGAAGAAGCAGAAGAGAGTGAGGATCAAAATGCGGTGGATGAAATTGTGCGGTGAGGTTCGTCGTCGATGAGAGTGAGGATCTGTATGTTGTATATAAATTGAAAAAAGAAATAGCATTGATGAGAAGGGATTGGGAGAAGATTGAAGGGGTACATTGAGAAATCAAATGAATTAGTTGTTTTGTTCCCAATTGATACCGTTCAATTTTCAATGAAAAAAACTTTGTATCTCTCAAGTAATGAAATAATTAAAGGCGGTAGAGGCATTCGGAAAGCAGAAAGCTATCGAGAGGATTGGAATGAACATTAAACAACTAATTAAACAGTATCAATGAGTTATTCGGTTTAATTCGATTCAGTCATGCAACTGGATCAATAATTCAATGGTTCGACCAATAAACATTATTTTTATCATAAGTGAAAACATTAAAAATAGTAAATTGGCTGAATGAGTGACTTGACAAAACTTGCCAAAAAAACTCATCATAATTTTATATATTAGATTGATATAGCCTGTCATAGAATTATCTTTAAGCCTGAGTCAAGTCTTTTCAAAGACCTAATTAGCTTGGTCTTTAATAATATTTGTTTATGTTATAAAATGTCAAAATTAATGTTTCAATTTAGAAAAAACAAATATAAAAAAAGTTATAATATTTTGATAAAGATTTTCTAAAATTTATATTTAAAACTACAAAAAATTAAAATAATAATAAAAATTAAAACAAATTGACTACAAACTTGTGGCGGAACAATTTAAATGTTTGTGTCATTTGCAAGAAGTCGAGAAATATGTTATGAGAGTTTCTCATTCCAGAGGGCTCTACGGAATTTTGAAGATGCCCCTATTTTTTAGAAGTGCATCTCCAAACGCACCTCATACATTTATAATTCGTTTGTTTTTGAGCTATTCCGAAAATACATTTCTGAAATGTACGTGTATGAAATGTATTCGAAGATGCGTCTCTAGAATCTATGAGTATTTTCGGAGTTTCACAAGGTACGCTAGTAATCCATATAACGCATTAAGAAATCCCGATATGTTAGTCTGAGTCAGAACTAATACGCTCTTTATTACAAAACCTCGTTGATTTAACACAATGAGAACAGAGCTGTTAGGAAAGGCATCCATTTAAGTTTCGAACTCTCTTGCATGTAATTGTTTCGATGAGAGCTTGAATGTGACGCAATCGGTGAATCATGATTTTGATAACCCTGTCTCTTTCCTTACAAAATACAAGGCATAAAACATTAAGGCAGGAAGAAATGTAGGAGGTTCCTGCAAACAAGATACTATTACACTACACAATGAGATGACAACGTCCAGCAAAACCATAAAAACAAAAGACTAACGACACTTTTAACCAATTAACTAGCTTCAGCTGCTTCCTCCTCCTGAATAGGCAATAAAGTTAGACGTGGTTTTACAATGCTTTTCCTCCACCTTTTATCTAGCTTTCTGGACAACCTCTTATTAATACCCTCCTCAATCTCTCTTTCCCGCTTTACAGTAAGCAAGCGAGCAATCTGCATTGATATTAAGAGTAATCATTCATCCAAAAAAATAACAGGTAAAGTATAACATTTATTCAAACTCCAAAGACGGTAATTATAATTATATTAAGAGTAAACAATTCAAAATCACATTAATCTCGACATCAAAAATCAGATAAAAGTAGTATTCCTAGGATGAAGAACAATCAAATGGCTTTCATAGTTATAATATTAATAAATTGATAAATTGAAAATAAACAATCTTGAAAACACTAGCTCTACAACTCAAATCAAATTTCCTCCTTCAAACTCTCCGAATTAGATATATCAACAACCCCAACCCTCTCATTCTCTGGCAGAATCGACCAATTCGGACTCTGCACCGCACGCAGCCATCGAAAATCATCCACATTAGCCCAATTTCCTGTCTCAGCATCAAGATCAGCACCGCGAAGATCTTCTCCAATCCCTCGATAACTCAAACAATACGGCGCAAATCTCACGCCATTACAATCCTCAACTATCGGCCTGCTCCTAACCCTAAGGTAGAAATCACTTCTCCTCGCACCATGAATCCGAATCTGATGCGACGCAATAGCGAAAACACAACCCTCAGCTTCTTCAATCAGAATCGATCCGGTCACCGGCCCAACGTAAACCCTACAATTTTTCAATCTATGAACAAAAAGCGCCCTAATGCAACCAATTATCCTCACTTCACAAGAATCAAGATCCGAAATCGTGAATTCTCCGATTTCGGATTCTTTAAATTCTCCAACCAAAACCTCACCGGTTTTGTTCCTAAAACCCGGAGAATCACGCGCTACATAGCTCGGTTGAACCGTATCACGAACCGGTTTGGATTCTGGAAGAACTGAATCTCGCTCTTTCTTACTAGCCTTATTTTTGAAGGAAAATTTCTTTTTAGGGATAAGCTCGGAGGTGAGATTATCAAGGTTACGTTTCAAATCGGAAACGGTTTTGAGGGAAGATCGAACGTCATAGGAGGGAAGGAAATAAGAGCTTTGAGCGACGAGTTTTTCCAGATCGGAGATTGATTCGGAGATTTTATCAAAGTGCGGTTTGAGCTGAGACGGATCGGAGGAAAGTGATTGGGAGTCGGAGAGATGGGACTCGATGGAGGATTTGAGTTGGGAGAAGCGGGAGAGGAAGGAGGAAGTTGAATCGGTGGAAGGTTCGGTGGAGTTTGTTGAACGGGATTGTTGGCGTTTGGAGAGACGGTCTAGCATGGATAAGTGCTTTTTCTGTAAAGCTGCTTCTGCTTCTTTGTTATCGGAGATGGTTTGTTTTTCCATGTCATCGTCCATGGGTGGAAGAGGGAGACTGAACTCTGAAATTTTAATCGGCAATGGACAAGCGGCTGATAAGTTTTTTCCTCGCCCACTCAATGGCTAAGTGGATGTACAACATTTTTTTTGTTTTTTTTATATTTTATATTTTTAATGTATTTTTAAATGTTATAGTTTAATTTTAATATTTTAAAATATAATGTTAATATTAATATTAATTTTTTTTAATAAATAATTTTAATATTATCAAAGTGAAAAAATAGTATGTATAAATAAAGTGTTCATTCTCCAACTCTCCATAAAGTCTTCCTTTTTATTTCGGATTTTCCTATTTTATTATGTATTTAAATTAAAGAATTCTTAATTCTCCTGTTAATATTATCTTGGTTAAAAAAAAAATCTCCATAAAACTATATCAAAACATAATTTCTTCCTTTTTGTTTTGTTTGGTGCAACCAAAAACAAACCCTGGACTTTATATAATTCTACTATCTATTTGAGTAAGAATAAGAAATTTATATATTTGTCTAATATTCTTTTCAAATAATACCATTTATTCTGGTGAAGTCTTTTGAGTGCAAAAAAATAGGTGGTAGAAGTTGTCTGAGTCATGATTCCCATAGGCGAGCGATGCTGTAAGTTATACTAGTGTTTAGACCCGTGCGAGACATGGGTAAAAACGTGTATAAGAATAATAAACGATAAATTTGTTAATAATAAAGATATGAATAAATATATTTGTACATCTTAAAATTTAAGCAATCTATTTAAATTTAATATTTAAAATAATCATAAATTATATAGATTTAAATAATTTTATACTTTACATATATAATAAATTGTTAGTCATAAAATTAGTAACTTAAATTATTATGTTAAAATTTTCTGATAAAGTATTAGCCAAAAAATTAATTACGTAAGTGAATTATGTCAAAAATTATGGACTTTCTTCAGAAGTTTTACTTCCACCAGAAGTTCCACCTTGGTTAACTTCTAGACCTTGTCTTCAAAAGTTCCTCCTTCGTATGACCACCACTAGATTTACTGGAAGCCCTCCTTTAGAAGATTTTTTTGATCTAAAAGCTTGTCCTCCGTATCTTTAGAGTTTTCCTTCCAAAAGCATAATCACCGATTCTTAATCATCATCAAAATCTAGATCGAATCTTCATCAAGATCTTTTCATCTTTTCTTCATCTTTTTTAACTCTTTTCGAACTTTCACTCATCTTTAACCTTCATGTTCTAACTCATCTTCGTAATCTCCTTGAGATTAGGAGTGTGCATAGATCATAAACCAAACTAAATTGAACCATATATATGGTTTGGTTTGGATCTTAAAACCGTTTTCATAAAATCAGTTTATTTTTTTAAAATTGGTTTAAAAATGGTTCGGATCAGTTTTAAACCGGTTTCTCACAAAGAAAAAACAGTTTTTATAAATCCAATTTTAAACGGTTTATCTCAAAACCAGTTTTTTATTTTCTTAAAAAAATCTAATTTTAAAACCAATCTTATAAAAAAAAACCAAATTTAAACCCAGTTTTTTCATTACTTATATTGGTTCAAAATTAACAACCCTTAAACCATAACAATAGCCACACAGTAATTGAAGTAAAAATATAAATCACTATGGCAGTAGTAACCACCGCAGAGGATTAGAATCACACTATATTTAGATAAATTATGAATTACATCAAACCCACATTTTTACTATGATTGTTTATTTATAACTTATATAAAACAGTATACTACTAATAATGAAACTAAACCTATATCGAATAAATCACGCACATGATCAAAGCGTTATTCAAATTTCAAGTTTCTTCAATCAATTAAAAAATTACGATATGAATTAGATTGTGAGAAGAGAGCTCGTGGAGGCTTAGTTGAAGAAAGAATTTGTTGGATTTGAAGAACGATTTTGCCAATTTTTGAAGATTAGGGTTTGAAATTTGAAGAATGAGATGAAGAAGATTGAGATGAAGAAGATTGAGATTTTTGAATATTAGCGTTTCTAAAATTTTATCTCGTAAGCTTAAGGTATCGTATGTTTTTGAAATTTGGGAAGGATGGAATAATGGTTACCCATACTTGATCCGGTTTAGAACAATGGGTACCGATTTATTTTTTATTTGATAAATGGGCCTCCAATTTTAAGACATAACTTTGGGTTGGGTTTTAAAATTTGGATTAATTTGGATAGGGATTTGGTTTATGGTTTCTGGTTATTTTGCACATCCCTACTTGAGATTCTAACTCATCTTCTGATTCTTCTTGGACTCGTAATCACCTTGGATTCGACTTGTCTTGAGTCATCTACTCTTCTTCAAACCTCGATTCGACTCATCTTCAGAATCTTCAATGTCATTTTCTGACTCTTCTTCAGAAGTTTCAACTTCTGGCTCGTCTTCAAAAATAATTTACGATAAAATGAAAATATATTTAAAGATATTTTTAATTATTAATAATAAAGATATGAAGAAATATATTTGTACATCTTAAAATTTAAGCAGTCTATTTAAATTCAATATTTAAAATAATCATAAATTATATAGATTTAAATAATTTTATAATTTACATATATAATAAATTGTTAGTCATAAAATTAGTTACTTAAATTATTATGTTAAAATTTTCTGATAAAGTATTAGCCAAAAAATTAATTATGTAAGTGAATTATGTCAAAAATTATGGACTTTCTTTAGAAGTTTTACTTCCACCAGAGGTTCCACCTTGGTTAACTTCTAGACCTTGTCCAGAACCATCACCTTCAAAAGTCCCTCCTTCAGAATCATGACGACCACCAGAGGCTGGACTACCTTTAAAAGCTCCTTCTTCAGAAGGTTCACCTTTAGAGTCATGATTACCACCAAAAATTTGATCACCTCCAAAAGCTTGTCCTCTAGAACCTACGTCTTCAGAGTTTTCCCTTCCATAAGCATGATCACCACCAGATTCTTGATCATCATCAAAATCTGGATCAGAATCAGATTCACCATCCGACTCATCATTAGAGTCTCCAAAAGATTCTTCATCTTCTAACTCTATCTCTTCTTCAAAACTTTCAAGTCCGGACTCATCTTCGGAACCTTCATGTTCTGACTCATCTTCAGAAGCAGAATCTCCTTGAGAATCTAACTCATCTTCTGATTCTTCTTCAGACTCAAAATCACCTTCGAATTCTGACTTGCCTTTAGCTTCAGAGTCATCTTCTAATTCTGACTTTTCTTCCGAAACCTCAAATTCTGACTCATCTTCAGAATCTTCAATGTCATTTTCTGACTCTTCAAAAGTTTCAACTTCTGACTCTTCTTCAGAAGTTTCAACTTCTGACTCTTCTTTAGAAATTTCAACTTCTGACTCGTCTTCAAAAGTTGAAACTTCTGACTCTTCTTCAGAAGTTTCAACTTCTGACTCTTCTTCAGAAGTTTCAACTTCTGACTTCTCTTAAGAAGTTATCTCTACATCATAAGTTGGTTGAGACTTGCTCCAATCCCAAACTTCTGATTCTTTCACAACAACGTCTATGCTGATTTCTACTTTGTTGGTTTTTGGACAATAGAGCTTATATGCACCTGTACTGCGGTACCCCACTAGTAACATTACCATGCTTCTATCATCCAACTTCTCTCTTCTAGCTTCTGGGACATGTTTGTAACATACATAACCAAACACTCTCAGATGACCAACACTTTGCTTATCTTCAGTCCACTTCTCTAAAGGAACAATTTTCTTCAGCTTCTTTGTTGAACACTTGTTCAGAACATATGCTGATTTGGCAACAGCTTCTCCCCATAACATATGAGGTAGCTTGTTCTCTTTCGGCATACTTCTGGACATATCAAGTAAAGTTTTGTTTCCTCTGGACACTTGTTCATTCCTTACTGTTTGATTCCTTTTTATAAATAGGATTGTTAAAATAAGCATTATTTCAGTTAAACATAATTTTAATTGAATGTATTAAAATGTTGAAAAGTTATTTTAAAAGTAATGTAATACAAATGTTTTGTTTCAAAACACATTATAAATATATAGTTACTAAGTATTGGAAGGAATACTTAAAGTTTCAAATAAATATTAGTTTTTTATCCTAATTATGATTAAATAAACACAATTTGGTAGTATCATTTGATATAAATTCTAAAATTTAACTAATTGACATAAATTCTACCATTTGATAGTATAAATCTTAAATTTAAATTAAAGATGAATCATAAGATCATCTTCTGGAGATGGGTCAGAAACTCATCTTCTGGAGATGACTCAGAAGTTCAACTTCTGGAGATGAACCAGAAGTGCAACTTCTGGAGCAGAAGAAAAAATATTTAGAGCGACAATTTATTATTCCTTTCACTAAATAATTACACAGTGGGTAAGAGCTGTATTTATAACATCCAATACAGTTACACAACGTAACAAACTGTAACAGAAAAGTACAGGTGGCAGGATATGACTTGCTGTAAAAGCCTAAGCAAAAACTAACACTCCTAACAATCAGTTTTATATCCTTTATATTCTAACACTTTTCCATATTCAATTCAATTTCCAACTGCTCCACCTTAGCCAAGCGTTCAATTCTGAATCTCTAGCCAAAGTCTGAAAAGAAGTTAAATGACTTTGGTGCAGACACATGACCTTCAGAATTTAACTCAGATGTTTGGACATCATTTGTATACAAAATTCTTATCTTCTACTGTCACAGACGAATACGAAAAATTCTGATATTCAACTGTCATATTTGTATACAAAACAACACTGCATTAATTTACTATAAACATATAAATAAGATGAGAATAAGATGAAATAAACCTAAAAAATAACTTGAGAAGCTGAAAATAAGATTAAATAAACCTAAACTTTAAAGAAATTTACATAAAGAAAAGAAGCTCAACACTTTAGGCAGAGTAATGATATAAAAATTGACATAAAGAAAAGTTAAACCAAAGCATCACTAACAATTTATAAGCAAATCTCACCTGAACTGGAATATAACAGCCAGGCGGAACTATAGAAACTTAAGCAGACACTGGAACTGGTGCATCAGGATAGCATGCATATGAATCATAAGGAGCAGGAGGTGGTGGGAGAGCCATATGTCTAAGCCACAAAAATAAACAAACATAAAGTTAATAATATGGAAAAGCAAACAAAAGGAATTTTTTATCAATGTTTCCAATAGCATATCTCAACAGATTGTTCAAATTCAGCTATAAAGCAGTGCTATAGTCACTATATGACAACATTTTGAACTATCTAGCATGTTGCAGAACACTGGTATCCAGAATGTTAGGTCAAGAAAGAACACCGTAAATATATGATGTTTTGAATGAAAAACAATACACGAAAAATATGAAAAGCTTACAGTTTCATTTTTGGAAGATCCATATTTACTTTGAATCTACAAAGATGACAAACCAACCAGTATGCACATAATCAACCAGAGAAAGCTTTCAAAGACACCAAAATGTTTCCCACTCACCTTCAAAGAAAAGTTAGTTACATCGAACAGAAGTAACTTGGCCTCAAAGTAGTGAGCTAAAGCCTTGTCAAGCACCTGATAGTGATGGTAAAGTTCTGCAAGACATGAAAAGAAGAACTTTTGAATTAGCCAAACAAATCATTAAAAACATAAAATCCTGAGAGCATAATAGTCCGACTTGCAGGGGAATTCACCGGAACTATATAATATAAAAAGGATGATTTATCTGATTATAACTTACTAAACAGATAAACAAAGACAACAAATGGAGAAGTTCTCAATATTTGTAAAGAAACAATACAAACCTCCATCTTAAAACATTGATCCCACATGAACCATAACAGAATAATATCAACGTCAATTAAAAAAACGAAATGATGCTAAAATCGGAAAAATGAACAAACCAAGAAGCAGGAACAAAAATTGATTGAGCAGAAGCAAGAATAACTTGAAGGAAAGAAAATGGCCATAATAAGCAGCGTAGTATAAGCAAGTTCACTCATTAGCAGTATCAAACATCAAAACCTGGAAAATTTCCATAACTTTCACAAATCAATTTTCCAATTTCATCTATAAATTAACAAAAGAAAATCTTCAAATTACTTTAGCACCACCTTCAAGTAGCTTATCCACCAAATCTTTCACGAAATCCAATCGTCGTAACAACAATAGTAACAATAGCTGAGTGTGTTGACGGAGTGGAAAAAGCAATAATAGTATCAAAATTTAGTTAAATTGCACCGTGGAAAAAATAATTGAGGAATCATAAATCAACCTTTTTGATGTTAACCGTTTTGGAGATATGGGATCCAAGAGTTGGGCCAAAGAATCATTTACAGTTTCAGATTTTATCTTAAAGCCATATCTTTGCGATGCTCATTAGAACTATGAATATTTGAGGCAAGATGAGGTGGAGGTGGATTGACCATGGTGGTTTAAGGGTGGCTCGTAGGTTTGTTCTGAAATTGAAAGGGTGATGCGGTCATATAATACCTAGGGTTTATTTGTTGATATTCTGAATTTTGGAAAAGTGATATCTAAACTTAAATGGCCACCCTTATTGCACTTTTGCGCTTCTCCCTACACTTTAATTTAGATTCCCAATTGATACAATGACTCTACATCTCTCAAAATAACTATTGAGTTATCCTAGAGACTTATTATATGATCATTTTAAAAAAAAGAATTTAAATAAAAAAGAAAAGAATTATATTAATAGAAAGTTTCCATTTATAACTAAAATAAAAATAGAAGAAGTGATGAGAGAGTGACACTTGGCAAAACTTGCTAAAGAACTCATTTTGATTTTTTCTATTGTATGATAATTTTATGGTTATTGAATTTGCTACAGATTAATTACGATATTAGCTATTAATTAGTTACGAAATTATATGGGTTCAAATATGATGTTGAACTAAGTCATGTAACATGTCATGTCAGCAGACCTGGTCCTATGCAGGAGCGACATGCTCCACAACACATGGTCTTATATTTTAAAGGGCTCTCAATTTTCTTAAATGTCCAAATTCTTTTATATAAAAATTAATGAACATAAATAAATGTTACTAAAAATTTTCAAAAAATTATAAAATAATATGATAAAAAATTTAATACATTAAAAAAATGAGATTGACTAAAGTTAAAATAATTATAATTAAATTTGTTTATGAATACATAATTATATTTTTGTGTTATTTTTAATTTTTATAATTTTATTTTTTTAAATAAATTGGGTCTATTTTTAAAATCAAAATGGGGCCTCTAGTTTGATTGGGTCGGCCTTGCATGTCAGTATCTTTACATCGATGACACTGTCACGTGTTAGTGTCACGTGACTCTATATAATCAGATATTAGTAAGAACGACCAAAAGTGTGGATAAATTTTTTTAGAGAGACCATTCAATAAAAGAAATGTTTAGAGGGATTAAAATAGAAATTTACTATATTTAGAGGGACCAAAAATATTTTTAATATTAATAACATTGTTTTTTATTTTATTTAATTATTTATTTTTAATAAAAAAATGCTTAAGTGAAAAATTATTAATTAAAAAAGTTTACAAAAATTAATATTAAAGTTAAAATTAAATTATAATAATTAAAAATATATTAGAATATAAAATAATTAAAAAACAAAAAAAAATGATGTACACCCACTCGTCCATTGAGTGGGCAAGCACTCAAAGAAGAAAAAGGTTAACACCCGCTTGTCCATTTAATGAGCGAGCGCCTTCTAAAACAATGGCATCCTTGTACTTTTTTTTCAACTCGTGGCATTGAGGTTCATAATTTTTAAATAAGTGACATTGTTGTAAAAAAATCCCGAACGCACCACATTTTATTTTTCTGAGGTATTTTTGGAGATGTATCGTCAAAACACTATTTTTTTCCAAAAATTATAGGTGTTTCGGATATACATCTCCAAATTAGAGCATTACAATAACAAATACGAACAACCACTCCTTCATTTTCTATTCTTCCAATGTTCTATATCAGTGTGCTCTGAGGTGTTACTTCATGTTCTTGGTTGACACGTTCATTTTTATGGACAAAAGTGTCAACTACATGGATGTAACATACTTCATGTTCTTGGTTGACACGTCCATTTTTATGGACAAAAGTGTCAACTACGTGGATGTAACATACTTCTAGTATTTCATGATGTTATGAATCGGATACCTTGGAACAAAATATAAATTTGTTGCTTAATGATCAAGAAACAATTAGGGTAGAAAAATAATGAAGAACACAATGAACACAAAGATTGGTTATTAACTGCTATTCTTTCCTTACTCTTGAAATAAGATGACAAGTATACAAGAATAACAAATAACCCTCTCACCCTAAAATAGGATTTGCAGTATGCAATGATGAGAGACTAGTATGCTATTTATAATAAACTTAACATACTAAATTAATGGGCTTTTATCACAAATATCCATTACAAGCTAACTTAGGGTACAAGCTAACTTAATCAATTGGACATAACAAACAGGCTCAATTTGATGCTAACAATCCTAGCATCCTTCGACACTACAAGCTAGAACACACTTCGATTACAACTTGTAAAACTTTGACAACAGCATGTGAGCAAACTTCGACTGTATGCTAAACTCTGTCGAACCGTCGAACCAAGATACTACCTTTAACCCAATAGAGTTCGATTCAATATCTCACAAATCTCCACCTTGGAACAAACCCTATTATCAACTAACGAACTAGTTTTCTTCATGCAGCTTTATCAACTGCATACAGTGGAAAAACTTGCAACTAGGCAATGTCTTGGTGATCATATCAGTAGCATTAAGATCTGTCAAAAATTTCAGCATTTGGACTTCTCCACGCTCGATTACCCCTCTAACGAAATATAGCCTCACATCAATATGCTTGGTTTGCTCATGATAGGCTGAATTCTTCGACAGGTGTATTGCACTTTGACTATCACATTTAACAATGATAACTTCACCTTAAATTTTCAGCTCCTTAGCAAAACCTTCAAGTCACAATGCTTCTTTCATAGCTTCAGTTAAATCAATATATTCCGCTTCAATGGTTGATAATGCAACAACCTTCTGAAGTGTTGATTTCTAACTAATTATTGTACCAAACAAAGTGAAAACGTATCCAGAAATAGATTTTTTGGAATCCATACAACCTACACAATCAGAGTTGACATAACCTTCGATTACTATTTTACTATCTTCACCCAAGGCTCCACCATAAACTAAGACTCTGTTCATAGACCCATTTATGTACCTTTGAATCCACCTCAATGCTTGCCAATGAGCCTTTCCAGGATTTGCCATGTACCTGCTTACAAGACTTACTGCATATGTTATGTCGGGTCTAGTACAAACCATAGCATACATCAAAGAACCTACTATATTAGCATATAGGATGGTATTCATATCAGCTTTTTCGACCCCAGTATTGGGACACTGATCAATACTCAACTTGAATTGAGGGTTTGTTGGAGTCACAATACTCTTCGAATTCGACATACCAAACTTTTCGAGAATCTTCTATAAATATGCCTCTTGAGATAAGCATAATTTCGACTGTTTTCTATCTCTTCGAATGTCAATCCCAAGAATCCTGGAAGCTGCTCCTAGATCCTTCATTTCGAACTCCTTATTGAGTTCAGCCTTCACCCTCATTACCTCTTCGACATTGTTACTTGCTATGAGAATATCATCAACATAAAGCAACAAAATAACAAATGAATTATCAGGACGAAATCTAAAGTAAACACAGTGGTTGAACTTACTTCTAACGAAACTTATGTGTGCCATGAATTTGTCGAATCTCCTATTCCACTGTCGAGGAGATTGTTTCAGCCCATATAAAGATCTATTCAACTTGCACACATAGTCTTCCTTTCCCTTTTCGACATATCCTTCAGGTTGCCTCATCAGGATTGTTTCATCTAGATCACCATACAAGAATGCAATCTTTACATCCATGTGTTTCAGTTCAAGATCGAACTGTGCCACCATGGCAAGCAACATTCGAATGGACCTATGCTTCACAACAGGAGAAAACACATCATTGAAGTCTACACCTTCTTTCTGAGTGAAACCCCTTGCAACCAACCTTGCCTTGTATCTTTTCAACGCCACTCCTTCGATTCCTTCCTTAACTTTGAAAATCCATTTACAACTGACTAACTTGGCTCCAACAGGTTTCTTGATCAATTCCCAAGTGTTTTTATCATGAAGAGACTTCACCTCATCATCCATGGCCTTCAGTCATTCAATCTTATTTCGACTCCTCATAACTTCCTTATGGTCTCTTGGTTCTTCACCTAAAACCTCACTAATAATTTTATGAGATTTTTAAAAAAAATATTAGAAGTTATTTTAAATTACTTTTTATAAATTAAAAGAATAATTTGTAAAAAAAAAATTAAATTAAATTGCTATGTAGGGCTAATTTTGCTATGAAAGTAAAAAAAATTGAATTGGAAGAAAAAAAAAAGTTAGGTATTGAACCAATACATGGCCAATATTTCACTTTAGTGTTACAAATTTACTAGTAAGAAACATGTGTTATCGCACGGGTCCCGTATAGATTCACATTACACGTCTATTAGATCATCATTTATAAAATATGAATTTCATTCTTCAATCGGTTGATATTCACATATAGGCTAGTAAGAGTAAGAGTAGCCATAAATTGATTAATTGGAAACGGCGACAAATCAGGTACTGAAGCAGCTTCTTTCTTTCAGCTTCTTCGACAAAGCTTCAATAGTATCATTTATTCAATTTGGTACATGTTTTCCAATTGTTCCTTAGTCTGAGGAAAGTTTTTCGAACACCATTGCTTCAGAGTGAAAAAATTGTCCGCAACATGCCATAGCAGAAAGTTAGTAATAAGCATCATTATCATAGTATGAATATACAAAATTTCATATGACATACACAATACAGAAGGACAAAATGAATGTGAAAATAGAGAAAGTAGAACTTGTCCATCTATTTGTTGATGTATGGGCAACACCAATTGTTTACCCTTTTATAGTGTTATGTGGGAAAAACGATATTTAGGATATTAAGGGATTCAGAGGCTCAAGCGAGGTTACTTGGCCTCCAAGCTATGGGTCTAGCTTATGCCGCAGTCGGGAGCCCTTAGATAGGAGGTCAAGTAACCTCATTTGAGCCTCTGAATCTCTTAATATCCTAAATATCATTTTTCCCACAGAATATTTGGCGTCCACCGTAGGGACGTCAAATGTTTTGTGGGAAAAACGATATTTAGGATATTAAGGGATTCAGAGGCTCAAGAGAGGTTATTTGGCCTCCAAGCTATGATTCTAGCTTACTCCATAGTCGGGAGTCCTTAGATATGAGGTATTGTGCATCTCTCGTGCATGTAGCAGAGAGAGAGGTAATGAGTCAAATTAGAGAGAGTTGTTTTCTGCCTATAGTCTTATGACATATATATAGTATAACTATGATTTATGATCATAATGGTTGTAACTGTTGTAACCGTCCATTAATATGGTAATGTCTATAACCGCTCATAATGGTTTGTAACGTCTGTAACCGATGTCCATTGAGTTATGTAACCAACCTGTCCTGGCTCAACTCAGCAGGTGTAGACTGGCCTGCACAACTAGGCAAACACAACCCGGCCTGTACAGCTAAGAAGATATACCTCGACCTATACTGCTCGGCCATGCACACCTAGGCCTGATGATCCGGGGTATATGCTCGGCGGGAACACCCTTACTTTACTGGTCCAGCGGCTCGTGTTTCATTTATCTCTCATAGCCCGAGCGGTAGATTTTATGCACGAACATATAGTAATACCAATACACCAATGTCATGATTTCCAATGACAGTATTCAAATTAACCTTCTAAATCATTCAATAAGTATTCATATAAATTTCAAAAAAGAAACCGTTTTTAACTCATTGATTCAAAGGCAGCCAGATCATTATCTCTATAAAGATCAAACATAATGCATTACTAACACATCATTTGTAAACCAACATGTGACCACCTGCACAAAAGAGTACATATAAACCTTCATGTTCTGGCATAAAACCCAAAACAAGTTGAAACTAATATAGAACACCCACATACAAAGCATTTCAGGTATTTACAACAACCAAATTAAAAATACTCCAGCCTTTTCGTAGCAGGTTTTCTGTAGAGAAGCATTTGATGCAGCAGATAGTATATCAGTTCCAGTTGAAAAAGGGATGAAGTGATTTCTGAAAGTGAATCACATAGCAGTAACGTTGTTTTTTTCTCTTCATTAAATCTTCTTTTCATTAAATTTTTTTGTTTTCTAATTATTTCTTTTATTTAGTTAGTATCCCTTTTTATTTTTGTTTAGATAATAGGGTTTTTGAGTTATCTTGGGTCTTGATTTTCACTTATTAGTATTAATTTACAGATTCATGTTTGATTTGATACAATTTAATTGTTAGTATATAGCAATTACTTTTTTCAACCGGAACTGATATACTATCTGCCGCATCAAATATTTCTCTACAACATTACTGTTATTTCATCCATTGTGATTCACTTTCATAAATCGGTTCAGTCCCTTGTGGTTTTCAACGTGTCTCTTCATATTATCCCTATACGTCTATGCATGTACGTGATTCAAATTCAAATTAAACATTAAACATAATATTAATCATTCAAATCATACTAGATTAATGTTTAGGTAGTAGTGATTAAAAAATATAATAAACTGTAACATATTATTATGTGATGACACATAGCACCTAATTAATGTCAAATGAATGTGATGAGAGTAGTTTAACAAAAAAGTCTATTGGGTTCTTATTATTAAGTTAAAGTTACTTTGATATTAGAGGGGTATTACTTGCATTTCCACGTACTTAAATTTTTATATAAAAAATATATTTTTAAAGTTACTTATAATTTACAAATAAAGTTACTGAAGCAACTCGATTTTCAAAAATCATTTAATTTTCAAAAATAAGTGAAATCGTCACCAAATTTTATTTGTTCCAAAAGAAACGGGAAAATATAGATAAAACCCCACAGACGCGGATAAGGCGGTCTACGACCAAAAAACATGGAATCGGGAGTCGGTTATGTAAGAGGAAGGTATTAGCACCTCTTACATCCATCGTACTCGATGGGACCCGTCTAATTCTAAGTGTCTGTGTGTATTCGCTAATCTCTAAGTTATAATCGAAAAAGGATAAAAGAAACGGAATTTGTTTATTATTATTTTGTGTTTGGCACGGTTTCGAAACCGTGTGCCTACGTATTCCCTTGTGCAATGGGAAAGTCAAAACTCTGTAGTTCCTCTCAAAAAGGTTTTAAGTTGGTTGGGTTGATTTTATAAGAAAAATCGTGCATTGGACATTTCAAATGCTTGAACTTGGACTTGTTTAGTTTGTTTGAAAAGCTTAAGTCCTCGTTCGTGTTTGAAACGACTATTGCACACTCTTTGTAAGAAAAGAGTTTGATGATCGCATATGAGCGATAAAAGAGTTTGAGTGAGTTGAATTATTTTTATGTGGGAGACGAGTATTAGACCATAGCGTTCAACGGCTAAATTACTCGGATGAGTGGAAACCATCCTAATCATCTTTTCTACCCAAAAAGTTTGTTAAGAAAAGGTGAGGTGAAACAAGGTTTACGTTAATTTAGATTCAATTAAGAAACCAAACGTACAGTCGAGGGTCGATACAGGACTGACTACCATACGTTTGGGAGGAGAGAGAAGTGGAGTATTTGTTTATGAAAATGTTTTGAAAAGAAACTCGACGTTGGATCGAGGTTTAGAACTATAATTATGAAAGTGTTTTGAGATACGCGCGGAAATGAAGAGTGGAATCGGGTTATGATTAATCAAGTATATGGACTTAATTAATCTCGTGAGGATAGGTGCTCCTATCCCCAACCATGAGACCCTTGTGCATGGACAATTGGTATATGAACCAAAATTTATTCGGGTTATGGTTAATTAAAGCAACAAGGGCTTTAACTAACCTTGTGAGGATGGCCATGCCCATCCCCAACTATGAGACCCTTTAAGAAATTGGCTTATGAGCCAAGAGGACGTAAGAATCCGATTAATAAGTAGTGAAGTAGGAAAATAAGCGAGCCCATACAAGGTGGCTATATGTATGCTTCTAGAAAGTGAAACTAGCGTGGCACTAGTATTCTAAACGACCGATTAAAACAATCGATCGGATAGTTGTCGCTGTAGAATAGCCCAGGACCAAACTATGAATGCGTGCGAGTGTGCACCGTGTATGTTTACTTGTTCCTTGATGAAGAGCCCAAGAGGAGGCTATGTGTTCTAATCGATGAGAAACGCGTAATGGAACGGTAATTAAAACACACAAAGAAATTAATCCTAAACTATTACAAACCATGCGGGGATGAGGATACAAGTTTATGAATGGGGATACATCAAATCGAGAAGAGCGATAAAAGCTTAGATAAACAGATAAAACAGCTCGAATTAATTAAATAATTAATTAAATCGAATCCTCCTATTTAATAGAATTAATCAGCAAAATGATTAATCAAATTAAATATTAGTTTTCAATTCAATTAAATATTTGAAAAAAATAAATAAATATTATTTCACAATTTATTTGATTAAATAGGATACCAACAAAATAATATTAAAAAATACAAAGAAACAAAGAAAATAGGCCAGAAAATTGAAGCAAACAGGGGTATGCATTAGTAAAGTCGTTGGGCCCAGGTCCAAAATGGAGGTTAGGCTGATTTCGTGTGGCTCTCCAGTGAGTGTTCACCATGGACACATGCTTCTGGTGCGTTGGATGAAGCTCTGATGTGATCAGGTCATGAAGATAATGGTCTGATGAAGATCAAGTTATGATCAAACGGCTAGGAGGTGATGGAGCATGGTAGCATCCATGGAATACCTGCACCAAGACAAATAAACAGGTGGTGACAAGTGTCACCACCGTGTTAGTCCCTAAACATGATTATTGACAAAACAACATTTAATAAACCAAAATTAAAACAGAAACCCAAAAAGAACATGTTATCTCTCGTTCCTTGATGCTTCGTCTTCTCTCTGGAACCTGTCTTGTCGGAAATCGTCACCGGTGGTGGCCCACGGCGGCGACTTACCCTGATTACCTTTTTTTTTTTCATCAATCTCTTCGTCTTCTCCTCCTAATCACTATTCTGACTTTCGATTTTGCAGATATAGCTTAAATTTGCGTAGATCTTAAAAGGGGTTTCGAAAACCCTAACTTCACCGACGATGAAGATTGGTGATGATGATGATGGTCTTGGCTCTGGTGACGCGAAATCGGCCTTCCTGGAACACGAAAAAGGATTCGGAGGCGGTGGAGGGCGGTCGGAGGCCGCAACCCCTCCGGTGAGATCCTTCTGGTTCTTGTTTTAGAACTTTTCCTCTTCTTCTTTCTATGAAATTTCGATTTCTGTATTTCTGAAGGATTTTGTATTAGGGAAATGATGAACACTTAGGTGTTAGGGTTTTGTTTGTTCTGATTTATGTGATTTTCATGTTTTGGATTCTGTGAACAATGGTTGTTGGTCTGTTTCTGGTATTTTGTAAATGATGGATGTCTGTTGGTTTGTTTCTGGTATTTTGTAAACGATGGATTTGTTGGTTATGGGAACAATGTGGCTGCTGCTTTTTCTGGTTATCTGTTTTCTGTTTCTGAACAAGAACAATGTTATGGTTTTGGAACAAAATGGTTATGATTTTTTTGATTTATCTGTTTTCTGTTTCTGAACAAGAACAATGTTATGGTTTTGGAACAAAATGGTTATGATTTTTTTTTATTTTGGTTTCTGGTTGTTCCTCTCTAGGGTTCTGAATAGTGGCCTCCCTTGTTAGGGTAGCTTTCAATGCTTAAGTACTCAGGAATTAGGGTTTCTTGCCTTTGTTGCTGGACTTTTGTCTGTGTAGCAGGCTTTGGACAGATTGTTTTATTGGGCTGAACATGCTTCTGTCACACTCATCTTCTAACTTTTGAATTGTTGGGCTGAACATACTGTACTGATGGTTTTGTAGCTATGATGTTTGATGAGCTACACCTCCCTTTTGTGAACCAACAACAAAGGTTGTTGTGATTTGCAAAAGGTGAGGTCTTGACCTTTGATTAAGATCTGACTTGTATGAGGTTTTGTCCAAAGTTGAACATGATTGAGAAACAAAACGTCCCTAAAAATCTGATCCCAAATACAAAATCCTATTGATGTTCCTTTTTTTTGAAATCTTGCTTGAAAGTTTCGTATGATTATGTTGCTAACCAATTCTTATTTTCTTGTTTTTCATGAATGATGGCAAGGGTCGAATGGCATGGCATGGAGAAAGAAGAGGGAAATCAAGGTGATCATGAAGTTGAATGATGAAGAGTTTGGAGCAAGACTAAATAGAATAGAAGAGATTTTTTTGGAATTTTAGTTTTAGGATGAAAACCTCATAAAATCTTGTAATGACATCTTGTAGTTAACAATGATTGAACATTTGACTTGAATACCATTCCTTGTAAGTTGAACAAATGAAAAACATTTTGAACGATTTGGATTCTATTCTTTTGCTTGAAATGGATTTGACAATTTGTATTTTGGAATCTTGAACAATCTTGATATATCATGAATGAATTTTAAGTCTTAGTCTTCAATCTTGAATGAATACTATCACAAAGTCTCTCATTTTTTGCTAAGTAGAAATTTTTATTTCAAGGAACCAATTATGGATGATTCTACCCTCTTTAACATGAATCAAAACTCTTGAACAAAATAAGTGTTTAAAGACTTTAATGTCATGATGAATCAAAAGAACATTACCTTGAAACTTGAATGCAACTTGAATGAAAACTATTTGAATGGTTTGAGTAAAGCATGGAACTTTTGAAACGTGTGTTCCTTGCTTGAAATAGTTCTTGCCATCATAAACATATATTTTTGAGCAAATTAACTGCAATGTATTAAGTAGACACTTACAAGTCCGAAACTTTGATTATCAAATCCAAATTTAACTTGTACTTCAAGAAGATCCAAATAATTCAACTTCGACCTAATTTCTTACAAGCCTTCGATAACTTGATTCCACTAGTCACCTTTTTCTTTTATAAAAAAGACTTGAATGCATACCAAACCAACAAATTCAATCCTTATGGAACACAACCAAATGTTCATGTAACTGCAATGAACCCTTAAATCAATCAAAGTGAATCTTATATTCAAAACAATCAAGATTCGACGTATTGATATAAACAAAAAAAAGTCTTGATTAGATAGAAACTCGTAATGAGCGACCAAAACCCTATCTCTGGTTAACCTCAGGTGATGCAATGATCTTATGAGAAATACAAGGGAATCAGGTCTTGATCTTGTGCATTGACGAAATTCAAAGGAGTGTATTCCTCGAAGAAGGGATGCCTCACGATCACTCCTCACAACCACAAACTCAAAATTCATTTCCTGAAGATGAAACCTTGAACTTAGGAGGGTAAATTTTGGGGTGCGACAGTTATAATAAGATTATAATTTATTATAAAATATCTTTGTTATCAATAGTATACATAATATTTTTTTAATATAGTGTTAGTTTAAAATGTATATATAAAAAGAATAACAAATTTATGTTTTCATAAAAAATTTGTGTATTCACCGATTATAACCGTCTCATGGTTTTTAATATAAAAAAATATTTGTATCAATTTTTTTAGTATAAATGTTAAATTTTATCATAAAAAGATAATATTTTTTCTAATCAATTTTATGTTTTCTTGTATCATGTTATAATATCATTTTTCATTAAGCATATAATATTTGTTTATCTAAGGGAAATCATACTTAATAGATTGAATTAATTATTATAGAATGGTAAAAAATTATGTTCTAATTCAAAAACAAATTTTAAAAACCAAAATAAAATTGAATTAATTCATTAATATTTTAAATGTATCCCGTAATATTGATGTTTTAAATGTATCCAATTAACTCAATTTTCAATTGATTTCAATTACCAAAAAAATTGATTTAACCTACCATCAAATTTCCAAAAATTTATTTTTAATTGATTTATAAATAAATATTTATAAAAATGTTTGACGTGTTTAATAATAGACTTCTATTTATAAATCATTCATTTGTAGTAAATGTTCAATTTAGTAGAATTTCCAATTATAAATTTTATTGTAACTTTTTCTTCTTAATGTTTAATTTCATTCATTTAACAAATCTAATACATTATTTTCATTTTTATCACATCATTAATCATTATTAATGCATATTAATCACGCAAAAGAATAACCAATATTTTATATTTTATAAAAATACAATAGAGAACCCTTTATTATATTTTGATTTTTTATATGCATTTTAAACTTGTTCTTTTTCTTTATTCATAAAATAATATAACATAAATTCATTAAAATGTGATTTTTTTTTTAATTTTAATTTATTAAATACTTATTGCCTTTATTATAATGTATAGAAATTAGTCGAAACTCTACCTTTGCATACTTATTAAAAATAGATCAATAAATAAAAATCAAAAGCATTTGTGAGGTATGTATATATAGTATTAATTAAAACAATTTAATCTATTATGTATAAAGCAATATTTTATATAGATAATGCAAATAACAAATAGATATATAACTATATAAATTTGTTTTATTTTTCATAATTAAATATCTAAATAGTCACTCAATAATTTAAAAATACAATTCCAAAAATATAATTGAGTGATTTAATTATACATTCAATAAAGCACAAATTATTTTTTAAATAATAAAATATTAATTTTTAATAGATATATTAACATATATTTACATGTAACTAATATCATCAAGAATGAAAATTTTAAATAACAATTAAACTTTTGCATTTAAATGATATCTAATTATAATAAAAAATAAACTAAATAATAGAGAAATCAAACCATTAATCTATGTTTTGGTTATAGTAATTTCAGTTTGAAAAATAAATATTGTTAAAGATGATTAATCACTATTTTAAATTATAAACCATTAAAAATCAAAGTTGTGTAATTATTATATAATCCAAGAAGACAATACTAATATGTTCAATTTCTAACCGATTAGAATGTCTTTTCAATCCAAGTCAAATATCTTCCTATAGTTAAGAACATATTCATACACCTATTTTTTTTATAGGTGTATAATACACATTCTGCCTCAAAACTTTGAAGTTGCATAATTCACTTTAAAACAAACGGTAAAAAGATATAAAATCAATGTCAACAGACCCAAAATATATGACCAAAAATGAGATTTGTCTACACACATTCTCGGATTCTTTTAACCCTTCTATCAACTCCTTTTTTTCCTAATATCTCTTTCCATGTCATATCTCAACGTTAATATTTTTATTTTTTAATATCAATTAAAATTTATCAACTCTTTTTTTTCCTAATATCTCTTTCCATGTGATATGTTTTTTCCTAATATCTCTCCCAACATGGACTATTCGAATTGCCAATTATCAACAACACAAAATGTAAAAATGAACCAAGATCTTCTTTCCCTCACTCCAATTCTTCGGCATTAGATGCACACATCCTTCAAATTTTCATTAAAAAATATTAATATCACAATCAATTAATATTAATATCACAACAAATTAATAATGAATATTAAAATATAACTTACGAATTATCTTTTAACCCATTGATACAAATTATCATTCACCAGCAACAATATTAATATCATAATTTATGAATAATAGAAATTGAATCAACATATTCCTCATATTCCTTATAGAATCTATAACAGAAATCGAATCGTAATCTACTTGTAATAAAAGAATCGTATCTTACCGAAGTGGAGTATGAAGAACACACATATCCTGCTGGAACGGTATGTGAATAAGCTCTAGATATGAGAGATCAAGTCATTTGTATGTATAAAATTTATACAAAAATTAAATTCAAAAATAAAAAAGGAAATAAAACGTTCTACCAAATTAAAATATAATAATAAACAACAGACCATATACAATACAACAAAGATATTAGATACACAACAAATCAATAACGGAGAAGATTCACGTGCATTCCTATAAAATACATATTACATCCATCCGGTAAAGCATTCCTATAAAATACATATTCCATCCATTCAGTGAATTGTAATGGTCTTCATAATTCATTTAAATGTTGGGATGGTTCTAAACATTCTTAGTATTTCAAACATTTATGTTAACTACTATGGTAGATAACACTGAAGGTTGTATACAGATCTAAGTAGATCTATGAGACAAAATTTTTACTATGAGACAAATTTTTTACAATCAAGCTTTGTGAAGCTTTCAATTTTCAAATATTACTAATTTCTATACAAATACTTTGACAGTGAGAACTTTAGGCTTCTTGCAAACTGCTTAAACAATAAGTAAAACATTCTTTTTTTTCATACATGAATCATAAGCATTGAATTCCCATAATAAGAAAGAATTTCTAACTGTAGAGAGTGAGACACAGTTGTTACCTTTAAAGCCAAATTTTTCAGAGTTCTTGAATTAAAATTTTAGGTTTTTTTAGATGATAACACCCTCCATTTGCTTTGAACATCCCTTGCATCAACCATAGCGATTTGCCATGACCTTGTCATAAAAAAGGCCTCTTAATACCTAAAATAACACTAACTAAGCAAAAATAACACTGGAAAACAACATGTAATAAGGGAAAGAATCAAGAATTCGACAAAGGCATTTCATCGAATACTTTGTAAGCAAAATTTAAAACGAAACCGATAAAATTTCATCGAACACTTTGACACTAAATATTTGATGATTTCTAAAAACCTAATTTAAAATTATAAATTTATCAGTGATTTAAAAGCAACTTCTACTATTTAAAAACAAAGCAGTTCCAAAAATGTGTGAAGAGTTTTTGCTTAAAAATAGACGAGTTTTATGTGAAGTTGAGACTTTAGACTATGTTGCAAACTTCTAATCTCTAATCCATCACATCTTTTCGCATCCACGGAATATATACCAATATCACTATTCAATTCTGAAAACAACAAAATATGAAATTGTGAATAAAATAAATTCATTAACAAATTGAACATAGAGTGGTGAAATTTGTATTGTTGTACCTAAATGATGAGGTTTGAATCCGGCGAAAAGGTGGTCTAAATCTAAAGGTGAAGGAGTGCGGGAGAAGAAGTAGAGGATGAAGAAGCAGAAGAGAGTGAGGATCAAAATGCGGTGGATGAAATTGTGTGGTGAGGATCTGTATGTTGTATATAAATTGAAAAAAGAAATAGCATTGATGAGAAGGGATTGGGAGAAGATTGAAGGGATACATTGAGAAATCAAATGAATTAGTTGTTTTGTTCCCAATTAATACCGTTCAATTTTCAATGAAAAAAACTTTACGTCTCTCAAGTAATGAAATGATTAAAGACGACAGAGGCATTGAGAAAGCAAAAATTCGTCGAGAGGATTGGAACGAACATTAAACATAAGAAAATAATGTGTTTTGAATAAAGTAAAATGTAAATAATTGAAAAAAAACAAATAAGGAAGATTACCATAAGTGGAAACATTAAAAATAGTAAATGAGTTAGATGAGTGACACTTGACAAAATTTACCAAAGAAGTCATCCTAATTTTATATATTAGATAGGCTTATTTTTAGGCCTGAGCCAAACCTTTTCAAAGACCTAATTAGCTTGACCTTTAATAATATTTGTTTATGCCATAAGATGTCAAAATTAATGTTTCAATTTAGAAAAAACAAATATACAAAAAATTATAATATTTTGATATACGATTTTCTAAAATTTATTTTTAAAACTACAAAGAAATTAAAATAATAATAATCATTGAAACAAACTGACTACAAAGAAATTAAAATAATAATAAAAATTGAAACAAACTGGCTTATAGTGTTTGTGGCGGAACAATTTAAATGTTTGTGTCACTTGCAAGAAGCCGAGAAATATGTTATGAGAATTTCTTATTCCAAGGGGCTCTACGAAATTTTGAAAATGCCCCTATTTTTCAAAAATGCATCTCCAAACGCACCTCATACATTTATACTTCGTGTTTTTGAGCTATTCCGAAAATACATTTCTGAAATGTATGTGTATGAAATGTGTTCGAAGATGCATCTCTAAAATCTATGAGTATTTTCGGAGTTTCACGAGGTACGCTAGTAATCCATATAACAACACATTAAGAAATCCCGATATGTTAGTCTGAGTCAGAACTAATACGCTCTTCATTACAAAACTTTGTTGATTTAACACAATGAGAACAGAGCTGTTAGGAAAGGCATCCATTTAAGTTTCGAACTCTCTTGCATGTAATTGTTTCGATGAGAGCTTGAATGTGACGCAATCGGTGAATCATGATTTTGATAACCCTGTCTCTTTCCTTACAAAATACAAGGCATAAAACATTAAGGCAGGAAGAAATGTAGGAGGTTCCTGCAAACAAGATACTATTACACTACACAATGAGATGACAACGTCCAGCAAAACCATAAAAACAAAAGACTAACGACACTTTTAACCAATTAACTAGCTTCAGCTGCTTCCTCCTCCTGAATAGGCAATAAAGTTAGACGTGGTTTTACAATGCTTTTCCTCCACCTTTTATCTAGCTTTCTGGACAACCTCTTATTAATACCCTCCTCAATCTCTCTTTCCCGCTTTACAGTAAGCAAGCGAGCAATCTGCATTGATATTAAGAGTAATCATTCATCCAAAAAAATAACATACAGGTAAAGTATAACATTTATTCAAACTCCAAAGACGGTAATTATAATTACCCGTCAATAAAGCTCTCTAAGATCATCTGATGTTATAATTTAATATTAAAAAACAAAATGAGAGTAGACCAGATTGTCTATATTGCGATTCATCCCCCTCTTTCTATTATGTGCACTGCATATCTTGTTTTCACCGTGGAATCTAATCATTCGAAATCTCCTTGCCAACTGAATCCTAGTGTTGGGTACACAAACTGATATAATGATGAAAAGCGAGTGATGAGCCTCCCATGAGGGTGTGTTGTGTTGCAAAAGGGAGAAAATGAGCAAGGTTCAATTGTTTATTGGGAGTATTTATATAAAGTTGAGGAATAAATATTTGACACACCAGCTTAAAACCTTAAGGTGATAGGTGAGTAGGTTGTCTGCCACACCAGTTGTGCGCTTAAAACATTAAAGTGATAGGTGAGTGGTTTCTCTCACTTATATATTATCAAGTCTCCACCTCACTAACCAATGTGAGAACTATTTTCCCAGTTTCTTGCATTTGCTATATTATTCCAACAGTTTTTTCTGATTTTTTTTTCTAGGGTTTTTATTTGGATTATCTGTTTACGGTTACTGCAGTTTTACATTGGATTAGATAGCCCCAGAATTTAAAATAAAAAAGCAAACCAGAACTTAACCCTAAAAATTAAGCAAATGAAAACAACCATAACGCAATTCACAACAAATATGAATAACCTAAAGAGAGAAAATATACCGTCTTGCGCTTTTTCAAAAAATCACTGGGTAGAACATCCATACGCTTAGATTTCTTAAGATAAAGCAGGTCCAACTCGCCTTTAAGGGTAATAACCTCTTGGTTGATTTGTTCAGTACTTTTACTTCTAATTTCCTTCAATTGCTCTTCTCTCTTTGCCATCATCACTGGGACCAAAGCGGTGCGTTTCGTTGTCGCTGGAATTGTGCAGGTGTTAGGTTGAAGTAGCCGAATGCCATGGAAGGAGGTTTTGAATTGTAAGGGTTTGGGGAAAAAGGAAAGTGTTGAAGAAGATGGTGAAGTAACGGAGAGGCTCAGCATTTTGGATCCGTGTTCTCCTGTGGTTTATCGTATGAACAGAAAGTGTTATGCAATGTGTTGCAGTCTTGCAGATAATATCCACACACCCTATCCCCTTCTTCTTTTATGAGCCAACTCCTATTTTATTTTATTTATTCGCTCATTTTATTTATTTATAAAGGATAATTATTTAATTAAATAAAATGGTTTTTAACAACGGTAATAAAAAGATAGTGTTTTTTTACAATAAAAAAAGATATATTATCAATGTAAACTAATTTTAGAATATCATATAATAAAACTAAAATTTTGACAAATTCTTCTTTAAAGCGATTATAATGTAGGCAAGAATATTAAATTTTGTGATTATTTAAAGGGGTTTCAAAACAAATAGTGATTTTATTTATTTTTTAAAAAAAAGCCGGAAAATAATCCGTTAATCATTTTTAAGATGGTTTTAAGGTAAGGGTTAAATATATCACGAGTTAGTATAAATAACTCATAATTTAATTTTAATTCTTATAAAAATTTGTTCGAACAATAATTTTTTCTAAATTTTGTTTGACTAAGAAGAGAAATTGTAAAGAGAGAAAATACTGAGAAATAAAATAAATTTGTTGTATTGTTTGTTATAAGAGAAAAGGAGAAGAAATAGAAAAGAAATAAGTGTGTCATTTTATGAAAAGACAAAAATATTTTTAAATTGTTCTATTTGTGAAAAAATTATTATTAAACCTTTATTATACATTTTAGTATGTAATTAATTAATACTACACTTTAATTAAATTTATTTTATAAATTAGTTTAATTTTTATTATTGATTTAAAACGTATACATATACATGAAGTTTAATTAATTGGGACAATTGATTCACCCATAATCAAATAAAGGGTATATATGAAAAAGAGAATGAAAGAATAGCTACTATTTTATTTCTTCTCATATACGAAGAGAAAACAAAAAGGTGTGTGATCCATCAAATTTTATCGATCTTTTCTATTTCTATGATATTCTAAGCAGTATAAGTAATATATTTCTCATCTTATTTTCTTTGTCTCCTGTTGCACTTCTCTCGCATGCAAATCACCTAAAACAAACACATGATTAAAGTTTTTCGCCCATAATTTAGGTTTTATCATCTACTTACTCCAACGGAAACTGACGTAACACTTTAGAATATTTGGTCAACATCACTACAAAAAAAAGTTAGATTATGGGGTTACAAACCTTCTTAAAATAATTGAAAGCGTTGAGAAGAAATAGAACTTTATCAAGTAACGAATATCATTCTTAAGCAATGTGAAAAGAACAAAGAAGAACACAAGATTCTTCCGAAAAAGTTGCCCAATGTACCGCGTAACTTAAGGTCAAAGACAAAGAGTGTGATGCAGAGAAAAGACTAATTGACGAGCAAGAAGACAATTTAAAGTCAGAACATAAAAAGTTATTAAGGGTAGTGCAATATAGTCAGCATAGTCCTTGTGCTTAAATGAAGGACTTTGAATCGACCAAAAAGCAATTTGAAAAGCAAGTTAAGGAGCTTAAGTTAAAGGCAGGGGTCCTAGAGGGTGTTCGGGAGGAGTGGTGTCACATGGCACCAGTTTTTAGGGGCACCAGTTTTTTTAATATTATATATACATATGAATTTAATTATTTAATTGATACATATGACTTATAAATCTAGTAAAAAAATATGAATTAAAAAAATACCAAATTCATAATTTCGAATAGGGCACTCAAAATCTCGGGAACGACCCTAGGAGAAAAGGTGCAGAGAATGTGTTTGTGGAGCTTGAGTCAAAAGATAAGCTCTTTCAAAGTCGTATAGAGAAGCTCAGGTTAAAAGGAAAAAGGTGTCGAGTTTAAAGAGAAGCAACTTGTAGGGCAAATGAAAGAGTTTGAATTGAAGGTGGTGAGATCTTTAAGCCAAATAAAGGAGCTTGAGTTGGAAAATAAGCATTTTGATCATTGTGTAAAGGAGCTGGAATCAAAAGAGTGGCAATTTTAAGGACACGCGAAATAGCTAGAGTTAAAAGACGATCAACTTGAAGGCCGAGCGAAAGATTTGGACTCAAAAGAGGACATATTTATAGAACAATTTGAGGACATTGAGTCTAAACAAAAACAAACTTGAAGCCTAGGTGAATGAGTTCAAATTAGAAAAGGAACAATTCGAAGGGCGATTTAAGAAGCTCTATTTTAAAGAAAAGTTGCTTGAAGACCAAGTGAATAAATTTAAATACCGAGTTGAAGAAATTGAATAAAAAAGCTCAAATGAATAAGCAACTTGATGAAACCATAAGAGATATTGACTCATAACTAACTAAATTTGATTAACGTAACCTAAATTTGTCTTTCTCCTGTAGAAATCTCTTTGTCATCTTCTTCAAGTAAGAAGGGTTGTATTTTATCTCTCCATTAACTCCTTTTCCTTTTGCATGTCATTTCTGGGTGATTTTTAACATTGAAATTGAGACCCTTTGCATTTCTTCACTAGAAAAATTTACCGTACTAACCTTTATTTTATTTGCTTCAGTTTTCTTCTCCAGAAATCCACTCAACCAACCTTTACCATTGTTTTATGTAGGCCATCTTTAAAATATTGGAAGAAAATGTTACGTTTTTATCGCTCCTTTAACCTCTTTTTTCTTTTGCATGTAATATCATATTGATTCATACATTATAAAATTACTTGGAAATCATTTTTGGGTGATTTTAACATTGAGATTGTGGTCATTTGCATGTTTCTATTTTGTAGGTCATAATACTCTAAATTATGGTTTTATGTAGATCATCTTCTTCAATAATGAAAAAAAAGGTTGTGTTTTTTACAAAATTTGTTTTAACTTTCTTGTTAATTCATGCATTATATAAGTATTTGATCATGTGTACGCTTTCATTTATGTTTTCATTTATGTGATACAGAAATTGAAATTATGCCTAAATTTTTTATCCTAAAGACATATCAACCTATATACGTAATTGTCCAAAGTACACATCTTAATATACTTCATAATTTTATGAATATCAAAATCTTATAAACAAGGGAAATATTTGCTTCAACAATTGAAACAATTGAAGAAATTAATAAATATGTCTTAGGTCTTATCCTTGGTATACCTATGTTCATAACATATCTTTCAAGTCAAAATTTTCAATACTTTAACTGATCATGATAAAACATATTTGCCATAGCTTATTTTGATAAGTCGATTTCTTTTCATTCTCATTTTTCAGTTCATGAAAAAGTGCATACGAGTTCCAATTGTGTTAACAAATTGGATGTAAATGACCCGAGTACATATGAAATCATAACACCTGAGCTTTTAAAATCCCTAAAGACATCAGATTGAAGATAGGAACATCAATCATGAATATGATAAAGTTGGACCAATACGGGGGACTTTGTAATGGTACCCAATTAATAGTCACAAAACATATTGATCATATATTGGAAGAAAAAATCGTGTTAAGAAAACATGAGGGTTATGTGATTTACATCACTTTGTGAATGCTTTAGAATAAATCATCTCAAATATTTCCAGTAATTCACTCACAAACTTTTGTTGATGCATGATCATTCCCTCTTCACTTTTCACAATTACATGCCAAGAAAATATGATAACTTGCTTAAATATGTCATTTAAATTCTTCCTTCATTTTACTTTTAGCTTCTCTAAGGCACATGGATGACTTTTTGTGATGAACATGTCATCCACACATAGTAAATTCATCATGATGCCTTTTGTAACATCCCAAATTTTAATAGCTATTTATTAATTATTATTATTTATTATATTATATGATAATTAATTAGTGTGAATTTGTGAGTATTTAAATTATTTGTAAATGTGTGTTATTTGAATAATTGGGTTTTATGAGTAGAAATGTTATTATTTAGTATTGGGCCTAAGTATAATGATATGAGTAATAAGGAGGTGTTAATTGTTAAGTCTAATTTGAGCTTAATAGTTAGTAACAGGTTAAGTGAAAAATATAGTTAGAGTTGTCATTTGGAGAAAGAAGAGAAAGAGGAAGAGAAGAGAAGAGGTGAAACCCTAAGGAAGAATCTTCAAGAGGTAAGGGGGAGAATCTTCATTATTATGCATCATGATGAATTGATGGTCAAACTGAAAGGACAATTCAATCATTGGAGGATCTTTTGAGAGCTTGTGTTTTAGATCAAGGAGGTGCTTAGGATAGTTATTTGCTTTTGATTGAATTTACCTATAACAATAGTTTTCATTCGAGTATTGGAATGGCTCCGTTTGAAGCTTTGTATGGAAGAAGGTGTGGGATTCCTTTGTGTTGGTATGAATCTGAAGAGAGTGTTGTGGTTGGACCTAAGATAGTTCAACAGACTACAGATAAAATTAAGATGATTCGAGAGAAGATGAAGATTGCCCAGAGTCGTTAGAAAAGTTATCATGATAAGAGAGGAAAAGATCTTAGCTTTGAGAAAGGAGATCGTGTATTTTTGAGAGTTACTCCTGTAACTGGTGTCGTAGAGCTTAGAAGTCGCGTAAGCTGACTTCTCGTTTTATTGGTCCTTATTAGATTGTTGAGAAAGTAGGTGAAGTGACTTATCGAATTCATTTTCCACCTGTACTTGCTAATCTCCATGATGTGTTCCATGTATCTCAGTTGAGGAAATATATGGCAGACACTTCTCGTGTTATTCTGCTAGATGATGTGCAAGTAAGAGATAATTTGACGGTTGAAACATCGCCTATGCTTATTGGGGATCGAAGAGTTAAGCAACTCCGAGGTAAGGAAATCACTTTAGTGAAAGTGGTTTGGGGAGGTCCTGCTGATGGTAATGTGGCATGGGAGCTTGAGAGTTAGATGAAGGATTCGTATCCTGAGTTGTTCATTTTAGGTAATTTCCGAGGGCGAAAATCTTTTAAGTGGAGGAGAGTTGTAACATTCCAAATTTTAATAGCTATTTATTAATTATTATTATTATTATTTATTATACTATATGATAATTAATTAAATAGTGTGAATTTGTGAGTATTTGAATTATTTGAAAATGTCTGTTATTTGAATAATTGAGTTTTATGAGTAGAAATGTTATTATTTAGTATTGGGCCTAAGTATAATGATATGAGTAGTAAGGAGGTGTTAATTGTTAAGCCCGATTTGAGCTTACTATTTAGTAAGGGGTTAAGTGAAAAACATAGTTAGAGTTGTCATTTGGAGAAAGAAGAGAAAGAGGAAGAGAAGAGAAGAGGTGAAACCCTAAGGAAGAATATTCAAGAGGTAAGGTGGAGAATCTTCATTATTATGCATTTGTATGTTGTTGGGCAGTGATTAGTAACATGCTATAGGATTGGGTATCTCAATTTCTAGGTTTTGGTTAACTCAAATTGAAGTTGTAATTTGGGGTTTTTGATGATTAAAACTAGATTTGATGATATGAATAGGTTCCCTATAGTGTATACATGTTATATGATGTTTAATTAGTGATAAATGAGCATTATAATATGTTTTGGTGGTAGGATTCGCAACTGGAGCAGTGTTGTCACGCTGCAAATTTTTCTGCAGAATCATGAGGCCGCTGAGCGCGGTCACCTGTGTGCAGAAAAATACATTGTTTAATTGAGGCATGATTGAATTAGGGGATTGCTTTCTTATGATTTATCATTAATTTACATGAATTTTAATAATTGTTTTTATGAGAATTGGATTGGTTTTGGATGTGATTTCATTGAATACATGCTACTTGAATTAGTGTATGTATGGTATGCTTTGGATGAATTGTTGAGAATAACATGTGTTGACTTGTATGTTATGTGTTATTTGTGATGTATGATGATAGTAAATATTTGTGTATTGCTTGTTGTTGATAAAACATGATGTTTGTGCAAGTAGTGGATAATTCAAAGTGTTGGATTATTGTGTTATGCTTGAATAATTAAATTTGGTGAATAATCTTAATTGCATATATGTTGAGTAAATTGCACATGCATTCATGGGGAGTTAGAATTTCGGTACATGATTAGCTTGATCCTTAAGTGGAAAAAGTAGCGGTGAAACTTTGGGTTCACATTGTGCTTGATCCTATAAGGAGAAAGAAGCAGTGGACTATATGTTCATATCAGTGGCTTTGGTCTTATGTGGATCGGAAGCGTGGCTTTGGTTCTAAGTTATTGAATCGGAAGCGAGGTGATCGGAATGTTCACGATGGTACCACATGCATGAGTCACATTGCATTGATGTCTCATGAATCATTAAAGAATGTATGTTGTATGTTGGAATTTGTGGTAAATTGATTATATTAATCATGGAATTGATTGTATTGATGACACTTATGTTATTTGTGATAAATGTGGATATGTTATGCTTGGAATGTTTGTATAATTATATTATTCGGAATATCACATGAAATGTGTAGAATTTTTTAATAGATGTTGTTTCTATATTGCTTACAATTTATATACATTTAGATAATGATGTGAATTCTTACCCTTCTGTTATGATGTTGCCTCTATGTGGTTAACATGCAAGTTCTGAGGATAGTGGTGCTTCGCACAAGGCTAGTGGAGAAGCTTAGCTTGTTTATTTCACTGTCCTTAGGTAGTGAGTCATTGCTCTGGTCTATGTAACATGAGGTTTTATTTGGATTCATGTTATGACTTGTTGAGAGATATTTGTTATTACTCTCTTTGGTTTTGGATATGCATGAGATTATGTGATGATTGACCTTGGTGCCTAGTACTTATGGTATGATTGATAGTATGAGATATCAATCATTATACTTTGCTGATGAATTAATTATTCCACTGTGAAATGCATGTTTTGGATTATTACATGGAAACATGAATTTGAATACGTGTTATGATCACGACCAGTATGCAATTTTGGTGAACATATAGAATATATATATATATATAATTTTTGTTTGTGTATGTGTATATTTTAAATGTGACATCCCTTGTATGTGTGCATTTTATTTTACTGTGATGTATGCCATAATTATTTGAGGGTAGAAAATGGGTGTTACACCTTTTTACTTTGATTTTTGCATATATACACCAAACTAATTTGTACATTTCTTGAATCCTAATTGGATCTAAAACTGGTCAATACCTTTGTTCCAATCTCTTACCGACTACTTCAAACCATATAAAACCTTGTATGGCTTGTATACCATCTGCTCGTTTCATTTTATTACAAAATCCAGAGGTTGGGTTGCATACATTGTTTCTCCTAAATGACCATTCAAGAAGGCCAACTTTAGATATAGGAGATATAGATACCGATCTTTGCTTTTAGCTAGGCCACTGCCAGTCTGACTGTTTCAAGTCTATCTTTAAGAGAAAATACTTCATTATAGTTTATGCCATGTTTATCCAAGAATCATCTAGCCATAAATCTTTATATGTGTTTTTAAAACTAAGCTAATATGATTCAACTTGGTCTTATACACCCATCTCACACCGATGGTTCTTTTATTTTAAGGTAGAGGAACTTATTCTCATGTGTGATTCTTCTTAATTGACCCCAATTCTTCCTTTACGAATTTAATGAAGTCAATCCTCTCCAACTCTTAGTTTCGATGAAGACGAATTGACAAGCAAGTGTGCATAACAAATGAATGAGAAAAGCCTCAAATCAAAGTTATAACATCAAGTGTTCAAATCATGCTCATTATATTTGAAGACTAGCTTTGAATGTTCTTGGTTGATCTTACTTATTGAGGTACAAGAAAGCAGGTTTATCAATTGGAAATTTAAGTGCTCAAAATACTTAAACTTTTTCTCATGCATGTATTACGACTTTTATTTTTTATGGCCATTGGTTTCATGTTTACTATTAAAGTTTTTTTTAAAATTTTGCCTGTGTAACCGGTTACAACATTTTTGGTAATTGGTTATGCTCATTAAACTTGGCCTCTAAATTTCTCTGGAATCTGCATATCAGAAGGTGTAACCAGTTACACAATTTCCCATAACTGGTTACACTCAAGAGTTTTTTAAGCTTTTAAGGCAACGCTTCAACGTAACTAGTTATACTCTTTCATGTAACCGGATACCACTGAAGCAATGACTTTTTTCCAACAGTATGTATTCCCAAACATTTTCATTTTTCAATCCTTCAAGCATTGCATTGTTTGATCATTTTGTATTGTTTTAAAATGATGCAACACTAATATAAATATTGCATATATCACAACGCAATTCTTTACTTTTTTTCATTGCATTTAAAATCAATTATTCTCTTATTTTCAAACAAGTGTTTTGACACATAACTTTCATTGAAATTTTTCTGCACATTGTTTCATATCAGTCCAAAAAAGTCTATACATCAATCATATTCAATTGAGCGCGCACACACACACACACACGAAAGAGAGTTGAATTGGAGATGATTATTCTCATTTCAAGTTGGTTGATCACAAAAATATTGGTATTTGTGATTTTGTTAGATGGGAAGACTATGAGAGGGTCTTGTCCATACGATCTTACAATAATAACTAGAAAAGAAAGAAATACATCTCTAAAAACCAAGAAAATTTCATTACACCTAATCCACCCCCTTCTTAGGTGTGCCCTTAAACTAACAATTAGCATCAAGTAGGTTATATGTAACATGTTTCTAAAGATCTAAAATGGCTTCCTTAAATTCAAATATGGTTTTCAAAGACGATGGTAGTAATAACAAACCTCCATTATTTTGTGGTGAATACTTTGGTTTTTGCAAAATTTGTATGAAGGAATATCTAGAATCTCGATGAAAAGAAGTTTGGAAAGCAGTTGTAGATGGTTCTTTCATTCCTACCAGTGTTGTTAATGGTGTTGGCACCCCCAAACTCGAAAGTTCATGGAATAAAGACGATGAGAAAAAATTCTCTATGACAAGAAAGCAATAAATCTTTTTCAAGGATCACTTAGCGTGGATGAATTCTTTCGTATTTCGGCATGCACAACGACAAAGGAAATATGAGATACTTTAGTGGAAACTCATAAATGAACCACTTAAGTTAAAAGATATAGATTAAACACATTGAGTCAAGAGTATGAATTATTCAGAATACAACCCCGAGAATCAATCATTTTCTTGCAGAAAAGATTTGTTCATTTGACAAATCACTGGAAAGCACTTGGTAAGATTCTTACTACCGATGAACTTAATTTTAAAGTGTTTAGATCTTTAACCAGAGAATGACAATCAAAAGTGACGATAATATCCAAGAAGAAAAATCTATTCAAAATGACTTCCACAACATTGTTCAAAAAACTTCAAGAATATGAAACGAAATTTGGAAGACTTGAAAAGCATGAAATTGAATTAAAAGATTCAAAATACATTGCCTTAAAGACAAGAGTCAAATACTATGATAACAATAGAAAGGATGAGTCCAATAATGATGAAGATGATGGACTTATAGATATGTTTAAAAAAATTTAAAAAAGAAAAGAAAAAAGGAGATCATTAAAAAGGAAGTAACAACAAGGAATGTTACATGCTTTAAATATGAGAAAAAGACATGTTAAAAGTGAATGCCACATGTTTTTATTATGGTATAATCGGTCACACACCCAATGCTTGTTATGTAAGAAGCTTTAGTGTGGAAAACGAACATTATATATGGGTCCAAAAAGGAACTAATTATGTAAGTTTGCTTGAAGACCGCTATAAATTTATGGTATCTTGATCAGGGGCATCCCGGAGGGTGTTCGGAAGGAGTGGTGGCACAGGGCCCCAGATTTTTAGGGGCACCAATTTTTCTTAATTATATATACATATGAATTTGACTATTTATTTGATACATGTGACTTATAAATCTGGTAAAAAAATTATGAATTAAGAAAAAAATGTTAAAATTCATAATTTCGACAGGGCACTCAAAATCTCGGGGACGACTCTGATCTTGATAATGGTCATTCTAAGCATTTGTAGAGAGACATAAACTAATTTCAAATCTTGTTCTAAAGTCTAAGGGTTATGTCACATATGGAGACAACCATAAAAGAAAAAATTCTTGGCATAGAAAAAAGTTGGAGCACCACTTTTCACATCCACTAAATATGTACTTTATGTTAAAGGACTAAAGCACAATCTTCTTAGCATATGCCAACTTTGTGACAAAAGCCTCAAGATCAAGTTCACTAAGAATGAATGTTTGATTAAATATAAATCCACTCACGAGGTAAAACTCATAGGTAAAATAATTAATCATTTTTTTCATAATTTATTTATAAAATTTCAAGTATTTTCCCATCCTTTTTGCTAATGACAAAGAGGGAGAAGATGCCATATATTTTTTGTGTATTCCCCTAACATCTTGTAGCAAGCAATAAATTGTCAAACCCTCTCAATCATGGATCAAGGGGAGCATTGATTAACGGGGTATCATTTTTAGAGGGAGTAAAAACCATCAAACTTTCAATGGGTTGTCATCATAAAAAAAAAGGGGGAAATATAAAGTCAAGTCTCTCCAACTTTTAGTTTTGATAAATACAAATTGACAAGCAAGTGTGCACAAAAAAGGAATGGAAAAATCTTCAAGTTAAAGTTATAGAATCAAGTGTTCAAATCATGTTCATTATGTTTGAAGATTAGCTTTAGAAGTTTTTGGGTGATCTTACTTATTGAGGTACAAGCAAACAAGTTTATCAATTTGATATTTAAGTGCTCAAAATACTTAAACTTTTTCACATGCATACATTATAACTTTTGTTTTTTTATGGCCATTGGTTTCATGCTTTCTGATAAAGTATTTTTTTCTTCAAAATTCTGCATGTGTAACTGGTTACACGATTCTTAGTAATCGATTATGCTTACGAAACCTAGTCTTTGAAAGTCTCTTGAATATGCATATCAGAAGGTGTAAGTGGTTACACCATTTCCCGTAATCAGATACACTCATGAGTTTTTCAATTTTTTAAGGCAGCACTTCAGTGTAACTAGTTATGCCTTTTCAGGTAACCGGTCACCACTGAAATAGTGGCATTTTTTCAGCAGTATGCAGGTCCAAACATTTTCATTTTTCATTTTTCATTTTTTCATTTTTCAAAGATATGAGGGTTTATATAAGAGACATAGGATTTTCATTGGTTACTATATTTGGGTCGAGATATGCGGATCCGCAAATATAGCCGTCCGAGCTTACTAGATCAAGACCAAACAAATATATCATTGTTAATTGCTTACTTGGAAGAAAAGATCAATCTTAGAGATTGATAATATATATATATATATATATATATATATATATATATATATATATATATATATATATATATATATATATATATATATATATATATATATATATATATCATTGTTAATTGCTTACTTGAGAGAAAAGATCAATCTTAGAGATTGATAAATATTCATCAACTTCATTTTCTTATATACTTTTCATAATTATTTTGAATATCTCGTTGTCCAGGATTATTGGAAGCAAGAAAGTTGAATTGTAGAAGATTATTCTCATTTCAACTTGATTGATCACAAAAGGATTATTCTTGGTGATATTGTTAGATATGAAGACTATGAGGGTCTTGTTTAAATGATCTAACAATAATTAAATCTCTTACATGTGGTAAGGGGACTAGATATACTCTCAGATTGCGAGGGGAACTAGATAAATTTTCGTTGTTCTTTACTTTTTCGCATTTATCGCTTTCATCATGAATCATAACCAGAAAGGAAAGAAATACATATATAAAAACAATAAAAATTTCATTACACCTAATTCCTATCCCTCTTAGGTTCATTCTTAAACTAACATATTTATTTTGCGCTTTAATCTCCATCTCATGGTGAAACACTTTACAAAATCGTGAAGTGAACTTTGTGTCTCGGTCTAATACAATACAGATGGTACACCATGCAATATCACAATTTTTACTACAAAAGCCTCACGAGATGAATAACCTTATGAGTTGTCTTAACAGTTAAGAAATGCACGGATCTTGTCAATCAATCTGCAATCACCCAAATAAAGTCAAACAAATCCAAGGCACGAGGTAATCCCAAAATGAAATCCATGAATATAATATCTTTCTTCCGTTAAGGAATGTCCAATGGTTGTACCATACCATTGGGTCTCCGGTGTTCTATCTTCACTTGTTGACAAATCGCACACTGCTCCATATAACTTGCAATGTTTCTTTTCATACCGGGCCACCAAAAACTCTTATTCAAGTATTGGTACATTTTAGTCGATCTAGGATGAATGATAAATTTGCTTTTGCGAGTTTAATCCAAAATCACTCTTTTTAACTATGCATCATTGGGTACACACATAATTTTCTTAAACATAATAACTCCATCGATTGTTCAGAAGAAATCCGAGAGATTTTTCTTAGTTTGCAACTTCACATTAGATCATTGCGCATGTATGATTCTTTCTCGCAACACATTCTCAACATTCAAATTACTGATCAATACACCAATCGGTGCCCATTCAAACTGAAGATAATGATTCCTAAATTTATCCAAAAGATCAAACTCTAACATCATGAGTTCTGCAATGCGAATATCCTTTCTACTTAGGGCATCTGCCACCTCGTTATCTTTTTCAATATGATAATTCAGGTCAAAATCATAATCCTTGAGGTATTTCATCCATCTTATTTGATGTATATTGAGCTCTTTCTAATAAAAAAGGTACTTCATACTATTGTGATCACTAAACATTTCAAAGTGAACTCCATACAAGTAATGTGCCACACTTTAAGTGTGAACATAATTGCCCCAAGTTCAAGGTCACGAGTAGGATAATTCTCTTTGTGTGGCCTCAATTGTCGAGATACATAAGCTACAACATGCCAATGTTGCATCAATACAACACCTAATCCTTTATTGGAAGCATCATAAAAAAAAACTTCATATGACCATTCCGGACCTGAAATCACTAACACCAGAGCGGTAGTCAAATTCTCTTTCAACTTTTGAAAACTCCGCTCACATTCGAAATTCCACCTGAAAGAAGCTTCTTTTCTCGTAAGCCTCGTTAAGGGTAATGCTAATTTCAAAAATTCCATAATAAACCTCCAATAATAACCTACCAACCCCAGGAAACTACGAACTCTAATTGCATTCTTGGGTCGTTCCCTTCACTACTGCTTCCACTTTAGACGAGTCTACTGTAACACCCCCTTCTATTTACCCGCGTTTTATAGATAATAATCAGAGTATTTAATCACATTCTAGAAGGCGTCACAATTTAAATAATGTAAATCATCAATACAACTGTCATGCTTTCACTGAAGAAGATTTATTAAGTAAATAATGCAAAAGATTATGTTTAACAGCGGAAATGAAACATAATCAAAAATTCCGAATACATCATTTATAGTATTCCAGGATAATAAACTAAACATTATTCCAAACATTAAGGAATTCCATCAAAAAATTTCAAAGCAAACGTTTCCCCAGTGTTACATCTACCAGAGCACGACACTGACACGCGGACTAATCTAATTGACTCGACTCTAGAGCTATCCTCACAAACTCCAAGCAGCTAATCACTTCGGATCTGAAATTGTAAAGTAAGGGTGAGATTTCAATTCAATATAACATGCATTATACGTTTTTAAATACAACAGAATAATCAGATACATTAATCCATTAATCAAGCACAAATCATAGTCAATTCACGAGGCAATTCACACAATGAACATGTATATAATCAAACAATGGAAATTGCAACACTGGAAACCATCCTAGCATGTTACAATCCCATATGCAATGCAGACTCTATGCATGTGGTACTAAAACGTGAACCGAGTTCACCCACCGTTCCGTTTACATGTGGAAAGACAGTGTAAATTCATGATTCGCCCATAGCTATTGGGTCAAGAATCCAGCCTCACTACCTCAACCTCCGGGTAAGTCTATTGGCTCAACCAGTTCACTTCCGTACAATGGGAATGAACCAAATCAACAAATGTTTATGCATGCATCATAAAAGCATGCAACATTAATTCTCAGATCATGATATCAACATAAATTACATCACATTAATTCACCCATGCATCTCATTCAATCAAAATGAATATCAAAATACAACATGGTAAACATTAATATCTCATTCGGTAACTCAGACCATTCATAATAGTTCCCCATTATCCTTAACTACTCATTCTTTTCAAAAAAATCGGGAGCTCAACTATTTTTAAAATAATTTTAGCAAAACAATATTTTTATCTTTTCAAAAGGTAGTATTTTAAATTTAAGAAATAACTCCGAAAACGACACTCAAATCGGAGTTACGGTTTAGAAAATATGAATTTTTGAAGTTTTAGAAATGTTGGAAAAATACTCATGGAACCCGGTTCCTACCTGTACAGGAACCGGTTCCTGAAAGTTTTCAAAAACACGCTCCCTGGTTTTTGTATGGGAACCCGGTTCCTACCTATACAAGAACCGGTTCCTGTGTGTAAAAATCCCAGTTTTGCCAATTTAACACTGGGAACTCGGTTCCTCCCCACAGGGAACCGGTTCCCACGTCCTATAACAGTACTTTCTGCAACTTTTGACAGCATTTTGTATCCTTTCTCATTTCCAAACTTACTAATACGAATTGAGACATTAGGAACACCAAATTATGATCATTTCACACCGTTTAAACATCAAACAACATAGTTTATTCATCCTTATTATTCATTCGACACAATAGATGATCCTAATTCCAAACACCGACACAAAATAGGGTTTCATTCTATATACCTATAATCAATTCCTAACATACCGACTACCCGGTTGATTCCCAAAATCCATAAAGCATATTAACCGAACGAAATCACCCCTTACCTCGCGATGATCTTCGATTTCTCTCGGCGTCGGCTTTTCCTCTCTTCTCTTCTCTTCTCCAATTCTACGTATAATAGCTTTTCTCCAAAAAGACCTATTTTTCTTTCTTTTCCTTTTTATATTCCTTTTAATGTTCCTTGATTAATCCAAATAAAATGAAATAATAATAATTAGTAAAGTAGAGTAATTTACTCCTCATACTCACCAATTACTCTGCACACCTCAAATCCTTTCTTTATTAAATGACCCAATTAATCCAAGTAAAATTAATACTTAAGACTTTAATTAATTAAATAATTAAATTCTCACTTATTTAATATTTGAATTAAATCGGGTGTCACATCTACTGCTACACCACCACCAGATATCACATGTCCAAGGAACTTAACTTCAGACATCCATAACTCGCACTTGCTAAACTTTACAAACAACTGTTTCTCTCAGATAGACAACACAATCCTTAAGTGTTTTGTATGCTCCTCCATAGTTTGAGAGTAAATTAAGATATCATCTATAAAGATTACCACAAAATGGTCCAAATACGATTGGAACACTCGATTCATGTTATCCATAAAGATGGTCGGAGCATTGGTCACTCCAAACGGAAAAACCAAGAAGCCGTAATGACCATATCGAACGCACATATAGATGACTAGTTAATTATTTCATTTATTTTTTTAACTAAAGTTTACATTTTCGACATGCAGAAACTACTTAATTTGTATATATTTTATATACATTTTTAACCATAATTGTGTTATACTTACTATTTATAACGGTGTTGCGTGACTGGTGCATACGCATGGATAAATGATTACTTAATTAATTCTTTTATTTTTTTCGACAGGTCAAAACTACTTAATTTGTATATATTTTATATACATTTTCTATCATCACTATATTATTTTTATTCAGTATTTATAGCAACATTGCGCGACTCATGCGAACACAGAAGTAGATGACTAAATTATTTCGTTTATTTTTTTTACTAAAATATACGTTTTCTACGGATCAAGACTACTTGATTTGTATATCTTTTATATATATTTTTTTAAGCATCACTATTCTATATTTATTTACCATTTATAACGATATTGCGCGACTTGTGTGACCGCACATGTAAATCACTATTTAATTATTTACTTTATTTTTCAACTAAAATTTATATATTCCACACGCTGGGACTATTTAATTTATATATATATATATATATATATATATATATATATATATATATATATATATATATATATATATATATATATATATATATATATATATATATATATATATATATATATATATAATAATCACTCTTATATTTATTTCATTTATAACGATATTATGTGATCCGTGCGAACATACATGTAAACAATTACTTAATTATTTTCTTTAATTTTCTACGAAAAATATACATTTCCGACGTGTTGAGACTACTTATTTTATATATATTTATATGCATTTCTTAAGCGTCATTATATTATATTTATTTACTACTATTTATAATTATAACATATTATGCGATCTGTGTCAGCGCAAGGATAGATCATCGATTTTATATATGTGTATGTGTGAAGTGTACTATATCGTATACTCATATTTTTCAAATATAATTTATATGTATATCATGACAACTATTACAATATAATAAATTAAATTTAAATTTATATGAGAATAATCATTTTAGATTTTTTTCCCGGTAATTTATATATATATATATATATATATATATATATATATATATATAGTGAGATATTGGGTCGAACTCTATTGTGTCGAAGGATGCTAGAATTGTTAGCATCGAATTGGGCCTTTTGTTATGTCCAATTGGTTAGCTTGTACCCTAAGTTAGCTTGTAATGGGTATTTGTGATAAAAGCCCATTAGTTTAGTATGTTAGGTTTATTATAAATAGCATACTAGTCTCTCATCATTGCATACTGCAAATCCTAATTTAGGGTGAGAGGGTTATTTGTTATTCTTGTATACTTGTAATCTTGTTTTGAAGATAAAGGAAAGAATAGCAGTTAATAACCAATCCTTGTATTCATCGTGTTCTTCATTCTTTTTCCTTACATTGAGCAACAAAGTTATATTTTGTTTCCAAGGCATCCTATTCACAACAAATTGGTGCGGTGAGCGTGGAGAAGATGCCTTCGACAAAGTATGAGATTGAAAAGTTCACCGGAGTGAACGATTTGATCCGTGGCGTTTGAAGATGAAAGCCCCACCGGTTCAAGAGGTTGTTTGGAAGCGTTGAGAGGAGAGTCGACCATGAACGAAGAGTTGACGGCAAAGAAGGCAATGATAGAAAGGCCCACAACAATTTTGTTGAGCCTTGGTGATAAGGTTCTTCGGTGTATCAAAGGAGACGACGGTAGGGTTATGGGTGAAACTTGAAAGTTTGTACATGACTAAATCGTTGGTGAATCGACTCACGCAAGCTTTGTATTCATTCAAGATGATTGAAGACAAAGTGTTGGTCGAGCGATTGGATATGTTCAACAAGTCGATTCTTGATCTTGAAAATATTGATGTGAAGATTGATGATGAAGATCAAGCGTTTGTTGGCTGCCCGGATCACATGCCCACTTCAAAGAAACTCTCTTGTATGGAAGGAAGTCCCGACCTTTGAAGAGGTTCAATCACCTTGTATTCAAGGACTTGAATGAACGAAGGAGCATAAACCTTCGACGGGGTGAAGGTTTGGCCGTTAAAGGAAAATTCTTGCGAAAGGATAATAAGTTCGACAAGAAAAAGGTAAAAGTCGCAAAAGTTTTACAAGGCATCCGGTATTCGATGCTATCATTGAAGGAGGGTCACACAAGAAAAGTGTGCCGAACGCTGAAAAATCATGGAGGTAAGGATAATGGCAATGCAATATTGTTCAAGATGATTTCGACTCATCCGATGTTCTTGTGGTTTCGAGCAGAACTCGTCGAAGGAATGGATTATGGATTACGATGCACTTGGCACATGACTCCAAACAAAGACTTGTTCGAGGAATTATGTGATCAAGATGGTGGATCCGTATTGTTGAAACAACAAAGCTTGCAAGATTGCGGTATTGGATCCGTGAGATTCAAACTCCATGATGAGTCAATAAGGTTATTAATCAAGTCGTATGTACGATTTGAAGAGAAATTTGATTTCTCTTGGTGAATTCGACAAGAAAGGATATGTTTTCAAGGAGAGAAAAGTATCCTAAGAGTCATGAAGGGTCGAAGGAAGTCTTGAGAGCGTGAAGAAACAAGGCTTGTATACCCTTGTGGGAAGTTGTAAGTGGTTCGACAAATGTTGCATCCACGAAACCTTTGTCGAAGATGTAACCGCACATGAGATTAGGCCATGTCGCTGAAAGGGTCCGTCGAATTGGGAAACAAAATTTGCTTGGTGGAGACAAAGTCGAAAAGTGAAGTTTTGTGAACCTGTACTTGAAAATCTTGCAGTGAAGTTCAACAAAGGCAAACAAAGAACACATGGATCCCTTGATTACATCCATGCTGATCTTTGGGGCCGCAAGGTGTCCATCACATTGGAGCAAGGTATTTTCTATCCATAGTAGATGACTATTCCGAAAGTTATGGGTATTCATTCGAAGACTAAGGATGAAACTTTTGAGAATTTCAAAGGTTGGAAGACTCGGTCGAAACCAAACCGCGAAAGGTCAAGAGGTTGAGAATGACAATGGTCTTGAATTTTGCAATGAGGCATTCGACGCCTTTGTGCTGCCTCGGTATTGCAAGACACGAACTATCGCAGCACTCCATAACAAAATGGTTTGAAAGGTTTAATCGAACCATCTTGAGAGAGTTAGATGCATGTTGACTAGTGTTGGTTTAAAGAAGGTGTTTTGGTGAGGTTTCGACAGAACATATCGATAAATAGATGTCCTTCGATCGTTAGATATGAAGACACCAAGAAGTTTGGTCGGGACATCCACCAAATCTCGACAAACCGAGAGTATTTGGTTGTAGCCTATGCTCACATTAGGCAAGACAAGGTCGAACCTAGAGCTCTTAAATGCATGTTCTCGGATACCACGAGGAGTCAAAGCTTATAGGCTATGATGCCTAGAGTCGGTCACGTAGGATTATCACCGTCGAGATGTTGTTTTCAATGAAGTGAAATGGCTTTCAAGAAAACGGATGATGTTGGTCGGCGCGTAAGTATCGACGAAGAGTGAACAGTAGACCTGTTGAGGTGGAGCATGTTGATCTGAATTGCATATCCCGATAAAGTCGAAGAAGATGATCTTGATGAAGTTGAGGAAACTGTGATGACTATCTATTGGCAAGAGATAGGACACGAAGAGTCATCAAACCACCTCAAAGGTTTGGGTATGCGATCTTATAGCTTATGCCTTAATCTCTGCAAGTGAGGTTCTAGACGAAGAACCAAGAGACCATAAGGAAGTTATGAGGAGTCGAAATAAGACTGAATGGCTGAAGGCCATGGATGATGAGATGAAGTCTCTTCATGATAACAACACTTGGGAATTGATCAAGAAACTGCTAGAGCCGTGTTAGTCATTAAATGGATTTTCAAAGTTAAGGAAGGAATCGAAGGAGGCGTCGAAAAGATACAAGGCAAGGTTGGTTGCAAGGGGTTTCACTCAAAAAGAAGGTATAGATTTCAATGATGTGTTTTCTCCTGTTGTGAAGCATAGGTCCATTCGAATGTTGCTTGCCATGGTGGCACAGTTCGATCTTGAACTAGAACAGATGGATGTGAAGACTGCGTTCTTGTATGGTGATCTAGATGAAACAATCCTGATGAGGCAACCTGAAGGGTATGTCGAAAAGGGAAAGGAAGATTATGTGTGCAAGTTGAATAGATCTTTATATGGGTGAAACAATCTCCTCGATGGAATAGGAGATTCGACAAATTCATGACACGCATAAGTTTCGTTAAAGTCGGTTCGACCAACGTGTTTACTTGATTTCGTCCGGTAATTCATTTGTTATTTTGTTGCTTTATGTTGATGATATTCTCATAGCAAGTAACAATGTCGAAGAGGTATTGAGGGTGAAGGCTGAACTCAATAAGGAGTTCGAAATGAAGGATCTAGGAGCAGCTTCCAGGATTCTTGGGATTGACATTCGAAGAGATAGAAATCAGTCGAAATTATGCTTATCTCAAAAGGCATATTTACGGAAGATTCTTGAAAAATTTGGTATGTCGAATTCGAAGCCTGTTGTGACTCCAACAAACCCTCAATTCAAGTTGAGTATTGATCAATGTCCCAGTACTGAGGTCGAAAGAACTTATATGAATAACATTCCATATGCTAATGTAGTAGGTTCTTTGATGTATGCTATGGTTTGTACTAGACCCGACATAGCATATGCAGTAAGTCTTGTAAGCAGGTACATGACAAATCCTGGAAAGGCTCACTGGCAAGCATTGAAGTGAATTCTAAGGTACATAAATGGGTCTCTGAACAGAGTCTTAATTTATGGTGGAGCCTTTGGTGAAGATAGTAAGCGGAATCGAAGGATATGTCGACTCGATTATGCAGGTTGTATGGATTCTAGAAAATCTATTTCGGATATGTTTTCACTATGTTTGGTACAACTATTAGTTGAAAGCAACACTTGAAGGTTGTTGCATTATCAACCAGCGGAATATATTGCTTTAATCGAAGCGTGAAAGAAGCATTGTGGCTTGAAGGTTTTGCTAAGGAGTGAAAATTCAAGGGAAGTTATCACCGTTAAATGTGATAGTCAAAGTGCAATACACTGTCAAGAATTCAACCTATCATGAGCGAACCAAGCACATTGATGTGAGGTTGCATTTCGTCGAGGGGTAATCGAGCGTGAGAAGTCCAAGTGTCAAGGTTTCGACAGATCATAATGTCGATATGATCACCAAGACATTGCCTAGTTGCAAGTTTTTTCACCGTATGCGATTGATAAAGCGCATGAAGAAAACTAATTCGTTAGTTGATAATAGAGTTTGTTCCAAGGTGGAGATTTGTGAGATATTGGGTCGAACTCTATTGTGTCGAAGGATGCTAGAATTGTTAGCATCGAATTGGGCCTGTTTGTTATGTCCAATTGGTTAAGTTAGCTTGTACCCTAAGTTAGATTGTAATGGGTATTTGTGATAAAAGCCCATTAGTTTAGTATGTTAGGTTTATTATAAATAGCATACTAGTCTCTCATCATTGCATACTGCAAATCCTAATTTAGGATGAGAGGGTTATTTGTTATTCTTGTAATCTTGTTTTGAAGATAAAGGAAAGAATAACAGTTAATAACCAATCCTTGTGTTCATCGTGTTCTTCATTCTTTTTCCTTACATTGAGCAGCAAAGTTATATTTTGTTTCCAAGACATCCTATTCATATATATATATATATATATATATATATATATATATATATATATATATATATATATATATATATATATATAAATAAATCAATTTTTGACTAGTTCAAATGCAAGTTTTTACTCCCTCAATTTCAAGAGTCTCTAAAATCAGGCCTCAAAATTTTAAAGTCTTCTCCTAATTGTTATTCTATAAAAATTAAAAACATTCAATAAAAAATTGAAATTATTACCGACCAAAAAAGGGAAATTAATTCTATTTCCACTAGTATTTTTCTTTATTATATAGACTCAAATTTCCTTCAACGTTTTTTTTCTGCATTTACAACTTGTGTTGCTCTGCTGAGTCTCTCTCTCTCTAGCAAAACCCTTATTTCATTCCTCTGCGATAATATCCACAAAAAAATTCAATAACCCTCACAAAACTCTCTCCGTAAACAAACCATAACGATCCAAACGGTGAACTCGTCATTTCATGGTTCGTGTCACTGAGTCGAATCGGATTGGAATCTGAGTTTATCGTATATCGTTGATCGATTGACGCGCCGATGGGTGCTGCTGGTTCCAAGCTTGAGAAGGCTCTAGGTGATCAATTCCCGGAAGGAGAACGTTACTTCGGTCTTGAGAATTTCGGTAACACTTGTTATTGCAACAGCGTTTTGCAGGTATATTCAATCGGTACTTTAATCTTTTGATTTTTATTCCGATTCTAGGGTTTTGATTGTGGACCTGTTTGGATTGGATTGTTTGATCTTATCTATTAGCATAATCGCTTTTGAAACTGTTTTAATCAGGTTTTGGATTGGATTGTTCGTATTGTTATTGGAAAAAGGTTATAGCTTAGATGAAAACTGTTTGACTTTATTTTATCTTTTGTTATTGAAATAGCTTATGCATAATCACTTATTTGATAAACACTTAACAGAGTTGTTTATCCAAACAGTTCTAAATATGATGATTCTAAATATTGAATTAGAAAATGGCTGTGTTTGTTATTTTATGAGTAGATTTTCTCTGTTGTTCGCTATTGAGTTACTCAATTTTGATTTTGATATCTTCTGCAGGCACTATACTTTTGTGTTCCGTTTCGGGAACAACTATTGGAGTATTATGGAAATAACAAAAGCATAGGGGATGTGGAAGAAAATCTTTTGACGTGCTTAGCTGACTTATTTTCACAGGTAATCAATTTGTAGTTTGGACATTTCATGTGTGATTTACAGTTTGAGAATTGTATTGTCTTCACAAATTTTGGCTATGGTGCATGCGGCAAGCCTAAGACACTTGTTAAAGAAGTTGTTGACCTTTCGGCTTTGCATTCTTCATTCATTTGTTCTTATGGAACAAGTGCAGTTTTGTTATTTGAATGGCTCAAAGTGGTTATTGCTATCCTTAGTTTTATAACCATGTTTTCTTTAGTCACATATGCTACCAGATTTTCTTATTTTTTATTTCCTTTTTTTGTTATTGCCCGTGGGTTGAAGTATTGTCAGGCATGAGATAAACAAGTATAAAAATGAAAGATAAGGGAACCTACTACTATGCTACTAGATAAAAACATAAATAAGTCGTTGGCTCGTTGCTAACTGACCAAAGAAACTAAACCATGATTATCCAGCATTTGGATAGTATGAAAATTATTCTTTGTACATTTTAAAATCAGCAAGTTGCAGAAGACATCTGACAGGAAAGTTTACTTTGAGAGGTTTGTGAACCTGATTGCAACATATTTGCTTATTTTTGGTATAGATAAGTTCGCAGAAGAAGAAAACCGGTGTCATTGCTCCTAAGCGGTTTGTACAGAGGTTGAAAAAACAGAATGAACTCTTCCGTAGCTATATGCATCAGGTATGTGCCTTATGTTGAGAATAAGCTCTTGTACATCGAATCATTACTCATGAAATCTGTAAATTCTTTTAACCGTAACTTTTATGTTATAAAATATAAATATAAATGCATGCATAAATAAGAGATTAGTTTGGATACGAGTTTGTATGCATAAATAAGAGTCCAGTTGTATGCAATTATCTATTTGATAAGCTTTTAAATTAAGAGATAAGAGATTAGTTTGTATGCAAAATAAGAGATTAGTTTGGATACTAGTTAGAAATGCTATTATCTATATTGAAAGTTTCCAGATGGTAATGCTGAGAGCTTGTCAACAAGTATTCCAGTTGGTAGATCATTAGGTAGACCAGTGTTACTTTTTTATTGTCAGATTGGACCAGATTTAAAACATGCGGTTTTTTTCCCTCAGAACTGTTGGTCATTTTTTGATGAACAGGAAATTCTCTTAAATTGTTAGTTAACATCCATTAGTTGAAAAGATTATGATATTTTTACACATTTGGGATATTTTATTCATAAAAAAATACAAGGCTGTTAGCTGGTATTCTGTGAACATGTACTAGATGCAAATTTTATGTTGACAGTCACATGTACTAGTTTTATAGGGTGAGTTAAGGTTAATCCAAGTTTTAAGATGGTGTCAGAGCCAGTATAAGATATAGCGAGTCACCTGTTATTAGACCACTCTGGTCAATTGGGTCAATCCAACCAGTGTTATCAAATTGACTCGCCATGGCGGATATACATGGGGGTTTTTGGGATCGCCACAATGGTAAATATCGGCCGCTATTGCGGGTTTTTACGTCATAATCTGAAATAACGGCGCCACAAAGCAGCCGATATGGCAGGATTTTGGCTCTCTGCCATGGACCGCCATCGACAACACTGAATCTAACACATATTGAGGCTGAATGCAAATTCCAAGATGAGACGTTTAATTTAAAAGCTTCAAAAAATATTTTGCAAACAAAAAAACCTAAAGTATACGCCACTATGTAAAAAATAAAATAAGATTGTCAGATCAGATATTTATTTGTGATCCAGTGGTTTAGCTTGCTTGTTTTTCTCAACTGCAAGGGGTTTGAATCCTGCTGGTTGTATTTTTGGGCATTATTTTTTGCGCAAAGAAATACTAGAATGCAAAAAAGGCTTATCAGATAATTGAATTTTGGCTCCTATTTGCAAAGCAAAGGAAAACCACTGTTATTTATTAACTATTACTATATATCCGGGGAATCATGATATTTTCCATATCGCAGCCATTCCTCATCACTTTGGCATATACAACCATTGCTTTATTGAACCTGCTCAATGCTCATACATTTGGCTACATATCACTGTTATACAGATGGTGATATGTAGGATTAGTTTGTTTTCTTTGATGAAAATGAAATATAATTCAGTAACTGATGTTGGATGTTTATTTAGCGAAAATGACAACAATTTGTTACTTGCAGATGAGATGTTTGTTCACCATAAATGTTACTGTAGCATACAAGTTTATTCACTACTTATCACTGTTTATTTGCACATTGCCACAGATTTTGTCTAGTGTTTCACTAAAACAACAATGTTACTGTCGGTCTTCTCTTTTTGGTAGGATGCCCATGAATTCTTGAACTTCTTGCTGAATGAACTTGTTGATATTCTGGAGAAAGAGGCTCAGGCGTCAAAGACTGATCCAGACACACCAGCACCTTCTGAAAAGGTTGCAAATGGATTCAAGAATGGACATGCTAATGGACCTCAGAAAGAACCTTTAATTACTTGGGTACACAAAAATTTTCAGGTGACCTGCTTTGCCAATTCATTCTTGTCATTTTTTCTCATGGTTGCAACAATTTGTAGGGAGTATAAATTGTGAACTTTGTATTGGATCCAGTCAGTTGATGTTCTCCTTTTAAGTGTGCATGCCTTGATACTGATCAGTTTTGTGATTATCCATTCATATTTGCTTCTACTTGTATTATGGAGCAGCGTATTATGTTAGATACTAAAGCACTTATTTCATTCTTATTAGTTTATCTTATCATAAACTAACTTTAATGTCACACTTGATGAAAATGATAATAATAATAATAATAATAAAAATAATTTTGCTTATGGCAATTTTTATTTATTTATTTTTCTATTTTCGGGGTGGTGGTTGATGTTATTTTCACCATGTTGATCACAAAATTTAGATTTATATCTATATCGTGGAATTTCATTGTTGCAATTTGCTGTGATTAGGGAATACTCACCAATGAGACGAGGTGCTTGCAATGTGAAACTGTTACAGCTAGGGACGAAACATTTTTTGACTTGAGCCTTGATATTGAGCAAAACAGTTCAATTACAAGCTGTTTGAAAAATTTCAGTTCCACCGAGACTTTGAATGCTGAGGACAAGTTTTTCTGTGACAAATGCTGCAGGTATATGGCTTTTATATCATGGCATCAGCTGTTATTTGGTTTCTTGACTGGCTTGGAAAATATAAACCTTTCAACCATTTTGAATCATGCGCTTAACTGTAATATGTTGCTGCTTGTTTAACATGTATTTGATTGATGCATAAGACTTTGTTAAAAACCAAATTTTCAGATATCTGCTCAGATCTATATCATTTTTAATAGTCTGTCTTTCACGCCTTCCTTTTCTACTTTTAACTGGAGAGGGAAATAAATTGTTTGTGTGAAGCATATATGTCAAGTAGTTTTTGTATTACGTATAAGCAAAGCAGAACATGTTTGTTTTCACATTGATTGCTACTTCATCTGTCATCTGAATGGGATTTCTTGGTCATGTCAGTTCAGTGTGTACAAGATGTAGTGACCATTTACCAGTCTGTCTTTTTAATGCTCACTTACCAGTCTGGTAACCAAGATGTGAACTTTTTATTTTTTATTTTTTTATATTAGTTTGCAAGAAGCTCAGAAGAGAATGAAGATAAAGAAACCCCCTCACATTCTGGTCATTCATCTCAAGCGGTTTAAATACATGGAGCAGCTTGGCCGCTACAAGAAGCTGTCTTACCGGGTTGTTTTTCCCCTTGAGCTGAAGTTGAGCAACACTGTTGAAGATGCAGATAATGAGTATTCTCTATTTGCGGTAGTTGTTCATGTTGGGAGTGGTCCCAACCATGGGCATTATGTCAGCCTTGTGAAAAGCCATAACCACTGGTTATTTTTTGATGACGAAAACGTGGAGATGATTGATGAGTCTGCTGTGCAAACTTTCTTTGGGTCACCACAGGAATATTCAACTAATACAGACCATGGGTACATTTTGTTCTATGAGAGCCTTGGCTCTGATAACCATAACTAGATGGAGGTGTTGTACTACTTTTAGGTACTCAAATCATTTGGACCAGTATTTTCCATCTAGTTCCTTTATTTATTTTCATGTTATACCATTATCCAACCTGTTGGGGGAGCTGTTGCATCCTTTAGAGCATACAGGTTGTGTTGTGAAATGTATACTTAGGTGGTTGGCATGTACAGTGGATGGTGGGAGCACTGTCCTTTTTCGTCTCCTTTCTCACAATAAGTGCAGTATATATATGGTGGAAATTTTGCCGACAATATGTATTCATGGTTGCAAGTGTTCAACCAACATTAGAAACACAATGAAGTGTAAAATGCTTGATGCTTAACCAACATTGTTTTAGTTACATAAGAGCTTTAGGATAGTCATGTTTGCGAGTCAACTTAAATGATTAGTTTTTGTAAGATCGAGAAGCGTAGGAAAATTGGAAAATATAAGATCCTAAAAATTCCAAGGTCTAACTAAAATGAAAAATAATGCCACATGTTTGAAATATTAGTATATTTTGGTAGGCAAGTGTATTTAAAAAAATAACGACTCTTATTCAAACTGTAGGAGTTTTTATTCTTCTTTACTATTTATCGAAGTAAACATTTGTAAGACATTAGTGACAATTATGTGTTATATAGTTTGGTTTAATAAGTCAATTATTTAAAATAAATCTTATAATTGAAATGTTTATTCTCTAATCTAAAACTTTATAATTTCAAAAGGTATGCATAAGCTATGATTGTTGCACCTTTGTTTATGAGCGGAACTGGCCGTTGGGATGAGTGAGATAGTAGAATAATAAGATTTTAGATCAAGATCTCGTCAAAACGCCACCAAAGGTCATATATTTAGCATTAGGTTCCATTGCACATCATAGTGGCATCTTTCTTTGTGGTTGGAACTGGCCAGAATCGTTGCGATGAGAGAGATAGTAGAATTGTCAAAACGCCACCAAGGTAATATTTAGCATAGGTTCCATTGCACATTTTAAGTATCCCGATGCGAAGTACTGCATAATATGTGAAAATAATGGTTCCCAAGTTAAGCTATCTTAGTTCATCAGTGGCAATGAACCATATGCATTAAAATTTTGGCTCCAGAAATTGCTTAAAGCATTTTGTACTGGCTATTGGCTAAGATAAATCTGCATTCAACAGCTAGAGTTTTTGGCGCTATGTTATTTGAGTTTATGCTTTTTTGTGTGAAATGTTAGCTAATGACCTCACAATTTCCTTTTAACTAGTTATTTGAGTTTATGCTTTTTTGTGTGAAATGTTAGCTAATGACCTCACAATTTCCTTTTAACTAAAGGGAACGTGAAACAAGATTGCTACAAGGATCAAATTAAGACAATTGCCTGATTCTGTTATAAAATGCTAACCCATACGTACAATGAACAACTAAACAGATAGATGGAAGCTAATTTCTAAGTGTCTGTAGACATGAAAGTATCTTCGTCCAACAATGCTTCAAGATCAACGAGGTTATTGAATTGTCTTTGCCTTGTTTCTTCTGAATTACTAAAATTCGAATCTTGCTTTACCTGCAAAAGGCATATGCAGAAGAAATTAAATGACGTTAACTGCTAGCATTTTGAAAGTCCTTGTTTTGTATTATGGGTTCAGAAACTGGTTCAGGTGGGAATAATAGAAACATCCAAATTTTGCATTCTTGATGCACCTATTTTTGTTCTACTATTGAGCATAGAAATATAGATAAACTAGTTAAGATCCCATGCAAGATTCTGCAACATGTCATTAGAAAAAAACTTTTCTTACAACAGATAGAATACCTGGTTTTCTTGTATATCAGTTACAACATTCAATAGTCTGTGGTATTGGTCTCTTGCATCTGGATACTGAGCCATCGACTTCACCCTAGCAAGTGCTTTCTCCAGCCTTTTCTCAGTTTGCTTTCTGCCTTCTTTCAAAAAATCATAGTCATCTTCTGTCGAAGATGATACACCTTGTACCATAGCTCCCTCGGAGATGGCCTCTGATTTGAATCCACGCAAACCACTACCTTTTCGACGCCAACGCAGTATAATCTTTTCCACGATCCCAACTGACCAAATTATCTTCCCATAGTTTTTCCTAACCTGGTGACCTCTCACGTGAGCCTATAGCAACAAGTTACAGGTTAAAATGAAAGCTTGTATTAACATACACTAAAATGCAAACAAAAATAGTAACATCATTTGCACATGCAAAGGTTGGAAATATGTTACCTGAATTTTTACAATTCGCTGTCGAATAATCAAAAAATCTTTTCTGCCTTTCCAACTGCGAAACTTGTTTTGAATTCGTGTTGCAGCAACATGAACAGGCTCATCACGTTGTCCAAACTTGTGCGACTTGGCATTCGCTGCTATCAGTGAAAGAGCGTGTTCGTCAGATATTCCAAATTTGTCAACACCGTGTTCCTTTTGCTGTTTTCTCTGAAACGATTGCACTCTGAAAACTTGATGAATACGGGCAGCAGCTTGAGTTGCATTGCACACTGCAGCCAATGAATCTTTCATTGACAGTTCATGTGATATTCTCTCATTGTTAAGTTGAAAAGTGTTTTGTTCATGGACTCTTTGAACTATTTTTGTTCCAAAACTTTCTCCTTCCTCTCTTTTCAAATCAATAGACTTGAGTTGTGCGCTCAGGAAAGATTCTGCAAGATAACCAGCAATTCCTTTGTGTCCATTTGCAGAAGCTAGGTCAGCTGGTGTTCTACCGGAAGGATGTTGTGGACATGGGTCAGTAAGTGCTCCTGGTGCTGCACCAAGAGATATGAGGGAAGCAACTGTCCTCTCCCTGATAAAGAAAGTAAGATGCAATACCTCAATGAAAAATCAAAAGACTGGCAATGGATTCTTTCTAGCGGAAATTTCACTCACCTCTCCTGAAATATGCTTAAATGGCACGCACACGGGACACCCCTTATTTGTTAGGCAAATCAAGTATCCTCTCCTTAGTTTTGTTTAAATAACATACACCCCCCTTCTATTTTTGTATAATAGAGGTATGTAATTGAGATGATGTCAATGTCTTTTACAAAACGAAAGAGTGTATGTATTATTTATGCATTCTTTAGGGTGGTGAATGCAAATTTTCCTTTTTTTAGAATAATATTTTTCACAACGAAAAAACTCAGGTATTTCCAACCTTTTCACCATTCAACCCAATGATGAATGAAGCATATCGGGTATCAACAACTAATCATTTTAACTGTTGTTAGGCCTATTTCACATATAGAACTATCACTCTTGTAAAGATGCAATTCACATAAGTGATTCATCTTATTAGTTTATTATATTGTCAAAGTGTATCACATTGAATTAGTATAATGAACTATAAATTCAGTTTAGATGAAAAGCATTCATATGCTGACCTGCCACAAAAAGCTGCCCAATGAAGAGCAGTCCATCCATTAACATCACGAAAGTTCACATTCACACCAGCAACTATTGTTGGTTCCAAGGCCCAGTCGTAGCCAAGAGCAGCTGCAAAATGAAGCACACCTTGACCACCTTCATCTAATACATTTGGGCCTTTTCCATCTTCAGTAGTTTTCTGAAGGAGCCATGAATATAGCTTTTCTTTTAGAAGATTTTGAAGCAGCTTCTCCTGTACAAGTTCGGGAGAAAAATCTTTCTCTAGAGTATATTTCAGTATTTTTTCCCATTCATCATCCTCCCTCCTAAACAATGAACTGATTTTACTTCTCAGTTGAGACTTCTCATTCACACTAATTGAATCTAAACTCTGAGGGAACTCTTGGTCCTGTGACAACAGTTTTCCAAACCGTTTAGTAAAAGTATCAAGAGAGTTGCTGCTTCTGTTCTCACCTGAAGTGGTGGCTTCTTGAGTACAATTGACTCGAAAATCAAATTCACGCACTTCACTACATGCTAACCTATTAGAACATGTTACATAGAAAGGAACCCTGCCAGCCTTGTGTGGAGGGGTATGACAGCAGAGAATGCCATTCCCGATTATCTCCGCTGGCACTTCTACCTCGCCAAACATGCATGACCATTTACATTCTTGTGCTTCATGTTGACTCCTTAAGAATCGTCCCGAAATAAGAACCTGTAAAAATTGTTATTAGACATGTGATTAGTATTTAGTCAGCTGTTAGAAATTAGTAGTTGTGAAGGCCTATAAATAGGCTTGATGCAATCACTTGTATTAAACTTTTCGATCTGAATCGTTTTACCAACATCAATGCAGTACGCTTTTTTGACCTTTCTCTCTTCTCCTTCCATGGATACCATGTTTTCTAAAAATTATTTTTTATATGTAAATGATGAAATATAGCTAACAGATGAACAAAAAAGTAACAGACATTACAACATACGACCAAAATTGATGGCAAGTGCAGAAATAAAAAAGGTATACCTTAATTTCTGAGTCTTCAAATGTACAACTTGGGGTATAATCAATGATTGTGAAAAGCTGATCGTAGCAAATAGATGGATCTAGGACATAGTTGTCTAGGTGCGCTTGGGAAGGAACCGTTATAGTGTCAATCCCATTTTCGCTTTCGATTGTATCCCAATAAGCACTAGAAGTGGATTGCTTGCTTGATTCTTTGACATCTCCTAGTTCTTTACTCATCCATTGGTTGAAACTGTCGAGCTTCTTCAGGCCCTCTTCTGCCACAGATACACGTAATAGACTCTTCTTTGAAGTGAAACAAGTGTCGTGTATTCCATCTACGCTTCTATCGGCCTCTAGATCCGATTTTAACATGGATTCTGATTGTCTAAAATCAATTTTATTAACTTCCTGCTCATTGTTACTATAACTAACCTCACGTGTTGAGCCTGAACACACATTATCTTTGGGCCAACTGGATGTGCTTAAAGAATTAAAACCAGATTCCTGATCACAAGAAAATTAAGCATTGAGCTACTAAAAGAGATTGATATAGAGTATTCAAAAGTTACATGTTTAAGAATTACTCATGCATAAAGCAAAAGCTCGTCCCTTAATTTGTCTTTTATTCTTAAAGAAGCATGAAACAAGTAATTAAGCAATCGGTATCATTTCAGTATTTACAACATCAAGTCAATTTGAAGTGAAGCATACGTTTATTTTTCATATTACAATATAAAATGACATAATGCAACAAATGAGTATCACATGCATATTATGTATCAATTTCTCTTGCAGACGCAGACATGGTTGTTTCCTAAAGTACTTAAACACACTATTATCAGAATGACACGAATTCCGTTCCTATATAAGTATAACTAGTTCAATACCTGCCAATTTCCTTTATCTTGTACAAGACATCCGTTTTCATGTTGTTTAGCATTGCCGATGCTTAGATGTTGTCCCATTACTTCATATCCTTGAGAAGTACTATTTATTCCTGTGCTATTGAATTGCGTTTCAGGAAAAAAAGGCTGATAAGGCACATCATGAATTCCAGCATTATTTTCTAAGATATCTTGCCATGATGAAAAGCCAGGGAGTTTTGAGGGTTCACATGTGGATCCAACATTATTAATGACAGGCAGCATTTCTTGATCATCCATCAAAATTTCAAATTTACAATTAGTATGACATGTTAGGTATGATCTTGCCCGATTTATAGGGAAGCATTATGGAATATATAAAAGAGTGATAGAAGGGAAATATGTAACCAATTAGTTTACATTAACTGTACATCAAAATAAATTGCTGATAACAATTTAAATTAAAGAAATTTACCTTTTAGTGGTAGAGAACAGTTAAAATCAGTGAGTTGTTGAGCTTTAATCTTCTGAACAGCAGGGTGTTGCATCTCAAGAAAAGAGTAGAAGTTGGAATTTGCATGGCTATTGAATGCTATAAACATTACATCAAGTTACAATATTAAAATAGACACAAGAAAGTGAATGAAGAACAAAAGCATAAAAAAGGTCATTCAAAATGATCACGAGGTACAAGTAAAATAGTTCGAATTGTAAATAAAATGAAGCTATACTTTAAAGACATACCTGATTCAGCTTCTTCGTAATCTGATGGTTGAGCACTATTCGTGCTAGACGGTAAAGAAGTCTCCATCTCTGTGTTGGGCATAGCCTTGTATGGCTGTTGAGCATAAGGAGGATTGGATTCTTCATTTTCTTTGGAATATCTTAAAATTTCCTTGGTTCCCTGATTATTTGGAGCAATGAATCGATAAAGTTAATTATTGGGAATACAGTAGTTATGTTAGTTTCCATGTTTTAATTTCTTAGTTCATATTTAATTGTTACAACAAAATTATATGTCATTAGTTCATTGTTCCTTAAATTGTACTAGGGATGTAAAAGAAGGAAATTCTAATTGAGATTTTTTTCAAATAATTAGGCAAAAGGTGATAAAAACAGTTGTACGATTGCATCAGTTTACCTTGACTTCACGATAATGGACTAGAACAATGTGCGAGAGTTCACTGTAACAAGGTCAAATACAAAGAGCAAAAAGAGAAGCTCTAGTAAGAAGTATTTCCAAACTCCAAAGACAGGAACCAAGAAAAAGAAATCAGAAATTTCTTGAAGCATGTACAATTAATTTAAACCAACACACGTGAAATTGTGAATATGTGATCAACAATACCGAATCTATTTCATTAAAACTTGGTTAAAGCATATCATCTTCAAGCAGGAACAAGCTCATTCAAAAAAGAAAAAGAAAAAGAAGTATAGGTTTTCTTCATTGGCTCTGTCTGGACATTTATTCTATTAGGCATTTATTCAATTAAAGCTTTCGCATATGGGAGCTTATGTATAAGTTATCTTTCTTTATATAAAAAATGAAGATGAACACCACATATACCATGTATAACTTGTTTATATAAGTTTTCTGTTATTCTTCTGTCTTAGTAACCTAAAATTCAATTAAAACTTAAAAGGTAAGTCAAACTCAGACAAAAGGTCATTTCAGCTTATGATTGAACTCGAGTCCTCCCGTTCCATTCGATCTTAAGTAAATCTAATCAACCACTTAAGTCTAATTATAAGCTAAAAACATTAAACAGTAGAATATTAAACAAAAAGAAAGACTTTTTGGTGTGAGATTTGAAAATGTTAAGAAAACTTACTCCTCAAGCATCCAGTAAGTCCTTCTTTGAAAATTTTGATTTTGTTCTCCATGAGCATAGTAGCAGTGCAAAACCTCCACACTTCCCGCCTGAAAAACATTGCACACCTCATTCAATAAAATCAACATGAATACACAGTCTTCCTTATTTTATCACGTATGCGAGACTAACACGAAGAATCCATGCATACCTTGAGTCTCTCATGAGCTTCCCTAACAGTTTTTCCATCTTTTTTCTTCCTCCAATTATGTCCATCTTTTCTGAAGTATCTCATCACCTTCCGATCAAATAGGAAAAGTGAACCACCTAATAATACAAACCAATCAAAAACATCATAATCAAGACCTAAATTCTTGTGTAAAAAGCTAATCCAGAAAGTAGAATCAATCATACTTGGAGGCATATTTGCAGGCTCTGAAGTAATCTGAAAGTGGTTATAATTAGTAAGAATTTGACAAATTTCAGCGGGACGCAACCATCTATACTGCGCTTCAGACAAAATCTGCTGAATATCTGTTACGATCGATTTCATTGTTAATCACCGATTAGAGAAATTGAACATAGAATCGAATATAGAAAGGAAGAAACGGTTACCGAATTGATTAGGTTGAAGGTAGCGAGAGTTGTGGTGAGCCATGTGAAGAATGAAAACGCATGCAGAAGAATGAAAAAGTTGAGAAAGGAGAGAGAAGAAAGGTGAATAGAGAATATATATAGTAACGGTGAAAGATGGCAGGTTAACGCGGTGAGAGAGTCAGTATAGGAGAGTGTGTGAGTGTGCTCGGCTATCATCCATCGACGCGGGAACTTTTTTTGTCAAAGTCAAATACATACTTTGACTCGGTTTTTTCTTTGGTTTTTCGCCTTTCCAAGAAGTTTCTTTGCTCATCTCATTTTCTGCCTTTAAATTTGATCAATCACAAAGGTGCGGATTCCAATAAAATATAATGGAATTAAGTGAAGCTGAGAAGATTTTTTTATACAAAATAGTACACATTTCATAATAGTCTCTCCGTCTTAAAATAAAAATTATTTAAAATTATTACACATGGATTAAGAAAAGTTGATAAATTTTTACTATTGATTACTATTGATTATTATAAATTTTTATATTTTGAAAAGAATGTAGATAAATTTTTACTATTGATTACTATTGATTATTATAAATTTTTATATTTTGAAAAGAATGTAGATAAAATTGATAAATTTTTACTATTGATTATTATAAATTTTTATATTTTGAAAAGAATATAGATAAAAAGTAAAGTTGATAAAAGTTGCATTGATAAAGTAAATCGATTATTATTTTGAGACAAACTTTTATGGTTAAAAAGACATTTATTTTGAGACAGAAGAGTACTTTATATTATATTGGATAAATAAATAAATATTTGATAAAATGGAATATAATGGATTTTGTTATATTTATTTCACTTTTTTTATTCTACGTTTTTAATACGTGTAAATTTGAATAATAATTTTTTTAATCATTTCATCTATCATTTTTTTTTAAGAGAACTCTAGTTTTATTATGATTTAATTTATTTTTTACTCCTTTACTTTAGTAGTTTTAACTTTTTAGTCAGTAGTTTTAGTAAATTTCAATTTTATGTTTCTAATATTTAACTTTTTTTGAGATTTTATCTGGTCCCATTGACTTTTGCATATTAGTCATTCATTAATGAGTTTATAGTCCAACAATATACCATGTCAACAACTTTGACTTATTTTAAAAATATATTATAATTTTTTTTTGAAAAAAATAATGAGAACCATTATTTTGTAATCGGGAAAAACTCATATCCAAACCCAGTCAAAATGGATTTTCCCCGTCAACCTCGGGGCGAGTTCGGGTGAGTACCCACGAGTACGGGTTTTGTTGAATGCCTAACTAGGCGTAACATCTCGGGTCCAACTCAAGTACGTAAAGCTTCTTAAACCTTCTCCAAACCACTAAATCTCCTATAATAATCTAGAAACAAGAGATCTATCACTCCAACAATGTTAGCAAATTAGATATTCAACTCCTCTATATACGCGAAAGGCACTATTTTTTAGGTAACGAGTTTTGAACACAATTTGAATACTCTATCATTATTCACATAATGACTTGAGCGTCAAAGTGTTAACCTTGAAGGTACACCCTTCTCTGTTGCACAAAAAGCTCTCATTCGTCGCATATTCTGTGATCACATATTTCTAATTTTGGTACAAAACAATGTTGTTCATGTTTATGTTGCAACATTTAGTTTTCTACCATGGAAATAAATCTAATCGTTTGAGGTATGAGTGCCAGTGTGATCTTGATGCTCCTTTGATGGCGTCGGACGAATGCAAACCTATGTTACCATTTCTATGGACGTGAAATGTATAAGGTGTGCTTTAATTTTTGTCATGTATTCTTCTCCATTTATGTTTCCAGGTACAAGGTTACAATAAATATAACCACTTTATTTGGTTTGATGAGGTGATGAATCATAGGGCAAAGGAAATAATCTCTTCATTACTAAAGAATCTAAATAAATATAAGGAAAATGTTAATTCTTACAAAGTAAAAGATGAAGAAATGAAGATTAAAATGAATATATTGAAGAAGCAATTGAAGTTCAACTGTATGATCACCTTTATATTATTTATTTATTTTTGGTTCAACTTTAATGATATAAGTTTTATGTGTATTTGTGTTCAAATCATGTATTAGTTAGTTTTGAGGTGATTAGACTTTAGGTTATTATGTTGTAATAATGTATCAACAATGATGTAAGAATTAACATTTGATCAATGAATGAAGTATGTTTAAGAAATTCAGTTGTTTAACATTAATGAATGAATTCATTGTGTTATGATACTGTCAAAAGTTAATGAATAAGTCCTGGGTTTCGCATGACTTTAGACTAACTTAACTTGCAATTGACCTGACTTAGTCTGCAATTAGCTTGAGTTTTGTATGACTTTGGACTAATTTGGCCTGAGTTTGACCTAACTTAGAATGAAACGGGCATGACCTGCCCTGCAATTGGCCTGAGTTTTGCTTGACTTCGGACTAATTTGGCCTGAGTTTGACTTGACTTGGCATGGAGTGGGCATGAACTTCCCTGCAATTGGCCCAAGTTTGGTGAGTTTTCATGAAATTGGCATGACCTACCCTACAATTGACCTAGTTTGGCACGAGTTTGCATGAAATTGGTCTGACTTGGACATATAAACAGGCTTGAGTTTGGCCCGAGTTTGCATGAAATTGACACGAGCTTCATGGAATTGTCCTAACTTGTCTGGCGTGAGTTTGGCCTAATTAAACATAACAAAATAACTTATTTGAGAGCAACAAAATAACATATAAACAAGATATCAAAATAACCTTTATATAATTCAGAATATTTTTATTATAACATATCAGAATATGTTCATTACAACATGATAAATGTACATTACAACATACCAAAATATCTTAATTGATAAAACTCAAAAAAATATCTTAAACTACTTAATTCATCTAATCTTAAGTAAGCTGAATAACTTGGGGTACTTGAGATCCTTTTGAAATTTCAGACTAGTTTTCATTGCTATTTTTTCCTTATCAATCCTTATGTGTCTTTGCCTTCTTGTTCTTGTTACATCACATAGACATTGCTTTGTTAGTTGACATCCTCCCTTTACAACTCCTCTTTTTATGACCAAGTTCACCACATTTTTTACAACTAACTCTTGAGAGTCTTCTTGATAGAACATGAGGATTATTTGGTTATTTTTCAATTCTTTTTTATTTGAAAATCATTTCTTTGCACACAAATTTCCACAACTATAAACACATCATTCATACATCATTCTAACTTGATAAAACTATACAAAATTACCACCATTGATTTTCACCTTCAACCTCCAACCTATGCATACACACTAATAAATCATACACAATCATTGTTTGCCGGGGTGTCATCTAGGCGAGGTTTGATAACATCTAATTAGGTTTTTTTTGTAACTAAGAATTATGGGGGGTTTCACCAGGAAAAACCTTGGATTTGTCCTCTAATATCTTTGGTATATTTGGGGGTTTTGTTCAAGACTTTCAAAAGAGGATTACGGTCAAGTGAAAGCCTTCAGAATTTGGTACCCAAGAAAGTAGCGAGAGAACGACAAATCAAATTGAAAGAGTTTGTGTTCAATAGTCACAATTGATTGTGCGCGAAAGAGCTTTGGAGATTGGTACCCAAAGGAATAGCAAGATTCGATATATCAGTTGGAAATTGTTGTGTCTTGGTCTTGTTGAAGATCAAAAGAAGATAATGATTGAATTAACAACAAACGATTAGGGTTTGTAGGGTTGCTCTTGAAACGTTTCTCCTATAATCGACTTTTTGCAAAGTAAGAAATTCATTTCAATTCCAAAATGAAATTGGAAGGAGACGTAGCCATAGAGAGGATGATCAGTGAACTTCATAAAAAAATCTTCTCTCTGTCTCTCTCTCTCTCTCTCTCTCTCTCTCTCTCTCTCTCTCTCTCTCTCATTTACTTTCAATATGCAATTTATTGAATGTGTTGTTTGATCGATCGATTCATATATAATTTTTCTTTGATCGGTAAAGTTTAAATAGTTTTGTTGATTAGCTTATAATCACTTTGATTGTAAATGTTTTTTCATATCAACAAAACTCAAAGAAAATTATGAAAAATTGATCGTGCGTCAAGTGTTCGATAAATTGTCAAGTTATGTTTTTAACTTGATTGTATTGGAATTAGGAAACTGTTGTGTTTGATATTAAACGGATAATTGAGATATTATTATGTTGATTGATTTTATCATTATCTTAATTTCATATGGCTTGTGCATATTCGAATTTCCAATAACTAGATTCATTTAGACTACTATTTTGATCTAGGCCAAAGACTTTCTGCTCAACATTGTTTTTCAAATAAATTTTTAAGTGAATTTCTTAACCCACCCCGGCGAAATTCCCAAATTGTCCCTGAAAACCGAAAATATACTTCCGGTTAGCACCCCATATCATAAAAATCACGTTGAAAAGGATTGGGTGTGAACCTAAAGTATATTTCCGGTTTCAACCTATGTGTAATTTTTAAGGTTGTAGTTGTTCATCAAATATTGGGAAATTATTTCCAATTCAATCTCATTTACACGGTTTATTCTATTGATTCTATTGGTAAAATAAAACAATTTGATTTAACAAAATAAAACCAAACATTAAGATTTAATTTAAACAGATAAAAAATTTACCGTATATTTTGGTCTAAAAATCAGGCAAAATCATGATCAATAATTACAACCTTAAATAATTTCCCAATATTTTTAAGACTGTAATTATTAATGCATGATTTTTAGACCAAAACATACGGTACATTTTTTATCTGTCTAAATTAAATGTTTATTTTACGGATAGAATAAAGCGTGTATGTGAGACCAAATTTGGAATAAATTCTTAATATTACATTATTTAGCATGGAACCGAAAATATATTTTCGGTTTCACTAAAAAATTACAATAAGTGATGCGAACCGGAAATAAACTTCCGATTTTTTGAAGAACATTTTGGCGTTTTCATGGAGTGCGCTCCATCTTTATGGGGTGGGTTAAGAAATCCACATTTCTAAATACCTATTTTTGGAAGGTAATTTTTAATTGGAGACCGATTCACCCCTCTAGATAAGTTGTCGTAGTCTAATAGACGACAACTTATCTAGAGGGGGAGAGAGCGAATAGATCCCCAATAAAAAATTTACTTTTAAAAATGTTTTAAAAAGTTAAATAAAAACTATGGCAAAAGAAATTTGTATCCTATATCACAAGTCGTCCAATCCAGATCGGGTGTTGGAAGTTTGACTATGCGTACAATATCAAATACTCAATTGAATGATGATAATAATATCTTAATACAATAAATTTCTCTAGTAATTGTTTTACAATTACAAGATCAACCAATATCCAATGAAATAAATGATAAAAAACTAAGTGAAATAATCTATCGAACACTTCGTGTGCAATTGATAAAACTAATACAACAATTTATCAAACACTTAGTGAGCACTTAATTTTTCATATTTTTCTTTATCTGTGTTGATATGAAAATCCCCTATTATAAGGTAATCAACAAACCACTTTAAACAATCAAAAAATTTGTCTATACAAATTAATCTTACAATAAAAAGTTTAACAAATTTGCTTAACAAAAATTAGATTGCAAAATCATTTTACTTGCACATTTTAGAAGCTGTTTTTTTTTTCTTTTTCAAAAGAAGCCTGGCAAACAAACTAAGAGCAGTGTTTGAATAAAAAATATATCAATGCGATAAAAGTCATATTCATATTTCAAACCATGAATTGTAATTTGTAAACTCATATCAGCCAAAAATCCAAAGCTACAACATAAAATGAATAAAAAAATACTTCAAGATGTGTCCATAGAGATGTGCCCCAGAGGTATGACTGAAATACTCAAGAAGTATTGTGGAGAAAGGTGTAGAGTTCAATTTCTACTACTAACAGTTTTTCCTATCCTAATAAACTAATCATTAACATTTGTCTAAAAAAAACAGGCAAAGTTTCATCATCTTTTCATGGAGTATTCAAACTGTTATAAAATGTTTGAATAATCAACCAAATCTCTGAGGTCCATGATGTCGACACATTAGTGGAGAAAACTCTCATCCTCAATGAACAAACTATACCTGTTGTTTGAATTGCTTGTATGATAATCTATCTAAGTTGATTCTACTTTGAGAACTATCTTCATGAACTCGTATACAAAGTAACTAATAGCAGCAGATGGTAACACCTGAAAGTCACAAAATTAATGAACCACATTAAATTACGAGTTTAATTTTGATTTGATATTGTCAACAAATTACAACTAATCATAAGTATGACATTAGAAGCAATTGCAATTATAGTAAAACGTTTTTAATGATCTGATGATTATGATTTACTGACAGTATAAAAAGTCGAAAATAAATCATCTAATCTTATGAGTTATGACAGTTCAGATAGGCGACTACATGAACTTCAGTGTACAACTTGCAGCAGATAACAGAGTATAGATATTCAAGAGAAGAGATTATACCTGCAATAAGCTGGGAGTCAATCCTGCATAGAGAGCAGGAACACCTCCTTGCTCAACAATCTTGACACAAGTCGCCAGCGCGTTCAACCTAGTTGCTTGAACTTGCAATTGAAGCTGTCTCCTTACAACTTCAAAGGGATATGTAGCAGCTTCAGAACAACAACCAGCAATAGCACCATATAATAAAGTTCTAATGGTGCCCAATTCCAGTTGTTCCAATGCATTCAACTCCTGAGCCTCTTCTTTCATATATCGGATTCTTTTCTTTCCCTCGGGCGAATGTAGATATGCCGACTTTAAAATATCGTAAACACCATAGTAGACAGCACCTGAAGGTGCCATGCTGATAATGGAGGGTACTAAACCTTTGTAAAGAGAAAAGAAGCCCTCCGTTTTGATCATATGGTTGAAGACACCGATTACACCTCCCAATGCTTCACCGCCAGGTGCTACCATAACTGTCCTGATCTGAAAGAAACCACTCTTAGAATGCAGCTACAACTTTTATGCGTCCCACATCTTCAAAGATGAGACACTATATATGGACCATGGACCATCAACAACGCCTTAGGTATTCAAATAAAATCTTAAAGACGGGCTTTATTTTAATAAAACATGATGCAAGTTTCAAGGTTTTTGTTATTTAACAATGATTATGCAACAATCAAGGAGCATCCTCAAGAAATATAGATATCAAATTAGATGATCGGGATTGTAACTATGTGATGCAATTACAACTGGGAATCTATTTCCATCATATCATACTTGTCTTAGCATCATAATCCAAAGAAAACCTAAATGCATATCAATAAAAAAAGTAGTATCAGAGTCCACGAATTTGCACTCACAGTGTCCATGGGCAAGCAGAGCAAGGTAGCGGTAATCCCTGCAGCGGCACCAGCAACAAACCTCTCAAAATTTGTGGATTCTTCATTCCCCAACATTCTCACCAGTTTACTTTTATACGTATCATAAGCATAAAAATTTATAGCCTTAAAAGGTGCGGTCCGAAGAATATTCACAAAATTTCCTTTCCAAAAACCCTTCAACCCTTGAGAACCTGCAATTGTCTGAATGAGCTCAACAAGACTCTTCTGTTCCCCGCGAACAATGTATTCGAGCTTAAGTCTCTCAAGTGGCGCAACAAAAGTCCTGAAAAATCAACATAATTTATACTTACTTACCTTCAAACTCCATATTACAAAACCCTTTTCCATAAAACATATGATTAAGGTAAGATATTAAAAACTAATAGAGTCCATTATGATCTCAACATCAGAATCTATGAAGCGTGGACAATCCGGATTTCACCCAGACACACCGGTAATAGTTTATAAAAATGAATAAATTAAACGTAATGACAAATGTTGATGCAAGTGTCCCATATCAACACAAACACGTTTTTTTTCCTGAGGTGTCTGCTACATACAGAATCAATGTTATGACCAAATATAAAAGAGAGTAATAAGACCTTGAGACCATGGCGGAAAAAGCACCAGCCCAGAGATGTTTGGTCATGTTAACAGCCCCGGATCCGTCAACCCGAAGACCCTCCTTCTCGTTCTGTATCTCTTGACACACACATTCTTCCACTTTTTTCTCATGTTGCTCTGAAACTTCATTGGATTCTCGAGTGTATCTATGACTATTATCTGAGTCGGTTCCGTTTATTGACAGACTCAACGACGAGAAAACGTACCTACCACCATTAATGGCACCTTCTACCCTGAGAATCTCCCTACCTACCCTTTTTCTGATACCCCAAGAAAAACATGAAACTGTGGCTGAATTGGACGTAGAAGACGGAGTTAAGGTAATTAAGGATGTTGGAAGAGTGGTAGCATCCAGGAAAAGACCACCTTGGAAGAACAAATCTGAGGGTTTGTTGTTTTGTTTGATCAAGTGGGACATTGTTTTTGTTTGCGTTGGTGTTTGTTTTTGTTTTTGTTTTTGTTTATGTTGGTGTTTGTTTTTGTTCGGAATGTGAGAGAAAGAGAGAATGCTATATTAATTGGGGATTCATCATAGTTTACACCGTCGCAAACTGCATTGTGTTTGGTTTGCTGACGGAGGTTTGGTGCATCGTGTCGTGCTTCTTTATTTAAATAATCACTTATATTTAATCGCTTATTTTAAAAGGCACTAAAGTTTTTTTACACTCCACTTTCCTAAATTTCAATTTTGCCTTTTGTGTTTTTTAGTTTCTATATTACTAGTAGTGTTCTTTAGACTTTTCCATTTTTAATGTATTTTTTCTTTTTTAAATGATTCTCTATGCCTACAGGTTTTAGCTTTTTGTGACTACTGGTGTTGTGCAATTCTGATGCTGCGTGAGTCACAATCACATGAGGATGATTCGCACAACTCAAACGTGTTGTTAAAATACTTTCTCTTTCATTGGTGTAGTCGTCGCTGAAATACTAAGTAGAGGAATTTTTGTTGTCTTTGGTTTGGGGGCTTATGAGTTAGGCTGACGAGTAGGACGTACAACTTCAATTTTGTATCCATTCCTAGTTAACAAAACAAACGTAAATTCAAGATTTAATAATAGGGAATTTCTTTTTCCACGGTTTCTTTCACACCATTTAAAATTCTAAAATATCATTCGTAAGTACATTTACGAATTTATGTTTTAGAGTATTTTATAAATACACTTACGAATTCATCGGATTTTGTACATTTTATTATTTTAAACGTTGATTTTGTAAAAAAATTAATAAATTTGTAAGTGCACTTGCGAAATACCTTGGAAGGTGAATTCGTAAGTGCACTTACGAATTTTTCTCTGAATGTGTTAAAATATATTTAAAACAACTATATTTGTTTTCACAGATTCGTTTTCACAAATTCAAATATTTCGCATTCTATTTTCACAAACAAACAATTATATTACGAGGTGATGGAAAAAAATGATCATAAATATCAAAATACATAAATTATACGGAAAGTAAGTATGATCAAATTATTACAACAACAACATCAAAGAACAAAACATAAGACTATTGTGTATGCCTAATCCTAACCCCATGCGCCCCCCTCTGCCTACAATACGGCGCTGCACCTAATGCTTAACTGACGATCCTCTTCGTCACGACAACCGTCTCAGGACCGTCTGCATCGACAATCCTTATATCCAACGCTTCTTGTCCAAGTTGGCGGATACGCTGACAGATGGGCACTAGATCAATCGCATGGTCATCCTGGGCCTGCACGTTCTCCAAGAGCTCTTCATGTGTTGGCCTCGATGGACGTCCAGGACCATCCAATGTCATGAGAGGGTTAACATGTTAAAGAACCATGTCACGTAACCCTCTACACAGTGCCAATGTTAGGATGCTTGCATCATCCGATACTCCTGTTGCACCATATGATTCTCCCAATCCTCAAAGATACTGTCGAGATCCCGCCATACAATGATGTCTGGAGCAGCATGAAAATGAGATATAGGGATCATCTGCATATAGCCAAATTGGCGGATAGACCGCTCGAGCAAATACCTCGCCATCATATTCGACCCACAAGCTAGTCACCCCAAGTATAATGAGATGAGATCGAATGCCACAACCTCCCTGTAGTCCCCAAACGACGTCCAATTGATGTCATCATGAGCAGTACGATCAAGATACACCTGGTAAGGCAACACCTGTTGGTTGCCTCTGTTGAGAGTAAACTTGGCAACCCTTGGCATGGTGGCCTCATAGGTGGGATCTTCATTGTAATCATGAATCAACCGCCCAATGAATGGTGGCCTCACAGTCCTGTGCAACCCCAATGGATCGGCTCTGAGGTACTCAACCATCCAATCAACTACCTCAACTCTTGTTATTTTGCGATGGTTGAGTAACCTACCTCTGATAGGTAGTTGGAGGAAGCAAGCTACATCATCCAGAATGGTGGTCGGCTCCCCAATGGAAAAGTGGAATAATGAGGTCTCTTTGTGCCACCTCTCAGCAAAAGCACCATGTGTAACACCCTATTTCCCCAACGTATAATTAAATAGAAATCAGAGTAAAATAAAAATTCAATAAATAGGATGTCACATTTCATCATCTCAAAATTTCTCAAATATAAATGAGAAAATACATAACACGCTTCTTGGATCAATCAACAACAACTTTAACATAGTGTTCAAACTTCAACTTCATTAATGCAGCGGAAAAGAAGTCATGAATTATCCTCAAAATCTTTAACTCATCACAAAAACAACATTTTTAATCAAATAAAAGAGAGTTTGTAATACTCCAACAATTCTTCAAAATAAAGCAACAATTAAGTAAAACAAGTAAGCATTCATCCCCCCGGGGTTACGTATTAGAGCATGACGCCAACTCAAAATAACTGACGACTAACTTCGTCTACTGCGGATCACCTGCACGTTATCCACGTGGAGGCAACATTCAAACAGAAGGGGTGAGATATCACAACAATATACTAAGTTATATAATCATAAGTATACAACAGATATATCATGTAAGACTTTATGCTCAACATTGTCAACCACAGATCCACAAAGATTATACAAACATGTATAATTATCATCATCATTCATACAAGTCCCACCAATTATGCATCTCAATATAATCATCATATCAACAATTCAACAATATGCAACTCAACGACATCATTGTATCAACAATGCAACAATGTGCAATGTGACTAACACTAATGTGCGATGCATGTGGTACCATCAGGGCATGAGCCCTCTCCATCAAATTGCTATATAGGCCAGGGCATAAGCCCTCAATAATTACCAATATAGGCCAAAGCATAAGCCCTCAACGATTTTCCAATATAGGCCAGAGCATAAGCCCTCAACGTTGTATGTATGCAACATGAAACAACACCACCATGCAAACACATGACATGAATCCCCAACATTCTGCAAATTCAGGCCAACAAGCACATCGTCATACTGCAATACAACCTGCAAATCCTTCTTACATCGTTTACACAACACCTATACATTCGATCATAATATTTTGCATTACAACACATGCAACATACGCACACATAATGAATTCCTCTAATAAAATATTAGTCTAATGTCATCCAACTTATTACTACAATCTAGAAAATATTTTTAACTTTCCATAGAAAGGTTAGGGGCTGAGAAAAGCTTGGACACTCGAGTCAAAAGTTATGGAGTTTTCAAGTTTTCAAAAATGCTATCAAACAGTGAGCAATCGATTGCACTAACAGAGCAATCGATTGCACTCTATTCTAGAGGCCAAAAATCACATTTTAAGCAGTGCAATCAATTTCTCTTTTAGTGCAATCGATTTCTTATTGAAAGAGAAGCAAAAATCTCAAATTTTAAGCAGTGCAATCGATTACACCAAAACATCAATCAATTGCACCCTGTGAAAAACTATTTTACGAATTTCGAAAAGTAGCACTACGAAAACCCTTTTGTCTCAATTCCAAACAAAAACTTCATGAAATAATACACAATCAAACCTCATATTATCATTACCATCATGATACAACAATTACCACATATTTCAACCATCAATTTATCGACTATGAACAATTTCAACAGATTAAATCAAAACAACCTACACCAAAACCTAACATGCATATCATCATCTATCCACAATTATACCACCTATTAGAGAGTCAGAACCCCACCCTTACCTTAGATTGGAGATTCCTAACTTCTACCGCAAATTCTTCCCTTTTCTGAATGATTGTCTCTTCTTCTCCCTTTCTCGTTCTTCGCTTCTCTTTTCTCGTTCAAAAAAGTTACGATAATTTCCATGTGGTCGCAGGAACTGGTTCCATGGTGGGAAGAACCGAGTTCCTGGTATATTTTCTAGCAGCGTGGTATTTTTGTGTCTGAGGAACCGGTTCCCTAGTGGGAGGAACCGAGTTCCCAGTATAATTTCCAGAGGTGTGTTTAACTAATGAGGGTGGGAACCGGGTTCTCCCCAGGAGAAACTGGTTATCACTGTTACTTTTTGAAAAATACTAAACTTTGAAAATTCATAACTTTCAAACCGTAAGTCCGTTTTAATCACCGTTTTGGACAATATTCTTTAAATTAAATAATCTATCTTATGAAATGAAGAAAATAATAATTAATTGGTTTTATTGTGGAAAGTGTTGGGTTTTCCGATTTTGTGGATATTTGTACTTAGTGTACTTAGTGGATGGAAATAGAATATGGTTGTACTGATGAATTAGATGTACATTGACGCTTGCATGTATGTGTTATTAGTGGAAATTATTGGTTGATGAGTAAATGCTTACATGCTATCTTTCGGGTGATTTATTCATGATGGTTGTTGATATCATGTGTCGTTGTTGATGTTGTATATTCATGATGTTGTTGAATGTTGCATGCTGTTGATGTGAATGCATATATATTTGGTGGTAGCTAATTCTCATTGTGTAGAATTAGTGAGTTGGCCAATATCCGTTGCCGAGTTGGAATGGACGGTGAGGTTTTATCTATGTCCGAGTTGGAATGGAATAGATGTTAATGATGTGTCTGAGTTGGAATGGAATAGTCTGTGAATTTAGTTCATTATCAGTACCACATGCATAGAGTCTTGCATTGCATTTTGTATGGGTTATAACATAATAGGATGGGTTCCAGTGTTATAATCTTGTTGTTGCATGTAATGCATGTTTATGACTTGCATTGTGAATTAAATCTGATTATGTGAATAGGGTGGAATAATGGCTTATGAGATTCTGTTGTTTTATGAATTTATAATGCATTTTAATTATGATGAAGTCTCACCCTTACTTTGATGATTTCAGATTAAAGCTTTAGCAGCTTATGAGTTGGTGAGGGTGGCTCGTAGAGCTATGCTTTTATTTTACCACGTGTCAGTGTCATGCTCTGATTTGTAACGCTGGAGAACGCTTATCTAGAGTCATTGTTAAAATCTATTTGTTTTGATGTTTATTTGGATATTTGATTGATTTCTCAAGGCATAGACCTTTGAATTTTGTTGGTTTTGAACTTATCCAAGTTTTGAGATTATTCCGTTGTGTAGAACATGTACGTTGAATGATAAATTGATTTTTTTTTCTTCAGTAAAGCATGACATTATATGGAATTTTATTTTAATCAATTGTGATGCCCTTTTTATACATGTTAACTCTGAATTTAATATATTAATCGCGGGTTATTTAGAAGGGTGTTACAGTACCTGCTCATCAGGTACCTACTCATGTGCACTAGAGGTAGAGATGCCTTATGCAGACGACTCCTCCGTGACGGTGCAGAAAGAGAAGTTATTTCCAACTGCTCCCTTTGTACCCGACCCCGTCCACGAGACCAGTTAACATGTTATTGGGCACTAGAGGTATCCAAGTTTTTGCGCGGAAGCGCTGTTCATAGTTTTAGGCAAAAAAATCATATTTGTAAAAGTGATAATTTCTCACAATCGGGGAACTACCACACCATTAGTTTTAGGCCTACAATCTATGTACTCTTGGATCACAATCTTGCCATCATAATAGAAGTTTATTTCAAGTTCTTCATTTCGCATTGTATTGTATTTATTATTATTATTATTATTATTATTATTATTATTATTATTATTATTATTATTATTATTATTATTATTATTATTATTATTATTATTATTATTATTATTATTATTATTTTAATTATTGTTGCTCTTAATTTCAATCTTCATGTTTAGTTTGTTTATGCTAAATTCTATGTTTGGCTAAATCGTTTAGATATTGGTATGAAAACTAATCAAATGTCCGAAATAAAAATATTATTTTATTAAAAATACCTTTTCTGGTTTTAGTATCTAATTGAATTTATTAGAAGGTTAGGAAATCAACAGAGCGAAAATTTGAGATTAAATAAACTAGGCTAAGGTTAGAAACCAACAGAGTGAGAGTTTGAGGTTTAAAACCGGATAGTGGATATTAGGCATTTATTTTAAAGACAGCGAAAGCGTTTTAAAATGAATTAAATCTTATTTATTTTCAAAAAGTATTTTTAAAATCAACGGGATAACGAGAGCATACATTAGAGTTTAAATTTATAGTCTGATTCAATAGAGCGAAAGTTTTGTTTGCTGAAAAAGGATTTTTATCAATTTGAGAAACAAGCCAGTGGAAAGTCAGATTCTCCAAGTTTGACGAATTACATACCGATATCCGTTTAATTAATATTTTTATCTAGATTTAAGTAACTTCTCTTTAATCATCATCCCAAAAGAATTATTGGCCTTAGCTATATATAGTAACTTAGGATAATAGTAGATCGATTTATAGTCCCTGTGGATTCGATATCTTTTAAAACTACGCGATAGGACTGTGCACTTGCAGTCTCCCGATTTATAGACGATAAAGTTGCGATCAGATAACAGATGAAATAAATTTTGTATAGTAAATATGATACCCTGATAAGAATATTTTTATTTCAGATGATGATCTGACTTAAGCACTCTAGAAAGTGAAATATTAACTTACGCTGAGAAGATAAAGAATTAGAAGTTCTAAAAATGAAAAGCAACTTCTGAATACGCACGGTGAAAGCAATCTCAGATAGAAGAAAAACTAACAAAGTTTGACAGAAAATAAAGAGAAATGAAGAGTCAAGACTTCAAGTTCTGAGACAAGTTATGCTACAGTACCGTTAGACATTTAAAGCTAAAACGGCTAAAGCACTCAAGTGGAATAAAGTTCGAGATTCATTGAAAACATAAAGTACAAGCAGACAAGTAACATTAAATGTGTTCTCATTGTTCAAGATAACAACAGACAAATTCCTGAAGCTATATATAGAAGATCAATTGTTTAAAGAAACAACGCGCATTATCCCACTAGTGAACTCACGCTTAATTCATGCAAGCAAGAAAAATTTGAGTATTGAGTTTACCATTTGTATCGAGCATAAAACTTAGTGAAAAATCACATTTGTGATAAAGCTTATTAGAAGCAAACTGATACACTATTGTTAGAAGTTATTTTGTAATTGTTCCTTGAGAGACCAATTGGGTCAGATTTCTCGAGAGGGCTAGGACTAGAGAGTCTTAAAGGTGTTTGTCACTTGCAGTTGGCTTGTGCATTGTATTGTTAGTCACAACAGTTAGTTGTGCACTTGTAATCAGTTTGATTATAGTGGATTAAGTCCTCGTTGAGAGAGGCAAAATCACCTTGGCAGGTGGACTGAAGTAGTTTGAGTTTCAAACGAACTAGGATAAAAATACTTGTGTTTTATATTGTTGTTACGTAAGAAAAAGAAAGAAAAACTTATCCAACCCCCCTTCCAAGTGTTTTCTAAACCTTCATCAAGATCTTCTTCACGCAAAATAAAAACAAAACTCCATCATTTTCTTGTTGCTTCCACCAACATTTCTCGTTAAACTACTCTAATTCTCTAGTACGGCCATACCCTGGTTCAAACATTCCGTTTTGTCTTAACTCAACAAACACAATTTAAATTCCAATTGTAGCAAAACAACGCCGTGTTATAATTATTTTTCTTCTTTGATTGAGACACCTTCTAATTGTGATCCAGTTCAATTGAGTTCACCGGATTAATGTTTTCTCTTACATGTTTACCATTTTATTTTTTTGTAAGCAAGTTATATTAATAGAGAGAACTAAGGGTTCTCAAACCTGATTACAAAACAGAACAGAAAACCGAACCGACAAAAAAGAGGAAATTATCGACCAATTAAACTAAGAGAGGTAAAGCAAAGGATCTTTGCTAAACTCATAGAACCTTAAATTGGGATTGATAATTTCTCCTATCCCTAACCATCTCCAAACCAAAATTTTTATACACCACACCGTGTTATCTACATTCCAACCCTCATTCCGAAAACATATACCATTTCTCAACATCCAAATGGTCCAAGAAGTCGCTAGCAAAATAACTCCTCTCTTACCATCTTTCAACTTTTTTACATTTGCAATAACCATACAAATCCATAAAATTGTCAAAACAATCCTCCAACTCTCCTACCGGTTTATCTACCCACAAAGCTATTTCTTTCCAAATAATCTTTACCACAACACAATAAAAAAAAGAATGGTCCCTAGTTTCGCCTAAACTTCCACATAATGCATAATTAAGAGCATATAAAGGAAAATTAATACCTCTTATCTTCAAAAGATCCTTAGTCGGAAGCCTATTAGCAAGGAACCCCCCATATCCTAAATTAAATTAACCGCCTCCTGGTTTCTATTGAAAGGACCAAAAGGAATCTAGTAACTAGCATACCACTTATAATAAGAAGCAACCGAGAAAGCTCCATATTCTTCCAAGCTCCAAGATATCTTATCCCCCACTATATCACTCCAAGTTACCCCTTCAAGAGACAAAAAGCGATCTAATAAGACTTCTAGAAACCGGATCCAACACCCTAATGTCAATCCCCAAATAGCCCCATCTCTACCCCCTCCACCCAACCCCCCACACCGACCACCGTCACATTTTTCAAAACCGAAGCTTTATATAAATTCGGAAAAGAAACTTTTAAAATAATATCATCCAACCAAGTAGCTTCCTAAAAGGAAGTAGTAAAACCATTTCCCAAGAAAAACTTACAATTCGCCTCAAAAGGATCAACCCCTTCAATGTTACCACAACTAAGAAGATCTCTCCATCAAAGAAAAGAAGAAGTGGAAATACTACATTTACCATTCCCACCAAACGAGCTTTTAAAGCAATATCACCATATCGCACTTTTAACAATATAAACCAAAGGCTATTCGCCCCTTGTAAGATTCTCCATCTCCACTTATTTAGAAGGGCCAAATTGAATTCCGACAAAGATTTGATACCTAACCCCCCCTTTTTCCACCGGGAGACACACCCTTTTCCAGCTCATCCAATGAATCCTCCTTCTCTCCTCCACACCTCCCCATAAAATTTACCTTGGATGCTAGAGAATTCTTTAACCACCTTGGAAGGTAATTTAAAGAAAGACATATGGAATATCGTGAGAGAATTAAGCACCGACTTCAAAAGAGTTATCCTCCCACCCAAGTTGAGAAAACAATGTTTCCAATTCGCTAACCGATTCTTCATTTTATTCAAAAGCGGAACCCAAGAAGAATATTTTCTCGGATTGACACTTATCGGAATCCCAAGAAACATAAACTTGCTAGGTTCAAATTTTCAAGAAAGAACAAAAGAAGTGGCCTCCAAGAAATTGTTAGAAACATTCAAACCAATCCATTTACTTTTATGATAATTAATCCCAAGACCCGAAATAAGCTCAAAATCTCTCAACACCGCCTTAACGGCCCACACTTGCCTCCAAGTACCCTCTCCAATCATCAATGTGTCGTCCGCGAATTGAATAATGTCCACCGAACACCTTCTTTTAACATCAAAACCCCGATATTCCCCCATATCCAAAGATTTTCTAACTAAACCCGAGAGCCCTTCCGCTATCAACACAAATAGAAAAGAAGAGAGATGATCTCCTTGTCTCAAACCTCTCTTCACAACAAACTCCTTGGTAGGACTATCATTAACTAGGACCGACATCTTGCTTTGGAAGATTAAAAGCTTCATTCACTTTCTCCACACTGCACCGAATCCCATTCTCTCCAACATAAATCTAAGAAAGTTCCAACTAACCTTATCGTAAGCCTTCTCAAAATCAACCTTGAACATGAGACAATCTCTCCCTTCCCTCTTTGCAAAATCTACCACTTCGTTTGCCACAAGGACCCCATCTAGAAGTTGTCTGCTCGACACAAACGCGCTTTGGCAAGAGAAAATAATAAAATGTAAAACCTTCTTCAATCTTCCCGCTAAAAGTTTAGAAATTTCCTTGTAAATACTTCCTACCAAACATATAGGGCGATACTCATCCAAAGAAGCCAGATTTGGCTTCTTCGGAATCAAAGACAAAAAGGAAGATGTAATCGCTTTAGACAACATCTCATAGGAATGAAAGCAATTGAAAAAACGGATAAAATCCTCTTTAAGAAAGTACCAACATCTTTTAATAAAAAGAAAGGAAAAACCATCAGGGTCCGGGCTCTTCGATCCTCCACAACTCTAAATTGCTTATTTTATCTCTTCCTCTAGGAACGATTTCTCAAGATCCAATCTCTCCTCCATACTAATGCACTTGAAAGGAATCCCTTCCAACCTCCAACTCCCACTCTCCTCCTCCGCAAATTTATTCGAAAAGAAATTCCACACCTCTTCTTTTACATCATAATGATGCCCAAGGCATTAAGAGGACCTATGTGATTACGAATCCTTCTACACTTCATGATTTTATGAAAAAATCCACTATTACAATCACCTTCACGAAGCCATTTCACTTTCACCTTTTGGGCTAACATATTTTCTTTAATTCTCAAGTTCAACCAAAATCTACTAGTAGCTTCCTTCCGATTAAGTAAAATCTCGAAAAGCAACCCCTCGTCATCCCCTCCAAATAATCGTCCCCCAAATTAATATCTTACACATTCTTCTCCATCTCCAAATCAATCTCACCAAAGACCATATTGTTCCACCATTTTAATCTATCTTTTAACAATCGAAATTTCTCTTTCAAAACAAAGTCTCATCTTCCTTCTACATTCAACTTGCTCCATTCAAGTTCAACAAAAGGAATACAAGAGTGTAAAGAAAATCATTCATTGTTGAACTTAAAAGGTTTTGGGCCCCAATACCTCTCATCCATCTCCAACCAAATTGGGCAATGATCCGATATGTCTCTAGAATCAATCCGTTGACCAATCACATTCCATCTATTCACAACAATGCTAGACACTAGAAAACGATCAATGCGACTCATCGCTTTTCCGTCCCCGCTATACCAAGAGTATCTCTTCCACTTACCGTTTTATGACATAGCTTATTAAAAGTAGTTGCAATAATTTTTCAAATGATAATGATACTTGTTGCGTAATGCATTGCAGGGATGAGGTTGATCAAATGAATTTGGATATAATCAAGCTGAAAATAAAATCTAATATTCAAATAAAAAATAATTTGTCTTAGGTTTAACAAAAAATAATTCGACTTCCCAACACAGCTCATTTTATAGATTTGCTTGGTACGGATTAGTCGATTTTCAAGTCAACGCCAAAATCGACGATCATCCCTATAAAGCACGCAACTCAGCTTTTCATAGGATCACGAGTATCCTAAAGCAAGAGGGATAGGTTGGAGAGGGCGACATATTTCTGGCCTTGCATTTGCACATACATTCAATCATTCATTATGAAATATTTGATAAAAAAGAAGTTAACATATATCTAAGACAGAATTTAGAGGGCTTGTTTATTACCTGTATTCTTACATCCAACGACTAATTGCCTAACAAATGAAAAAATAACTACCAATCATTTTTGTCACGCATCAAAACATTACCGCAATTTGTCCCATGCACCAATTAACTGATCTATCGTTGATGTGAAAGCATGTTTTCTCTAGCTTCACATAACATTTATGAGGTCATTCAAAGTATTATGCTCACTGAATATGTATATCTCCTGATTCTTGGGAGAAACTTCTCTAACATGCACAACCTCCTCCTTGCTGCTCTGTATTGGATGAATTCACCGTGGGTTTTAAATTTACGTCAACCATGTCTTCCTGTTTTGTAGAAGAAAGAGTTTCCATCCCTGGCAAGGCAGAAGCAATCTTCCGAAACAAAGGCTGTGATATTGCATTGACACATAACAATGAGGAAACAAAAACTAACATGGGAAAAAGATACACTTGAAAAATGAAAACTAGTTGGTCATGAATTTGAAGTTAATCATATCAGCATTTTGCACATCGATATTATATATCACGTGCAGCTTAGATAGTTGAGGAGCATGCTCTAATAAACCAAAAACACCCGGGCAAGTAACAACTATGAAAGTTCATTAGTTTTCACCTTGATATTGAAGCCTGCTTTTGCACTTGTTTCTATAAACATGATTCCAAACTCTTTGGACTTGGTATCTCCTTCCTCTATAGAAACTTGCCTGTTAAGTAACAAATCGAACATGTAAGAAATAATTAGACTGTAACATTGCAATACTTGAAACTTAAAAGGCAGACAGAAAGTGCAAGCTACCTGGTAATATAAAATTAGATGGTAACATCATAATGCCAGTAACAACTAATACATATTTCACACCCTAAAGAAATTACATTTAAGTATCTGAAATTATATTTAGTCTACCAGAAATTTGCTTTTCTAGATTAAAAAGAAAGTCTATTATTGTAGATATTAACTTCACTGCATATATGGCTTTTGAAATGATGGATAACAATATAAAGTAGTCTTAGTACGATCCTCTATATTTTGAGTGTTGTTTAATCAATGTATTATAATAGCAAGTTAATTGTGATCAACCTTTGTTGATGAAATTAATGAGTTAATTAATTGAACTGGTTATTAGGCACTCCACTGCAAGACACCAATTCTATCATATCAAAACTACAAAGAACATGGTGAAATATTAACAATTTCTTTACCAAAAATTTTGAGCAAATAAATAAGATGCATTGAAACATAAATTAACATAATATGAAAAATCCCATATGATATTCAACAAAAACAAAACCATATCCAGTCAGAAAACTGGTTGTGAATATATAGACTGAACTCGGTAACTAAGCACTCACCTTTTCTCAACAAGATCAGTTTTGTTTCCAACCAAGACAATGATAACATCACTGCCGCGTTCTTGACGCACCTCCTCAACCCACTTGCTAGTGTTCAGAAATGATTGCCTGTCTACATTAGAACAGCTTACTTAGGGCTAATAATAACTATAACTTGAGGTTAAATATACTGCTATTTATCTGAAAAAATGAGCATTAATTGTACTGGCTAAATAATTTCCTGATCCAAATACGGAAATAGTTCGGATATAAAAAAGTCATAAGAGAACAGAAATATGCTTAAATGCAGGCACACACATCCAGGGAGGGAGGGAGGGAGAGAGACGTTCTCATGAATCATGAAAACGTAATGTGTTTCTAGAAAATAACAGAACAGTCACTGACTCAAACACCAATAAATTGAATGCATTCATTTGCTACAAAATCCTTTTCCCTGGATAACACACTCGGTCTTGGAATTCGACATCGAGAGAAAATCAGCAAAGATAAAAAAACTAACATGTTACATAGATAATGAAATTAACATTAAAAACTTTAAACTTACTAGCTACATCATATACAATAACTGCAACAGAAGAATCTCTTATGTAGCTCGGAATGAGACTTCTAAATCTTTCTTGCCCTGCAGTATCCCTGGAAATTAAATATACTAAGATCAGATATAGTAAGAAGAAAAGATGAAACGACAAATACCTAGACAGCTACAACACCTGTAGTAATGCGCACTCTAAAACAACTTCTGAAAAATTCACATGCATAATAGACCGAGTTTGTACATATATGATTTGAAAAGGAACTTATCCTACCAAAGCTGCAAACGAACAGTTCTATCTTCAAGGTACATTGTTTTTGACAAAAAGTCAATGCCGATAGTAGCCTGAAATTATATGACCAAATTATTTGTAAGTAACACGGAGAAGGAAAATGCAAATGTTAAAATGAAAATTAACAACGAAAATAAGGCTCCATTCAAAGTAGTCTCAAGTTTTTGGAGGCTGTGTAGGTTAACGACAGTTTAACCATGACAAAACAAATAGAAACCCTACTTAATAATAATTTAAGTATATTACGAGGCCCTATATTTGAGGCTCTGAGCGGTAGTCTACCTTGCACGTACTCAAAAACGGCCGTGACTCCATTTGACAAGAATTATACAATGTTGGAAATTTAACAAGTCTCTTAAAAATCAACACAGCTATACTAATCAAGACCTTAAAATTAACTGATCAACAAATTTCAAGCTCTTGTACCCTATCAAGAGTTTCACATACTCAAATCTCGGATCCTGATTCCTGATCCCCGATCATCCAAAGTTGTAATCAAAATCATACTAATTCATATTAATTAATTGACGTGATAGTAATAACATAAGAAATCAACAGAAAATGACGCATTCAAAATCAACCATATCAAAATGGAAATCGAGATAGAGAAAGAATGAAAAGGATGAATATGGAACCTGATAGGTGGTGTCGAATTTGTCGTACATGAAGCGGGTGATGATGCTGGTTTTACCGACGGATTGATCGCCTAAGAAAACGAGTTTGTATTTGGCGAGAGGTGAAACCGTCGCCATGTATGAGAAATGGTTTGTTCTCGATCAATGAAATTTTAGATCTGAATGAATCTCTGATAATGTGTTATGAACAGGGAAACAAAAGAGAAAGAGACGAAAAAATACACGCCATTTTCGACTGGGTCGTATTTATATATGGGAGCCGAAACCGCTAACCACGTTGAGTAGCTAATTTTTTTTTTTTTTTTTTGGTAAAATGGAGGGCCAAAGCCCAAAAGAAAGAAAGAACTAGAATTCAATGACCCGTGAGGAACAGACTCTTCTCAAACCTCCTTCACTTTTATCTTTGATGATAGTCTCCCAATTAATAGCATGATACTTCTTCTTAACATCTGTATCCCCAAATAAAATTCCTTTGCATCTTTTGTATCTCTGTTATACACGCCTTAGGTAATCTATTCGTCATCATGGGGTAAATCGGCACCGCCTCCATAACACTCTTAGTCAGAGTCACACGCCCAGCAAAGGAGAGATTACGCGCCTTCCAATTGGAAAGCTTCTGCGATAACTGATCAATAACATAATGAAAGTCTTGCTTCTTTAAAGCACTACCCTTCAAGGGAACTCCCAAGTACTTCCCAAGGCTATTGGTTTCTCTAAAACCTGCTGTATTCACCAATGTGGCACGAAGATTGGTACTCACATTAGCAGAAAAAAGCACGCTAGACTTCTCTGCACTAATTTCCTGGCCAGACATTTTGCAGAAAGCATCCAACATTCTCCTGACGCAACAGAGCTGTTTCATAGAAAAAAACGGCCTTTTTGACTTCATTCATCGTGATATCTCTATTCATGTGCATCACATCCTCCTCTGCCAGCCTAGGATAAGTAACTGCCGTTTGACTCCAACTGCTACGAGCATTGGGGCAAGCGAACAGGTTTTTATAATAATTCGTAACATGCTGCTGCAAAGCATCTCCATCCTCTATCCACACTGCATTATCATCTTTTAACATCAAGATTTTATTCCTCCTTCTCCGAGTAACTGTTTTCATATGATAATACCGAGTATTTCGATCACCATCTGCTAACCAAGCAGTACGGGATCTTTGATGCCACATCAATTCCTCCTGGTGCAAAATTCTCCTTAACTCCTCCTGTAACTTGGCTTCCAGACTAAGCATGCCGGTTCTATTATAATTCAATTGAATCTTCCGCTGGATGCCTTCCCTTCCAGCCTACGCATTATCTACTTTTTCATTCTCTTAACCTTATCAAAAATGTGAAATTTCCACACCTCAATTCCTTCCACCACATTCTGAAGATTTCTAGTAAATAAATTATCCTCTTCCCAGGCCTCCTGAAGCATGGACTTGTAAGAGTTATTCAACAACCATGCGTTTTCAAAACGAAAAGGACGTTGTCTAACCCCCTGCACCTCCTCCTTTAAATTAATCAGAATCGGATGGTGGTCAGAGAAATCCACCCTCGTTAACACTTTCACAAAAGCCTCAGGGAACAACATACTCCAGTCATCATTACTTACAGCACGGTCCAGTCTTTCATAGATATGCTGACCACCATGGAAAACCGGACCCCACCACGTATACTTGGGACCTCTCGCTTCTAACTCATTCACCTTGCACTTATTCAGTCTGTCTCTGAATCTAATTCATCTACTTCTCGACGCCATAACTCCCCATTTCTTTTCTTCCAATTGCGCAATGTCATTAAAGTCACCTGCAAGAAGCCACAGATCTTTAATGACATTAGCCAGCTTATGAAGCTCCTCCCATAAAACCTTTTTATTATTTTCATAAGGACTAGCATAGACAGCAGTAAACCACCAATCAACCATACCATCCATCATGACCTTCAAGTGAATAAATTGGCTTTCTTTACACCCCACTTGCATCTTCAACACATCTCTTCCAGGCCACCACAATCCCACCAGTAAAGCCTCTATTCTCCACACTCTCAATCGCATCAAATCCCGGATTCTTAAAAGTATTCGTGAGCTTTATAGGATTACACCTAGTTTCAACCACCACCAAAGCAGAAGGTCTATAGTTATCAATATAATGCTTACAGTAACGATGGAAGGAATTGCTAGCAGCTCCTCTGCAATTCCAAACCATAATTTTAATTTTTGTATTAATCATAGCAACAAAGAGACAAAATCAGACCCTTAGAGGAGTCTCACTAACTATCTCCACTGTTTCCTCCAAAGACTTCTCATCCTCACACTCTTCTGTATCATCCTCCATAATTTTCTCCAAAACTTAAGGAACATTTGAGTCTAAATTTGTTTCCCTTCTAATAGAATTATTATTCTTATCAGGAGGCTTATCCAACTCTACTACGTCCATTTTATCTGCATGCTCCTTCGCCTATAAATTATTGCCACCTGTAGTACTAATACTTTCTACACCCTTTTCTTTGTCCCCCACTCCGGAGACCGTCAAACTGATTTAAAACTAGAGTCCCCAGGGTTCAGGTACTCAAAAGTGTCTGCTATACCCTTCTTACTAATTCCACCCATCCTTTCCTTATTCTGTATACCGCCACATGTAGCCAATGATACCTTCTTTTTAGTTTTCACCTCAATACCTTGCCTCCTGCCCCCACTCCTTATGTTACCTGCCACCTTTTTGTCTTTATTACTTCCACTAGAATTTTCCCCATTTAATTCTAATGTTTGCAACGAATCTGTCACATCATCGTCATTTATTATTATTTTTTTATTCTTGTTAGGTCTTACCCACCTGTTTCCATCTATAGTATTCTCATCTCCACTTCGGGTGAAATCTCGAAAAATAGTTTGCGGATTGCCAACGATTTCAGTTACCTCCTCATTAAAATTCTCATTAACAGCAGCATTAACTTCCATATTCTCAATCCCTCCAACATTAACTCCAATATTGGCAAAATCATTATTTTCCAAAGCTGAAAACCTAGATCCAAAATTTGTAGATATATCATTAATTCTCACCGGAGCATTAATTTTCCGACCATCAGCCACCTTCCTTCCACGTTTAGGTTTTTGAACCTCCAAGGCCCATCCATCCTAGTTTCGACTTCCTTCTCACCTGCGCCCTTACTATCATTGTGCATCTGCTTTCTGCCTTCATTCCGACTGACATCATCCATCCCTTTATCTTTAAACTCACATCCTTCTTTATAGTGACCATAGCGACCACAAGAAAGACACAACAAATGTAAGCCTTCATACTCAATTTTATAGTTACTATTCTGGATGCAAAACATAGCTAGTAACAGTTTAGCTGAGTTCACTGCTACACAGACTCTTGCATATTTACCTCTTCCCTGCTTGATTGTTGTTTTGTCAACCTTAATGGTTCTACCAATCTTGTTACCAAATACCGTCAAGGCTCTGGCATTATAGTATTCTATTGGTAAACCAAAAATTCTCACCCACACAGCCACTTCATCTGTGGTATCACCATCTGGTTGAAAATTCGGGCGCCAATCTTGGACAGTAAGATAGTGATCATAGATGAACCAAGACCCATTCTCCATAGCCGCCTTCTTGTCATCTTCATGTGAAAAAGCTACTAAATAATAGTCATTGCTTAGATCTATTATGCTAATAACGCCTTTCCGAACCCACATCTAATTCAATCGATTTTCCAAGGCTTTGTACCCAATCCTTCTCCCCAACAACTTAACAATAACCCCTGTACGCCAAGGTCTTTGAATCCTAGCCTCCTCCTCCAACGAAAAACAAACTTCGGACACTCATAACCTCGAATCAACTTCTCTTTTACTGAAATGGCAAAATAATTTCCAATGAAATGGCAAAATAATTTTACATGAACAAAAAATTGGAAGTGTTCCGGAATAAATTTTACCAGAATTCTATAAATGAATCACTTAGGGTGTGAACAGAAAATATATTTCCAGTTTTTAGGGGTATTTTTGGAATTTCGCGTGGTACCTAAAAAAAGCATGGGGTAGAATAAGAAATCCACATAGTTTATAGCATATTCAATTAATCAAGTGAGTTTCTTAATCCACCCCATAGTGGCAGAGGACATTATATGGAAAATCGAAAATACCTTTCCCAAAATCAGAAGTATATTTTCGGTTCGCACCCTATTTTATATAAATCAGTCAAAATATGATGTGACTCCTCAAAATGTAAGAAACTTTACTGGAGATGCACTTTCGGTTTGGAACCGTATATATACTTTCGATTATAGTAGCGGGAACATTAAATTGTGTTGCCACCTGAATATTTTGTATAAAATCGAAAGTATACTTCCGGTTTTGGCACGAGACAGATTACTTTAAACAACAACCATCACTACAACATTTAGCCTCTCCAACAACAATTGAAAAGCGTTGCCAGAACTCTGAAAATCGTTGCCTAAACAAATAGGGGACGTTTTCTAGGCGTCTCCTGTGCGAGCGTTGCCTATTGTTTGAGGCGACGTTTTTTTATGTTTTTTGGGCACGCTTTTAAAAAACATTGCCTATAGAAAAGGAATAGGGGACGATTATTTGCGGCCTCTGAGACAACGTTTTTTAAGCGTTGCATTAAACTCAATTAACAATCGCGCCTTAAACACGAATCGGGAAGATCGTTTTGAAGTGTAGTCATAGCTTATAGGTTGTTGTTTTATAGTGTCCACATAAAATATACAATTTTGCAATTATTATCAAAATAATATAGTCAATAATAATTGGCTTCAAAAATAATATTGATTATATAACTTAAACCACACATCCATAAAAGTTATAATAAAATCAAGTTCAAACTTTAATTCAAGATATAGTATATAGAGTACACAAAATGCCTAACGTAACATTACTTTTAATACTTTGAAGTATGACCCCAGTAAAATAACTAAAAACATAGTTCAAGAAAAGAACAAAATCATATTTCAAGTTTAATGCTTTCAACTACAAGCCAAAAAGACATCATCCAACTCATTCAAGTTTGTCTTCTAGGAGTAAAGCATCCAGATCGTCCTCTTGAAATTCGTTAGATATGTCATCCTCCATAAATTCTTCATCTACGTCGTCCTCTTGAAATTCACCATCTATATCGTCCTCTTGAAATTCATCATCTAGATCTATGTCATCCTCTTGAAATTCGTCATCTACGTCGTCCTCTTGAATTTTATCATTTATGTCGTCCTCTTGAATTTCATCATTTATGTCGTCCTTTTCAACATCTTCATTGATACATTGCTGCATAAGAAAATAAAATAAAACACATTAACCATAAATATTTTTGGTCCAAAGGACAATTAAGACATCAACAAGAATTAAACCTCGCACAAATAAAAACTAAACCAATGAGCAAAACACATTGTTTGTATTCTTCACATCTCATGTCATGGGGTGGGCTTTATATTACTTTACTTATCTTCTCATACCAGGAATATTCATAAAAAATACTCAATATTTTACTTTAAGTCTATATGTCTAAAGTTGAAAATTTAGATTTTTCTCTTTTGCATATAACAAATCTTAAACAGTTTCAGCCACTTCTAGGTGTTGTCACTACTTAAACAATTTCAACCACTTACTTTATTCTAGGTGTTGTCACTACTTGCAAATTTTTGCATACATTAACAACCATTTTGATACTATAACATAATTAGAAAAATATAAATCAATAATATTGGTATATATATGGTTACCTTTCCATGACATGGAGCATGAGTTGATGTAGATGAATGCATTTGCAGTCTTATATCCTTTAGGGGACAATTGTCAAACATTGCTAAAGAAATAATATTTTAACGCTCTAAAATCGTCCCCAAAAGCAATTAAGGGCACAATTAACACCGTTGGCAAAAAAATAAAAGAGTATCGCTCCATAAACGTCCCGAAAAGTATTTTAGGCGACGATTATCAAGGGTTGCAAACATATTTTTGACAACAATCATAAACCGTTGCCTATATGAATTTAAGGCAACAATTTCTACATGTTACCTAAAAAAGTGTTGCCAGAGACAACAAATGTTGTAGTGATGATGATCACCACCATTACACTTTTTCTCCTTCAAACCTCTCAAAAACCCTCTCCATTGTCAATCTATTTTCCACTCCAAATCCTCATTTTTGTGGTTTATCATATCAGAAAGAGCTCAAGAAAGTGGAATTTCAGGTAAACTTTATCCATTTTATCCCTTATTCACTACATTAATCTGTTACTTTTTGAAAAAATAAGGTTACGTCTAAACCGGATGTATACTTTCGGTTTATGGTTGAACAAAATCGGAAGTCCATTTCTGGTTTTTTCTCGGTGTTATATTTTTCAGCAGCATTCACTGTGACATGTTTATAATTATGCTATTTATGTAACATAGGTATGGTACCATATTACTAAAAATGTGAGAAGTCGGATTAAACCTGTTGTGAGGTCAAAATAGGTTGTTGGTGAAGATGGAAAGTTGGTCAAGTCGGGTGTTATTGTGGAGAAAATCATGGATGCATGGAATGTTATAATTATCGCATCTACAAAAGAGTTGTATGTTGATGTTGTTTTACAATTCTGAGTTGTTTGTGTGAAATATCCCAATCTATTGAAATATCTTGAGAGCACAATTCTTGATCAGGTTAAGGAGAAGGTTGTTTGTGCATGGACCGATTAGGTTATGCACCTCGATAATACAACATCAAACCGAGTTGAGTCTGCGCATGCATGTTTGGAGAATTGTTAGCCGTGAAGAGTATTACAATACTACGCGAGATACTCTAATCACAAAGTTGACGAAACATAGAGAATTGTACACACTTGTGCTAGGGAGTAAAGAGAAGGTTGAGTAAATAAAGCACGCACTTGTTCCTACTGATGTTGGATTTGCACCAGAGGATAAATGGACCCGCTTCCCTGAAATGAGTCATCTCATAGAAAGTGTGTATGATAGAGTTTGTATTAATGTGACAAGATACGATTTTTCAGAGACTTATTTCCCTCTACGAACTGCTCCTACACCAAATCCAAGTGATCATCTCATATGTGTTGGGTGGATTTCAAATCCACAACATTTTGTTGAAGTCTATTTGAAACGGGGATGCCCTATACCACCTACATCACCGGAGTGGATGCTTCATTTCACAGAACCATCAGAAACATGGTTCGACGAATTCATGGAAAGGATGCAAGAATACAACAAGTTGAACCAAATAGAAATAAAAAAAAAAGGGAAAAGTCAAAAGGGGTGCCACCGTTGGATTTATCCGACGACACTTTTTTCGGCTATTTCAAGTAGTTAGGTAGCATTTTAATGTTAACTTCATTTTATTCATGTATTATGATGTGAAAATATACTCATTTTTGTAGTTTGACCAAATGCACAATATTTGAATGCATGAGATTTTATGAGTATAGTTGTTGTTTCTGTTCTATTTCTAGTTTTTCAACCCCAGGCTATTTACCAGAGGTTTACTTCCGGTTTTGCAAATTTAAGATCACTATGTACACCCCTATTGAAGAGGTGTGTGAAACATTACAGAAACTTGTACCTTACGGTGACGGTCGAAAGATAGAGAAGATCGAGTCACGTTCGCATCAATTGACAATGAAGGGAATCTTCAGTTCATAAACCGTGAACTGAATAATGATGTTATCAAGAACCGTCGATGCTATTATGAGGATGTTGCAACATCCACCTGGATATTGATTTGTAATGTTTGATTTATGTTTAACTACAAAATGTATTTGCTAAATTTATGTTATGAATTATATGTTTCTCTATGTTAAACAATGCAATGAAGTTTTCTGGATTCTATTATGATTAAAATCAAAATTCCAGTTCTGGAACAAAACTGGAAGTAACGTTCCGATTTGGTGTATAATTTATCAGATGGTGGTGTGCACCAAAAATATACTTCTGGTTTTGAGAAACATTTTAGGAAATTCGTGTGGTGCGTAAGAAGGTTATGGGGTGAAATAAGAAATTCACTTAATTAATAAATATAAAATGATATAAGGGGAAATTTTTTAATTAATAGTTAATTGTAAAATGTATATTTAAGATAAAAAGTAAAAGTGAGTTTTAAGAGTAAAAGTGAAATAAAAAAAGTAAGTTATTTGAAATAAAGTTTAAAAAATATTAAGTTATAAGTTAATAAAATAAATTACAAATTTGTGATAAAAAATTGTTATCAAATATGTTTCTTTTGATACGTTGCATTAAGTAAAATAATATGGATAGTACAAAATGTATTTTGATGAAGATGCAACATGTAGGTCAAGATGTTCCAACATGCATGCAACATATAGACTTAGTCTGCAAGTTAAGGTGTGTGAGTTATTCTGAGTGATATTTTGATTGTTCCAAGAGAATTTGTTGTATCTTTTAGCAATATGTTATTTAAAAAGATTTGTTAAAAAAAATTTAATAAGATCAAATTCAATTATATGAAGATTTAAATTGAATGAAGATCAAATCAAATCTCATAGTGGTTATTTTTGAAAAGCAAATCAAATTTGGTTGTTCTCAAATCTATTACCCATTGAAGAAAAGTCCAACAAATGAATTGTTATATAAAGACTCCTCCTAACTGCTGAAGACATGAGCTAAAGTTGAATATCTTGAGGGTTAGGTTTTGTTCCTTGAGCCTTTGTAATTGTTTTTGCCTATGCACCTCTATAGCGTATAAGCTTCATATCAAATGTGTTTACTATGAATTTTGGTAAACAGACGCTAGTAAATCTATTGTTTTGGTTACTCACATGATCGCCTAGATTGATCTTAGAACATGTGCATATAATTTCTTAAATATTTTTAATAATGCTTATTTCGACAGTAACTGTAATTCTAAAAGTAATATAATGTAAAAATGGTTGATAAAAAGTGTAGGAATCTAAGTTGACTTCGATAGTAAATGTAAAGGAATGAAAATGATTATTGAAATAAGTATTTTTCCATTGAATAAGAATGAAATGATTCATACGTACATTTCTCATATCACTTTTTTCTCAATAACAGTTAGATACTTCGAGAATTTGGGAGTTATAGTACAATGTGAATCTCTAATCTTAACCCCCAAGACCCTTATTTATACTAATTCAACACTAATAGTAACAAACAGTCATTTTCTCTAAATATGAAATATTCTCATCTGCATTCATTTCGATCCTCTTAGGCTTCAACGCGTCTTTAGGAATGGATAAGGCCAAAAAATGGTTAATAACCTTGTTTCAAATCTATCTACGTCGAAGCCTCAATTCGAGTTACTTTGTCAAACTTCTTTCCAACTTCGGTCAAAAATATGTTGTCCCAAACCATTATCTTCCCCACAAACGAAACTTCCCTTCACATGTTTTAGTCAAAAATTTCCAATAGTCTCTTCTTGATCGAATTTGCTCACTTTTCCAAAAGACATTTTTGATATGTTGTTTCAAATATTATGGACTGTCAAAATTCCAGCTAACAAATTGTCCCCAATTTTTTTTCTTTCGAATACAATAAGAAGTGGACTTTTTATTATTTCGATGCAACAATACTCTCAACTACTGTGACGCCATAGTCATTGTGACCATTTTTTTTTTCAAACATCTCATCAAGACGAGCAAGAAACTGTAGAGTGCAAAACTTCATCATTTCCACTATTTTATGGGGAACATCTTGGCAGCTGAAAAGTTAACCAATATTTCATCCTTCCAAAAATGGACACATGTCCCACTATCGAACCATTTGTCACAAAGAGAGGAACGAAAAAACGTCTCTTCTTCCCTTTATAAATAGTCTTTATATCTCACATTTCAAACTTTTGTCAATCCGATTTTTTTAAACTTTAGAACTTGTGAAAACTATCAAACTATTCTTCTTCAGAGAATACAAACTCTGCATCTTCAAAACTTCCAAACTAAAACAATGGAACTCAGGAACAACAAGGATACTAACAAGAAAGAAGCTTCAACACCCATTACCCAGATTGCAAAGCCAATGCTAGTAGGAAATCAGGAATATGTTTCTTAACCTCCTCTTCTTGAAGAAAAAAGCAAAATTTATCAGTCTCAGGTACTTATTCTTCTAACCATATATGGTGAAAATCATGCATACATGTTCCCTCTGCCTGACCCTAATGCTGATGAAAAACTCAAAGAGTTTTTCCTTGTTTATCATCGTACAAAACCCTTGTCCAGCAAGAAGAAAATTGATGATAAAAGTAGCGATAAGCTCGATACCAAAAAACCTGTAGATGATCAAGCAAAGTCTTTGACTATGTTAGCTGGGAAATTCGACACTCGAGGTTTCATGAAAATATTAAGGTTTTTTAAAGAAAATTAAGAGTATTAGAAAGATGCTTCAATTGAGGCGTATAATGGTCTTTTGACCAGACTTTTATTAAAATTGAATGAGTTCAAAACTTAATATTCGAAAGATACTTTAGGCGGGTTCAATGAAGAATTTGAAATAAGGCCAAAAAGATGTGATTTTTGGCACTTATACGTTCTTTGAAAAATGAGACGCGTGGAGGCCTTTGAAGGATCAAACGCATGCAAGCGAGAACATGTCATCTTATGATGGGAAGACCGTTCGCGTAAAATTTGTATAAATAGGAATCTCTAGTTTAGATTTATGTGTGTTCAATTGTCGTACAAGTTACTCTATACACTCAAAGTATCAAAGTTAATCGAGAAACAAGTTTTGAGAATGTATGTTTGAAACACCACATTTTTATCTTTAAATGCAACATTTAGATTTTTAAAGTCATTTAAAATTTATTTACACCTTTAAGTTGAATCCTTTAATTTTACTTTGTTAGTTACTTTCTTTATCTTTATTATTTTCTCTTCACCATTTACACTCAAACCTACCTTTGTAATCGAAAAGATCAATATCCAGAAGAAAAAACTATAAAAGGGGTTTCCTCCCCATTGGATTTCTATCTTCAATCCCATCAGTGGACTGAGGTTGGTTCGTGCTAGATTCAACCATTCCTTCCTCCGCTGCTTTTCTTTCTGCTTTTTTATTGCGCTGGAATATCCTCCATTGAGACCTAGACATGGGGGTTTTTCCCCTGTAGTTCTCAGACTTATATGCTTGTTGTCGGGACACTGGGAATTCTCTTTGATTAGCTATCGAAGAGCCTCATCCAAACTCGAAACTTCTCCATTTTTACTGTCCAGGAGCTGTGTTCTCGACAAGTTTTACCCATTTATCCGCTGGGGCATATGCAATAGCCTTAAAGGAAGCTTACTTGTTGGTCATGAATCTTTGTCCTCTTGGATCCTACCTTCGAGGGATTCCCCTCTTATCAGACATGAACTTGCCTATATCATTCTTCAAGTTCCCCTTCTAACTAGCATTTCGAACCCTGTCCAAGTTCTCAGCCGCTTTCCTGTTGTTATTGTTGTTGTTATTGTTGTTGTTATTGTTGTTATTGTTGTTATTATTGTTGTTGTTATTGTTATTATTGTTGTTGTTGTTATTGTTGTTATTATTGTTGTTGTTATTGTTATTATTGTTGTTGTTGTTATTGTTGTTATTATTGTTGTTGTTATTGTTGTTGTTATTGTTATTATTGTTGTTGTTATTATTGTTGTTATTATTGTTGTTATTATTATTATTATTATTATTATTATTATTATTATTATTATTATTATTATTATTATTATTATTATTATTATTATTATTATTATTATTATTATTATTATTATTATTATTATTATTATTATTATTATTATTATTATTATTATTATTATTATTATTATTATTATTATTATTATTATTATTATTATTGTTATTATTATTATTATTATTATTGTTATTATTATTGTTATTATTATTATTATTATTGTTGTTGTTATTGTTGTTGTTATTGTTGTTATTATTGTTGTTATTGTTGTTATTGTTGTTATTATTGTTGTTGTTATTGTTGTTGTTATTGTTGTTGTTATTGTTGTTATTATTGTTGTTGTTATTGTTGTTATTATTGTTGTTATTATTGTTATTGTTATTGTTATTATTATTGTTATTATTATTGTTGTTGTTATTATTATTATTATTGTTATTATTATTGTTGTTGTTATTATTATTATTATTATTATTATTATTATTATTATTATTATTATTATTATTATTATTATTATTATTATTATTATTATTATTATTATTGTTGTTATTATTATTATTATTATTATTATTATTATTATTATTATTATTATTATTATTATTATTATTATTATTATTATTATTATTATTATTATTATTATTATTATTATTATTATTATTATTATTATTATTATTATTATTATTATTATTATTATTATTATTATTATTATTATTATTATTATTATTATTATTATTATTGTTATTATTATTATTATTATTGTTATTATTATTGTTATTATTATTATTATTATTATTATTATTATTATTATTATTATTATTATTGTTATTATTATTATTATTATTATTATTATTATTATTGTTATTATTATTATTATTATTATTATTGTTATTATTATTATTATTATTATTATTATTATTATTATTGTTATTATTATTGTTATTATTATTGTTGTTATTATTGTTGTTATTATTGTTGTTATTATTGTTGTTATAATAAATTATTATTGTTATTATTGTTGTTATTATTGTTATTATTATTATTGTTGTTATTGTTGTTATTATTATTATTATTATTATTATTATTATTATTATTATTATTATTATTATTATTATTGTTATTATTATTATTATTGTTGTTGTTGTTATTATTATTATTATTATTATTATTATTATTATTATTATTATTATTATTATTATTATTATTATTATTATTATTATTATTATTATTATTATTATTATTATTATTATTATTATTATTATTATTATTATTATTATTATTATTATTATTATTATTATTATTATTATTATTATTATTATTGTTATTATTATTGTTGTTATTATTATTGTTATTATTATTGTTATTATTATTATTATTATTATTATTGTTATTATAAAAACGGAGGTAGTATTATATAGTTGAAATATTTTAATTATTCTTTAACTATATTATTTTACGATTAATAATTAAAATATTCAATAGTTGATATACTAATTTAATAGTTAAAATATTATGAAATAATTAATTATCATTAATAATATATAATAAATGAAATATTTAATAAAATTATTCACGAAAATTCAAAACAAAATAAAATCTATTTCAAAATAAATTCTGCATTATGTATATATATATATATATATATATATATATATATATATATATATATATATATATATATATATATATATATATATATATATACATATGCATTGTATTGTTAAATAAAAAGTACATGTGATTTGGTGGAGGATAATCAATGATATGAGTTAGAGGTAGAGGGTTTGAATTCCTGACAATTTTTTTTAAATTTATCATTTAAGACTTATAATAATAATAAATTTATCTACATGGAATTTAATAAATATAAATAAATAAAATAAAGAGTTTGTCATGTCAGCACCGTCTGCCACATAAGATTTTGCCATGTTAGCACCGTCTGCCACCGATTCGAATTCGAGTTTTCTCAAATTGGCAGTAGGGTTAGTGATTAAGGCATTAGGGTTTCAAATCAAGTTAACCTTTATGTTTGTAAGTTTTGTCTTGTTATTCATGTTTCGTTGTTTGTTATTTTTCATGGATCCTTTTGAGACGTAATGTTTAGTCTGGATGGAGATTCTTATTGTCGATTTATGTTTAGTGTATTTTAATTGGATTTTTTAGTTTCTTTGGAGTGTGACTCTCTCTTCGGTGTGACTCTCTCTTCGGAGTGTGACTCTCTTCTTTCTCTATAGAAGGGGGTTAGGATATGGCAAATGACGGTGATGGAGGCTCACACGAGAGTTCGAGAAGGCATTTCTTTCCGGTGGATGTCAGATGGAAAGCTGAAGGCGGAGGCGATTTGATGTCCGTGTATTTTTCTGGTTTTTCAAATAGATGCAGGGCAAAAGAGTTCCACAAATTATTCGGGCCATTTAGTAATGTGGTGGAGATTTCCATTGCTCCTAGGAGAAACAGTTGGGGTAAAAAGTTTGGTTTTGCAAAATTCAAAGATGTAGAGAATCCGAGGATGCTTGCAGTGAAGCTGGATAACATTGTGGTTGAAGACAAGAAAATCCATGCGAACATTCCGCGTTAAAGGAGAAAGGGACCGAAGTTCGGGTCATTGGGGCATGTGGCAGGAGTGTCAAAGTTTTGGAATGGGGGGGATTCGTTCAGAGGAAGAAGATCAGAGGGGGCGGTGAACCCTTTAACTTGAGAGGGAACGCGTCGTATGCTGATGTTCTTCTTAATGTTAGAAAAGACTCGGTGGGTGTGAAGGTGAATGTGGTTTTTGACACGAAGGAGGAGGACAAAGTAAGATGTGGGAAAGCTAAGGTGGGAAAAGTGAAGATTCTAGGATCGGCATGGAGAGTCAAAGCTTTGTTGGAACGAGAAGGATTCTTCTCGATAAAGTCTACTTGTTTGAGCCCCAATGAGGTCTTTCGAGAAGAAATTGAGGAAGGATCTCTGAAGAATTTTATGGAGGAGGAGGAGGAAGAAGTTTGGAATAATTGATTCTCAGAGCTTCGTGATTGGAGACTCGAAGATGCGGCGAAGGAGAAAGTGATATCTCTATGGGTATTTGGTGTTCCAGTTGTAGCGTGGAATGGGGAGTTTTTCGAAAAACTGGGAAACTCGTTGGGGAAATTCTTGCACATTGATAGCTCCACTGCTAATGGTATTAACTGCGAGATGGCCAGGTTCTCGGTGTTAGTTCCCTTCAATTTCATATTGCAGAACTTCATTTCGGTGTCTATTGATGGCAAGGTTTTTCAATTGTGCTTGGTCGAAGACATTGTCACTTCAAATGGTCTCCGCAAAGGTAATTTTTTATCTCAAATTACTGATTGTGAATCATCTGAATTGATAAATTCAGATGATGTATGGTCGGTGGAATCTTTAGGGGATGATAATACGGTAAGAGTTTTGAACGAGAGCGATAGTATTGAAGAATTCGAATCAAGGAAAATTGAGGAAATATTGACTGCTTCGGTTAGCCCGGCAGTTTAGCCCGGCTGTTGTGCCGGTGCCGGATTCTGACATTAGGGAGGAGGAGGTTTCATAAACTAATCCTTTTTTCCAAGAAAAACCAGTTGTGGCTGGTTCTTTTGACGGAGCAGTCCGTCTTTCTCAAGGGCTTGGAGCAAAGGGCGTGGGAGATGGGCTTCCGGTCAGAGGCATTATTGTCTCTTGTGCTGCTCCAGTTTGTTTTAAAGTACCAAAATTCAGGAATGTTTTAGAAATAGGTGGGGTGAGCACCTTTTGAGAAATCCGTCCAGGAAGATGTCTTCTCGTGACAAGAAGATTGCATGGAGAAATAAAGGAAATAGAAGAAAAAAGGGAGGCTCCTGTTCGGCTCAGCCAACGAGTATTCCAGCGGTCGGTGAACTTAATGGGATTGAGATGGCTTCCTCTTCTGGGGGGGTGCGGATAAAATTCAGAAAGTTTATGATGAGGAAATAGAAGAAAACGATAATATTGCAACAAACAATTCTAAACAATGACAATTCCTTGAAAGCTTTAATGGGAGCAAATTATGGGAGGCGATTGAGAAGTTGGGAGTGAAAGGTGACTCTAAGGGGAAAATCATGCGAATAAAATTGCGGAAATGGAAAAAGAAGATGTGAAGAGAAATTTGAGAATGAAGGAGAATTACAAAGAGTTCTAATGATTATTGGAGTTTTAAATATAAGGGGAGGGGGAATTCTTTGAAGAGAAGGAGAATTAGTGCGATGATAAAGAAAAGGGAGACAGACTTATTTTTTATTCAAGAGACTAAAATGGTTAATGTTAAGGAAGAGATCGTTAGAAGTTTATGGAGAAATTCGAATGTTGAGTATTATTTCTCAATTTCTATTGGGATGTCGGGAGGTTTACTTACAGTTTGGAAAGATGATTCGGTGGAGGTCATTCGTAGCTTCAAAGGTGATGGCTTTTTGGGCCTAAAACTTCTTTGGAAGGATGTGATATACTATATGGTCAACGTTTACTCTTCGTGTCTTATTAATAAAAAGAAATAATTATGGAAGAAGCTTTTGGAATTAAAGGAAGCTAACAAAGATGGGGAGTGGATAATTGGAGACGACTTTAACGCCATTAAGCATAGTAGGGAGAGAAAAGGAAGACATAATGTCATACCCCAATTTTTGACCTAAGATACCACCTTACATTATCCACATATGCATCACTGCATCACTAACAGTTTTAGAATAGAATAGATCGTGCGTGGCTTCTAGAAGTCAAAGTCAGGGTTTCTTCAAAATTTCATCTGTTTAAGATGTAATCAATTAGGGTTTGAGTTTCCACTCACCTCAATTGATCTATCTTAATCAATCATCAACATTTGATCTTCAGATTCCCAACTTTTTCTCATGATCTACCATGAATGGACCAATTAGGGTTTTGATCGAGGATAGTAAATCATTGACTTTCTGCTCAATGAATGACCTATTTGCTTGGAGATTTATCTTAACATCTTCAATGCAACATCTTAACCTAATTTCTTGATTCAAAACATTGCAAAAATCCATGTTTCTTCATCAGACAAATTCTGAATCATCTGATGAAAATTCATCTGCTCAAAAAAGGTCAAACTTTGACTTTTGGTCAACTTTTTCAAGACTAAACTTTTTCAATCATAAAAACATTTCAAATAATCCATCATGATCATAAAAAATCAAGAAATGTGAAAAAGTCAACAAAAGTCAGGATTTGAAAATTTCTAACACTTAGAAAAATTTTCAAGTGTTAAGAAACATGGTTTTTTCCCACTTTCATGGCCATTTTTCACCTAGATCCATTTGGATTCAGGAAAAACTCAAAACATGAAAGTTGTAGCCCTTGTTACAAGCTTTCTAAAATGTCCAAGAACTTGCAAAAACACTTTGTCTAGCTATACTTTTGATTTTGAAACATAGAACTCCAAAACCATGGAATTTCAAGTACATGCTTCAAAATTATAAGTCATTTTTCACAAATCTCCCTTCTAGAAGTCTTGTCACCAGCTAGAGGTAGATTATAACTGATAAATATCAGTTTTGAATGATTGAGGAAAGGATTGAATCAAAGATAAAAACTTAACCATGGTTAGGAAAGTAACTTTTGCATTAAATGCAAAAGATTCCTTCTTACCTCTTAAGCAAGTTGTAAGTTTCTCTCAATGATAGTCATGCCTTGTCATTCAGATTTATTGGCCTATAAATAGAGTTCATTTCTTCATTTTCAAATCACATCAAAGCTATCATAATTAAGCTTTCACTCTTTCTTTCTTAAGTTCCAAGTTTCAAAGTTCAAAGAGGGAATTTTTGCAATCTTCAAACCTTGCAAAATCTGAGTAAGTTTAGGTTTCTAACATGTTCTAAACATCAATTAGAAGTTGTCTAAAACTTAAAACCATCATAAGAACTGCCCAAACTCAGAATCATACTCAAAAATCCAAAAGCTTTCAAATTGTGCCTTAACATCCAAACTTCCAATTTGCTCGTGCTAGCTTTGATTCAACACTTCAAACATCATCCATACACTTCATAGAGATGATCCAAACCTTTAGAGCATCTCTGTAACTACAGAATCATCATCTTCATACTCAACTTGCTCGAGCTGCAGTTGGACTTGGGTAGAGAGTTCCAGACCATTTCAAAGCAAGCATAGCATTCAAACACCTTCCATAAGGTCTAGTGGTGCTGTAGCAATCATCAAACAACAACTGGAAACACTCTAAATAAGAAATTGATTTCAGTTCGAAGAGGTAAGATACTCAGACTTTTAACTTTATGATTCATGCATTCCAATTCAAAAATTGCTTGGCCATCTTGTTTCTGCACTCATGCTGATCATTAACCCTCAATCAATTTCACAAATCATGATCCATACACGATTTCATGTTGATTTTCAAAGTTAGGGTTCATCTGGTTACGTTTGAAATTAATCATTTTAAACTTAAAATAAATGAAATTAATCATCACCATCGTGTTCCTGGTTAAAAATCGAGCAAGTTTCATGTTTACAACTTTCAATTTCATTGAGAAATGAGGAAGTTACAAAATCAAGAGCTTGAGGAAGAAGAAGATAGAGTGCGCACGTTTTTTCAAATTCAAATAATTGGTTTATAATATAATAACATGGAAGAAAATAAAACAACGGATGTATAGCCACCCCAGTGGTAGTCAGCGCGTTTTTCATGTCATTTGCCTTACCTATGGTCCAGGGTTCGAATCCCCCTGAGACCATTTTGTCATTTTTTTCACTTTCCTTCATTTTTAAACATTTTCAAAGACTTGTTTTTAAATATAATTAAATGGAAGCGTGTAAATAACAAGATAAGCACATGGCTCAGTGGTAAAGCTTTTCACTTCTAAGCCAAAGGTCTTGAGTTCAAACCTCCTTAGGACCAAAATCAAATTTTTACTACTTGTTTTCTTCACATTTTCTATCAAACTTCAACATTTTCAAAAACCAATCAAAACTTCTCATTTTGAGATTATTTTTTGCACACTTACCATTTAATATACCTATTTTATGATTATGTCAAAAAAATCCAAAAAATATTTTCTTTTGATTATATTTTTATTAAGTCAAAAATGAAACATTTTAAGTACTTTTAGTACTTTTCAAAGATGTTTTCTTTCAAACTTTCAAAACTCAAATCTTTTCAAAACTTCTTGTGAATATACTTCACTTTTCAAAATCATTTTCAAAACCTTTTTCAAAACATTTCAACAAACTTACACACCTTTTTCCATGATCGACTCAATTTGAAGATAAAACCGAACCAGTTTTTTCCTCGAATTTCTTAATCGATCATGGGCCTCCCTCACGGTGTAAGTCCCAATCCTTTTTATGTACATATTAAATTTTCATTGTACATATTCAATCATCTTTGTAAATATTCAAGCATAAACAAACCTCGTTCATTTGTTTTCATTCGCTTGTTATACACCAATTCCATTGGTATTAAGAGAAGCATCATTTCCGGTGAAACTGCTCTTAAACCAATGGGTCTCCCTCACGGTGTAAGTCCCAACCCTCCTATGTACATATTCATTTCCTTGTACATAACCACCCCTTCGTGTACATATTCATTCCCTTGTACACATTCAAACTTGTAAATAATCAAGTTAACTTGCTTTAAACGCTCATTTTATACAACTAGCCTAACAACTAGGTTCCCCTTCAGCCTCCTCTTGGGCTTTGTACAAGATAATGATCGCGACTTTATCGTCTATTAATCAGCAGACTGCAAGTGCACAGTCCTATCGCGTAGTTTTAAAAGATATCGAACCCACAGAGACTATAAATCGAACTATTGTTATCCTAAGTTACGGTATACAGCTAAGGCGAATAATTCTTTAAGATTTTTGGTTAAGGAAAATATAATAAATAAATAGATATTAGTATGTAATTCGTCTAACCTAAGGGGATCTGAATTTCCACTGACGTGTTACTCAAGTTGAATAAAAATCCTATTTCAGCAAACAATATTCATCTAAAGATCCTATCTCAAACTGTCGCTCTGTTGAATCGGATCATGTAATTAAATCCTAACGTATGCTCTCGCTATCCCGAATTTAAAACACTTTTGAAAATAAATAAAGTTTAATCTCTTTTAAAAGCTGTCATGATCTTTAAAATTAATACCTAGTATCCACTATCTGGTTCTAAACCTCAAACTGTCGCTCTGTTGGTTTCTAACCTTAATCCAGTTTATTAACCTCAAACTTTCGCTCTGTTGGTTTCTAAACCTTTTAATAAATTAAATTAGATATCTAAATCAGAAAGAATATTTTTAACAACGTAACATTATGCCTTTATTTTGATTCCTTTGGTTCGATTAATTTACATACCAATATCAAAGCGATTTAGCCAAACATAGAATTTAGCATAAACAAACTAAACATGAAGATAAAAATTAAGAGCAACATGATAATTAAATTAAAAGTAGTAAATGATAATAATAGCAACAATAATAATAATAATAATAACAATAATAATAATAATGATAATAATAGCAATACAATAAAGAACACATAAATGAGAAATGAAGAACTTGAAATAAACTTCTATTATGATGACAAGATTGTGATCCAAGAGTACATAGATTGTAGGCCTAAAACTAATGGTGTGGTAGTTCCCCGATATGAGAAACTACCACTTTTACAAATATGATTTCTGCCTAAAACTATGAATAACGCTTCCGCGCACAAACTTGGATGTCTCTAAAATGAATGCTAACTAGTTTATATAGTGAGAAATTGTGGAAGTTATCATGAGAGAAGTAGTGATGATAATGGGAAAGTGGAGAAAGAAGTGGAAAAGTGGGAAGTTGAAAAGATCATGGGGTGATAATGGGAAGTTTGGCTGATGGGCCTAGCTTTGCTTCTGTAATTGGGCCTTTTATCTTTTCTTTTATATTTTGAGCATTTTTATTCATGTCTCCTCCATTTTTACTTCTTTTCTCGAAAATTCTTCATTTAATTAAATATCTGCAAAATAAACAAATACTAGCGTAATACAGAAAATAAAGTAATATAATTAAATAAAAATAGTAACATTGTTTATGAAAATTACGTCAAATATGTTATATAAATTCGTGTTATCAAACTCCCCTATACTTAAACCTTTGCTTGTCCTCAAGCAAAAATTAAAAATGAAAAATCACTTGAGCATATGTCAAACGCAATTATATAACACAATTCAATTTGTACTAGGTTGCAATTCAATTCTTTGTTGGATAACTCGAGTTTAGACTTTGACACCAAAATCACCGTAATAACACTAAACAACCCCATTTTTGCAGACCAATTTAAGTCATGAATTATAGCTCGACCTAATACTTTCGTTTTGTTTCACCCGTTTTCATTCTTGCGCAATCACATTAAGCCCTTTACCTTACGCGCACATAGTGGAGTAACCGGTTAGTGACTTTGATCTTTATAATCCAGCTAGAAGTCTTGGTAATTATATTTGGTACTCCTTTATCCAATTACAAATTGCGGGGGATCGGATCGTCATCCGCCCTACCAAGTTCAGCACCAGGGACCACTGAACCAATTCATAATGGATGTTTGCATAAATATTTTATAGTTTCTGCAACCGTTGAATTAAATGATCTGGTAAGGACCATCTAACTTAATAAGTGCATCTTCTAATAAAAATTTTCTTTAGAAATCTTGATCAATCACTTATATTCATCGATTCTCCACGTAGTTTGTCGTTTAAGGCGGTGCCGACTGCTTAATAAACTACTCGGGATTACTTTAAAACTAAGTCTTAAGGTGTTGGTATAATAAGTACTTAAATCAATCTAACACATCGGGGGTTTTAAAGTGTTAGGACGATAACAATTTTGCTAAGTCGCGCTCGAATTCTTATTTATAAAAATAAGCAACCTTAATACTAGTTGAATACGTCAATAAATGCGTTTTAATTTTTGTTAAAATTTGTCGTTATGGCTCAAGAAAAGGAGGAATTCGAATATGCACGAGAATTAAACATAAAAGACTAAAATTACATAAACATGTATTTTATTGAATGGAAATTTTGCGATACATAGAAAAAGGAAACTAAAAGGGAAAAACTAAATAGAGCAAAAAATAATAACGAACAAAGAAATGTTCTGACTCCCCCAAACTTAAAATAAGCATTGTCCTCAATGCGATAAAACCAGGAGAAATCAGAAAGGAGAAGGGTGGTCATCTCGAGCAGGGAATCATGAAGGCATGGCACGAATAATTGAAAAGCATGGAATCTTAATTTGCATGCCTTTTTAGTAATACATGTGACTTAGGCAAAAGAGATAAGGAACAATTTTGTAGACCACATGCATACATACTACATACTTGTATATATATATATATATATATATATATATATATATAGATGATTTAGAAATTTTTTTAATTAATAGGATATATATATAATACTAGTATATAATGCTTTTTAATTAATATAATAAATATTGGGAAAAATTGATTCGGTATATTAATAGGAGAAATGCGATAATTAAAATATTACTCAATTATAATTATAAATATTAACGTGAAATTTTTATTGAGTTTAATTATCGGTATTACGGGAAATAGTTCAAGCATCGAAGAAAGGGTGCAATAGATAACCGACTAAAAATTTAAAATTTAACATAAAATAGAAAAATTGAAAATACGAAAAAGAAAATTTAAAATTGAATGACTACTCGTTGATTTTCCATCGCCACTTATCAAGCCATCTCACATATCCCTCACCTTTTCTTTTCTTACGTCTGTAGAGCGGGTTATTCTTTCGAAATTTTGGTAGTGGTTCTGGATTTATAAGTTTTTCAATTTCGAGCTTAGTGATCTCGTCCATCGCCTCATAAGTTAACCTCACCCTTTTAAAAGTAATTATATCCCTAATTTTATGGTCCTCTAATTTTCGCTTTTTAGGCAAGACTTCCAATAGTGGTGAATTAGTATGGATATTTTTCAATACCGCAACGTACGTTTTAGATTGGGAGTCTACCGGAGTTTCCATAAAAATTTTCGGGAAGGGAATCAGTGGGATATAGTGATTCGGGATTACAATAGATGCTTCCTTCTCTACCTCTTTTACAACCTCCTCTTTGAACAGTGTTGATGGATTTTCATCAACCTCCCCTATTTTCTCGTCAGAACTTTCCTCGGCCACAACATCATTCTCCTCAAACTCATCATCGCTTTCTAGATTTCCAAGTAGTATTTCCATAATGGTTGTTTCAACATCCACATCTTTCTCGGGTAAAGGTCCTAGAAGGTTTTGTTCGAGTTGGGAGATTTGAGTCTCTAAAGCCATGCTGTGAGGTGCGAGGGATTCAACCATATTGGTTAGTTGGCTAAGGGTTTCATTATATTGAAGACTTTGTTTTCTTGCTTCTTCAATTTGGATAGTTTGTGCCTCTATAAAGTGCTCAATCATAGACTCTAACCTAGAGTTAGTTATCATCTCATCAGAATCCTCCATTGATGTTTCAAAATTAAAATCTTGCGATTCTTCAGAGTCTTGGAAGTAAGTTAAAGTCTCTTTTTGTGTTTCCCTATCGCGTTCTATCATCCTACATGATTCGTTAAAATCTTCCATTAATATTTCGAGATCAGATTTATATGGTTTTGGTGATTCTTCAAAATATTGGGCGTGATAATTGTAGGAAGAGTTTGGTTGAGGAAAGGTTTGGTTGAAATTATAAAGTTCTTGTGGTTCTTCAAAATATGGGGATTGGTAGTTTTGAGGGTAGTTAGGAGTAGGTTTGTGAAGCATTAAAGTTTTCCATCGATTTCAAGGTTGGATCTATGGGATTCTTGTGGTTCCTCATAATCGATAATGGGCATAGGAAAAATTTGGGTCATACATGGTAAATAAAATAAAAATGCCTTAGTCTATACGGTGTAACACCAGAGTTACAATATCGACTTAAATAGTCCCCGGCAACGGCGCCAAAAACTTGATCGCGACTTTATCGTCTATTAATCGAGATGCAAGTGCACATCCCTATCGCGTAGTTTTAAAAGATATCGAACCCACAGAGACTATAAATCGAACTATTGTTATCCTAAGTTACGGTATACAGCTAAGGCGAATAATTCTTTAAGATTTTTGGTTAAGGAAAATATAATAAATAAATAGATATTAGTATGTAATTCGTCTAACCTAAGGGATCAATTTCCACCGACGTGTTACTCAAGTTGAATAAAATCCTATTTCAAAAAACAATATTCATCTAAAGATCCTATCTCAAACTGTCGCTGTTGAATCGGATCATGTAATTAAATCTAACGTATGCTCTCGCTATCCGAATTTAAAAACACTTTTGAAAATAAATAAAGTTTAATCTCTTTTAAAAGCTGTCATGATCTTTAAAATTAATACCTAGTATCCACTATCGGTTCTAAACCTCAAACTGTCGCTTGGTTTCTAACCTTAATCCAGTTTATTAACCTCAAACTTTCGCTCTGTTGGTTTCTAAACCTTTTAATAAATTAAATTAGATATCTAAATCGAAAGAATATTTTTAACAACGTAACATTATGCCGTTTATTTTGATTCCTTTGGTTCGATTAATTTACATACCAATATCAAACGATTTAGCCAAACATAGAATTTAGCATAAACAAACTAAACATGAAGATAAAAATTAAGAGCAACATGATAATTAAATTAAAAGTAGTAAATGATAATAATAGCAACAATAATAATAATAATAATAATAATAATAATAATAATGATAATAATAGCAATACAATAAAGAACAAATGCGAAATGAAGAACTTGAAATAAACTTCTATTATGATGACAAGATTGTGATCCAAGAGTACATAGATTGTAGGCCTAAAACTAATGGTGTGGTAGTTCCCGATATGAGAAACTACCACTTTTACAAATATGATTTACGCCTAAAACTATGAATAACGCTTCGCACAAACTTGGATGTCTCTAAAATGAATGCTAACTAGTTTATATAGTGAGAAATTGTGGAAGTTATCATGAGAGAAGTAGTGATGATAATGGGGAAAGTGGAGAAAGAAGTGGAAAAGTGGGAAGTTGAAAAGATCATGGGGTGATAATGGGAAGTTTGGTGATGGGCCTAGCTTTATACGTAATTGGGCCTTTTATCTTTTCTTTTATATTTTGAGCATTTTTATTCATGTCTCCTCCATTTTACTTCTTTTCTCGAAAATTCTTCATTTAATTAAATATCTAAAATAAACAAATACTAGCGTGTGAGAAAATAAAGTAATATAATTAAATAAAAATAGTAACATTGTTTATGAAAATTACGTCAAATATGTTATATAAATTCGTGTTATCAGATAACTCATTTATTTGAGTTAGCCTCATCTTAGGCTTCATATAAGAAAACTCATTTACTGAGTTTAGCCTCCGCTTAGGCTTCATATAAGACAACACTCCCCTGCTGAGTCAGCCTCCTCTTGTGCTTCGTTCAAAAGAACTCCTCATTGAGTTTAGCCTTCTCTTGGGCATCAAACAAGAAAGAGACCTGGAAATCTCTTAATAGCCTCCTATTGGGCTTCTAATACAAAGAATCACCCGCGCTAGGATAGAACCCTGAGAGTATGATTTCTCGGTGAAATCACTCTTAAATCCTAAGATGATGGTTTCCCAGTGAAACCACTCTTAAAGCCAAAGCCAGCCATACCCTATAGCTTCCTCTTGAGCTTCATACAAGGACCCTCAATGACCCTCGGAATGCCTTCTCTTGGGCTAACAATACAAGGACGCTCGATGACCCTCGGAATACCTCCTCTTGGGCTTACAATACAAGGACCCACGGGCTTCTTAAAAGCATCCCCTAATCCAATCAATTTCTCCTCGAGATTTAGACATTTATCATCTCTATGGAAGAAGTATCTCATCTATCACATCACATACAATCAAATCTTTTTTCAAACACTTTTTAAAAAAAAAAACAAGAAAATATCTCTTAATTGTAAGTGGTAACACTTGTACACTCAAGCAAAACACCCAATGCTTACAAATAAAAGATTCTATCATTTTTCAAACATCTTTCTTAACTCGTAAGTGGTAACGCTTGTACACTCAAGCAAAACACCTATAACTTATGTTAAGGCCCAAATTATGGATATTTTGTAGATCATTTTGTGGTCCTTTACAATGTCTTTTGATTAATTAGTAGTATTTAGTATAGTATTTTGGTCTAATTATGTTTTTACTTAGTTTTTGTTTATAATATATTATTTAACTTAGTTTATATTTAAATTGTAGGTTTTTGATATTGATTCCCTCAAGCTTTGATTCAAGGAAACTTGAAGAGCTCTTGGGACCTTTTGAAGAAATTTTTGGAGGAAGAAGCATGCTACAGGTCGTGCTCAGCACGGTTGCAGCATAAGTGCGCTTAGCGCGGATAAGCGGGCTTAGCGCGGTCTGCGAAATCAGAAAAAGGGCAGTGACCTATGCCTCCAGCTTTTGGCTCACCTACTCTCTGTTTTTCACCCACTTTGCTGTGCAAAAAAAAACAGAAAAACACACTTCTTCTTCATCATTCATCATTGTTGTAATCTAGGGCATAGAATTGGCATTTGAATCTTGTTCTCATTGATTTTTCTTCCATGTTCATCATCTTCTCCAAAAATCTTGCAAGCAAAGCAACCATGAGAATGAGTAGCTAAGCTCTTTTTGTGTCAAGATTAGAGGTAGTTGACCTAACTTTGATGTATTTCTTTTAATCTCTTTGTGTATGAACATGGTTGATGATTTATATATGTTGAATATCTTTGTTCCACTATCTCTTTATGCTTTGAATCATGATTGAAAAATGATGTTTCAAAGTTGACCTAGGATATTCTTCCACTAATGAACAAATGCTATAAATAGATTTGTGAGTTAGTGTTTACTTGTATTGAACTTCATTATTATCATGTAAATCTTTGAATGATTTCTCACTACAACTATTGACATGATAATAATGAAGTTCAATACATTTTTCATTAAGATGACATTCGTCTTTGTCTCTTAATAACATCCCGTTGCTTCCACTAGCATAAGTGGGAACTACGATTGCTCTGACTTTCTCAACATCCCTTTGAGAATACGTAGGCACAAGGTCTCATCCTTGGCGAGCAAACTTCTTTCTCCCTCAAACAAAATAAACCATAGTTCCCTTTAGATCCGAGCTACAAATTCTCTGGTTCCCATTAAGGGATATGTATGCAGAAGATCCCAATGATCTTTGCGAGCACAATAATAACAAAACCTAGGATCCCACATAAACTACCCTTCTTAAAATCCAAAGGAGAAACTTTCCCAACAACAAAAATAGCAATTTTAAAACACACAAACATATCAAACTATTCATATATAAAGCTATAGATAACTATATATATTTAGGGTGCCACATTTATTCCCTTTATATAACAAACCCCCTTGCCCGGAATCTCCCCAATGCGTTGCGTCTAGTTCGCGCTAGTCGTAATGCATATCATATCAATTGAGGGTATTGTAGCTTTCCCCTTTTTCATAATCATTTTTCTTGTGTTGGAAATAATAAAGCTTGATGCTCGCGGCATCTTTATAAACAAATCAAAAGAGTAAATCGTTTCGAGCCAGAGAATCCGAATTGCGATTCGATTTCCTCGTGCGTCACTTTTTAACGCGAACACATAACATGGCGAACAATGGAGAAATTCATCTTTTCGGGGATTTCATATTGGAAAGCAAATTGGTAGGTGTTCTTTCGAAGGGCAAGAAGTTTACTTAGTATGGAGGGGATGGAAAACTATGAGTCGTATTGACCGATTTCTTGTTTCGGATGCAATTGTGAATATGTGGAATGTTATTGGGCAATTGCTAAGAGATAGAGATATATCAGATCTTTTCCCAATATGGTTAGTAGTGGACAATGTCAACTGGGGCCCCAAACCATTCAAGTTCAATAATGAATGGTTCTCTCATAGTTCTTTTCTTCCTTTTGTTGAGAAGGAATGGAAGGAAATTTGGATGATCGGTAGAGGAGATTTTGTGTTGAAAGAAAAATATTCGAATTTTAAAAGGAAGGTTACGTGAATGGAATTCAAATGTATTTGGTAGAATAAATTTGGATGGAGGTGGAGGATAGAGTGAAAATTATAAATGAAGGAGATGGCTTGTTGGAAGACTTGGTAGGGGATTAAGTAATCGATATTCTAAAAGATAGAAAATAAGCAACTAGAAGTTTTTGGATGAAAATGAGAATTAAAGAAAATATGCTTGCCCAAAAAGAGAAAGTGAAATGGCTCAATGAATGGATAGTAATAATAGTTTCTTCCATAAAGTTATGAAGGAAAGAAGAAGTTATAATGATATCGGCCCGTTACTTGCTTTAGGAACTCCTCTCGATTCGGTGGAGGATGTTAGGGAGGAGGTGTGGGATCATTTTGCGAAGAAATTTAAAATGATAGAAGGGGAGAATTTGACACTTGAAGGAATGGAGTTTTATCGAATTAGTATGGAAGAAAACGAGAGTCTTGAGATTCCGTTTCAAGAAGAGGAGGTTAGGGAGGCGATTTGGGAGTGCGGGAATTCCAAGAGTCTGGGTCCCGATGGGTATACCTTTCTTTTCATCAAAAGATGTTGGCACTTTATCAAGGAGGATTTCATTCATTTCTTTAATTGTTTTCATTCCAGTGAGGCTTTAGCTAAAACGGTTACCTCATCGTTCTTAACCCTTGTTCCAAAGTCTCCTAACCCGGTTGGTCTAGATGATTATAAAGCTATTTTTTTGGTGGGTTGTATGTATAAAGTGGTTGTAATACGGTGGGAGAACTGACTTTAAGGAATTTATTTTGCTTTTTATCGCAAATGTTGCGGATAGCAAGAGTCGCCACCGACTTTTCTTTTATCCAATTAAGGGAAGGTGAAAAGAACAGAAAAAGACCTTCGTTAGATTCTGAGTAAGGGAGAAGGTTATGAAAAGGGAAGGTATTAGCACCCCTTTTCATCCGTAGTTATCTACGGGCTCTTTGTTGCTTCTAGCTCATCTTTAATAATTGCTTTCTGTGTGTGTGTTTGAAAAATGATTTTGAAAAGGCATTTCGCTTTGACTTTGTAATGATTCATGTTGGAATGTATACAAAGTGTTCGGAAATGTTTCGTTTTGAAAAGAGTTTGAACTTTGACAAAAGTGTGAGGTGTAAAAAGTATTTTGATAGAGCAAGCAACTAAAAATCTTATTACCTACTCAGAATGGTCGTTTTCGTGTTGTTTTACTTTCCTTTAGAATAGTGCTATCCATACCATTAGTTGGTAGGTAACCCTATTCGTTGGATGTAAGAAGGGACATTCGAAGGGACATCGGATGGTCATAGAAGGTAACTTGTAGGAGTATCCTAGCACATTCGAAGGGACGATCATCACTTTTCGCAGGCAACAATCAAGGGACGAGATCATGTTTTCGTAGGCCACGTCGAGGACTCATGATCTTTGATTCGAAGGACTATGATGATAATGTTTGTACGCAACGGTGCAAGGATACCTCTACGTTCGAGGGACTTGACCATTTATTCGAAAGGCAACGAGAGAGAATAGCCCTAAGGGGTGCATGTGTGAAAGGAGTGTGTTAAATTCAGATATATTATCTTGCAATTATAGGTGATCTACGTTCGTTTTTATCTTGTCATACACGCCTAATTACTAGTAGTTTATAGGGTGCGGAAAGTAAATTGCGGAAAGTAAATGTCCTACGCTATTACATGGCTTTGGGCGATATAATAGGAGTCGGAAAATAAAATCCTAATTAAACTATTACATCCCATGAGCAGTTACATAATATTGGAAAAGAATGCGAGAAAATAAATCCTAACTATTACAACCTGTAAGCAGATACATAATAATCGGAAAAGATAAGAAATTCGCATAAGAAAAAATATGTTAGTAATAAAAAAAATTTAGTTAGGAAAAAGATTTTAGGTTAGTAATCCTAATTAGATGATAGAATAATTTTTTGGGAATTTTCTGGATTGGTTTTGATGAGAAAAAGTAATTAAAAGTCAATTTTATGGTTAATTAACAATTAATTAAAATATGCATGCAAAAATATTAATTTTCATGTCAAAAATTAAATAAACATTTTTCTGATTAAAATGCAAAAAGAAAATATTTTGGTGATTTTTTAATGCATGAGAAAATTATTTGAAGATAAAATAAATTAAAATAGAAAAAATCTGAAAAGATATAAGAAAAAGAGTTAGTTTGCAAAGTGTTAAAAAATATGTTGCAATGTCGGGGATCGAACCAAGGACTCCTAGGATAAACACGCGCCTCCCTGACCAACTGAGCTAGCCTGCATTCGTGTTAGTTAAATGAAACAAAAACAATATAAACGAAATAACTTCCTGGGCCCCAGAACGCGCGCGAAGATCTTCATCTTCCCCATTTGAATTTCTTAAAACACATGTTTTTACCTACGGATTTTGTCCGTAGAAAAAGCCTATAGTGACGGCTTTGTTCGTCACTAAAACCCCTGCAAATATTCAAAATCAAATACAAGCCATATAAATTCATTGTGAGTACATGGTTTGATTGCAAATTGGTCCCTGAGTTCAATGGTACCGGTCGTTTGGGCTAATTTTGTTTAAAACGTAAAGCCCCAAATCAAAGCTATGAACCCTAGCCATGGCATCTCGTGATTCCTGTACTCAAAACACAATTAACCAATGCAGAAAGTTTCGAAACTCCATTCTAAACACAAACAAACAATCAAAACATGTTAAATATGCATGAATAATCAAAATCGATTTTGAAAGTTTTGAAGCAAACCGACACTGTGATTTCGTGATTCTGGGCTTGTTGATGGCTTGTGAGTATCTGGAATGAATCAGTGAACCTCCAGGAATATATTGGAATGCTTAGAATTGGCTGAATCGATCTGGAACTAGGACTGCAAGTAGCTTGTACCACACGGATTTTTTGAGCTTTGTTACGGTTCTTAGAGGCAGAATTTTCGTCCTTGTGTCATGTAAATGCCTTGTGTACTTATAGTGGATGGATTTAGGTCAAGAATCATGAAGAAATAATGTACCAATCAATGAGAAAATATTTGATTTGGTATAAAACCAAATATTGCCTTTTTGATCAAATTTCAATCAATTCCTTTGCCAATTAATGCAAATTTCAAATTTTCCAGCTTGTATGGCTTGCTTGGACCTCAAGAATGAGAGAAAAATCCAATTTGCATTTAATTTTGATTTTCTACCTTTTATTTTAATTTAATTGGCTTTTAAATGATTAAAATCCAAAATAAATAGAAAATAAAAGATAAAATCCGTGGCCTTGGGCTTGGAGGTTCCAATTCAGCTGAGGAACAAGTTTGAAACAAGAAAAGTTAGGCCCATTTGCAAAATTTCGGATTTTGTCAAGTATTTCTCTTTGTGCACCTCCTCAAAAATGCTCAACTTGTGCAAGGTGTATCTTGCTTAATTTTTAACATTTTTGGGTGTTCTTGGAATTTTTGGAAATCTCTATATGTCCTTTAAACAACCTCTTTGGTTTCATATCAATTGAGGTTTCCATGCTCAATAACACTTCTTTACAAAAATTTGACTTTTTGTTGACTTTGAAAAGGACCTGTAATGTTTTGATCCATATCTTTCAAATGAAGCATTTTCTGACCAAGCTTGTGCGACATGAAGTTGTAGAGAATTGAATTCTCTTCGAAATAAGATGTGGTGAAAAAATTTCTGATAAAGTATGTGAAAGTTATGCCTGGTCAAAGTTCTGTTGACTTTTGTCTGAGAAAGCCCAATTTAGAAACTTTGACTTTTGATCAAATCTTGAGTTTTCTTGATGAATCATGATCAACCCTTGATCAAATGATGAATGTTACTTCAAAATGTTGATGTTGACCAAAAATTATGAAGTTTGACTGTATGTTGACCACAGTTGACTTTTTGTCTAATACAACTGTTTTTCAACTATCTGAGCAATTGTCTGAGGAAACTTGACTTGTAAGGATTGAAACTTGACATGAAGATTCCTTGAAGCATATGATGAGGCATGATGACCACTGGAAATGTTGGAGGATCCCTGGATTTGAGGATAGCCAAACCCTAGTTTAGGTTGATTGTCTAGGAGAGGGTTTGTCTGGTCAACCCTTGTGAAATCCTTGAGTATGGATATGAGAAATGTCTTGAGAAGTAGGAGGGAAAATTTTGGGGTATGACAGCGGTGACTAAGGTTTTGGCAGGTAGACTTTAAAGAGTGTTGCATTCTATTGTGTCCCTATGCCAAAGATCTTTTGTGTCAGAGAGACAACTTCTTAGCGGGGTTGTAGTAGCGAATGAAGTGGTGGATTATGCTATCAAGGAAAAGAGGAATTGTCTCTTATTCAAAGTGGACTTCGAGAAAGCTTATGACAAAGTGGATTGGCGTTTCCTTAATTTCTTGTTGAATAAGATGGGTTTTGGTGTTAGGTGGAGTAAGTGGATTGAGTTGTTGGTGTTTCATAGTAATATGCCGGTTCTTGTTAATAGGATTCCAACAAGGGAATTTAAGGTAGAAAAAGGGTTGAGACAAGGTGATCCGCTATCTCCTTTTCTATTTAATTTGGTAGCGGAGGGATTGACAAGATTAGTTGGGAGATCCATGGATTTGGGGGAATATTGTGGCTTTGGAGTTAATGGTTATTGTACCATTGATATTCTTCAGTTTGTAGATGACACTCTTTTGGTAGGAGAAGGTTCATGGAGGCATGTTTGGGAAATTAAGTCGGTGTTGAGAGCTTTTGAGCTTGTTTTCGGATTAGGGATCAATTATCATAAAAGCAAGTTGATTGGTTTGAATATGAATCCTTTTTTGTGTGGAAGTAGCTTCTTTTGTTCTCTCTTGCAAGGTAGAGTCTAGAAAATTTACTTTCCTTGGCATTTCAGTGGGATCTAATCCAAGAAAATATGCAACTTGGGCGCCACTAATTCTTAAGATGAAAAAGAGGCTCTTTGGGTGAAAAAATAGATTTCTTAACCTAGGAGGCAGAATTACTTTGTTGAGTTCTATTATGTGTTCCATCTCTATATTCACTATGTCCTTTTACAAGATGTCATCGAAGGTGGCAAAAGATTTTATGAGTATTCAAGGTAACTTCTTATGGGGTGAAGTGGAGGGAACAAGGAAGATTCATTGGGTGAGTTGGAAGAAAGTTTGTCTTCCTATAGAATTGGGAGGATTAGGTGTGAAATTTTCATCGAATTTTAACTTATCTCTTTTTAACAAGTGGAGATGGAGAATTTTACTAGGGGAAGACAATCATTTGATTGATATTCTAAAGGATCGTTATAGGGATGTGGCTATGAAGGTGCATTGTGGAGTTGATTCAGATTCTCAATCTAAGTCAAATTGGTGGAAGGACATAATAAATATTGGAAAGTTATCCTCTTTTGATCTTATTTCGTCTTTATGTAAGCGAGTTATCAGGAACGACTTTCACATTCCTTTTTGGGAATCAAAGTGGTTGGGAGATGCTTGCTTAAGAGATGAATTCCCTGATTTATTCTTGTCATCTTGTTTGAAGCGAGTTTCGGTGGCTGGTATGAGAGGACGAATGAAGGGATTTTGGTTTTGGTGGGTGATAACACGAATTTATATAGCATATTTGATTTAATTCTCATAAATAATGTTAGTAGTTTTGTTTAATTATTTTATTTTATTTTAGTATTATGCCGACATTTTTATTGTTTCAGATATTTAGGTTATGCGGAGATTGATTAATAAAATAGAAGAAATTGAGAAAAAATTGATTCAAAAAGCAAAAGAAATGAAATGGAGGTGATATAGCAAAGGATGGGTATTGAAGAAGTAAAGAAAAATATTTGAAGGCCCAAAACGAGCCCAGCAAGGGGAGGCGCTCGCCTCTGGCCCTTGAGGCCCCCGTCCCCATACTTAAGGCGCACGCATGCCCACTTTCTTTTCATCAAACCATTTGCCACGTCATCCAATATCTTCCAACTTCTCCTATTTTCTTGCCACGTTTCTACGCACTAAGTCGATTTCATTTGCTACATTTTAGGAAGACTAAGACCATGACGTGCTAGATTTTTGGAAAAGGAAGTTGCAAGTAAGAACTATATAAGGAACACACTGGACCAATAAAAGGGGTCGGCATTTTTACCAAACAATGGCAATATTTTTCCAGCATTCTTATTATTTTTAGATTCAAGTTTTGTTCTTAGTTTTAGATTTTCTTTCTTTTAGTTCTAAGCAGTTATAATTTTCTCACAACAATTTATACACTGGAAATTGTTGTGTACTTTTAAATGATCTAACCTTACGTTAGATCTACTGCTTTTTATTTCTTGTCTTATTTTTCTTTTGATTCAAGAGTTTCAAGAGTAGATCCAGCCAGCCTGTGGTGGAGTACTCTGCATTTTTGAAGAACAAGATTAATTGCAGTATTCTTATTTTAGGTTCCTAAATATTTATTAGCTTTAATTTATTTGCAAGCCATTTATTTGTATGTTTCTGGATATGCCTAAATATATGAAATATTGTTGTTTATGCATGATTGAGTTAATAAATATGTCTGGCTAAACCGATTAGATATCGGTATGTAAATTAATCGAACTAAAGGAATCTGAAATAAACTGGCCTAATATTATTTTGTTAAAAAATACTTTTCTGGCTTTAGTATCCAATTGAATTTATTAGAAGGTTAGGAAATCAACAGTGCGAAAGTTTGAGATAAAACAAACTAGGTTAAGGTTAGAAACCAACAGAGCGAGAGTTTGAGGTTTAAAACCGGATAGTGGATATTAGGCATTGATTTTAATTACATGATCCGATTCAATAGAGCGAGAGTTTGAGATAGGATTTTTAAATAAATATTGTTTCCTGAAAAGAGTTTTTATCACTTAAGCACCAGGCCAGTAGAACTTCGGATTCTCGAAGTTTGACAAATTACATACCGATATTCGTTTAATTAATATTTTTTATCTAGATTTAAGTTATTTCTCTTTAATCATCATCCCAAAAGAATTATTGGCCTTAGCTATATATAGTAACTTAGGATAACAGTAGATTGATTTATAGCCCATGTGAATTCAATATCTTTTAAAACTACGCGATAGACTGTGCACTTGCAGTCTGGACTATTTAGACGATAAAGTCGCTATCAGTGGGATTTAGGTATTAATATCATTTTGTTTTCTCCCGAAGAGAGAAATCAATTGGGGTCCGTTAGACTTAATTTAGAAGAAGTCATGTTGAGGCCGTCGTGGGCGGACAAGGTGGTGTGGATGGGGGAAACTAGTGGTATTTTCTCGATTTCTTCATGATACAGTTTTTATGAAAGAAGTGGAGTTTCTTTCGTCCCGCGTAGTAGAGAGAAAGTAGCTTTGGGTAAGATTTGGAAGATGGACGTCCTGTTCAAGGTAAAAGCTTTTGGTTGGAGATTTTTGTTGAATAGACTTCCTATGAAGGATTTATTGGTAGTAAGAGGAATTTCTTTTCAAAATGATTCTTTACTTTGTTCTTTTTGTGGGAGGGAGGTGGAGTCTTTAGACCATCTTTTTTACAAGTGTAGTGTGATAAAGTATGTGTGGATAGAAATAGCTATTTGGTTAGATAAACCGGTAGATAGAAACGAAAATATTCTTTCCAATTTTTGGGATTAGTATTATTTTTGTAAAGAAAGGAAGGTAAAAGATAGCAAATTGGGTGTGGTGTGGTTGACCTCTATGTGGATAATATAGATTGGGAGGAATGGTATATGTTTCTGGGTAGATAGGTGGGATGTGGATAACTTGGTTTGAAGTATAATTTTTTTGGTTTGAAAGTGGTCATTCTTAGGAGATATTGTTCATCTCAATTATAATTTCTATGATTTTAACAAAGATCCTTTGCTTTTCCTATCAAAACTATAATTAATAGATAATCTCTTCTTCTATTTGTTTTGTCGGGTTTTGACTATTCTCGTTTTATTGCGTAAAAAGGTTAGAGAACCCTTAGTTCTCTCATTAATATAATTGCCTACACAAAAAAATTATTATAAAACAGTATCAAATACGTATATAATCAAAATCTTTAAATTTGTAAGTCATGTCAATAGTTTAAAAATAAAAATGTTTCTTAGGGAGATACACGTATTTGATTTACAGTCTAAAACACCGTACATATTTTTTTTTCTCATAAAAATAATACTTTAAAATACTTGTTTTATTGGGAAAACTACTTTATGAGTGGGCCAAAATACAAGGTGAGAGTTAGAGAATTTTTCCTGCTACTCCTCAGTTGAATCTGGCACTCCCCTCTTAAATAGGGTTATTTTATCAAAATATCCCTGTAAAATATCAGAGAATTCAAAATTTTCAGCACGTACCGGAAATTTTGGAAAAGTTACCATTTTATCGTCCTTAATACTGTAAAATTCAAATGTCCGGTACCGTAAATTTGAAATTTCCAGTACTTTTTTTGTACCGGAAATTTCAAATTTATGGTATGTATTTTTAGTTTACACTCGTACCGGAAATTTGAAATTTCCGGCATGTGTTTCAGTTTACAATGGTAACGGAAATTTGAAATCTCCAGTACTGTTTTTGTACAGAAAATTTCAAATTTCCGGTATGTATTTCAGTTTACATTAATATCGAAAATTTGAAATTTCTGGTATAGAAACAGTACCGAAAATTTCAAATTTCCGATAATACTGTGACTTAAAAAAAATTTAATTTTTTTTACACTTTTATTTAAATAGAATACACAAATATAATTAATGTCATACATTGAGACATTATAAATATAATTAATGTCAACAAATATAATTAATGTTATACATAAATACATTACAAATAAAATACAATCACTCCCCTGACAGTACTTTCCAATGTCTGATCCAACCCGCATATGTTGATTCTCATCCTTTTGCAACAACAGAACAATTATCCCTCCAACGCTCTATGACGGGAGACAATGGACAATCAGATTTCAATTTTAGCAGAACCCAATGATTTGTGTTGACAAAACTAATTGCAACAATTGTATGACGATTTGTGTACAAAGGTGGAGGTATGAGCAGCGGAAAAAATGTCCTGCTATGACTCATGGATAAAGAAACAAAAACAACACCATATCTACAAGCAATAGGGTAACCCAGATCTGAAATTGACATCCATTTATCCTTACCCTGAGGACCCAAGTGTTTCACGATTAATGAATTCCTCACATAAGACACAGAATCGTAGAACACCTTGGAAAACAATGTTTCGTGTTGATGGATATGAGTATCCAATTGCCTTCTAACATCAAAACATGTGTCACATCCCAACGCAGTTGCAATACAACGATAATCACAGTTTTCATCTGGTTCTACATCAATAATATCTTCAATGTATGGATGAAAGAAAGTAGGAAACTGTGGCAAGTACTCACCTTTTGCAGAATTGGTACAAGGTTGCCTATGAATCGGTATGGTTGACGATTAACTCTCACTTGGTTGTGTGCATGATTTCTTTGTAGTCTGACTCCCTTGCATGATCTATTTGTAGTTTGAATGGGCATTTAACTTCCATAGAATAAGTGCCATCGAAAGGAGCTGCAGCTTTATTTTTCTTTTTGTAATTACCTCCTTTGTCACAGTTCATAATCAATTTATCCTTCCTCCCTCGCATACCATTATTAGCGTCGGATCGGATTGTAACAACAGCAATACTATGAATTTTTTCAATAGACTGTTTCCATTCTAGAACTTTCTCTCGTGATTCAAAAATCTGGCAATCACATAAATGTATAATTAGCTAACTTCATCAATGAAGAAAAAAAATAAAAATGTGAAGTCAAGTAAGCATATCGTATCAGTGGTGAAGTACTGCGTAAGACCAATACACAAATCCGTAGAAGAAGCTGAAGCTGCCGATTCAGAACCACAAATATATAACACTTCATCTGCCATACCAGAAATTTCAGGTTTAAACGAAATTTCCGATATATACTGAAAATTTGGAATTTCCGGTATTATTTATGTACCAGAAATTTTGGAATTGCCGGTACGTGAAATAACGAAAACAAATATACCAGATTTTTGTAAATGTCCAGTATATTGATACCGGAAATTTGTAAATAACAAAGAATTTCCGGTATTCGCCAATAAACAGTACCGGAAATTTTCAGAGACCCACCAAAAATTTAATTTTTGGTTAATTTTATCAACAGTAAAAAAAAATTTCAAAAAAGTTAAAACTTTCAGTAAATATGATCAAAAATATTTTCGGAATATGCAAATGGGGTGGCAGGTAAAAATTCTGAGAGCTAATGTACCCAAGAAAAATGTAACTTTAAACAACTTTGCAGTTTGTAAGCTACTTACATTGTAAATTTTGTTTTTATGATGCAACTGAAATTTATATAAAAGTTAGTAACATTTCAGCAAATGCTTACATATACAACCTCATGTTAGAATATGTGTATAATTCATGTTAGATAGAGATCGAAATAGCTTGACTGTTTCGAATAAGATAGTATTCGAATAAGGTAGTGATCGAACAGCTTGGCTGTTCGATATGTTGCCCTTTAGTATGTAGTTTCGAATGAGTTGGACTTTAGATATTGGGCTTTAGTTTAGTTTACACTATTAGGCCCAGAAAATGTGTATATATAAGGAGCATTTCCTTATATGCAAAATAATGCTTTTCAATCAATTTTACAATATACAACTTTATTCTCTTCTCCTCTTAAACTTCTTCTTCTTCTTCATCACAATTATATTTTCTTTCATCCTCTGTTCCAACAAATTGGTATCAAGAAGCTCGGTTGCGATTCAAGGAGAATCAAATGGCAAACGGAACAACAACGTCACGATTCCAAAGAATCTACCGGTTTTCAAAGGAGAAAACTACCAATATGGGTTGCACAAATGAAGGTTATTTTCGATTTCAAGATGTTGTTGAAATCTTGAATGAAGGTGTATCGAGCTGGAAGCAATGCGACGGAAGCCAAAGTCGCAGATAAAGATCGAGGAAGAAAGACCGCAAAGCTTTGTTCTTAATTCATCGGTGTAGATTCGATGTCTTTGAGAAGATAATTGAAGAAGAATCGAAAAGAAGCATGGGACAAGTTAAATAACTTGTATGGCGGAGGAGAAAATTGAAGAAGGTGAAGTTGCGAGAAAGCAATACGAATTGATGCACATGAAGGATGATGAATCAATTTCGCATACTTCTCAAAGATTGTGACATTGACGAATCAAATGAAAGCATGTGGCGAAACCATCACGACCGCAGAAAATAGAAAAGGTATTGAGATCCTTAAGCAGATTTTGACTATATTGTTGTAACAATTGAAGAAGCAAAGACTCTTCCGAGATGAAGTTAGAAGAACTTCAAGCTTCATTAGAGGCTCATGAGATGAGATCAAGCAAAGAAACTCGAGAAAGAGAGAAGGTAGTGAACAAGCATTGTAATCAAGATTCAAAGAAAGTGAAAAATCGAAGTTTCGAAAGCATCTTGCGGTGATGAGAAGTCAAGCAAGAATGCCGATTCGAGAAAAGGTATGGGCAACAAGTATTCGAAGAAAGTTGACAAGAAAGATAAGCAATGCTACAATTGTCAAGATTTTGGTCACTTACCGAGACCGTCGAAGGAAGAAAGTAGAAAGGACGAAGAAAGTGATGAAGCTCAATATGCACGAGCGAGATGTTGATTCGATGATGTCGATGATGGTTAATTCTCAATCGAATTCGAGAAAACCAACATGTGGTATCCGGATTCGGATGCGCAATCATATGACCGCAACAAAATTGGTTCAAAAACTAGATGAGTCGATAAAAGGGTGATAAAGTTTGCTGATGGAAGACACATCGATTCTACCGCAAAGGAGATATTTCGATTGCCGTAAAGGATGGTGGAAAAGCTACTATCATCGAGGTATTGTATGTACCTCTATGACAAGTAACTTGATAAGTGTAGGTCAATTACTTGCAAAAGGATTCGTGGATGAAACTCGAAAGGAATGAGATGAAAGTCTATAGGGTCGATGGGAGGCGATCATGAAAGCGCCATTGGCGTAAAACAAGACGCTCAAAGTAGAACTCAACACATCGATCACAAATGTCTTGCTACGATGACGTAAGAAGACAAGAATTGGCTATGGCACCACGGTATGGACATCTAAACTTCGTAGTTTATGCATGCTCAATCGTAAGAAGATGGTGGGTGGTTTGCCTTATGTGAAGGAACCAAAGCAAGTATGTGAGGAATGTCAGCTAAGCTGCAAGGAAGGCATTCAAACATGACTTGCCCATGAAATCCAAACGCAAGTCGGAGCTAGTTCACTCGATGTATGTGGACCATTTGAAGTAAAATCAAATGGAGGACACGTATTTTCTTACGCTTATTGATGAATTCACCGGCATATATGGATTTACATCATTGAAAGAAAAGTGAAGTATTCACACGCTCAAGAAGTTCAAATTGCACGAAAGGCAAAGTGGTTGCAAATTGAAGAAGTTGAGAACCGACGGTGGTGAATACATCACGAATTTGCCAAATTGTAATGGGGAAGGTATAGAGCATGAAGTTATTGCACCCTATACACCTCAACACAATGGCATAGTCGAGAGGAAAAGCAGTATCGAACATGACAAGAAGTATGTCGAAAGCTAAAGAAATGCCTAAAGATTTTAATGGGCAGCCGACAAAGATACATTCGAACAGTGTCCAACGAAAAGGATAGTTGAAAACACCTCATGAGGCTTGACCGATCAAAGCCAAGTGTAAGTCACTTGAGTTTTGGATCAATGTGTTTCGTACATGTACCGAACAATTGAGAAGAAAACCGGATGATCAAGTGAAGCTATGGTTCTTATAGGTTATCATTCGACCGGTGCGCATGTCGTATTCACCAATCGAAGATAAACTAATAATCGAGAGATGTTCGAATCGACGAAAGCAAAGGTTGGAATTGGAGTCAAGTTCAACACGAATCGACACTATTATAACCGTGTTCAAGAAGATCCACAAAATGAGTCCTCGAATAGTCGGCGAACAAGGTAACACTTCAACTAGTCGAAATGAAGAACCACCTGAGCAAAGTGAAAGAAGGTCGACAAGAACAAGAACCGAATCAACTAGGCTAGCTGGGTATGAAAGATTCTCGATCAAGTGATTGATGATGATGGTGATCTAGTTGAAGAAGCCATGATGATGGTCAAGCGAACCAATCGATTTAAATGAAGCAATGGGTAATTCAATTGGTACGAAGCCATGAAAGAAGAACTCAAAGCCATTGAAAAGAACAAGACTTGGGAGCTTGTCGAAAGAACGAATAAGAAGCCAATTGATGTAAAGTGGATATACAAGGTGAAACGAAGGCCAAATGGAGAAATTGCTACAAAGCAAGGTTGGTGGCTAGAGGCTTTCTGGCCGTGAATAGACTTCGAAAGTATATGCACCGTTGCTAGGCTTGAAACAATTCGAATAGTTGTTTCGACAGATACGTGGATGGAAAATGCATCACCGGATGTAAAGTCAAGATTCTGAATGGACCATTAGAGGAAGAAGTCTATGTCACTCAACCACCGGATTCGACGTCAAAGGACGGAGTCAAGGTATATAGATTACGTAAGGCTCTCAAGCAAGCTCGAGCTTGGAATAAAAGAATAGATAGTTTCCTAATCGGGGTGGTTCACAAAGTGTGTCTCGAACATGGAGTGTATGTGAAAGATGTCGACGGTGTCACCGAATCATTTTATGCCTCTATGTAGATGACTTATCGACATCGGAGATGAAGAAGTCGAGATAACAAAAGTCAAGTCGGCTAATGCAAGAATTCAAATGTCGATCTAGGTAATCTCTCATATTTTCTAGGAATGGAATTCAAAATACCAAGAAGGAGTATTCTTGCATCAAACCAAGTATGCTCAAGATATTCGAAAAGGTTCAACATGAGCAATCAGAAAGAAGTCACACTCCACTAGAGACAGGAGCAAAGTCAAGAAAGAATCAAATGATAAGTTTGTAAATTCGACATTGTACAAACAGATCATTGGATCCTTGAGATATCTTTGCAATACAAGGCCCGATATTTGCCAAAGTGTGGGGTTGTTGAGCGATTTATGGAGAAACCTCAAGAGTGTCATCTCAATGCAAGAAAGAGGTGTTGAGATACATAAAAGGAACCGTCAATCATGGGTGTTACCGCCAAAGAAGTCAAGAGCAACACAAGCATTGAAGTTCATGGATATACTGATTCGGACTTCAGTGGAGATCAAGATGAAAAGAAAAGCACTGCAGGCTACATCTTCATGATCGAAGGTGCTCCAATCTCCTGGAGCTCGAAGAAACAAAGCATTGTGGCTTTGTCATCATGTGAAGCGAATATGTAGTCGCATCATATGCAGCATGTCAAGCAAAGATGGATCGAAATGTTACTTGAAGAACTCAAGATAATGGAGCCAAAGAATATAAAGTTATTTGTTGACAACAAATCATCAATTAACTTGGCTAATCATCCAGTGTGTCATGGTCGGAGCAAACACATTGAAAGGAGGTATCATTTTCTGAGAGATCAAGTGAACAAAGGGAAGATCGAAATAAAGTATCGCAAGATAAGTTCAACTAGTGACATATTCACTAAACCTCAAGAAAACAGATTCAAGAGTCGAAGGGAGCATCGGGATGAGAAGTCTCGAGAACATGAATTAAGGGGGTGTGTTAGAATATGTGTATAATTCATGTTAGATAGAGATCGAAATAGCTTGATGCTTTAATAAGATAGTATTCGAATATAGTGATCGAACGACTTGCTCGATATGTTGCCCTTTAGTATGTAGTTTCGAATGAGTTGGACTTTAGATATTGGGCTTTAGTTTAGTTTACACTATTAGGCCCAGAAAATGTGTATATATAAGGAGCATTTCCTTATATGCAAAATAATGCTTTTCAATCAATTTTACAATATACAACTTTATTCTCTTCTCCTCTTAAACTTCTTCTTCTTCTTCATCACAATTATATTTTCTTTCATCCTCTGTTCCAACAATTACTAACAATGAAAGCCTTAAATGTTAAATGTTTCAACTTCATTAACTAAATAATTTCAATTAAGAGAAAATCAGATCAAGTCAAATAAAGCCACTTAACACATAGAAAACCACGTAGCATGTGTATAGTATACATGGCTTAACTTAAACATCTGAACAATTATAGCATTCCATATGATGATAGAATTTTATTGAAGTTGATGGCCTAGAAAGAAAGAAACAACTCACCAACCTGTCTTAACTACAGTTCTACACTGACCACACAACACTTCTTAGCATTAATATACACAACATGTCTGGTTTCTTATATCATCTAGGATAGTCGTCAAAATGGAGTGTCTATCCCAAGCTTGCAACAGTTAGTTCAAGAAATAATCAGCATGATGAAATCACTTCAAGTGGCCCAAACACCAGACCCTGAAAACCATCCTGACAAAACTGATCAAGTTTCAGATAAAAGCATAGTTATTCCCAACAAACATGTTACTATAGCTGATAGCATCAAAAGTGAACATTCAAGGTACGGTCAGATATATAATCCTCTATATTTTATGCATGATTTGAGGATAATTACCACTAGTTCTTTTTGTATGAATGATTTTTTTTCGTTCTTTGTAGGTTTGCTGCTCCTCGAATCCCAACAGACTATTCGATTGAAGTCCAGGAAACCACGTATAATGTACACAAGGTATCGATAAACATCATAATATAAAACCTTATAAATGAGAAAATCAATGATCTTCTGATTTATCTTCAGTAAAACTATTCCGAATAGTATCATATCATCAACAGTGTACATGAAGGACAGGATAGTGATACATCATAACACTGTCTGAATTAGTAATCTCTCATATCAATGATTGATGCTGACTGATGAAGAGCACAATTCTGTTAATAGAGCATAAACCTTTTATTCTTTTCTCCCTAGTGCGCGTGCGTGTATGTGTGGTGTGTCCATGTGTCTTTTCCCTACCAAACATTTTGATAGGGAAAGAGGGGGAAAAGTCCCTCAAGGAGGTAGACAGAACATTTAGACATGAATTGGGAATCCTTAGACATTAGACTTAATTTTTCTTATGTTGCCTACTTTTTTGTGTAACAGTACCCCTTGATATCAAAATGCGGCTACATAGGAAGGTTCGAAGCTCAGCCTCGGAACTCAAATTCTGGCAATGTGCTCAAGCTTGAAAGCTTTCCAGGTGGATCTGAAACATTTGAAACAATTCTAAAATTCTGTTATGGTCTTCCTATAGACTTCAACTCAGATAACGTAGCCGCACTAAGATGTGCATCAGAATTCCTAGAGATGACTGAAGAACTAGAAGATGGCAACCTCATTTCCAAGACTGAAGCTTTCCTCACATTTGTCGTGCTTTCTTCATGGAAAGATACTGTTACTGTTCTGAAATCGTGCGAAAATCTTTCACCCTGGGCTGAAAACATTCAAATTGTTAGAAGATGCTGTGACTCTTTAGCTTGGAAGGCTTCTAAAAATGAGCCTACAGATGGGGATGCAGCATCCAATCAAGATAGCTGGTGGTTTGATGATATGGCTACCCTCCGCATAGATCATTTTATGCGGATAATTTCAGCAATAAGAGCAAAGGGAATCAAGTCAGAGACCATTGGTAAATGTATTATGCAATATGCCAACAGATGGCTACCAGGAATGCATGAGGAATTGGAAGGGCTAAGAGGATATGGATACGGAAAAAGTAATCTACAGTTCACTACATTTAGTATGAAAAAACAAGAAAACACTAGACATAGCAAGGAGCAAACAACTATTATCGAAAACCTAGTAAGCATCCTTCCTCCTCAACAAGAAGCTGTCCCATGTAAGTTCTTGTTGCAGATGTTAAAGATGGCAATGATGTATTCGGTATCACCAGCTCTCATTTCTGACCTTGAAAAGAGAGTTGGCATGGTGTTAGAAGATGCTGAAGTGAACGATCTTTTGATTCCTAGATATCAATATGGAGATCAAGGAATCATGGTCAAGTGAGTATGCTCAATTCATTTTTTCTAATCTTTGAGGCTAATGGAAATTACAAAAGACACTAATATCTATCTTTTTCTTTGTGCAGCATGCCTAATTCACCTGAAGACTGCACTATGCAAGACATAGATGTAGTGCAACGGATTGTTGAATACTTCTTGATGCATGAGAAACAGCATATGCAGCAGCAACAAAAGTCGGGAAAATTCAATATTAGCAGGCTCTTGGATAATTACCTAGCTGAAGTTGCAACAGATCCGAATCTCTCAATTACAAAGTTCCATGTCTTAGCTGAACTGCTACCAGAACATACTCGATCATTTGATGATGGCCTTTATAGAGCCATTGACACTTACCTAAAGGTTAGCCTTTCAATTCTTATTTTCTCGTGTTCCAGGTTTAAAGTGTGTCATAAAAGGGATTTCGAAACAAACTTTTGACATTTGATATCGGCGTTTCTCTAGACTCATCCATCACTGACTGACCATGACCGTAGAAGACTCTGCAAAATAATGAACTGTGAAAAACTTTCACTTGATGCATGCTTACATGCTGCACAGAATGATAGATTGCCTCTAAGAACTGTTGTCCAGGTAAAGTTTTCTGTTATTTTAGCTACTGATTATAATTTCAGTTTAAAAGTTGTCACCTGAACCAAAGTATACAATGCAGGTTTTGTTTGCGGAGCAAGTAAAGATGAGGGCATCAATGCAAGAGAAGGAACCAGCGCAAAGTGGAATCAACTCAGAACACGAAGGAAACCAAACATCTGCGACTATTGACATTAAAACACTCAAAGCAGAACTCGAGAATGTAAAGTCCAAGATGGTTGGACTGCAGAATGACTACTTTGAGTTGCAAGAAGAGTATAAAAAGTTAAGCAACAAAGAAAAGCCAAAGAATTCATTAAGCTTGGGTTTAAATTGGCGGAAGATCAAGAACTCCTTTCATGTAAAACCAGCAGGAGGAGAAACTAGAGAGGGACAAGAGACCCCCGTGTCGCCAAGCCACTCTCGACGTAGATCAGCCCCGAGAAGAAGGGTCTCCTCGTCTTAACAGTATCTCAACTTATAAAATTCTGTTGCAAGAGACATCCATATACTATTTTTTTTATATGAAGCATATAGTAGAAAATTGAATTATTCATAAAATTGTAATAATGAAACAAAAGAGATATATAAACGACTATATGTACACTTGTTCATACAATTCTACCAAAATATTGAATCCTAATATGTATATTTGTTCAACTCCAATCGTCCTTGCAAGATGCTTAATCTATTCTTTGACAAATTCATATAAGAAATTCTAATTTTCCACTAATAGTATCATATGATACTAAATATTTTGTACAATAGGATATCTCTATGAAATTGCATTTGACTCTCTAAGCCTTGAATTTGAGATACTCCTTATCTCAACCAGTTTCTTCAAAATCCTCAAGTCTTCTTCATTGTAGCAATTCTTCTAATTAGTCCTAAAATTCACTTGATCATGAATAATAGAACGAAGTTATATCTAAAAAACTCCCTATTTTCAACTTGAAGAAGAAGCGCCTTTTTTTTGCTAGGATGTCCACTATCAAGAATTCCAACAGATTTTTCTAGACAAATTAAAACAAATATTAGCAACTAATGAGAAGCTTACAATTGTGAATTTATGTGTTTGCAGGTATTTAGTTGTTTGCTTAATCATGGTGGCTTTGATGATGAGAATATTTGGTGGCGACGTGGCGTGAAGTAGATGGCGATAACTTTCTAACTCCTCTGATGATGTGACCAACTTGAAGTTTTCTCAAGTCTCACCGGTAAGAAGATTTAGGGCTCTAATTCATTTGATAAGAGATCAGTGTATCAAACAAAGAACTTGAAGCATTGGAGTTAGAAAGAGAGGAAGTGTGAAGACTTGTTTGTTCATATTTATTTAAGTAACTAGAGTTTTGTAAAAGTATAAGAATAACTCCTGTGTTACTAAAGCAACAAGCACTAAATCACACACACAAGCACTAAATCACACACAGAAGCGCTAAAACTATTTGAATCATCTCCAGTTTTACAAAATCAACAGAAAATGTTTTAGACGCTTGGTAATTACAAAATCAACCGAAAATGTATTAGACGCTTGGTAATTAGGGATGTTTTTTTTATTATCAATGACTAATGAGAAGCATTTTTACATGGTACTATAATGGATTATCTCATTAAGCTTAATGATTATCACTTTGTAACATCTTTAATGGATTGAAGATGCCCATAATCGATTAGTAGCATTGTTGAATAAAAAATTTCCATTTGAGCTTAGATAATCTATTTTATTAAGAACATTTCAAATAATATTTTTTTGAATAAAATTTATACAAATAACCAACTTTCAAGACAAAATAACACATAGGAGCCATCTGAGATGACTCCTGCTCTTAAACTTAATACATAGGCGCCATCCCACATGACTCCTACTCATCAATAAGCCATCTAGGATGGCGCCTCCTCCTTGTGGTTTACATGTAGGAGCCATTTCAGATGGCTCCTACATGTATTTTTTTTTTTTATAAATACACACCCATCCCTCCTTCATTTTTTACATTTTTTCAACTTCTCATCTCATATTCTCTCTTATATTCTCTCTTATTCTATGTTACTCTCTCTTTTTTTTTTTTCTATCATGACATCTCCATACATCCATACCAGAGATGGATACGTTGTTTTCTCAGCCTCAAAACCTCCAATGAAAATAAAATTTTGGCACATATTTACCATGGTCAAACTGAAAAAAAAGTTGATGCGTTGGTTAGAGGGAGAAATAGAAGTTGGTGATGAAATTAGAAGGATCCAGAGGAAGAGAACAACCATGAACTTCGCAACTAGTCAACCTCGAATTTGGTTGGAGAAAGTCAAAACAGACGTCGACGTTATTGTGATGATGTATGGTTCCGATGAGATTGTTTTGACGGTTGTAGTGTCTTAAATGATTTTTTGTGTTGTTGATGCGTCATTTTTCATGTTGTTGTTTTAATCGTGTAGTTTTTAATTTTGTTGTCTGCGTATTGGTGTTTGTAATAAATGTTATTAATGGAAAGAAGAAGATTTGTTACAATATTAAAAGTGTAGATAAATGAAATACAAATTTTAGGATGTTGAGCTTGTAGCACGTTGGGGACAATTTTTTCGATTGTGTCCGGATTGACGACATAGACCACATTTTCTTTCTAGTTTATCAACGTCGTCCATTTCAGTTGTTATACGTTTTCTCTTGGGACGACCCTTTTTATTTCTCCGCATTTGACTGTTATGCCAAACTATTTCCCCTTCGTACGCAGGCCAATAATCTGCTTTTGCTACTGGTTCGAAGGCATTGTTGTATACGTTGAGCAAGGTCTGAGACTTGTAAATTGGAGAAAGAAGTACTAGTGCATCTTGATAAACATGTGCACACGCCGCAATGACATGAGAGCAGGGCATTCGAAAGGCCTGAAATTTTCCACAGTCGCACCACCGAGATGGTAGTTTAACCCTGTACTCTTGTCTAGGCAAACCCTCATTGTGGTCGATTGTCTCTTTGACAATGAAGTTATGGTTATGTCGGTCGAATCTTGTAACTAGATGAGTGTTAGCTTTGGAACTTTCGGCCTTAATAAATTTCAGGCAGCTTTCACTCCACACTTGTCTGGATTGTACCACCGCGTTCCACTTTTCACCTCTCTCTGCAAACAAGGAGGCCATTCTAAAATATGTTGTACTAACCAAAGCAGTTATTGGGAGTGCTCTTATGCCTTTGAAGACGTCGTTCATTAATTCGACTATATTTGTTGTCATGTGGCCCCAACGCACTCTATTGTCGTATGACCGTGTCCACTTTTCCACCTGCAGATTATCAACCCACGCACCTGCATCTGGGTTTTCCAATCTGATCTGACTGCGATAATATGTAAAACCGGTTGTGTTAGCGACGCATTCATAACGCTCAAGACGCTTATCTTTGATCTCGCGCATGAAATTTTGAACGATATGTCTTGCGCAATAAACATGTGTAGACGGTGGGTCGTGCCAACCGTTGGCGGAATTGTTGTACGCACTATCAATTGAGGCATGTCTGTCAGAAATTAGACAAAGATCACGTTGTGGTGCTACGTGTGTTCGAAGATTCTTTAGGAAGAAACTCCAAGTTTCTCTAGTCTCTGCCTCTACAAGAGCATAGGCGATAGGGAACACGTTATTGTTGTCATCCTGTGCCACGGTCATCAGTAGGGTGCCCTTGTATTTCCCGTACAACCATGTTCCGTCTATTCAGATAGGTTTGGGCGTGCAAACCCAGTGATGCAAGGTTGAAAAGCCCAGAAAAGTTTACTGAATATACCATATCCGCTGACACAGGTACCGTCTTGGGAAAACGCCGGCGTCGTCTCCAGAACATAACATGTTCCAGGAGCATACGTTCGCAATGCATTCATGTAGCGAGGTAACTCTTTGTACGAACCCTCCCAGTTTCCATAGATTTGCTCGGTAGCCTTGTTTTTTGCTAACCAGACCTTTCTATACAAGGGGGTATAGTTGTATGTTGTATTGATGTGGGATATTATTATTTTCACCTTCAATGAAGGATCGCATCTAACAAGAGGTAAGATTTATTAACAAATGAGATCATAACTCAATTTCCGGTGATCCTGCGATTGTGTGGAATTAACACAAGTGTGTTCCGTCATAGAACCTATCACCCAGGAATCACTACGCAATCTATACGATGCAGTTAGATGGAAGTTACACTCAGGGTGGGTACAGATGATTTTGTATCTCTCTACTGTTGTTCGATCCACATGAAAGTCATAGTTGTTTATCATGTGGAACTTTTTTATTGCTCGCACACAATCTTCTTTTGAACGAAATTTGTCTTTGACTTTTAAATTTGCATCTGACTGCACTTCAGGGTTGTAGAATATATCAAATGAAGGGTCATCTGTGCAGATGTTGAGGGTGGTCATGTACGGAGGTGGTGTGAAGATCTCATGTGGAGGCAGTTGGCGTTCTTCCTCGGCCTCTGATTCTTCATTTACCATGATGTTGAACTACGTCTCCTCTACTTCCTCTTCTTCGTCAGCAACATACACCTTAGCTTGTTCCTCCTCCGTAGGATCAACCCTCTTTGTGTCCTGGAACACGACGTATAATTGAATCGAGTCGTACCCAGAATATTCATGATTACAAAACATATTTTGCAGATCTTCGTCGTTTTCAACAGCTACCTGGTAAAATGTTACTTGGTTCTCACCAGTAAAAACAGGATGTTGGTAGAAAATGTGTGACGTCAGACCTCAACGAAGTTTGGTCTCGAGTCTTTTTTTGAAATACGAAAAATTCGCATTGCTATTTAGACAAAATTGGATATTTTCAGTGTTTCTGAATAAAAAACCGGCTACCTCACTGTTGTACATCTCACCATTGAAATGTGCAGTGATAATATATTGTGGTACAAATGACATTTTTCTGGGTTTGAGTGTTTGAAATTTGGGTTTTTGATTTGAATGTTTGAGATGTTTGTGTGTCTAAAAGTGTTTGATTGTGTGGGATAATTATAGATGGGAAAGATAATCACATGCAGTCTAGGGTGGCAGCTAGGTGACAGACCTATTCATGACTAGGTCTGTAAAAAGCCAAGTTAAATGGCTCCTAAGTGTAAAAATACAAGGGAGACGTCATCTCCTTTGGATTTTTACAGACCTAGTTATAATTAGGCCTGCCACCTAGTTGACACACTAGCCTGCATGCATACAACTTGCCACCTAACTGAACCTAGCTGCCACCTAGCCTGTCACAAGCCATTTTGGATGGCGCCTTAGTTCAAAAATAAGGAGGATGCGCCATCCCACTTGGCTCCTCCTTGACAAGTGGCATGCATGCATGCAAGGCCCCAACCACCTCATTTATTCCTCTCTTCTTGAATCACCTATAAATATGACTTCTCATTTGTGTTTTTCCATCACCACTCTTCACTCTACCTCTAACTCTAATACAATTTTCTCATTCTCAAATCATCAGTAGAAATTTCAATCATGAGTCTCTTGACGTTAGGAGAATCTCACCGAAGAACAAGGGCAAACATTGCAACCTATGTAAGTTTTCTTACATTCTTTTGTTTACATTCTTTTTCTTACATTCTTTTTTTATTATGTTTTTAATATTGTTTACACTTTCTTATACAATTTATTTTCACATTATCTATAGGACACGAAAAAATTTAGATGTCGCTCACATCATTATGTTGTTCCCAATCCGTTCATCGTTCCATACCTTGAATGTGCCGGTTTTGGAGAGGTTATTAAAATCTCCAACTATACAATCGATTCAAAGTTTATTCTTGCATTGTGCGAAAGGTGGAGACCCGAGACACATACATTTCATCTGCCTATAGGTGAATGTACCGTTACACTAGAGGACTTATACATGTTGATGAGTCTTCCTATCAATGGTAAGGTGGTTAATGGTCCAGTCCAACAACCAAACAATCTATGCGAGGAGTTGTTGGGTAGAGATATGGTCGAAGGTCCTAGTGCAAGAGGCCAAGGTATATTTCTATCCACTCTTAGAGAGTATTATTATTCCCTTGTTTTGGATGAAAACTCCACCGAGGAATAAAAAATTATAAAAATTAGAAACTATACAATGTTAATGTTTGGTAGTTTTTTATTCCCCGAAAGCACGGGGAATAGTGTAAATTTTATGTATTTGAGTTTACTTCAAGACGTCAATAAGATAGGAAGATATAGTTGGGGTTCCGCTGTTCTTGCCCAGCTATACAGTTCGTTGTGTAAAAAATGTATGAAAGACACATCAACTTTCAATGGATCTGCTTTCTTACTTCAAACATGGGGTTGGTGGAGAATGCAATCACTTAATCCCGTCAACGACCTACCGTTCAGTTTTCCATACGCAACAAAGTAAGTACATTGCTTATTTATTAAAATATTTATATCTTTCATATATATAAAATCCTAATATATTAAATGTTAATTCATTTAGGTTTAGCGTAGTGGGCATGGATTACGGAAAGAACCAGAGACACAATGTTCTCCTATATCGTAATCTAATAGACCACCTTGGAGCAACTAATGTACGTAATTTCGATTAACTCCAAATTATTTTAACTTTAACGTATATTATTTTTATCATTAATCTCCATTATTTTTATCAACAGTTTACATGGAGACCGTATTGGTTTGGACCATGTACCCAATGATGAAGATGTAGAGGTTTGATCGCGAAGACGCAATCATACGGTTTAACATTGTGGAAATGCACCACAACGACCGTGTGAAGATGCAGTTTGGTATGTTCCAAGACATACCCCGCGATCTGATATGCTTGGATCCTTGGCATCTAAAAAGGGTCGATGCCCAATGGGGACTTAATAATTGGAGAAATTTTGCCATGGAGTATTGTAGGATGTGGAAAAACCGAGCAGACCATATCTTACAATGTCCCGTTTACGAAGATGACGAGATTATGCAACACTCTCGTCAATACATTGCTTGGTACCAGTCAGTCACAAATCCAGAAATATATGTTTCTCAACCCCGCTATTTGGTCGACCCTCACACCTAGTGGGGGCAACCTTCAGAGTCACAACAACAACGAAGACAACGCTACCGCCAACAGCAACCTCAACAACAATACCAACAACAACCTTATCACCACCACCAACAACAACCACCCCAACAGCACTACCAACAACCACCCCAACAACACTACCAACATCCATCAACTTTCCGCCAATCAACCCGACGACACAGAACCACCAACACTCAATCTCAACCCCAACCCCAACAACAACCTCATCACCCACCCACCCAATACTCACATATGCCACACACCCAAGTTCAATACACCGAACAAAGAGCATATGTCCAACCCCCTATATGGGTCCATCAACATCTCACCTCAGTCCAGACCCTAGCTTCCCTGAGGAATATTCCCCAACCAACCCAACATTCCACCAACCATCGTCGTACCAAACCCCCCACCATTCATATGGGTACGAGACTCCAAACACCTAATTTCCTTTTTACCCCACCCATTCACAATTCACATATACGGATGAGGACTGCTATAGTCCCCAAATGGAACCTAACCCCCAACCACAACGACCAAGCTATGAGAACATGGGGACACGTTTATACGAAACCGGTGCAACAAGCAATGTAAACCTTGAGGCATTCATGGATCCTGATCTCATTCACTACGACGACCATCAACCCATGATCAGGTCCCATCGACCCAACAACAGCCGGATCCAGAACCTCGCATCAGACGAGTTAGGAGAGAACGCGCATGTGAAACCGGTGGTCATCTACGAGTCCCGGGTCGCCGGGAATAAACTTATGTAATCGCTTTTCGTTGTAATGAAAATTTATAATACAAAATTTATTTCACAACATTGTCATGCACTTTAATTTAAATTGAAAAAAAAAATATTTTAAAAAATACACCTAGGCGCCATCTCAGATGGCTTTTCCCATGTGTTTAACACATAGTAGCCATCTGAGATGGCTTTTAGGGCAAAAACTTAAGAGGAGGCGCCATTCTGGCTGGCTCCTGCTTGTTAAAATCAATGCAGAAGCCATCTCAGATGACTCCTACTTGTATTTTACACCTGAAAGTTGATTATTTGCGTAAATTTTTTCAAAAGTTGGTTATTTTTGTATTTTTTTTTTAAAACTTGGATATTCCAAAAAAAAAATTCACATTTCTACCTATATAAATAGAGGGTTTTTCCTCTCTAAATCTGTCTCTTTATTTTTTACTTATTTATCTTTCCTGTTTTTTTATTTTTACTTGCTTTCTATTTTACTATTTATTCCGAAACATTTTGTTGTTTTAAGTAAACAAAATTAATTAATTATGAAATTTAAATAACACAACTCACTCCCCTCTGCCTCGCTAGCAAGATTAATTTTCTTCATGAGGTACTTATGAATAAACGAGACGGACACAGTACCATCCCTGTTATTAAGGTAAATATCTCAAACATGTCAGAAGATAGCATGATCTTTTAAGACTTTTCAGGATAATCCTACTAGTAAACCAGTATGATGATAACCATAAAATCAGCTTTCCACAAATGTTTGGCACTTCAGATTGAAGAGTTAATATCCTTTACATCCGTTCAGTAAATATCAGAGGGGACAAAATAAGAAAAAACAGAAACTTATATTCTGCCTTCTAAGCAAATTGTTCCAAAATTAGTTTTAATTACTTGTAACTGACTACAATAGCTGCCAGAAAGGGGAGTGTTTTTCACCATTATTGTGGTCATGTACATCATAGACCCAATCACAGGATAGTTACTTGTTTGTGATAGCAGAATTACAGGGAAACACATATAATATGTTCAAGGAGGAAGGGAAAATAACTATCCAACTTCTATAAGCAAAATTCTGGTAAGGAGTAACTTTGCATGTTTCTCTTACAACTTGAGACTAGGCCTAACTAAATCCCAAAATATTTAAGACTACATGAGTTGAAAAAGTTACTTTATTCACTCTGAAGAAGGGTCTCCACATAAAGCAGCAGCTTTTCTTGTACCAGTTTTTTATCTCTTTCCTGTAAAGCTTGTATGCGTTGAAACTTTGGGAGCACTAACCGTCAATGATATAAGAGATCTTTGCTTCCTTTTTGCTGGCAGGGGTATTGACTGAACAACTTCTTCCGCTTTAACCATTTTTCCTTTTAAATGGAAATATGTTGGTCCTAATATCTTGCAGATTGTGATCAGGCCTGGAGTATGGTTGCTTTGACAAGGTTATATGTTGTCATGGTGCAAAAAGACTAACTCACTAGAAGGGGAAAGTAAAGGGATCTATAGGTTGCATGCATATTTGCACTCACATAATAAACCTATGCAGTACTTCCCAATTTCATTATATTACACAAGAAAATACAAATATTTATTCAAGAATATTAAACTAAACTAAACTAAACTAAACTAAAATTAGCAGCACTAAAAGTAAAGCAAAAAACAATTTAATTATCAGACCCAGCCTTTCCATAAAGGATATTAGGGTGTTCTAGCCAAAAGGCTGATCCAATGATGTCAATATGTTCTACAATGACCTTTCCATAATTTTCAGAAGACACTCCATTCTCCTGATGGATGAGAACATTGTCTACCCTATCCCAAAAAACTGAGGATCCTTGTCGGAACATCACTGGCAATTTATTATAGTCGATAGCCAATTCGTCGATTTTCTTTTGCAGTTGAGCGCCCTTTAAACTACGTTGAGCTTCCCTTTTGCTTTTTCCAGATGCAACAAGCTTCCAGAAACAAGTGTTATATTGATTGTTTATATGGCAATCCACTTGCCTCCACGAAAGATAGTCCCGTAAAATCTCAACAGATGGATAGCACACTGCTCGTGCATCGAAAGAAGGAGGGTAGTTTAACTCACTTTGAGGGAAGAAAACTTTCCATCTCATCACGTAAGTGGATGTGAAGAAAGATACAATGGCTGAAATGATTTTACTAGCTCTCCTTTCATAAATATCAGTGGAGTTCTTAAGAATGAAACTGTACTCGTCACTAACTCCATAAGCAAAGACTATATCCTGCCTAAATTCTTCTAAAACAGCCACCGCACATGAATTCATCAAGTTAAGAGCTCGGTCATCATTTGGCTTCGCAAATTCATGTATCTCAGAAAATCTGTGGAAGTGGCATCCATCTATCCGAACTACAACCCATGTAGATGGCATCAACTTGCTATCAAATTCAAAGGACCTCACATACTCCGGTTTCACATTGTTAATCTCTTCCACAAAAACACCAAGCTCCTTCAAAAGAATAGAATGTTCATTCCAAAATCGTGTACTTGCTATTTTCTTGGAATGCACAGTGATTATCTCTCTCCTCTGTCTTTTAACTGGAGCACCCGTTTCTGTGTACTTCACAACAGCCCCTACCATTGCCTTTAAAATACAGGAACCTTGTCGGAAAATTGGATCCAGTGTATTGTAATTGACATTAAACTCGTCAAATAAAATATCATTTAAATCACGTTTCTTAGCTCCATCAATGAACTCCCGTGCTTCCCTCTCATTCATCCCACGCTCAACAAGTCGCCAAAAGCATTGATCATATTGATTTTTCAAATGACATATATTTTGCCTCCACAAAAGATAAGCTTGAAGGGCATCTATAGATGCACAAGGTACAACTTTCCCATGGAAGGAAGGAGGAGAATGAAGTTCCTTCTGTGGGAAGAATTCGTGCCATTTTCTAACAAACACAGATGAGAAAAAAGAAGAAATAATTGATAATACTTTGCTAGCTCGCCTTTCATAGAACTTGGTGCTTTTCTTGAAAACAAAAGTATACTCATCACTAAACCCATATGCAAGGACTACATCTGCAAACTCTTCGAGCACCGCAACAGTACAAGAGTTCATCAAATTCAAGACATTTACATCATAAGGCTTGGGAAGTTTACAAGCATTGATCGAAACAAGGATGAAACCCGGAAACATCACCTCATCCTCAAGTTCAAAACACTTGACATACTCATATTTACTGTTTGCCATATTTCAAATTAAAAAAATGGTACGTGTGTTGTCTTTCTTCTCAGAAGCAAACTATCATACAGATGGTGGGCTTGTATTCAAAATTTTCATCAAAATCGCCAATGAATGAGTTCATACAGTGACTAGAAAAATTGCTAACCCATTAATCGATAATTTACAGTATTTGGTGGGTTAGGATATACCTGTATTTGGGATCCAGATGCAGTGGTTGAAATTGTTATTGCGGCAATTTGTGGCGGAAACCTAGCAATTAGGGTTCGTCGAATTTGGTTGTGTTTTTTTTACGGGAATAATAATACGATGCTATTAGAGTGAGTTTGTAAAGAATTACTGTACAATTATTTCATTGAAAAAATATTAGTTTATGAAATATATTAATACTGAATTTTAAGTTTAAAAGACTTATTCTACATCTTAACTCTTATTTGCATTAATTCAACAGTTTTAATTATTTTTAAAAATAATGTGATTAAATAATTAATTAAAATTATTTGATGAATGCAAATCACGAGTTAATATTTGGTTTAAATTTTTTAAACTTACTCTTAGATTAAAAACATTCTCCTCATTTTATTATGTATAATGTGTTTGATAAATAATTGGACGCTCTCCGGTCTCTCCACTTTGGACCAACATAGAACTAATGGCGCTGTCTGAGATAGCGAGATACAAAATCAAAGGGATATTCTCCTTAGGTCTAAACAACATCGGAGGAGGTGACAAGAATTGCTTCACATCCTGTAACGCCTGCTCACATGCCTCAGTCCATTCGAAGTCAGCCCTTTTTCCTGATTGTTGCGAAAAAATGAATCGACTTATCGCCGACGCATGATAGAAAGTGGGACAGATCTACTAGTCGGCCAGTCAACTGTTGAACCTCACGGATGGTAGTAGGGCTCCTCATGTTAATTACTGCTTGGCACTTATCTGGGTTGGCTTCAATTCCTCGGCTAGTCAACATGAAACCCAAAAACTTGTCAGCCTGAACCCAAATGTACATTTGTCTGGGTTCAAGAGCATATTATACTTCTGTATTGCCGCAAAGGTTTCCTCCAGATCCAGGACATGCTTTCGTTCCTCAGTTGTTTTGATGACCATGTCATCCACATAAACCTCAATATTCCGCCTGATCTGTGGAGCGAACACCATATCCATAAGCCTCTGGTAGGTTGCTTCAACATTCTTCAGTCCGAACGATATTACCTTATAATATAATTACTTCGATCTGTCATTAAGGTTGTTTTTGGTGCATCCGCCGGGTTCATCCTGATTTGATCGTACCCAAAGTAAGCGTCTAGGAAACTCAACAGGCAGAAGCCGGAAGCACCGTCTATCAAACGGTCAATGTGTGGAAGAGGATAGGGATCCTTCGGGCATGCCTTCTTAAGATCTGTGAAATCCACGCACATTCTCCACTTCTCGGTTTTCTTCTTGACCATGACCACGTTGGACAACCAATTCGGATATTGAACTTCCCCAATGAATCTGACTTTTATTAACTTATCAACTTCTTCCGCAATCACTTTCCTTTTTTCTTCACACTCTTCCACTTTCGTTGCGACATTGGCCTAACATCGGGGTCTAGGGCCAAATGGTGGCACATAATGCTCGGGTCTATTCTGGACATATCTTAAGGCTTCCAAGCATAAAGATCAATATTTCGCCTTAAAATCTCAACCACCTCAGCCTCCACCTCCGCAGCCATCTGAGTGCCAAGGTGAGTAATTTCAGACGGCTGAGAACCAATTTAAACTTCCTTCGTTTCCTCCTGGGGAGTCAGACTATCCTCATGAGGATCTCCCCTAGGATCGATATCAACCATGTTAACCTTGTGGTCTGCCGGCTCGTCCACCGAAATTGGTTTTTGCTTAATTTTCATGTTGTTTTTGTAACATTTTCGAGCTAGACCTTGGTCTCCCCGGACTACTCCAACTCGACCCTCTCCCAACGGATACTTCATGGTGAGGTAAAGCGTCGATAAAGTCGCCTCCAAATCATTGAAAGAAGGACGACCAATGATGATATTGTATGGTGATGGTGCATTCACTACCAGATATCGAACCCGAACATCCTTAGCATTCTCATTTGTTCCGAACGTGGTTAACACCGGAAGATAGCCCAGGACCTGCACCTGCTCCCCAAAAAAACCTATCAAGATTCCACTGAAAGGCAACAATTCCTTGGGGTCAAAGTCCATTCCTTTGAAAGCTTCCCAATACATGACGTCCGATGAGCTTCCCGGGTCTACCAGAACTCTCTTGAATCCCTAGTCTCTGATTCGCACCTTGATTACAATGGGATCGTTTTCATGGGGAAAAAATTCCTTTAGCATCCTCGCGAGAAAAAGCTACAATTTCGGGATCATTATCGACTGGACCGACATGTGTCACGTGCATCACTCTTCTGGCGTACCTCTTTCGAGCTGAACTAGTGGAACCTCCCCCAGCGAATCCACCAGAGATGGTGTTGAGGGTATGTCGGGTAAGCCTTGCCTCACGAACCTCCTCAACTTCCTTTCCTTTCTTCTTTGAAGGTGACCTAGATGCATCACCCCTTTCGGTGGTGGGCTACACTTGCCGGATTGATCCGGGTTATCCTTGATGTAGAACGAAAGCTTGCCATTCTAGAACAGCCTTTCTATCTCTCGACGTAAAGTCGTGCAATCTTCCGTCGTATAGCCCCGAATTCTATGGTAGGTCCACCACGCCTCAGTATCTTTGCCCATCACGACATTTACCGCCTGAGGTTTCCATGGAATGGTAAACAAATTCAAATGATTCACATCCCTCCAGATGTCCTCCCTACTTACATTCAAGGGCGTAAAGGTCTCGTCATGATTTAAAGGGCGACGAGGTGGTTGTTGGGTCCGCCTTTCACTACGGGAAAAAAGGGAAAAGAAGGCGCTTTTTTTGGCCTTTAACAACGCTTAAAGCGCTGCCGTAGGTGGCGCCGCTGTAGGTTTTAAGAGCGCTTTTTGTTTAGGCAAAAGCGTTGCCTTATGTATACCTTAGGCAAGGCTTTTTCTTAAAAAATGTTTTCTAAAGTAGGTCTTTACAGCGCTTTTTCTTGGAAAAGCGCTTTCTAAATAATGCCTTTTATGCTTTATGTAGGCATCTTTAGGCAGCGTTTTTTCAAGGAAAAGCGCTGCTAAAGGCTTACTTTAGAAAGCACTTTTCTTGGAAAAACGCTGCCTAAAGTATACATAACGCACCACTTTTAAAAGTGTTACTAATTTATACTTTAGAAAGCGCTTTTTCAAGAAAAACGCTGCCTAAAGTATACATAAGGCACCACTTTTAAAAGTGTTACTAATTTATACTTTAGAAAGCGCTTTTTCAGGAAAAACGCTGCCTAAAGTATACATAAGGAAGCGCTTTCAAAAGCGCTGTCTAATGTATACTTTAGGCAACACTCTTTCTGAAAAAGCGCTTTCTATTGTGTCTATAATATACAATTGTAATCCGATTATTTCAACAAAGAAGCAATTATATACAAAAAAAAAACATTATAATATCATTACATTACATATCATTGTAATCCAAAATATATATACACCATTATAATTCAACTCAATATTTTTAACAGAACGAAAATCATCCTTAACAATAACAAAGTCATCTCTAACAATAACTAAATCAACCCTAACAAAATCAACCCTTACAACAACTAAATCAACCCTAATTAATAAAATCAGTCAAAAATCGCCAAAATCCGACGAGCGGACGGTCCTGGTCCTGCAAGGTATGAACAAAACAATACGGTCAATAATGTATTCACACAATAATGTATTCATAACACTTTTCACACAATTATGTATTAATACCTTATATGATTTGTATTCATCAAAGTACTACATAACAAAACATAATATGCATGATTTAGTTAAAAGTAATAAATTATATGAAATATCTGATAAATATTAAAACAAATCCTAAGTTATAAATTCATTGAGATGCATCCAAAAATGCATCTAAAAAATTTGAAGATATTCTTGTATTTTCATTAAAGTGCCGTAGAAATTCATATGGTGCATTAAGAAATTCTCTAATTAATAATATCGAATTTCATGAGAATTCAGGGTCTAATTAATAATATCAAATTTCATGAGAATTTAGGGCTGTTTGAAATACTTTTTTAAAAATTTTATTTTAGTTTTTGAAAATATAAAAATTAAAAACTTGTTTGAATAATTTTTAAAAGCAAAAAACTAAGCAAAAAACTTGTTAAATTGTGTTTTGATTTTTACAGTCAAACAAGCCCTTAGTTTAAGAAAGTTTTTGAAAGAGTTTGAAAATGCTGAGATATTCTCTTCTTTTAAAAATTACTTTAAAACATTAATTTCACTAATATCATCTCTGTCTCAAAATTTATTTATTATAGAAATGAGAGCATCTTGGCCCAAATTCTTATCGATTTCCTCATGCAATGCAGGCACAAGACCTCTTCCCCTAATAGAACTAAGTTGATATTTTGTCTTAAACTTACAATTGAATTAGCCAGTTAAAATGTATTGTAGTCTTCAAGTGTTCAGAAAAAATTAAGTAAATAGAGGTGTATTATAAATAACTATCTTCAACAGCAGCTTGTAAAATATATGTTTTTCTCAAATGCTCTCAATCTACAATCTCACAGAGCATCACAAAATGAACAGTAAATGTTTCACTGCTGCCTAATCTACTGTTAATTGCGATTCCCACCCATGTTTGACCCATGACCAGCAGCAGCCAAATCCACCATAAGCAAGACCACCTTGAGGATAATTTGGAGCTCCAACTCAATAGCCACTTCCACCTCCACTACGAGGACCACATTCGGGTCCTGCAGGCAGACTGCTACTAGACCCATTATGTGCCCTCCGCCCTTGAGGAGGAGGATATGGATGATTGTGTCCCCCACTAGGGTTTACAACAGGAGGATATCTTCCTGGACCACCAGACGGACCTTGAGGATTACCATTACGATGACTGGGTCCTGCAGCAACTGCTGGTTGAGAATCACGAATAGAGTGAGAAGGACCTTGCCGCATTTGGGCATGTTGTCCACCCTGCTGAAATGGGGGAAGACGCTGATGACTGGGTCCTGCAGCAACTGCTGGTTGAGAACCATGAATAGAGTGGGAAGGACCTTGCCGCATTTGGGCATGTTGTCCGCCCTGCTGAAACGGGGGAAGACGCTGATGACTGGCTCCTGCAGCAACTGCTGGTTGAGAACCATGAATAGAGTGGGACGGACCTTGCCGCATTTGGGCATGTTGTCCACCCTGCTGAAACGGGGGAAGACGCTGCTGTGGGTGCTGCATTTTAAGACGCTTGGCATTTTCTTCATTTTGCCATTGTTGCTGACGCTTTTTCTTGGTCTGAAACTCATGCGAGGACTCATATTTGGGTAAACTGAGAGAAAAAATGAGGGTAACCGTGAGTTAAAAAGCATAGAAAATGATTAATTGATGGAAACAAGAAGTTTTAGATGAATTAAATAATGGCCATTTATCTCATGAAGATCACAAGGTAAAATTTTATCTTGAAAATGAAAAACTTAAGTACATGAAGGTCCATACCTCTTAGGATCGCATGGTAAAGGATCAGACCAGAAGTACTCAGCATCAAGTGCGTCCTTCACAGAAATTCTCTAATAATAAATCAAAACGAAAAACAAATTATATGATGCAGATCAAGAAGTTAAGTGTTTTATCATAAAAGCATGCTAAATAATAATAATGTCATTGGCCTACACTTCTAAACAACACAGCCAATTTTGTGTCACCGACATTATGTCATCAACTTTTTATTAAATTTTGATCACATTAAAGAGTCGTCAACAACAAGAACCAAACCTTATTCCACCAAGTGGAGTCGGCTACATGGATCACATTAAAGGGTCACTCAACCAAAACTAGATCATAAGCTCAAAAAAAAAAATCACCAACAAGATGTGTGGTACTACTAGAGAATTATGGTAGACAAACTACCAATAAACACGGTCAAATTAAAAGAGATTGAATAATGCACAATCAATGATATGTCCAACTACTAATTTACTAGTTATTTTCTTGCATTAATTCAAATATTCACTTCAATATTTTAAAAAAACAATTATTGACTGCTTAACCAAAAATAAATTATTGACTTCAATTATTTTATTCATAAACATTTTCTCAAAGTTTTTCATTTTTTCAATAAAAAGAGTTTTAAATTAATAATAATTAAATTAAACTAGTGGAAATTAGGGTTGTTTATATTTATCGAAAGAAAATAAAAACCAAGTAGGTTGCAACCAAACAAAAGAAAAGGGTTTTCAGTTTCGAGAAGAGAAACACATTCAGAAATCAGAAGGCAACGAAATTGAATTTGCATTAGCGATGGCATTCAATAAAGGACTCAGATCTGATGCAACGCTTATCGCTTCTTCTGGATTCTCCATGTAAAATAACAATTAAACATTTATTTAGCAATTAATAGAATGGACCCACAAGTGATGAAGTGATATACCTGAGCTGGATCGAGTGTGAGCATCTTATCCAACAACTCCAATGCATGAGGACCAAAGCTTGAAATCAAGTCACATACAAAAGCTATTCAGATACAATCACTTCCAGCTAAAAGATAATGAAAGAGAATACAATTTATGTTTTTTGGTCTATAAAATGCATATATAAATAATGATGTTTGCAATCTGATACTTACTGTCTGAAAACATCCCTCACACATCTTTTCATTTTTGTCAGCTTAAAGTGATTGTACCCAGGAGTCTTCTGAACTCCTGGCCAGTTCACCTCGTCCGGTGTTCCACAAAGCTTAAAAATCTTAACTAATTGGTCATGCTACAATAGTAAAAAAGAAAACATGCATAACCCCAAGCTGTATTAAAGACAATTAGCATATACACTGTAAGCCTTGCATTGTAAAAGCAAATACAACAAAAAATATCTAGCCATGTGAACAATGTACTGATCATATAACGCAATGGTTTAAGTATATAATGGAAACATATTTTCATAAAGAAACCATTATTAGGAATGACACCATAACTATAAAAGCCACTAAGACAGAGACAGAACAGCTGAGCAAGTGATATTAAAAATCTTTTCCTCATGCAATAATGCATAGATGAAAGGAGTTTTGGAAATATAAAGGATTAAACCAAACCTGGCCAATAAAGTAAAGTAGCTAAAAAAACATTTAACAGTACCCCTATCTCTGCTCAAGATTATAAAAAAAGTATCACTAACCTCATCTTTTCCAGGAAAGATGGGCTTCCCATGAAGAAGCTCGGCGAAAATGCACCCAACAGACCACATGTCTACAGCTGGCCCATATTTTGTAGTCCCAAATAGTAACTCAGGGGGTCTAAATATATGGAGAAATAAACTTAGGCAAGCCAAAAATTAAAACCCAACACTAATGATGGGATAAAACCAAGATCCTTTACCTGTACCATAAAGTGATGACTCGATTGGTAAGGTTTGCACTATACTCATTCGAATATGACCGTGACAATCCAAAATCTGCCAGTTTCAGATTACCTTCATTATCGATGAGAAGATTTGGTCCTGCAGAGAAACAAAATACATCACATGCAAATAATAGATTTGGTAAGAACTAAAATCAAAATCTTGGACATGTAGCACTTTGGAAGATTTTCACAAAAATAGAACCTTTGATATCACGGTGAAGCACTTGATTGACATGACAATAATGAAGTCCTGTCAAGAGCTGCCTCATGTAACACTTCGGAGAAAGAAAGAAAAAACAACTCAATCATCAATAAATTATTAATTATTAGTATGTGAATTTACATTTCAACTTTCATACCTTAATTTGAGGGATAGTAAACCTCACGCCAGGCCGGTCTACAAGACCAGCTAAATCATGGTCCATATATTCGAAGACCATAAATATGTCACCTTTGTATTTGTTGCCATCTGTGTAAAATCCCAACACAAGCAGAAAATAGTAAAAGCATAGAGAATATCATATGCTAATGTAAAATAAAGCAATTGACAAATATCATGAAAAAGAATAGCTTGCCTGGCTTCCCTTGATCATCATCTTTTTCAACACCTGTATCAGAGAGCAAAAATGTTAAGTCACTAAAGGAATCTTTTCAAACCTACATTGTTTTATATAGAAATTAGTACCTGGAGATGTGACGATTTCCTTCAATTTGATTACATTTTCATGATTTAGTTTCTTTAAAAGTTTGATTTCACGTATAGCAGTTATAGGAAACTGAAAAGACATAACTTCAAAACGATTGAGAGGTAATCTAGCAGAATTTGAAACGAAAGGTGATGAAAGATATACATTACATACCCCTTCTTTCTCATTGTCCATTCGTATTTTCTTGAGAGCAACGATTTCAGTAGTTTGGATATCTCGTGCCATGTAAACCTGACTGCATGCATATAAACATGTTAAAGAGTTGAATTTGAGGAACATAAGGTAGTTAAAGAAAAACTGACCCATAAGTTCCTTCGCCAATTTGCACCAATTTTTCAAAGCAATCAACGCTTCGGGATCCCTGCGAAGGCGATTCAATGACGTTCAGTTGCCCTGTGGCTGCCACTGCCATCACACTTAGAAAAACCTAGAGGAGTGGGAATGCCGAAATTGACGATGAAACCCTAAACCCAACTAGGGTATTGGGAGACGGTGCGAATGCTCTCAACAAGTTTTCCACTTTGCTTGAAGGATTTCTTGTCCCTCATGAGTGATGTCTTATATGAACTCACCAGGTTTAGTGTAGTTATCCTAATCTCTTATAAACTTGACATAATCAATTGCTATAAAAATTGCAATTTTGTCCTTTTCCTTTTTTCATTTAACATAACATGTACTGTATTACTTATCAGGGTTAGTTTTGAATTGTCCTATTACTAAATTAAATCAATTTAATAATAAAACATATTTTACTATATCAGATTAATTTTATACTATTATAAATAAATCATATTCGAAATAAATATTATATATATTAAAAAATTCCTTTACACTATAAAATATTAAATTAGAAATAATTTAAGTTTAAGTATTTTAACATTCATATATAACAATAAAGTTAAAATTTATTAATTATATGTATTTTTTAATTTTAAACACCAGTACTTGATCCATTTAACCGCCAAATCTAATTTGAAAATCAATTCCGACATCAAATGGTTTTAATCTCCTCTTAATTACAACTGTGAGAGATCGGTAATACTGATTTATATACTTAAATATTTTAAAACATATATTTTTTAAATTAATCCCTAAAAAAGTTGGAGGTGTAATGTTGATTTATCCACGGATAAAGATTTGATATCACCACAATTAGTTTTTTTAAATATTAAAATAACAATAAATATAATTTATCAATTTAAATTTATTAAAAATGTCATACATATGAAATGACAAATTAACTAAAATATGTACATTTATAATATTTTGACTATAATTGTTTTAAAGTGATACAATATTATAATTTCGAGATAGCAATATCAAATTTCAATGTGTTCTACTTTAAAATAGTTATTAGTGTCACTTAAATATCTAAAAACAATTCACACTCGTAATATTTTAAATTTTACGTTTTATTCTTTATATTTTAAAATAAATAAAAATATTTGTTTTTCTTTAAATAATTAGTCAATTTTTTTAACGTAATTTAAATAATATAAAACAAAATTGTTTATAATATATCAGTTTAATTATTATAAATACTATACACAGAATAAATAGTCATTAGTTTTATTTTAATTTTAAAAATTCACCTTTTCTAAAAAAATTAAAAAGATAATCCAAAACTATATTTGAACCCTTTTATCATGGTTTTAATCTTAACACATCATATCTTTTAAGGATTTTATGGACAATTTGCACAATTTGTGTTTAAAATTTTATTTTATAATACCATTCAAATATGCATACATATCTTTAATAAAAAATTATTCATTATTCAGAACACTTCATTTTAATTTTATTTCTTTATATTATAAAAAATGATTTTATCTTACTAATGACATAATAATATTTTATAAACTTGAAAAAAATCAATTGCAATCATTTTTTTCTTTTTTTCTTTTAATATTAAGACATATTTTTTAAAGTTTTATTAGAATTTTTTTGTTGATACAATAAATTTATATAATAATATAATTTTTTTAATAATATCAATATTGTGTATACAAAAATTTTTTATCTTTGTGCTACAATTATAGGTAAAAATTAATATTATTTTATTAACTTTGATATAAAAATAACGGCAATCACGGTATATTAATTATAATGTTTTACACTTAAATTTTTTAATATTTATTTTTAAAGAAAGATAATAAAAAAGTCATTGATATGTGAAATTTTCAATGTTGATTCATATTTGTTTGTAATTAATCATTTCATTATTACTTTAATATCTTTAAATAAAAATAGTTATTAATATATTATATAAAACAAATGGAAAAATATTTGTGATTAATATGTAACACCCCACATATCATTGTCTAGGATAATACGTGTATGACATTAAATGGTAATTGAATTCATACATAAGCAACAAAAATAAATGAGAGTATTAGTACAATTACAAACTCTCACCAAAATAGTCATGGCCAAAATAATACAAATTCGAAGTTACTAATACATCATCCAGGTACATAAGCGAAAAGATAAAGAAGATAAAGATTATCGCCGAGAAACATCGTCACATGCTAAGCCATCTTACCCTTACCATGATCCTGCCTCGAAGAACCTGAAAAATAATAATTGGAATGGGGTGAGATTACTAAATCTCAGTGAGCCTCCCTATTTTACGGGATTTGCTCGGTTCTAACGGGTGCAGCATCAATACGAGTTCACTTAGAATTCGGGCTATTGTCTCACGGCTAGGAGTAAATACAAATAAGGGGTAGCACCACCAATGGAAGTCTCATGACTAACCAATGGTATGATAGTACAACACGCAAGCAACATAATACACAATATGCAAACCCAAATCCATATGTGAGGAATCAAGGAGTTATACCCATCTAACTAGGCTACCTCTGCCGCGTATCATCGGTGAGTACTCGAGTGCATATACGTCAAAGAGACTTGCATAAGCACACCACTTAATGAAATCGGATCATTCCTACATAGAATTCCATCCGAGATGAGTTACTGTTGTGACATTGCCTAAGCGCCGTTACAACCCCATCGCCAAGCACACCAATGTGTTACAGCAAGTGAGGAAACGCCATGAAAGACCCTCAAGAGCACATTGCAATGACATTCATTTTCATACGCCGGTGTGTTACGTCAAATGCAGTACGCCTTCTTGACTCACAGCTAAACATGTCAACATGTTAGTCAAGAGGTTAATTGAGGGTTAGCACGAGTATTAGACATTGTATGTAACAAAAAAAGAAATGACTCCTAACTAGGTAAACTAGTAAACGATTATTTATTTTTATGTGATACAAAGGAAAAATCGAATGAGAACCTAAAAGATCTAAAAAAAATTATGAGAAAAATATCTAATGGCTATTCATACATCATGGTGTCAGAACCTAATTTTTATAGATTTTTATAGTTGAGAAACGGTCGAAAAATCGCTTCGAAACGCAAAGTGTTATGGAGAAAAACCATTTTTAAACATATTATCGAAATTCGACTAAAAACTAATGGAAATCAATTACAAAAAATTCACAAAAAATATCAAAAATATCCTAAGATGATAAAAAATCAGAAACTTATTTATGTGCATTTTTTTACATGTCGAAACAATCGAAATCAGAAGCAAAATTGAAATGTATTGAAGTTTGTTTGCAAGGAAACAGGGGTGCATGTTGTAACACCCAAAAATTATTTAATTAAATTATATAAGGAATTATTTATTGGAATTAGTTGAAGTCGGGAATTATCAGAATTATTATAAGAGGCGTTAATTGGATTAATTTTTGATTAGCCGATAGATTAATAATAATAATAATATTAGTTGACTATTAATAATAATAATAAAATTAAAATAATTTGTTGGGAAGAAATAGGCCCAATAAGAGAAATATAATTATTAGTTATTATAAATAATAAGAAATTAGGTTTTTGGAGAGGTTGTTAGAAAACAAGGAGAAGAAAAGGGGAAAAGAATAGTATACGTGAAAAGAGGAAGAAAAAGAGGAATAGGCTTGGGAGAAAAACTGCCGTGTGAGAAAATTGTAGACCGAAAGCCAAACCGAAATACGACCGGAACTCCGTAGAGCGACCTTCAATCCAAGGTAAGGGTGAGTTCTGACTTTCTAATGGGTTGTATGATGAGTAGTATGTGGGAATTAGGATAATAGGGAATTTACTATGCATTTGTGGTTGTTCTGTTTGGTGAGAAACATGTTTAGGTTGAAATCCCTAAATTTCTATGAATTAAAATTGTTATGTTTTGATGAGTAATTTTTGATATGCGATGATAAATTGTATGTGAGGTTAAAGTTTATGAATTCTCGCCATGGATTAATTGTTGTTTATGGATTGTATTGATGAAATTAAATTGCTGCTATGATGATCGTTGGTATTATGTGAATTGTTGTTACTGCGTTGGTTGTGGAATATGTGTAGTAATGGAATCAATTGATGTTATTGTGTGAAAATAAAATATGCGTTGATCTGTGATAAAAATTGAGATTGAAATTAGGAAGGAAATCGATTATCGAACGACACACCCATAAGAAAAGGGGACATGCCGTTCAGCATGTATATGAGAGTGACGAACGTCACTTTATGTTCCAGGGAGTGTTGTCATCATTTTGTTTCTTCAATAGCCATAATATTCAATAGCCATAATAGTTATAATAATTTGTTAGAAAAGAATGTTCTGTGTATTTACTAGTGCCATCATGAGATGCATATTCCATGCATCATTGTTTTAAAAGAGTTTTGTCCTAGTAACATAAATTCAAGGTTGCAACATGTTTCCGTTGGAATAATTTTATATATTAATAATAATAACTATAATAATTATTATAATAATAATAGTTAATATATTAATATTATATTAATTGGGATTTTGGATTTAGATATATATACTTAATGATGCATAATTATTAATTTAGGAGTATTAGGATGAGTAGTGTACCAGTTGTAGAAGAATAATAACAACGTGATTGATAATAAGTAGAATGACTTAGTAGTAGAAACAGTAGTATATTTAATTAATTTAGCCTAAGGACATTAAGTATGTATCCGTAGGGAATAAATATAAGTTGATAAAAACGATGTTGAATAGTAAATTTAGTAGCCTAACCGATAAATTTGTTTAACCAAAATTAGTTGTAATTTTGTAGGAATAATTCGCAAACGGTTGTAGTTAGTATTGGTTGGTTGGAGAAATTGGAATGGTGTCGTGTATGTCGAATATGGCAGGTATTTTATTATTGGAAAATCAAGTAGTTGATTAATTAATTTAGTAGAAGACGTTTATTAAATAAGTAGCGTTAGCGTTAAATAAGATGTTTTGAGCATAGATTCGTAACGGTTAAGCTGTGTAGTATTTGTCGCAGTGTTTGCTTGAATTGTTGTTGTTAGTAACTTATTGTTGATATGTTGATTAATTTTTAGGCATATGGCCAATGTTGAATAAGTTGAATTATTCTGATTTACGGACATGTTTTTGAGTTGTAGGTCGAATGACCAGTGTTGATCTAAGTTGATTCCATTGATGCATATTTTAAGTTGTTATTGTATGATGTTGTTGTTGTCGCATTGTTGTGTATTTGTTGTTTAAGTTGAGGTCGCATGGCATACATTGCATTATTAAGTTGGCCTGGATTGGCACCATGTTGAAAGTTGAAGGCTTATGCCTTGGCCTTGATGGCATCACGTTGAAGGCTTATGCCTTGTTGAATGCCTCGATAACCTGACATGATTTTAAGTTGGGAGTTCTGCTCCAAATGGTACCACATGCATTTGCATAGTTGAGTCACATATTGAGTCGCGTTTTAAAGTTGTTGGTATTATTCGTTATTTGTTGATTGTCACTGTGATGTTGTTATAAGTTGTTGTTGCTATAAGTTGTTATTGTTGTGAGTTGTTGTTATAAGTTGTTGTTGCTATAAGTTTATGTTGTTATAAGTTGTTGTGGTTATAAGTTGTTGTTGTTATAAGTTGATGTTTTTATTAGGTTGTATTGATTTAAGTTGTTACGTTGATTAAATAAAATGTCTTCTTGTTATTATTTAGTTGTTTGTTGGTTGTATGAATAATTACTGAAGCATTGATTTACCTTATCTGAATTCTAATATATTATTTATCATACGATTTATTAGATTGTTAGATATCTCACCCTTCTTGTGATGTTGCCTCTACGTGGTAACGTGCGTAATGAAGAACAAAGGTTTAGTTCTTTAGTTCGAGTCGGGTTGTCGCTCTGATACGTAACACTCGGGGGGATGAACGCTAGTTGTTTTGCTATTTTGATTTTGTTGTTGAATAACTATGTTGATATATGAAAAGTAATTGTTGACTTTAAATTGTTTTAAGTTGAAAATATGCTATGACATCCAAGTTGATTAATGTAGTTCCGCTGCTTAATATTAATAAAGTTGATTCATGTTGTTTCGTTTCATCCGAGTTTAGGTGTTATGTATCTGTGTTAGCGTGTTGTTGTTTTAGTTGAATTGTAATACTCCAATTGTTTGTTGAAAAGAATTTTATAACTCTGATTTTCATAATAATTACCGGGGTAGAATTGGGGTGTTACACATGCCGAATTCTAGAGATAACTAAGACTAATTATTACTTCCGTGTTTAGGCTCAAAAGGACGGGTATGAATAACAAAAACCTTGGGCACATTCCAGTTCAGTGATCCATGCTTTTCAGAAATGATAAAAACAGACTGAATTTATTATCTAAAATTCATGTCACGTTATTATTATTTTATATCATGCTATAGTCTACATCAATTGGTCAATATGATTTTAATGTAGTAAATTAGTTGACATAATATTAAGAAAACTCACAGCCAATGTCATATTGCCACGTCGAGGGCTCATGAAGAACATATTTCATGGAGGGAACGCCGGAGGGAAATTTTCCGATCACCTTCTCCGCCGATGGTGCCGCCGTTTGCGGCGACAGATATAGCGAACTTCGTCAGAAATAACAAAGGAAGGAGTTCATTCCACTCGTTTTCTTCTGCTGAATCTAGATCTGGATTCTAAATCCTATGTTTGGAGCTCTCGAGACAAATAGAAAGAAAACTCTACAGATTCTTGAGGCTTGGCTATGACGAAGACGAGTGTTCACCATTCAAGCTTCCAGAAAATAAACCCAGTCATCAACGGGATCTTGCGAAGGAAGATGATGAAGTAAAGATACTGAATAGCGCACGTTTGTTGAACATTTTGCCGCCATCCGCTATCGATTGAAGATGGAGCATATCGATGCACGACGCCTGAATAGTTCTTATGGTATGCAGTGAAGTCTATGACCAAGTCAGATCTGTGAATGGCAACCGAATGAAGAAAGTAGAACAATGTTCAGTAAAAAGGATGCGAGGGACGATCCTCTTCCTTGTGAATCTTATACCTACTTCTTGAGTTCGTTATCGACTCCTCATGGTGGACGAGGAAGGGCGAAGAAGAAAGTGAACGACGTGAGAAAGGAGAGTTATTGATGATGGTGAAGATAAGATTGATGATCATGGTTGTTTTTCTGTTAAGGCATTTTTGGAAGTTTGTTAGAAAAAAAATAAAAGGGTGATGGTGGTAATGGTGGATGAAGAAAAAGAATGAGGTCGTTTCCGGTTGGTTATTACAGTGGCGAATGAAGTTAGTTGTGGTGGTGATGATTTTTGTTATGGTTTTCTCAAGTTTGTCACCGATTGTTGAGATGGTGAAGGTAGTAAGAAAGAGAGAAAAAGAATGGAGAATGAGTGTTGTTTGTTAGAGATGGACAGAGAAGAGAGTGAGAGGTGCGGTTGATGATGGGGAGAGAGCGTGACGATGATGGCCAATGTGATGAAAGAAAGTAGTTATGGTTGTTTGAGCCAAAAAAAGAAGAGTTTCTCTGTTTTTGTTTGTTAGAGTGAAAAGAAGAAAGAAGAATGAAGGATGAGGTTGTTAGGAAGTTTTTCGGAGTGAAAGGAAGAAAGAAGAAGAAAAAATGGAGGATGAGGTGGTGATGGTCTTCGATGTTATGGTCGTTGTCATGCTAGCATGGTGAGATAATTTTTTGGTTATTCTCCTTCCATCATGCATGAATAATTAATCATTGTATGGCCCATTACGGAAAATAGGAACTGCTTTCGACATGCTTTGCTACAACCCTCTTATTTTCAAGTGCACAAACATTTCTGGTTGATACAACGAATCGGCATTCGTGGTCAAGAACTTCACTTCTCCGTTAGATAACTCGAGCATCCAGCCTTTTCAAGCTATGGATCCAAGAGAAAACTTTTAGAGAAGATTATAATGAACAACTTTCATGTTGAAAGTTTTTCGAACCTATGCCCGTAGCACGCTCTAAATTGGCCCTAAAGTTAAGAAAACATAGTTAATGAATTGCCGACAATATCGACAAAAATTATTCCGAATGTTTTCTCTTGACTTTATGGCCTTATAACTCTCGATCTGTGATTCGAACAAATTTGATTCCTTCTGCAAAGTTCGAGATCACCGGGAAGTGAACAATTTGTAGTTGAGCATTTTTGGATATGTAGTCGATAACCCTGAGAAAATTGAACTCGAAGTCGTCAGTATGACCATGTTGACAAACACTCCAAAATATTGTGTCGAACATTGTAAACATAACAAACTCATAATTTCCAGGCTCCTTAACTTTCAATCCGAGTCCCGAAAGAATCTGACTTCTTCAGCAAAGTTGTAGACTGCCGCAAAGTGAACAACTTTGCAGTTGAATATTTTCTTAAACGAAGCCAATAACTGAGAGAAAATCGAACCTGAAGTCTTCGATCTGACCATATAAGCAAACACTCCAAAAAATTTCTAAAGTGTTGAATATTGTAAATATGACAAACTCATAACGTCCAGGCTTCGTAACTTTCGATCCAAGCACCAAATGAACTAGATTTCTTCAACAAAGTTGTCGATTACCGCGAAATGAACAACTTTGATTTTGAACTCCACTCAAATCGATGCTTGGAATCACGTGTAAAATGCCTCAGAAGTCGGGTACTTGAACCTGTTAAAAAAACACTCAGAATTTCACTAAGTATAGACTTCAAAAGTTATGAACATTAAACTTCGGAGCCTCATAACTCGAAATCCGAGCATTTTCGGAGAAATCTTCACAAGGACAAATTCGAAATATAAAATGCTCTCTTTCCAACGATTACAAATTCGCGAAATTTCGACCACGTATGAGTGAGATGGAGAATGGACAACATCGCTCCATGAACACAAATCTTAAAACTCAAAAAAATTTGCATCTCTAAGATTACTTAAAATGCAAGAAATCTCATTTTTATCCGATTATTCCGACTTTTTTCCAACAGATGATCTTATTTTCTTGTATTTCGACTTTTGACAACAATTTTGGTCGAAAATTCCACTCGATAAAACTTTGACTTTTGTTGAATTTGCAATACGCACATTCGAATCTGTTATTATCTGACCGTTCCTGATTTTCTGATGAATCATACAGATCAATAAGCCGTATACAAATACTTCAAGACTCACAAAAGATCATGGAATCATTTTATGCTTGAAGAATCAGTCATACCATATCTGTGGTCCAAAACCCTAATTTTGCGCCAAGAGTGATGAAAGAGCCAATTGAGCCAGCCTAGTCCTATGCTTTTGAAATTCAGATGAATGCATGAATTATGATGTAGATGCACATGATGTTAGGAGCAAACATATTAGGGGTAAAAAAGGGGGTATGACAATAACAATACAAGAATCCTCGCGATACGATACCCTCGAGTCACTATCGCTAAACTATATTTTTCAAAATAACTCGTTTTTGATCTGTGCGCGACAATGGATCAGTCAGTCAAGGGTTGTGGTCTTTCTAATGGTGGGTGGTGACTACGCTGCTGAGGGGAAGGGCTTCGAGACTCGTACTGTCGATGTCTCCGTAGGGGAGAGCGTGAAGGACAGTCCCTCTCCAAAGCTCTGATCCTTGTGTTTTGCTGGTGGATCAAGGCGTTTGTAAGGTTGAGTGTCGCAAACATTGCTGCTATAATTGGGTCAGCGTTGGACAACACTAGAATTGGTTAGAAGCTCTCTAGCGTTGTTTCTTGAGCTTTCTTGATTATGATTGTCTCCACGAACTGGACATCATCGTCTTCTTCCTTGTCAGAGGAAGGAGATGTAGTACGAACGTCCCTCTTTAAAGGAACAACTTCTTCGAGAAGTAAAATTTCTCCTTCGTTGACAATTTTTTGGACTGGTGAGATGATTGTTTTATGCGCATGGTTGTCGTCGTCGTGACTGGACATGATCAGAATCTTGAAACGCTTTGATCTTTGGTTTTCGGGGAAAGAAAGATGCAGAAAATAGGTTTCCCACAGACAGTGCCACTGATCTTACCAACGATTTGAACCTGTAATATGGGCCAGTAACTTGTCCTGTAATGCTGAAATCATGGAGCAAAGGGTGTACCTACAAGACACTCTGATGATGAAATAAGTAAGAGTGTACAGATATGTGAGAGAATTTTTGGATAAGATTTGAATTACCTGATCCTCACAATTGTGAAGGTATTTATAGTGCCCCGGGCGCTTGTCATTGGTTTCTATTATGGAGTGGGCATCTAGAATCCAGGCTCAAAAATAGGTAACTATCAGGAATTTTGCATGAAAAAGGGGAAGAGCAACTCATCTTGTTATCCCGAGAAGAGTTTCCCAAAACAAGCTGTTATCATGGGCAGAGATGGTGTCGTCGATCACATGGGCAGCCGGCCACATGACCCTGGGAGAGGGGTGAAGGAACTTGACAAACTCATTTGATAGAATATCAATGAAGTCGCTATCGAATGTTTTTTACCTCACGAAAGGAGAAAGGCAAACATTGAGTAAACCTGAAAGGGAGAAATCACGGTCTTACGACCGAGAGATCGGATAAGGGAGTCGGTTACGCGAGGGGAAGGTATTAGCACCTCACACATCTGTAGTACTCTACAAGATCTACTTCTATTTTCTATCAAATGGGTGTGTTAATCTACCGCTTAATCGCTACATCTATATTATATGCTAAAAGAAAATGCATGTGAAAGAAAGAAAATAAACAAACATGGGGAAAAGAAAGAAGTATTTACAAAGTTTGCTCGGTCGAGCCCCGTGACCAGATGCCTACGTATTCCCTCGTGCAATGGGAAAGTCAAAGCGTCGTAGTTCGGCTCATATTTTTTTGGTGGATTTTGTGTTTTTTAATGGAAGGATGCTAAGTTCGCTTCCTGCCGCAACCCGACCTTTTTGGTATTATGCGTCAGCACATAAAGGAATTAACATGTTCGAAAAGTTTGATTGATAAACCGTGAAGGCGAAAAAGAATTTGAATTGGTTGGTTGCTTTTATCTTGAAAAAGGAGTTTTGAACCATTATTAAGTGTTTTGATTTTCAAAAGAAAAGAAAACAAGTTTTAGTTTTAAATGCAAGGATGCAAAAGAAAGAAGAAAACATGCAAGGGAAACTAACTATTTCTAGCCTAATGTTATCATACAATGATTGCTCCTAAGGTTAAGATAAAAGGGGAAAAGTATACCTAAGTTAACATGCATGGACAACTATCCTAATATCTAAGCTCGAAAACTACTCTAGCCGAGCGGTCCTAGGGAAACTATCCTAATATCCACCTTGGTTGAAGAACCAAGGGATACAAAGGGATGAGGTAAGCAAGTGCTTTGGCACACAAATAATACAATGCACAAACAAATGATTCACACATGTGCAGGAAAGATGAAAGAAGTCCCATATTCTCAAAGGTAGTGAATCACCCGAGTCAGTCAGGAGCCTTCTTTCGGAGGAAAATCATAGCAACGAATGGAAATAAACGTGTCAACCAGGAGTTTCCTATGGGAGAAAGGTATCACAACTTGATATGAATTACGAAGTGTGAGGAGCATATGAGTGCGAGAATAATCATGTGAATGTGAACCCCGTGACAAAGTGTGGAGAGTTAGAATAGAAAACTCTTGCCACTTTTTATTGACTTGATAAAGAAAGCATCATGATTCGCGTGAGCTGAGCTGACACGAATTGCACTGTGTGGGGGTTGAATGCGAACCCTTTCTGCGTGCCTTTTATTATCATCATATCATTATATCATCAGCAAGACTTTGCTTGGTGGTGCCATATCAGGTTGCCTAACCACTCATGACCTATGCAAGCACAAAAGTAAAAACACTAAAAGTTACCTCCTTTGCACAAAACGATTTTAACCAAACCACACACAGTTAGCACACAACATGCGAAATCTCCCTAAACGGTTCTTTAAATAAACTAGAGGGGTTTCTGAACATGCTCCAACTACGGAATCCCCATCATGCATCTCTATTCCTACTTCTCAGGGCAAAAGAAAGCGGTAAAACCCTACTTCTCATGCTCTCTAGAAAAGCGGTAAAAGAATACGATAAATAGGATAAGAAAATACCAAACGGATAACAATTTGTATAAGCAAAAGAAAGCTAAAAATACTCCGAAAAACTTTGAGTACTGCTGACAAGCAATAAGGAAAACCGGTGAGCAATGCGCTGAGGCACCAAAAGCATAATCAGAATGTGTGTCATGCACATCCGAAGCAAACAAACATGCAAGAGATTGCAACCCAGACAAAATAGACAAAGGACACTTATCGTAGGCAATATCAGAATGCGTGTCAGTACACATCTAAAATAATCCAATAAACCTGTAAGAGATTACAATCCATACAATGTAGACAAAGAATGCACACATATGTGTGCAAGATCAAGATGCGTGTCGTACACATCCAAATATATCGGGTAAACCTGCAAGAAGGTGAAAACCAAGCAATGCAGACAATAGGTGCGCACACATGTGTGCAAGATCGGAATATGTGTCATACACATCCTAATCTCAAAGATAATGCTCAAAGTACCTTGCACATTTAACAAAGTGTTAGAAATAACATGGTGGAGTACTTATCGAAAGCACAAAGCTCAAAAGCGAATATTCACATGATGATATACTAGTATAAGCATACAAGAAGTGAAATAAAAACTCAAAAATCGGCTTGGGAAAACACTTATTCGAAATCCAGACAAAAAGTCAATTTGTCGGAATTAATTGAAAATCGCATGGTTGCTTGTGAACGCGCCAACGGATTCAAAAATATGATCGGTTTTAATTAATTTTGAGTGGAAGCGGCTTTTTTCGGACCTTAAAGTAACAGGGCATCAAGTGTGTTTTAGGCATGTTGCACTTGAAATTCGGTTCCGAAACCAACAAAATCGATTTTAAAATATGCCAAAACATTGGGGACAAGTATTGCTACCTTGGACTTTTGAGGAAAAATGAGTTTCAATGAACAAAAATGCATAAAAATGCTTATGGAACGTGAAATTCATGTGTCGATTTAATTTCCAATTCACATTTGTTTTGTTTTGAAATGAAATGGAGAATTGGATATTAAATCCCTACATGATGCAAATAATTCTAAACAAATGAATTTACAAATGATATGCAAAAATCGAAAAAGTTAGAATTAAAACAATACATGAAATGCATATTTATTCAAGTATTTAATGCTTTTTATGGATGAAATGCATTAACATATGACAATATGCAAGCAATGAGATGATCAACCTGTTATACCCCAAAATTTGCCCTCCATCTATTCAAGAGATTTCATACATCTATGCTCAAGAATTCCTCAAGAGTTGATCAGACAAACTCTCTCTTAGACAATCAACCCAAACTAGGGTTTGGTATCTCTCAAGTCAAGATGAATTTCCAACATCTCCAATGGCCTTCATGCCTCCTCATATGCTTCAAAGATTCTCCATGACAAGTTTCAAGCTTCACAAGTCAAGCTTCCTCAGACAATTGCTCAGATGGTTGAAAATCGGTTGTACACAAAAGTCAACTGTGGTCAACATACATCAAACTTCATAATTTTTGGTCAACATCCTCATTTTGAAGTTACATTCATCATTTGATCAAGGGTTGATCATGATTCATCAAGAAAACTCAAGATTTGCTCAAAAGTCAAACTTTCTAAATTAGGGTTTCTAGGTGAAAAGTCAACTGAACTTTGAGTGATCATAACTTTCTCACACTTTCTCAGAAATTTTCCCACCAAAGCTCATTTTGAAGGAAATTCAATTCTCTACAACTTCATGTCTCACAAGAATGTCCAAAAAATGCTTCATTTGAGAGGTATAGCTCAAAACATTACAGGTCATTTTCAAAGTCAACAAAAAGTCAACAAAAAGTCAACTTTTTGTTTTGAAGATATATTGAGCATGGTAACTCCAATTGAGATGAGACTAAAGACATTGTTTAGAGGACTCTTAGAGCTTTCTAAAAAGTCCAAGAACACTCAAAAATGTGGAAAATTGAGCAAGATACACCATTCACAAGTTGGGCAATTTTGAAAGAATGCACAAAGAGAGATACTTCAAAAATCAAATCTTTTGCAAATGGGCCTACTTTTTCTTCATCCTAACTTATTCCTCATACAATTAGGAATATCCAAGCCCAATGCCATGAATTTTTGATTTATTTTTCTATTTAATTTTGAATTTATTCATTTAAATACAAATTAAATTTTAAAATAAATTATAAAATCAAAATTAATTGAAAGATTGATTTTATGCTTTTCTTGGGACTCAAGTAACTCACCAATGCCAACAATTTTCGAAATTAAATCAAATTTGGCAAGATTGGATTGAGAATTAATCAAATTTTGAAAATTTGATTTTGGACAAAAATCAAAATTGATTTCCATTGAATATTGATCAATTCTTTCCCAAATCAATCCCAAATCCATCCAGCATATATACTTGATGCATACCAATTGCAAAGGGACGAAAAAATTGGCTCAGAAACCCTATTCTCAAACTGAAAAAATCGAGTTCTTGAAGCAAATAGCAATCCTTATTCCAGCCGTTTTCAATCAATTCTAAGGTGTCAAACACATTCCTTGATACCCCAGGAGTGATTCCAGATACTTACATTGCCAAAAAACATCCAGAATCAGAAAATACGATTTCGGTTTGTTCATCTTTTTTCCAAAATCGATTTTCAATTTTCATGCATTATTAACACATTTGGCTGTTGTTTTTGTGATTAGTAGGAAGATTGCAAGCGATCTGGGTTATTTGATTGAGTTTCCATGGCTTAGAACTCGTATTGCCATTGTTAGGTTTTCTGTGAACGAATTAGGGTTTTCGTTAATAGGAAAAATTGGCCAACAGGACCTATACCATTGAATTCGGAATGCTTCAAGGAATCGAACCATGGCCTTGGATTTTATTTATATTATGTATGCTGCATTTTTGACATTTGCCAGGGACTTAGCGTCGAGCCATGGCCGACGCAGAATTTTGAAAATTCAAAACGAAGAAGATGGCTGGATGGCGCGAGATCGTGGCAATGGGAAAGCGACGCGTGTTATTTTCCATTCGTTCCGTTTCAAAACACAAACGCAACGTGGCTCAGTTGGTTAAGGCGCTCACTATTCCTGGATACTCTCCCATGTCCTGAGTTCGATCCCTATGGGCACCAGTTTTGCTTCTTTTCTCAACTTTTGCATATTTTCATGTTTTTCAATATATTTTAATATTTCTATTCAATTTTAATTTCTTTTCATATTTTATTTCTGCATTTAAAAATTATCAAAAAAATATTTTCTTTTGCATTTATACTTTGAAAATCTTTATTTAATTTAATAAATTTAAAAATACATTTTTGCATGCATATTTATTTTTATTTTTATTTTAGCATTTAAATCATTGTAAATTAGTTTTTAATTACCAAAATGCATCTAAAAAATCCCAAAAAATTATTTTAGCTTATTTATCTTATTTCCAGCATGTAGTAATTTTCCCATATTAAAACTTGCATTTTTCTAACATTTTTTCTCTTGTTCGATTCATATTGCATTTTCCGATTTCTTCTTTTTGTACAGGTTGATCCGATTCAGACGATTTTCTCTTTATCATTTTATCATTCTATTTTTCCAATAATGTAATTGCTCATGGGATGTAATAGTTTAATTTAGGACTTTATTTTCCGCATTTTAAATTATGTATCTGCCCCAAAGCCTTGTAATAGCGTAGGACATTTACATTTCCGCTTTTACATTCCGCATTTTTACTTTCCGCACCCTTATCAATTGCTAGTAATTAGGCGTGTATGGCAAGACTAATAACGAATATAGCTCACTAACTTCAAGATAACATATTCTGAAATCAACACACTTCTTCACACATGCACCCCTTAGGGTAATTCGCTCTCGTTGCCTTACGAATTCAAAAATGGTCATGTCCCTCGAACGTAGAGGTATTCTAGCACCGTTGCCTTCCAAACAAATCATCATAGTCCCTTCGATACAAAGATCATAAGACCCACGATGTCGCCTCCGAATACATGATCTTGACCCTCGATTGTCGCCTACGAAAAATGATGATAGTCCTTGAATGTGCTAGGATACTTCCTACAAGTTGCCTTCGATGACCATCCGATGTCCCTTCGAATGTCCCGCTTACATCCAACGAATGGAGCTACCTACTAACTAATGGTATGGCTAGCGCTATTCTAAAGGAATGTAGAAGTACAATAAACGACCAAATTCTGAGTGGGTAATAAGTCTCCTAGTTGCTCGCTCTATCAAATGCTTTTCACACCACACACTCTTTTTCAAAGTTCAAATTATTTTCAAAAAAACAAAACATTTCCGAACACTTTGTATACACTCCTACATGAGTCATTACAAAGTCAAAGCGAAATGACTTTTCTAAAACATCTTTGTCAAACACACATAAAGCAATTTTTTAAAGTTATCTAAGAGCGACTAAGAGCCCGTAGAATAAACTGCGGATGGAAAGGGGTGCTAATACCTTCCCTTTTCATAACCATTCTCCCGAACTCAGAATCTAACGAAGGTCTTTTTCTGTTACTTTTACCTTCCCTTAATTGGATAAAAATAAAAGTCGGTGGCGACTCTTGCTATCCGCACATTTGGATACAAAAATCCTACAAAGTCAGTTCACCGTGTTACAGAACTGGCGACTCTGCTGGGGAAATACCTAAAAGAGAGAATTGTCTTAGGGATTTGTAGATAACTTCTATTGCTTTTTGTTTGACTTGAATGCTTTATCTTTAAGGGTTGCTTGGGTATTATATTTGTGGGGGATCCTACACCCGGATCCGGGTTTCCTTTTAGGTAAGTGGCATTAGATCATCGCGACCGCTAGACGTATAACTACGCGGTCAACATGATGGCTACGTTAGCGTGACACTTTGGTTGTCCCGATACTCTTCATTCCCAAGTTGAAGATAGTATTTGGCTTCTGCGTGGTGTCATCAAGCGCTAACTAAACTTTTAGAACCTTAATTGACCCATCTTGGCCATTAGAAGGTAGTGAGATGGCCGGCTTTGGTGTATTGAAATAAGCGCCTACGAGAAAGATCTATGATATGAGATTCCTAGAACCCGGTTACTATTATAGGACAGGATGAACCAACTCAAACCTTTGGTAGGGTAATCACCTATACCTCATGCAAGCCTTAAACCTAGGCTCATTGTGTGAATTGTTTGTGTGTGCTAAACATGACATCATGACATCATCCGCATTGCATATCATTTCTAACTATTTCAAGGACCTAGGGATTTATCTTTGCTCTGTTTTGTAGGGTATTATGGCTTCTAGAAAGACTATCCGAATCAACTTCATGGGTATATCTTCTCAACTCAAGGAATTGGTTTCAGAAATTCCCGACCATGCTCAGTTCATCAAAAGACATGGTTATCTACTTGATTTGGTTATCTCCGGTTTTGAAGAAGATATGATGCATGTCCTATTCCAGTTCTTTGATCCAAACACCATTGCTTCACATTTCCGATTATCGTTGGTTCCTACCTTAGAAGAGTTCTCTAAGCTACTTGGGATACCTATTCTTGATCAAATGCCATTCACGGTTTGGAAAAGGTTCCTAAGTTCAAGACATCGCATCCGCCTTACATCTTAAGCGCTCAGATATTGAAGCCAATTGGGAAACAAGAAGTGGAGTTAAGGGTTTACTTTCCAAGTTCCTAATTAAGAAAGCCCGAGAATTCCTCAAAGTTATGAGTTTTCATGCATTTGAGAACATTGTGGCCTTGCTAATTTATGGTTTGGTTCTATTTCCTAACTCGGATCAATTCATCGATATCAATGCCATCAAGTTGTTCCTTACCTGTAATCCAGTGCCTACCTTACTTGGAGACATCCTACATTCTCTCCACACTCGTACTACTAAGCGACAAGGAACTCTCATGTGTTGTGTATCGTTACTTTCAAGGTGGTTTATTTCGCACCTTCCTCCATCAGTTTTGAAAAATGAACAAAGGTTGAGATGGTCTCAAAGGATGATGTCACTTTCTCATTCCGATATCCGTTGGAATCTTTTCTCTCAAAAGGACTTCACCTTCATTGAGCGTTGTGGAGAATTCCCTAATGTACCACTCCTTGGTATAAGGGGAGGTATTACTTACAACCCTTCTTTAGCTCTACGTCAGTTTGGTTTTGCTCGAAGAGATGGTCCACATGATATGCTTCTCCAAGATATTGTGTTCGATTACAATCACGATCTCCGATTACCGAAGGTTCATACATGCTTGGGGCATGGTAAAGAAGGCGATACCAAGACTTTGGGGCACCGAACTCCATTCCTTGGGAACCTTACCTCAAATGGGTGAGAGCTCGAGCTCAAAACCTCATGATGCCATTCACGCTGCTTTGCGGAATTATAGAACCTATTGCTATAGGTGGCGTACCTATGTCTTTCTCCATCCCGACATACCTCTGATTTTGAAGACTTGAAGAGATCCGGATTCACTTAAAGAAGAGAGATACCTTTGAAGCTCGGTGTTACATGCGAGAAGAAAGTGCTAGAGTTGACCAAGCTACTTCACGAGGAGCGAAACATCAACGCTTACATCGGCACCAAGAGGAAGCGCCCATGGGAGACTTAGAGCTTTAGGATGTTTATGTTTTCTTTTATTGCTTTGAACTATTTCTTGTACTTAAAAAGAAAAAGAATAATAAAGAGAGTACTAATAAATGCTTGTTCATTGCTTGTTTAACAAGTTTAAATCTCTAAGGTCCTTGAAAACATTGCATTGCATTCGCATAAACATCGCATAGCATAGCATAACATAACATTGCATCACAGGTACATTGGAGATTGGTTTTCTCATTTGATCGTTATTTATTTTAGCAGAAATGGCTCTTGAACAGACTATCAAAGATCTCAAGCTCGAATGCTCGGCCAGAGATGTTCACCACTTGGTCCAAGGCCAAAAGATCCAAGAAGCTCATCAATGAAGAAGAAGGTTGTTGGTCTCTCTCAACATGGGCAGACGCTACAAAGGTGGTCCTAAGGTGGTCAGCCGAATTGAGCTCTCAGAAGGAAGTTTCAAGAAGGAAGACGAGCAGAGTAACAAGGGTGAGGACGAAGGCAGCCAAGATGAGCTGAAAAACTATGATAATGGCAATGACTCGAGGAAGATGACAAGTACAAGCAACTTGAAGATCGTCGAATGTGGAAAACCGAAGATGTCCGGCTGAACTTTGATGATCCGAGTCTTGTTCTGTTGTGATTCCTCCCAAGTTCAAAGTTCCAACTTTTGCTAAGTATGATGGCATGTCTTGCCCTAAGCTGCATTTGAAGTCCTATGTCCAGAAGATCAATCCCCACACTGATGACAGAAAGTTGTGGATGCACTATTTTCAAGAGAGTTTGTCCGAAACCCAGTTGGAATGGTATTATCAGTTAGAGAATGACCGTATCCGTACGTGGAGTGATTTGGCTGATGCTTTCTACAGACAGTATGAGTACAATGCTGAATTGACACCCACTCGCATGCAACTACAAAGCATGTCTATGGGTCGTGACGAGAAGTTCAAAGAGTATGCTCAGAAATGGAGAGATTTAGCAGGCAGAGTTCAACCACCCTTGTCCAATAGGGAGTTGGTTGATATGTTTATGGGAACACTGACAGGCCCGTTCTTCAATCATCTGATTGGAAATTCTTCATCCGGATTCACCGTGATATTGACAAAGCAGCGCATTGAAGCCGGTATCAAGAGTGGAAGATTCGATAGAGTCATCTTCAAATCTCACGAAGAGATCTTTTGGTGGTAAGAAAGAAGTTAATCTGTGTATGGTCGAAAAGCCGAGCCAAGACCGACCGCTCAACTGTGGGGCGGTTGTGATCTCCAATCCTACATCAAGACAACCTCGGTGAGACAACGCGTAGCGCGCCACGAAGACAGTTTACTAAGATTAACATGCCTTTATCGCAAGCCTTGCAACACATGTTGAACGCAGAGCTGATAACCTTGAGGGATCCTCCTCAGAATGTCAACACTTTCTCTCCGAAGTACAATCCTAATGCTAAGTGTGCTTATCATTCCAACAGCCCAGGGCACGACACTGACAATTGTTGGGCTCTGAAGAACAAGATTCAAGATATGATTGAAGCTAAGCAGATCGAGTTTGATCCTCCTGTTGAGACTCCGAATGTGATCAACGTGCCTATGCCTAATCATGACAAGAGTTCCAATGCTGTTGGTGACGACACTTATATTTTCAACATAGATGACTTGACCATCCCTCTGATGACTGTTAAGAGGAACTTGCTGCAGGCCGGTGTCAATCCAGGATGCCCAGAGGATTGTCATTGGTGCCCATCTGCACCTGATGGATGTGCTTGGTTGAGAAGACGTGTTCAGTGCATGATGGATAACCGTGAGATACTATTTCTGAAACCACCTGTGCAGAAGCTGTGTGAAGATATGTCTAAGCTGAAGATCGAAGATATGAATGAAGCCACACCACCTGTGTGGGATACCTTGGGGCAGCCAAGTGGAAAATATGATTACATGGTGAAGTACATTGTCCCTGATAGTTACAAGATTCCTATTGAAGATGTTAAGGCGACCGGATGGGGTGACGATTTCCAAGACTATCTTGATGTTAACACTATAAGGATTTCCTCTGTTGATCCTGTGCCTAGAGTGGCACCTCTCATCATCACTTCTCCAAGACCAGTTCCATATTCCTCTGACAAGGCTATCCCTTGGAATTATGGAGCTGATGTTTACTATCATGGCATCAAGCAAGACCCTCGACTATTGAAGATCTTCAAGTTTCTATTCGACATCGACAACATCACGGATCTAGTAAGGTGACCGAACCGAAGGGTATTCTCTCCAGATCTCTCCTCCAAAGACATCTGACTCCACTGCATTCCAAATATTCAACCAATATCCCCAACTAGAGGGAAAGAACCAGTGACTCATCCTGCTCAACCAAAAGTACCAAAGGAAGTTGCTAAAGACACCTCCAAACAAGAAATGGAGGAAATTCTGAAGATTATCAAGAAGAGTGATTACAATGTTGTGGAACAGTTAGGACAGACTCCGTCCAAGATTTCCATGCTTGCTCTGCTCTTGTGCTCTGAGGCTCATGCTAATGCCTTGGTGAAGTTTCTGAAGAATGCTCATGTGACACAAGACACTACCACTGACCAGTTCGAAGTTTGTATTGCTAGCCTGGCTGCCAACAACGGCCTGGGCTTCTCTGATGATGATTTGACTCCTGCCGGAAAGAAACACAACAAAGCCTTGCACGTCTCTGTTGAATGCAAGGGCGTTACACTGTCTCATGTCTTGGTGGATACCGGTTCTGCTTTGAATATCCTACCGAAGACTGCTTTTGATCGACTTGATGTCGAAGGGTTGGTTCTGAGACCCAGTGACATAATCGTGAGAGCTTTTGATGATTCTAAGCGAACAGTACTTGGAGAGCTCACTCTGCCTGTCAAAGTCGGTTCCCAGACTTTTGACTCCACATTCTTTGTCATGGACATTCGGCCGGCCTACTCTTGCCTACTTGGACGCCCTTGGATACATGGGGCAGGCGCTGTTACCTCTACCTTACATCAGAAACTGAAATACCCGGCAAAAGGGAAGGTTGTTACAGTATGTGGTGAAGAAGAATACATAGTCAGTCATCTGCAGTCATTCCGATATCTTGAGATGGAAGTTACACAAGCTCCGCCTAGGATGGCCTCATTGAAAGATGCTCAAGCTGCTGTTGAATGAGGTAGTACTGTTTGGGGTCGGCTCCCTGATCTTCCTTTCAAATCCGACAAGACTGGTTTAGGCTTCACCATCAAGGGACAGAAGATGATACGCCGCGAACGTGCCGGCCAACCTCCTTTCCGCATCAGCCAGAGTGGAATCCATGCTATAGAAGACGAAGACAACGGCTTCGACATCAGCAAGTGGATCTTTCCAACTCCAGATCATGGGCTCAGCAATTGGAAGATCAAGACGTATACCAATCTCCTTTAGTCGAGTAATTGCTCTTTGTTTTGCTTTTCGTATTTCTTTATGTTTTGAACAATAAACTTTGAAAGCCTAGTGCCTTGCCCGGGGCATCATGGCTCGTTTGCGAGGGTTATTATCTGTCGTTTGCGTATTTTCATTCAATAAATTCGTTGGACTTTTGCATTCAATTGTTTGTTTTCTTTCTTTACTTTATCACCCCTTCAAAAGGCTATGTGTTTCTTACACACACCCACGTGATACACTGCGAATCACTCCGAATCTCGTTAATAAACTATGCTAGTGCTAAATATGACTTCGATAATCCGATCTACCAAGTCAAGACGAAAGTGAGGAAGATTGTGAAGTGCCGGAGAACTTGCCATTGCTACAACAGAAGAGCGAGTTATCTGCCACACGAAGAGCAGGTTGAGGTTGTGAATTTGACCGCGAAGACAAAAGAGATCAAGGTAGGAGCGGGTCTTGAGAACAGTGTTAAAGAAAGATTGGTTCAGATGCTACGAGACTATATTGAGGTTTTTGCTTGGTCATACGAAGACATGCCTGGTTTGGACATTGATATTGTGGTACACCGATTGCCGACAAAAGAAGGTTTTCTCCGGTGAAATGTAGGTTGTCGTGCGCCCCGAGATGTCGAGAAAATCAAAGCCAAGTTATGAAGCAGTTCAATGCGGTTTTAGCTGTTACTTATCCACAGTGGGTTGCAAATGTGGTGCCCGTGCCCAAGAAGGATGGTAAGGTACGAATGTGTGTGGATTACCGAGATCTGAATAAAGCGAGTCCGAAAGACGATTTCCCACTTCCTCATATTGATGTTCTGGTTGACAACACCGCTCAGCATAAGGTTTTCTCCTTCATGGATGGTTTCTCCGTTACAATCGATCAAAATGGCTCAAGACATGGAGAAGACTACTTTTGTTACATGGGGCACTTTCTGTTACAAGGTTATGCCGTCGGATCGAAGAACGCAGCGCCACTTATCGGCTATGGTGACACTATTCCATGACATGATTCATCACGGATAGAGGTCTCGTCGACGACATGATAGCTCGATCACGCATGTAAGAAGAACATCTCGATCATTTGCGTAAACTGCTCGATGAAAGAAGTACAGTGAGACTTAATCCTAACAAGTGCACCTTTGGAGTCAGATCCGGAAAACTCCTAGGGTTTGTTGTCAGTAGTAAAGGTATTGAGGTTGACCCCGCCAAGGTTAAAGCTATTCAAGAGATGCCAGCTCCCCGCACCGAGAAGGAAGTCAGAGGTTTCTTGGGCCGATTGAACTACATTGCCAGATTCATTGCACATCTAACTGCTACTTGTGAGCCAATCTTCAAGTTATTAAAGAAAGATCAAGTAGTGGAATGGAATGACGATTGCCAGATCGCTTTTGACAAAATCAAGGAGTACCTACAGAATCCTCCTATCCTGATGCCACCTGCCGAGGGAAGACCTCTTATCATGTACTTGATGTGTTAGAGAACTCAATGGGTGTGTGTTGGGCAACATGACGAGTCAGTCGAAAGGAGCATGCAATATACTACCTTAGCAAAAGTTTACCGATGTGAAACAAGATACTGCAGCTTGAGAAAACTTGCAACGCTTTGGCTTGCTGTCGCCGACTAAGACAGATATGTTGACTCACACTACCTTGTTGATTTCAAGATGGATCCGATAAAATACATCTTTGAGAAACCAGCTCTCTCCGAAGAATAGCAAGATGGCAAATGATCTTGACCGAATATGACATCCAGACACTTCTAAAGCGATCAAAGGAAGTGTAGTAGCCGATCATTTGGCTCATCGTCGAGATGACTATCGATCTATGCATTCAATTTCCGATGAAGATGTTTTACTAGTTACGATTGAAGAGCCGTGCCCGACGAAGGACACGAACAAGGATCCCGATGGACCATGGTCTTTGATGGAGCCTCAAACGCACTTGGCAATGGCATTGGCGCCATCATTACATCCCCTACAGCGGACATACTCCTTTCACCGCCAGATTATGTTTCAGCTTGCACTAACAACATGGTGAATATGAAGTGCATCATGGGTATCAAAGTCGCTATTGACTTAAGAATCAAGTTCTTACAAGTGTATGGAGACTCGCTTTAGTGATCACCGATAAAGGCGAGTGGGATACGAAGCATCCAAATCTCATTCCGTATCGAGCATGTTTTGAGTTTGATCCCTACTTGAAGAGATTACTTTTGATCATATTCCGAGAAGAGAATCGTTGGCGATTGGCTACTATGTCGTCTATGTTCAAGGTTAGGTGGGACAACGAGGCTCCCCAGATCATCATTGAGAAGTTTGACGAACCAACATATTGTTGTGAGCTCGACGCAGAAGAGAAACCCTGGTACTATGACGTGAAGAGGTATCTTGAGACTCAGGAATATCCCGCAGGGGCATCTATTAATGATAAGAAATTCATGAGAAGATTCGCATCCAAATTCTTTCTCAGCAACGACATCTTATACAAGCGCAATCACGACTTGTGCTTACTCCGCTGTGTAGACCAGAAAACCGCAATGCGTATCATGGAAGAGTTACACGAAGGCGAATTTGGTACTCACTCCAGTGGACACACCATGGCTAAGAAGATTTTGAGAACAGGTTACTATTGGTCCACCATGGAAGCTGATTGTCACCGCTACGCTCGATCTTGTCACAAATGCCAGATTTACGCCGACAAAGTACACGTACCTCCAGTACCTCTGAATGTTTTAACTTCTCCTTGGCCTTTTGCAATGTGGGGCATTGACATGATTGGAGAAATCAAGCCCAAGGCTTCCAATGGACATCGTTTCATCCTTGTGGCAATAGATTACTTCACCAAGTGGGTAGAAGCAGCCTCGTATGCATCTGTTACCAAGAATGTTGTGGCTCGATTCATCAAACATAATCTTATCTGTCGGTATGGCACTCCCGAAAGGATTATCACAGATAATGGCTCCAATCTCAACAATAAAATGATCACCGAACTCTGCACGCAGTTCAAGATCAAGCATCACAATTCTTCTCCATATCGGCCTAAGATGAATGGCGCAGGAAGCCGCCAACAAGAACATTAAGAAGATCATACATATGATGTGACTTACAAAGATTGGCATGAGATGTTACCATTTGCTCTTCATGGTTATCGCACTACAGACGAATCATCCAGAGCAACCCCTTCTCTCGATACGGTATGGAAGCCGTCTTACCCATCGAGGTTCGGATACCCTCAACCGAGTCCTCCAGACACGAGTTAGGTGAAGACGATTGGGTTCGACTCGCCTTGACCAGATTAACTTGATCGATGAGAAGCGATCGATCCATCCGTCATGGATGATTTATCGAAACGAATGATCGAGCATTTAACAAGAAGGTCAAGCACCGAGTCTACCAAGTCGGTGACCTAGTAGTCAAGCGCATCATTCTTCCACAAGGTAATCCCAGGGGCAAATGGACTCCCACCTACGAGGGACCATTTGTAGTCAAGACAGTATTTTCCGGCGGAGCTATGATACTTAGCACCATGGATGGCGAAGACTTCCCACACCCTATGAACGCAGACATAGTCAAAAAATACTACGCATAAAAGAGACCCGCTAGGTCGACTGGCCTAGGCAAAAATAAGGGCATCCTGGCGAACCAAAAGGTTCGGGCAAAAGTTAAGGATATATACAAAACATGTACACCCGGCAAGTTGAAAACCTGAAAAGGCGGCTTGGGCAAAAAAGGGTATCCCGGTAGACTAAAAACCCGAAAGGGCGGTCTAGGCAAAAGTTAGGGATTTAAGCGTACGACTATGTCTCTTCCAGATCACCTGCTTCCAGACTACTATCAGCATTCAAGATTCAAATGGCGAAGACCAGTCTACTCACTTTCTACTGATAGCAAGGAGATGAGATAGTTGAAATATATGAGTACTAGCATGGTTGGAACTTAACGAGATTGTTTCCGCATAGCTTTTTACCTTTCTTGTGTACAAACTACTTGGCCATACGCCACATTGCAAATAAATGCGAGTTCTTTCTCTTTACAATTTTCACTGTTGTCGTTTGCAATAAGTCCAACGTCCACTTTGAATGATTATATGCATTTGACAATAAGAATCTAATCGCAAACATACGAAAAGTGAATATGCAAAAATACTTACTACAGGACTCCAGGAGTTGGGACGACGACGAAAGTCACCAATACAGTTCCCCCACAGAGCATGATCCCCACGAAGGTGTCACTCACAACACGCCTTCCCCAGCGGAATATACGTCAGTCTCCAAGCAGTAACACCTCATCCCCAGTCAAGATATTCATCCCCGGCGGATATTTCTCAATCCTCCCCCTTCTCCCCAGCAGCGGTATCCAGACACAAGACTTGGTCAAATAGTGCATCGGAGGAAACATACACCTTTTATTCCCCAGCCAGAGATTACAACGGGCTCCAGACTCTTCTAACCCGGTCTCTCAGCAACCATCAAATGTTCTCCAGCGAGATCTACACTCGGAATCCCCAGTAGAGCGCCTCCTAAATTTCCTCAGCAGGATCTACATACAAGGTCCCCAACGGATCGCCTCCCAGACTCTCCTCAGCAGGGTCTATGAGATCTCCAACAACGAGTTTCTCAATCTCTACCTTCCTCAACAATATCTGGGCCCAAGACTTGGTCAGATAGTCCATCGGAGGAATCCAGGATATCTTTCTTCTCCTTCAAAAGCGTGGATCTCACCTACTCAATTCCCCAAGCAGGAGTCAGAAATCTTCAAACAGAACATCCGCATCTTCTTCAAGATGGATATGTTTTGAAATATCACAACATCAACATTCATACATTACTCATATGTCATTCATATACACTATCATGCATCATACTTTGCATAAAACTAACCAATTTTCCATCAAAGTTCTCTTGTTTTCTCCAAAACAGGTAACAGTCACTTCTGACGCAAACAGGTCCAGGATTAAGCCCCGAACCGACGGGAAAACTATCTGAAAGACCGCCCTTTGGTTGTCCTCCGACGACTGGTCCAGGATTAAGCCCCGAGCCGACGGGAAAACCATCCGAAAGACCACCTCTGGTTATCCTCCGATAACAGGCAATGGATCAACACCCGATGCCCAACAGGGAAGCTATCCACATTTTTGCCAACTACAATCTCCCTCAGAGTAATCAGCACGAAGATTTATTCTGATTCCTTATTATCAACAGCAACTACAGAGTCTAGCGTACGACTCAGTTGCCTTGGATGGCATCTTAAGCCCATCTCCGACTACTTGTCAACATTTCTTCACTTTCAGAATGCTGCATATATGGTTAAAAATCAATACAGACCAATAACTTCATTCAAAATGAACGCGAAGTCTAACGTACGACTCCCTCCGGATGGCATCTTAAGCCCATCTCCTCTCCTTCCAGAAACATCTACAGGGTCTAACATACGACTCACTCCCCAGCATCGACCTTTCCAGATGGCATCTTAAGCCCATCTCCGTCAGCTCTCCTATTAACAACCTCGAGTCTAGCGTACGACTCGTTCCCCAGCGAAGTCTCCAACTTCTCCAAATGGCATCTGTAAGCCCATTCCCGCATCATCCACCAACAGCGAGTGCAAATTTTCAGGTGTACTCGAGTGTTCAATCATCTTCTACCTCCAGGTCACGAAAGACAAGCGTGTCAATCTAACCCTTCCAGTACAAGAAGATTGAACAGGGGCAGCTGTTATACCCCAAAATTTGCCCTCCATCTATTCAAGAGATTTCATACATCTATGCTCAAGGATTCCTCAAGAGTTGATCAGACAAACTCTCTCCTAGACAATCAACCCAAACTAGGGTTTGGTATCTCTCAAGTCAAGATGAATTTCCAACATCTCCAATGGCCTTCATGCCTCCTCATATGCTTCAAAGATTCTCCATGACAAGTTTCAAGCTTCACAGTCAAGCTTCCTCGACAATTGCTCGATGGTTGAAAATCAAATTGACAAAAAGTCAACTGTGGTCAACATACAACAAACTTCATAATTTTTGGTCAAAATCCTCATTTTGAAGTTACATTCATCATTTGATCAAGGGTTGATCATGATTCATCAAGAAAACTCAAGATTTGCTCAAAAGTCAAACTTTCTAAATTAGGTTTCTAGGTGAAAAGTCAATCGAACTTTGACCGATCATAACTTTCTCACACTTTCTCGTAAATTTTCCCACCAAAGCTCATTTTGAAGGAAATTCAATTCTCTACAACTTCATGTCTCACAAGAATGTCCAAAAAATGCTTCATTTGAGAGGTATAGCTCAAAACATTACAGGTCATTTTCAAAGTCAACAAAAAGTCAACTTTTTGTTTTGAAGATATATTGAGCATGGTAACTCCAATTGAGATGAGACCAAAGACATTGTTTAGAGGACTCTTAGAGCTTTCTAAAAAGTCCAAGAACACTCAAAAATGTGGAAAATTGAGCAAGATACACCATTCACAAGTTGGGCAATTTTGAAAGAATGCACAAAGAGAGATACTTCAAAAAATCAAATCTTTTGCAAATGGGCCTACTTTTTCTTCATCCTAACTTATTCCTCATACAATTAGGAATATCCAAGCCCAATGCCATGAATTTTTGATTTATTTTTCTATTTAATTTTGAATTTATTCATTTAAATACAAATTAAATTTTAAAATAAATTATAAAATCAAAATTAATTGAAAGATTGATTTTATGCTTTTCTTGGGACTCAAGTAACTCACCAATGCCAACAATTTTCGAAATTAAATCAAATTTGGCAAGATTGGATTGAGAATTAATCAAATTTTGAAAATTTGATTTTGGACAAAAATCAAAATTGATTTCCATTGAATATTGATCAATTCTTTCCCAAATCAATCCCAAATCCATCCAGCATATATACTTGATGCATACCAATTGCAAAGGGACGAAAAAATTGGCTCAGAAACCCTATTCTCAAACTGAAAAAATCGAGTTCTTGAAGCAAATAGCAATCCTTATTCCAGCCGTTTTCAATCAATTCTAAGGTGTCAAACACATTCCTTGATACCCCAGGAGTGATTCCAGATACTTACATTGCCAAAAAACATCCAGAATCAGAAAATACGATTTCGGTTTGTTCATCTTTTTTCCAAAATCGATTTTTAATTTTCATGCATCATTAACACATTTGGCTGTTGTTTTTGTGATTAGTAGGAAGATTGCAAGCGATCTGGGTTATTTGATTGAGTTTCCATGGCTTAGAACTCGTATTGCCATTGTTAGGTTTTCTGTGAACGAATTAGGGTTTTCGTTAATAGGAAAAATTGGCCAACAGGACCTATACCATTGAATTCGGAATGCTTCAAGGAATCGAACCATGGTCTTGGATTTTATTTATATTATGTATGCTGCATTTTTGACATTTGCCAGGGACTTAGCGTCGAGCCATGGCCGACGCAGAATTTTGAAAATTCAAAACGAAGAAGATGGCTGGATGGCGCGAGATCGTGGCAATGGGAAAGCGACGCGTGTTATTTTCCATTCGTTCCGTTTCAAAACACAAACGCAACGTGGCTCAGTTGGTTAAGGCGCTCACTATTCCTGGATACTCTCCCATGTCCTGAGTTCGATCCCTATGGGCACCAGTTTTGCTTCTTTTCTCAACTTTTGCATATTTTCATGTTTTTCAATATATTTTAATATTTCTATTCAATTTTAATTTCTTTTCATATTTTATTTCTGCATTTAAAAATTATCAAAAAAATATTTTCTTTTTGCATTTATACTTTGAAAATCTTTATTTAATTTAATAAATTTAAAAATACATTTTTGCATGCATATTTATTTTTATTTTTATTTTAGCATTTAAATCATTGTAAATTAGTTTTTAATTACCAAAATGCATCTAAAAAATCCCAAAAAATTATTTTAGCTTATTTATCTTATTTCCAGCATGTAGTAATTTTCCCATATTAAAACTTGCATTTTTCTAACATTTTTTCTCTTGTTCGATTCATATTGCATTTTCCGATTTCTTCTTTTTGTACAAAGTTGATCCGATTCGACGATTTTCTTTATCATTTTATCATTCTATTTTTCCAATAATGTAATTGCTCATGGGATGTAATAGTTTAATTTAGGACTTTATTTTCCGCATTTTAAATTATGTATAAAGCCTTGTAATAGCGTAGGACATTTACATTTCCGCTTACATTCCGCATTTTACTTTCCGCACCCTTATCAATTGCTAGTAATTAGGCGTGTATGGCAAGACTAATAACGAATATAGCTCACTAACTTCAAGATAACATATTCTGAAATCAACACACTTCTTCACACATGCACCCCTTAGGGTAATTCGCTCTCGTTGCCTTACGAATTCAAAAATGGTCATGTCCCTCGAACGTAGAGGTATTCTAGCACCGTTGCCTTCCAAACAAATCATCATAGTCCCTTCGATACAAAGATCATAAGACCCACGATGTCGCCTCCGAATACATGATCTTGACCCTCGATTGTCGCCTACGAAAAATGATTATAGTCCCTTCGAATGTGCTAGGATACTTCCTACAAGTTGCCTTCGATGACCATCCGATGTCCCTTCGAATGTCCCGCTTACATCCAACGAATGGAGCTACCTACTAACTAATGGTATGGCTAGCGCTATTCTAAAGGAATGTAGAAGTACAATAAACGACCAAATTCTGAGTGGGTAATAAGTCTCCTAGTTGCTCGCTCTATCAAATGCTTTTCACACCACACACTCTTTTTCAAAGTTCAAATTATTTTCAAAAAAACAAAACATTTCCGAACACTTTGTATACACTCTTACATGAGTCATTACAAAGTCAAAGCGAAATGACTTTTCTAAAACATCTTTGTCAAACACACATAAAGCAATTTTTTAAAGTTATCTAAGAGCGACTAAGAGCCCGTAGAATAAACTGCGGATGGAAAGGGTGCTAATACCTTCCCTTTCATAACCATTCTCCGAACTCGAATCTAACGAAGGTCTTTTTCTGTTACTTTTACCTTCCCTTAATTGGATAAAAATAAAAGTCGGTGGCGACTCTTGCTATCCGCACATTTGGATACAAAAATCCTACAAAGTCAGTTCACCGTGTTACACAACCTATACAACATCTAGTCATGATGAGATGCATGAGTTAAAGTCAATCAAGAATCAAGAATTCAACATGTTACAATGCCTCAATTTAATTATTCAAGAATGCATCAATTTAACACATGAAAATATGCATAACATTAGGCTTCAACACACTTTCGAGTTCACAAAATCAAGCCTAAACACATGAGTTGGATTCAATTATTCGACACAAGTGTAAACTAATGCATGAACATGCAAATCATAATCCAAATGCAAGCACAAATGCTCTATGTACAAATAAATTGCTTCAAGCAAATGTATATGCAAAACGCTACATCTCGACACAATAATGTTCACAAATCAAGCCTCAATAAAACAAACTCCAAGCAATTAATCAATATTCGGATCAATCAATGTATATGCAGGAAATTCCACAATTCAAATTCAACAAAAAGCAATTTCGGAAAAATCACTTAAAATAAGTGCTCATTTGAATAAGTATTTACTTGAATTCGAAGAATCAAGTTGAATTGAAGAAAAATTGATGAAGATAAGCCTTGGAAAACCTTGATTTGCTTGGAGAATGGAAGAACCGAGCTAGCTTGCAAGAGAGGAAGAGGATCGAGCAAGGAGCGGGGGGAGAGGCGAGTTGTGAAGAGGAAGAGAAGAAGGAGTGTCAGCCAGTGGCAAGACAGAGCGGAAGACTGGAGGCAGCGCGGCCGAGCGAAGACGGAAGGAAAAGGTCTGATCGGACCAGTCTTGGAGGAATATCCGAGCGAGTGGGTCGGTGACGGGAGGGCGGTTTTCGGTAGGCTTGGCCGGAAGGAAGGGCGTTGACCGGCCGAAGTAGAGTGGATGAGCGGCGGCCGGTGGAAGAGGGGAAGGATGAGCTCGGTTTCTTATGGAGGAGGGAAGATGAATTTCAATTTTCTTCTTTTTGTTCTTGGGAATTTGAGAGAAAATGAGAGAGAAAATTGGAGTTTGGAGTGTGAAATAAAGCAAATAATTCTTCCTCCTTGACTTGTGAGAGACAAATTTTATTTATAGGTGCTAATTTTGGGCTTTGGAGTGCCTTGGATCCAAGATTAGGCCCAAATCGCGTTTATCCGAATAATTTTCGTCCACATCCCAAAACATCGAGAACCGCGCGAAATTTGAAATCGGACTCTTCACGAAAAATGTTTGGAATGAAAAATTGTTTGCGTGAGTCAAAATTTCGACTAAATCGGGTGAAGGGTTGAGTTGAGGAGATATGAATTTTTGAAGTTTCAACACACTTTTCGGGCGTCTGACACATGCAGAATTTTATTTGCGCCACTCGGGGAAATTGCTTTGTACGAGGATCTTCTTATCAAAATCCGAACTCGGGATGTTCATAACAATCGAAGCCAACAGAATTTGTGAAGTTTTGGCACCAGTCCCACCTTGTTTCGATAAAAATCAAGTGAGATATGATTTTTTGAACGTTGCGTATCAGATGAAAAATGTTCGGTTCGGCTCAAAATCATCTTCAAAGAATAAAATTATGGTATTGATTGGTAAGGAATCAGCTCTCGGCTTGACCACAGAAGTTGAAGAGGACTTCGATACAGAATTTTAGACACCGGCCCCGCTCAGTTTCGATATTTCAGCAGGGATTTGTGAATTTTTTAGTGTACCGCGAACACGGTTCAGCCATAAAATTCAGTTTATCCCACTTGAAAGATTAATTTTTCTAAGGACTTTCTTCACGCAATTAGCTTCCGACCTGTGAATGAAAGTTGTAGATAATATTGAGAGAGATTCACCCGTCGAAAATCATCAGAAATACCTAACGAGCTGAGAGTTATGAATTCCGGAGCGCCCGAAACGCGCAATAAACCAAAATTCACATTATTAAGAAATGAACTATCGAAGTTCTTCCTTGACGAATTGGCTTTCAATCTGAACGGATGAATTGGAGAACACGTAGAAAAGTTCCCAACGCATGTAGAACCAACCCGAGATGACCTTCTGACCAGAAGATCATGTAGCAAGCATACGAACCGAAAAACATCAATTTCTGGCTCGAAAAATCTGAATCGGCCGAAACACACAATTTCTTCCACAACTTGAGATGCTTTAAACCTCATCAGCATATGATCAATAATATGCATGCAATGCACCTATAGATTAAGTGTAAGCCAATTATCTATTGAAAAATGAAGATGGTGAATTTTGAGATACAACAAGGGACACATGAAAAATGTGGTTTTAGCTTTCCTTAATGGATTTGGCTGTGCCGGACAATGGACCAGCCATAGGCCCAGTGAAGCAACTCGATTTTCAAAAATCTTTTAATTCTCGAAAACTAGTGAAATCGCCACCTAATTTTATTTGTTCTAAAAAAGGACGGGAAAATATAGATAACACCCAAAACATGCGGATAAGGCGGTCTACGTGACCAAAAATCGGAATCGGGAGTCGGTTATGTAAGGGGAAGGTATTAGCACCCCTTACATCCATCGTACTCGATGGGACCCATTTAATTCTACGCGTTTGTGTGTGTGTTTATTGCTAAGTTATGAACATCAAAAGGAAAAGAAATTGTTTGTTATTATTTTGAGTTTGACACGGTTTCATAACCGCGGGCCTACATATTCCCTCGTGCAATGGGAAAGTCAAAACTCTGTAGTTCCTCTTAAAAAGGCTTTAAGTTTGTTGTATTGATTTTATAAGAAAAATCGTGCATTTAGACATTTCAAATACTTTGAACTAGGACTTGTTTTGTTTGTTTGAAAAGCTTAAGTCCTCGTTCGTATTTGAAACGACTATTACACTCTCTTTATCCGAAAAGAGTTTTTTATGATCGCGTATGAGCGATAAAAGGATTTGAGTGAGTTGAATTGTTTTTTATGTGGATGAAAAAGTACCGAACAACGAGGCTAGCGTCTCACGATTCAAATACTAGAAACCCGAGGAACGAAAGTTCGCACAAGTCGTCTATCACCCAAAAAGTTTTCTTGAGAAAAAGTGAAGTGAAACGAGTTCACGTTATTTAGGAGTCTTTAAGCCACAGGTCTAGCGTCCAACGACTTAAAGACTAAAGTTTGTTTGGGGGACAAGTTTTTAACAACTAGTCTAGCGTCTAACGGCTAAAAAACTTGTACTTTATTATGAAAAAGATTTCGAAAAATGCACTCGACGTTGGATCGAGGTTTGAAACTTTATTACGAAAGTGTTTTTGCAATGCGAGTTATGGTTAATTGAATATATGGTCCTAAGGTGTGATAATGGAAAAGAACAAACAATTGTATACAAGCATTAAATAAATTAAAAGCCCATACAAGGTGGCTTAAACAATCTATTGTGTAGGTGCATGCACGAAATAAATTCAATCGACTAATTAAACGAAACTTAATCAAGTAATTAGTTTAAATAAAATTAATTAGGTAAACTAATTAATTTTAAATAACCTAATTAGATAATTAAATACTGTTTAACTAATCAATTAAAGTTTCATTGTAAGCCCAAGAGTAAGCGTGGTGTATGCACAAATGTGTGGTCGTTGCGACGCTTCAAAGCTTTGTCAACTCAGGGTAGTAAAAAAAAAAAGGCTCGCACGAGTATTAGTTTGAAAATGTTTTCGGTTGTGCTTTGTGAATAATTAAATAAATAAATAAAGCAATAAAAATATCTACTGATTATTACATCATGTGGGGAATGGAGGTACAAATTTATAAATGGGGATGATACAAGGAAAAGGAAAAAAATGCTAAAAATTTCCTATAATAAAAAAAAATGTCTAACTAAATAATATTATTATTTTTGTGTTTTTGTGATTTAATTTTAATAATTACTATTTAGCAAAATATACATGGAGATTATTTTCTATTCCAATTAAATATAATCCTAACTAAAATTACCTAAGTGATATTAGCTCAGTATTCTCATAAAGAATTACAAAAACTCTTGTTTTAAGAACTTAAGCACAAAAAATTAAAAAATGTGGATTGGCTTTGACGTTAGAAATTATATAATAACTAATTAAATTAATCTAAAATAGCTAACTTAATTTAAAAAAACTTATTATTATTTTATTTTATTTTACATGTTTTATTGTTTTATTCTTCAAACAAACTTAATTATAATATTTAAGCAAATAACAATTATTAATAATCTAATTGAATAAATAACAACTACTTGAATTACCCTAAAATAAAAACTCTCTCCATCTTAGTTCTCACAACACACCCCTTTCATTCTCAAATCTCGTTCTTCTAATTCCAACCTAAAATCTCATTTTTTTCTCAAGAATCCAACAATCATCACACATAAAAATGAAGACACTGAAACAATACCAGATTCGCGTCGGCGTTGTTGTGGAGGGTTTTTTGTAGATGCTGGCCGGAACTGCATGCGTGGCGGACACAGCGGCGGATGACGGTGGAAGGCGATTTGGTTCGCAACCCTCCGGTGAGATCTTTCCTCTCAAACTCCTTACCTCTTCTCCTTTCTCATATCAGAACTTAGATTTCTGAATACTTAATTTCTAAAGGGTTTGGGTTTAGGAAAATGATGAGTATATGCTTAGGTTTTGTGTATGTTGGGTTTCTGTGTTTGGGTTTTGCTTAGTAACGGATGCTCGCTGGTTTTTGGTTGGTTTTTTGGAATTCGGTTTTTGGTTTTAAGAACAGTTTGCTATATCTTTGGTTCTGGGTTTCTTGGCCTAAGAACAGATGCTATTACTTTTTTTTTCTGGTTTTTTCGATTGCCTAAGAACAGATGCCACCCTTGGTCTTTTTTTTTTGGTATCTTTTATGCTGGTATATTGGTCTCTTTTAACTGGTTTTTTGATCCTCTTAGTCTTGGTCTCCTCCGAATGATACTACGATGGCTTTTTCTGAACTGATACACACTTGAGTACTTTCCAAATTTATGTATTTTCTGTGAAAAGATACAGTGCTTGCTTTTTAGATACCATCCTCTTTTCTGCTCAAGAACAGATTTTTGCCTTGGTCTTTTGGGATCCTTTTCTGCTGCAGCCTGTATTGTTTATTACTACACACAACTTTCCTTTTTCTCGCATAAGTCCTTACACTTTTTGAAATTGAATTTGCATCTTTCTTCTTCTGTATATTGCTTGTCAGATCGACCTTGGGACCTTGTTGGAATTTTTGTCTCTTTGCATTGGGCTATAACATATATTGCTGTTGGAATTACTTTTGTTTCTCTTGCATTGGGCTGAAACATAATTGTTTTGCTTGGCTGCTTTTCTTGGAATATGATGCTTTTGATTTCCAAATTATACCTCCTTTGTGAACCAACAACGGAAGTTGTTGTGATTTGCAATGGAGGTAACAGTAACGGCCGATGAAGGAACTTCGGTTCTGAGGCTTTTGAAACAATTGACCTTTACCTGATTCCTCAACACTACCCTCATGATGAGTCAGAAAGTATAATTTCTTTTACTTTCGTATGAACATTGCTTTGTTGCTATTAATTATGTCCTTTTCCATTGTTTCAGATGACAAAACGGACAGCACTGTGTGGAAGTGAAGAAGAGTGCCCGGATACAGAGAAATTCAAAGGAAGTCGGGAGCTTACGGCGTTAGGATAGAGTTAATACATTTGTACTTGTAAAACCAAAATTAGAATATTATGTAATAACGGATACAGTCCCGAAATTAATAAACTCCAATTACTCTTGTAAAAAATGTATCCCTTATAAAACTTAAATATTTTTATCATATCGATTTGATATAAGAAAAGTATCCAAATTTGAACTATAATTCCGATTTCTCTTGCGAAATTTGTATTCTAAATTTGAATATTTTATAATATCAACTTGATATAAAAAAATGCTCAAATTTGAATTACCATTCCAATCTCTTCTTGTTGTGAACGAATCCTTCGTAATGCTTCCCCGTCATAAACAAAACCAATTTCCACAGAACACAGTGTCTTCCTCTTCTTTTTTTTATGTTACTTCACAATCTGACATTGTAACCGAACCTTGAAATGACATTGTAACCGAACCTTGAAGAAACAATTTTTTCTCTTTTTCACACCGTAACCGGAAATTCCACTTTTTTTTTGCATTCTTCTTGAAACATCCACCAATTACCTCTGGCTAGCAAATTTACAGCGAAAACGGTGTTTCCATTTACTGAATAAAAAAAGTATGATTTCTTTTAGAATTTAAATTCTCAATAATTATTTTCTGAATTCAAATTCTAAAACAAATAATCTTTTTTTTTCGGAAGACCAAATCCAAACAACCCTTTTGTACAAAAAATTCGAAATCGTTCGAAACCTCTTAAATTTGAATTGAAGCGGCTAAAACTTTTCCACCATTTCTTCCATGAAAAATCCTTAGTAAGAAATTCTCTGAAATTGTAACAAACAAACACATTTTTTTTCTGAAAATAATGGGATGAAACGGAGGGGAAATTTTGGGGTGCGACAGTTGCCCCTATTCAATCATCTTAAACCTGGTAAGTGAGAAAGATTGACGGCTTTCGAACGTTCAAGGTAGAAGAGGATTGAATACCAGAGAACCCCGAAAATTTGCCCTACGCGCGAAACCAATGCCACAAAAGAAAACAGATAACATGTCTCGACTACGGAGCCAAGAAACACTTGAAAGGAAAACTTGCTAAGCATCAACGGAGTGCCTTAACACAACAGTGCACACTGAGGAGATTCCAACAACACTGGGGATAACCGTGTAACCGAAATGACTTTGACAACAATTTTAATGCTATGAGAAGAGAAACGAACTTCTCAAGCGAAAAGAAAAACAATATATTAAGAATTGACATGACTGAGAACTTAACAAAGAGTTCTCTGATTGACAAGATTGAGAACTTAACAAAGAGCTCTCTGAACTAAGGAATACCTGGAAACCTTACACAAAATTGAAAAATGACATGATTGAGAACTTAACAAAGAGTTCTCTGAATGACTAAGGAATACCTGGAAACCTTAAACAGAATTGAAAAATGACACGGTTGAGAACTTAACAAAGAGTTCTCTGATTACTAAGGAATACCTGGAAACCTTCAACAGAATTGAAAAATGACACGGTTGAGAACTTAACAAAGAGTTCTTTGATTACTAAGGAATACCTGGAAACCTTAAACAGAATTGAAAAATGACACGGTTGAGAACTTAACAAAGAGTTCTCTGATTACTAAGGAATACCTGGAAACCTTAAACAGAATTGAAATGACATGATTGGGAACTTAACAAAGAGTTCCCTGATTGACATGATTGAGAACTTAACAAAGAGTTCCCTGACTAGATGGCTTAGAACAATATCGGAATTGTTGGTGCACGAAAGTGCGAGGAGCCATGGCATGCTGAATGTCTTTGACCGTATAACTTCTGAGTTACCCGCAGAACAATATCAGTAGCGCACCCAAGAGTACAATTCTCTGGGGATAAACAAAACAATATCCAGCACACCGGCGTGATATAGATGTTTATGAAGTCGGTAAATCTTGTTTCCGACGTTTCTGCTGTTGAGAGATCTTACTGAACATGTACGGACATGTTGAACAACTTCTGAGTCGACAAGATCTTCAATTTGTATGCAGATAGCTTTACCGTTGATAGAAGAATCGATTCAACTGGTGAAAAACTTCTAGGTAATGAGCTTCAATTTCCGACATTGTATGGACAATGCGTTGCGCAAGTGGATATGTAGATCAACGTCGAGTTGGAGAAATATCTTGAGATTTGAATAAACATCCCGCCGGGTGGATATTTATTTGTTGAGTAGTTGATAACTTACCGGGGAAATAAACGCACCAGAAGTTTGATGTAATTTTCTGCGAACAACTCAGAGGAGTATATGGTGGAAGCCACCGCCTACAGTATTTGCTGAGAAGATTATTGTCTGAAAGAAATCTTTGAAAATACCAAGAATAATGTTGTAGTAATCCTTTCTGAAGGAGATTCACTTGGGGAGAGAAATAAGCTTCGCTGGGGAAACTCTGTAAGAAAACCGTGTGGAAAATTCGCTGGGGATTCCCGGTTGAATAATCTTGCTGACATTAGAGTCTATCTGAAGGAGAGAACTGTTTCGCTGGGGAAGAAGTCTCGATTGGAGAAACCATCAGTTGTTGAGATCCATACAAGTATATCACTTGTGTCGGAGAAAGGAGGATAATTATGTCGTCTGAGAACTAATCCTTCAAATTTGATCCTTACGAGGATATTTACCGTTTCAGTTGAAAAACCTGCAAAACAGATAGCCGAAGCTAATGCATGAGTATGATATGCATGAGTATGATATGCATGATATGATTTTTTTTCTAATGCAAATGGTGCATGATTTCCTGATACTATTGAGAGAAGGGAGGCGTCACTGGGGAATCCAATTTGGCAATCCAGTTGTCACAAGAATTCACTGGGGATGGTCAATCGATTCTCTGGGGAAGAGACTTCACTGGAGGATTGACACTATTGTTGATTGTCCGTCACACAAGCATTCTCCTGGCACTGGGGAGAAAAGCTAGATTGTCATTTGAGAAAAGTCTCCTGCTTTTAATGGGGTACCCTTAAAATAAGCTCTATAAAGAGGGTCCATTGATACAAGAATTCGCTTGGGGAAACCCAATCATTCTGGAATGAATTCGATTTGAGAATTGTCATCGTTGTAGACCAATTATGGTCGAGCCCTCAAACTTGTGATCGGAAGAACTGAATTCTTCATTCAAAATAGTCTTCAAATTATGATTCTGAGAAAAATCACTAGCAGATCTTGAATCATCCCAAGCCTTGGCTGAGGTTTATGAATGAATGTGCTATGCAGTATATGATATGAATGCATGAATGAATGAATGCATGAATATACTGGTTAATGCACTGGCTATCAAACTGAATCCTCGACACCGTTAGTCCGGAGGATAAAAGAATACGGCACAATAAGATGATTGGCCTAGCTCCAAATGTTGAATTGCCACTGGAAGGGCTGCAATGCTAATTCTTGTAGAAAGAAGAATAGCAAAACTTCTGAATTGACCAGATAAAGATGAGAGGCGTGCCCCATGCGTGGGAATGCAGCGGCATTGGATTTTGCACTTCAGAGATATATCGACTTCAGAATCTCAACCTTCCCCGGTCTGTTAGAGCTTCTAGAAATCTTTCCTGCAAAGGAGTGCCCCGGCATCCTGTATTCTGACGCAATACTTTACTGATCATCAGTATTCCAAAGGAACTGGATATTTTGATATGGGAATATCATGCCTTGATAGGAGTCTTGGAGGTATTTCCGCATCTCAAAATAACTTCCTTAGATTTATCAAATCTTAGAGTGGCAGACTTTGCGTAGATGGACAACATGCCCCATGATGAACATTGGAGAGACTCCAACGTCTCGAAGTAGTTGCTTCAGATGAATCTTTTTAGCAAGCTTGCTTTAGAATGAGTCTTGGAAAGAATTCTACGTCTCAAGTTGTTTCCTCAGATTGACCGCATTTGAATAAAGAGCTATGCAAACATAGGGAAAACCTGTTCCAGGACAAGCTTTGGAGAGACTTCTACGTCTCGAAGTAATTACTTCAGGCTGATTGATTCTTGAACGAACACTTGCTCTAATTAAGAGAGCTTCACCATTATGAAGTAACTGCTTCAGATCAACAACAAGTGAGCGACTAACTTGGTGGAACAAGAGCTTTTGAAGGCTTCCACGCGTCGAAGTAATTATCTCAGATTGGTTGGAACCGAACGATTAGTTCGAAATGTCCCAATGTAAACAGCCTTAGAGAGACTCCCATGTATCGAGGTGATTGCTTCAAGTTGAATGAAACATGGAATGACAATTGTCTCAGGCTAACTGCTCTTTTGGGAAAGACTAAATCAACTGCTGATTGCTCTTTAAAGATTTGCCCCCGGATTGGCAGAAATTCGAGGAGTTGAAATTCGATTTGCCCCCAAGTTAACAGAATCTTGAGAAGACAACTCGTGATATGCTCAAAGGAGTCCTTAGACGTCATGTTTCTTGATACAAAGAGATGATCAAGTCTTTCTTCTTTGGACAAAGTTAAACCCTTCACTGATGTTCATTATGAGAACTTCTTCAATGTCAAACAATTGTTTTACATGTAGAAAAATGTTTATTGTGACAATTATAATGCAACATTTATGTGTCTTGAAGTTTTGTTATGAAAAACATGACTTTTTGTGAGTGAAACACTTTTGGAGTGCAACACTGAAAATTTTCTTTTTGAAAGACGAGCATATGATACCAACACAGATGCTTAACACACACTGTAGGAGTCAGGTAAATGCGATCTCTTTGTTATATGCTTTTGAATTCACCCATGCTTCAATTAGGACTTTTAAGGGTTGTAACGTGGCCTGGTTCACGGGTTTTTAGAAAAAAGATTTTCAGGCTCAAAATATTTGGTGCCCGCCCATTCTCCATGATGTTCTTCAGTCCTAAGTTCAACTATCCTAATACGAGCACTCATCTCTCGAGAGGCGTTATGATGGTTGAGGAACCAATACGAGATTTCTCGGGCACGACAATCACTCATTTTGTCTTTTGGTACTTGACCACACAACTTGTTCTTTGTTGAGAATCCTTTGATAATGCACTTCGGGATTTTACCTGACTTTTGCCTAAGCGACTTATTACTAAGTTCCGACTTAGCGGGCTTTTTGTCTTTTTCTATTCATCTTTTTTTTTAACAAGTCGTGGATCTGTACACAACCTTTGATTTGTTAGAAATGATGGTGACTGTCTGAGTCCTTGGGTAGATGAGGGATAACTGTTATGGTGTCGTCATCTGTTGACCTTTCTGATGTGCGAGAGATACCCAACATGGTATCATTCTCCTTTGGTGCACACTATTGATAGATGGAGGTCGACTACTGTGGTCTTGACCTTTCTCAACCTTTTGAAGGATAACCATTGTTGTATCCTTAAATGCTTACTCTCTTGATGAGTTCTGAACGCTCGATCAGATTAACTGAACACTACCCGTCCCTGGGTTAGAAAATGAGGGTTTTTTCTGAACAGAAAAGAAACTCCTACTTCAAGGCTCAACGGGGTTAACGATGGTCTATCTCCCTTATAACTCCGGTGTTTAGGGATTTGAAACAAGGCCTGCACATCATCAGCAAGGTTTTTACTCGAAAGCATACGACTAGAGACCTGGCGTTTTTTAATCATCGTCATCCTCCCTCCAATCTTTGCCTAGGCGAAAGGATTGGTAACGTTGGTATCAAAAATGCTTGCAAATCATTTAAAGAGTGATAACGAATGGATTGAGTGACAACGAATGGATTACTTCAAGATAAACATACTCATTGCATTAAGATGAAAACAAACAAGTTTCTACATGCAAACAAAGTTAAAACAATTAAACAAGATACACATGAAAATGCAGTAAAGAAATAAAAGACTATCGTTGTTGAGGAGACTTGAACTCCGTCTTGACTTGTTGATTCAGATGAATTCAGTAGGCTTGGCGTTCACTTGAGTACGGGGTTTCCATTCACAAACAGATTCCCTCCTTGAAGAGTCAAGTACTTCTGGTCAATCAACTGTTGAACTTTGGCTTTGTAGGCGTTGCAATCCTCTGTTGAGTGGCCTACTGTTCCATCATGGTATCCACATCGCGCGTTATGATCATAACCAAGCGGGAATAACTTTGGTGGGTTAAGAAACTTAGGAACCACCAATGAACTTTGAACCAGATATGGCAGAAGTTGACTGTAGGTCACTGGAATTGGATCAAGAGAAACCTCCCTTCTTTCCAAATTATTCCGAGGCATAGTTTGATTTTGAGAGTTCTGACTCTGAAGTTGAGGAAGATCAGACAAAAGTTGTTGATGCAAAGATTCGAAAGATGGTAATGGAGGATAATGAGTTGGTGTTGCAACCGACTTCCCTTTGCTAGAACTTGAGATATCTTTGCTAAAGGTTACCACCTTTTCTGAAGTGAACATCTGGTCTACTTCACCACTACTCTTCAAAGTCTCAACTTCCTTTTGGCAAGCAATTGTCCCAATGAGTTTTGGAAGTTCTTCAAAATTGCTATGATTAGACCTTGCAAGCAAAATGTCTAAGCTCGACCCATTCTGTTTGAAAAACAGAATCTTATCATCAATTAGCTCTTGAACTGTGCATTTGAAGGCCGAACAATTATCAGTTTCGTGTCCTACAGAGTCAGCATGGAAAGCACATTTAGCTTTCTCATCAAACCAAGCTTTAGCAACCCCTGGTACTGGCTTCAATTCCCTTGGTATCACAACACCACTCTGAATTAAGTAAGGCAATAGTTGAGAATATGATATCGGGATTGGCTGAATATCCTGTTGAGCATATCGGCGATAATGCGGATTAATACGCTGATTTGGATCCTTCTTCTTCGATCGGGGAGCAAGCAATTGCTGTTGTCGAGGAATCCTCGAAGGTGATTGTCGAGGATGATACTCAGTAGGAGAAATTCGAACTGGAGAGCTCGCCACATGTGGATGTCCTTGACCCATGGAGACATCAGATGATAGAGCAGCAACCAAACTTGCGGAGATTGGTGTGGTGTTGCATTCTCTTTTCAACACAACTTGCAAGAGATCCAAGACCATACTCATCTGACTTTTCAGGTGCTTAACTTCCGCCTTCAATAGTTCCTGACCACGCTGAAGCTCGTCTATAGTCCTCTGAGACATCCTTGGAGTTCTGAACGTGCGTCGAGTAGACAGTTTGATATTTCTGGACAGAAGAAATGAAATGAGTTTTTTTTTTCTTGATGAAAATGAAATGCGTGATAATGCATGAAGGAATGCAAATGTAATGTAATGGTAATGCATTTAAGAATGCGATGTAATATAGTAGTAATGCATATAAGAATGCGATGTAATGGTAATGCATGTAAGAATGCAAATGTGATGATGCATGTAAGAATGCAATGTGATGCGATACATATTGGTATTATGCACAAAATCACATGTAAAGTTAAATAGCACAAGGGTTTAAAAGGACGGTCGGACATGGTTTCGACGTCTACCCAACAATTCCCCAAACAAGGTTGGTTCTAATGTTTTTATGCTAAATGCTTCTTGGAGTCTCAGATCCCCTTTTTAGAAATATTATCCACACGCGATCGGACTATGTGGGGATAATACTTCCAAAAGTATACTCTAAGAAGCGGCTCTTAAAGGGATACTCAAAAATCCTTTGAGCGGTCGGTTTGTTTTGGACATCCTAATACTTAGAGTTATAGGCCCTTTGTCCAAGAATTATCATCCCGCACTATTGTACGGTGCAATAACTCCCTTAAAAAGACCAACTCTAAGTCGTGGTCTTCACGTCGATCCAAAAGACACGGATGTCTAGTGGACCTAAGCTACTCAACCACTCTAAGCTTATGTTTCCTAGAAGCCTGGGTATTGGGCTTATCTACAAATCATAACCAACAAATGCCCCAATATCAAAATACATCACAGGATAGTATAAAGAAATAATAGGCAACATCAAAGCAATATAAATAAACACACAAGCGAAGAATTAAATTAGGGTTAACTCGCTTTAAAAATTATTCCCCAGTGAAGTCGCCAACTGAAGCAACTCGATTTTCAAAAATCTTTTAATTCTCGAAAACTAGTGAAATCGCCACCTAATTTTATTTGTTCTAAAAAAGGACGGGAAAATATAGATAACACCCAAAACATGCGGATAAGGCGGTCTACGTGACCAAAAATCGGAATCGGGAGTCGGTTATGTAAGGGGAAGGTATTAGCACCCCTTACATCCATCGTACTCGATGGGACCCATTTAATTCTACGCGTTTGTGTGTGTGTTTATTGCTAAGTTATGAACATCAAAAGGAAAAGAAATTGTTTGTTATTATTTTGAGTTTGACACGGTTTCATAACCGCGGGCCTACATATTCCCTCGTGCAATGGGAAAGTCAAAACTCTGTAGTTCCTCTTAAAAAGGCTTTAAGTTTGTTGTATTGATTTTATAAGAAAAATCGTGCATTTAGACATTTCAAATACTTTGAACTAGGACTTGTTTTGTTTGTTTGAAAAGCTTAAGTCCTCGTTCGTATTTGAAACGACTATTACACTCTCTTTATCCGAAAAGAGTTTTTTATGATCGCGTATGAGCGATAAAAGGATTTGAGTGAGTTGAATTGTTTTTTATGTGGATGAAAAAGTACCGAACAACGAGGCTAGCGTCTCACGATTCAAATACTAGAAACCCGAGGAACGAAAGTTCGCACACAAGTCGTCTATCACCCAAAAAGTTTTCTTGAGAAAAAGTGAAGTGAAACGAGTTCACGTTATTTAGGAGTCTTTAAGCCACAGGTCTAGCGTCCAACGACTTAAAGACTAAAGTTTGTTTGGGGGACAAGTTTTTAACAACTAGTCTAGCGTCTAACGGCTAAAAAACTTGTACTTTATTATGAAAAAGATTTCGAAAAATGCACTCGACGTTGGATCGAGGTTTGAAACTTTATTACGAAAGTGTTTTTGCAATGCGAGTTATGGTTAATTGAATATATGGTCCTAAGGTGTGATAATGGAAAAGAACAAACAATTGTATACAAGCATTAAATAAATTAAAAGCCCATACAAGGTGGCTTAAACAATCTATTGTGTAGGTGCATGCACGAAATAAATTCAATCGACTAATTAAACGAAACTTAATCAAGTAATTAGTTTAAATAAAATTAATTAGGTAAACTAATTAATTTTAAATAACCTAATTAGATAATTAAATACTGTTTAACTAATCAATTAAAGTTTCATTGTAAGCCCAAGAGTAAGCGTGGTGTATGCACAAATGTGTGGTCGTTGCGACGCTTCAAAGCTTTGTCAACTCAGGGTAGTAAAAAAAAAAAGGCTCGCACGAGTATTAGTTTGAAAATGTTTTCGGTTGTGCTTTGTGAATAATTAAATAAATAAATAAAGCAATAAAAATATCTACTGATTATTACATCATGTGGGGAATGGAGGTACAAATTTATAAATGGGGATGATACAAGGAAAAGGAAAAAAATGCTAAAAATTTCCTATAATAAAAAAAAATGTCTAACTAAATAATATTATTATTTTTGTGTTTTTGTGATTTAATTTTAATAATTACTATTTAGCAAAATATACATGGAGATTATTTTCTATTCCAATTAAATATAATCCTAACTAAAATTACCTAAGTGATATTAGCTCAGTATTCTCATAAAGAATTACAAAAACTCTTGTTTTAAGAACTTAAGCACAAAAAATTAAAAAATGTGGATTGGCTTTGACGTTAGAAATTATATAATAACTAATTAAATTAATCTAAAATAGCTAACTTAATTTAAAAAAACTTATTATTATTTTATTTTATTTTACATGTTTTATTGTTTTATTCTTCAAACAAACTTAATTATAATATTTAAGCAAATAACAATTATTAATAATCTAATTGAATAAATAACAACTACTTGGAAAAATTTTTTTAAATAACCAAATAAAAAAAAAAATTACAAAAATGTCCCTAAAAAAAAAATTATTCCAAAAATGTCCAAAAAATTTGAAAATATACACATAGGCGCCACTTGATGTGGCGCCCCAACTGTTCCATTTTTTTTTTTTTTAAAATTTTTTTTTTCAAAATTTTTTAAATGATTTTTAATTGATTTTAATTATAAATAAATTATTTTAAATACAAAAAAATTATTTTAAGGTGAAATAAAATATTTAAGAAATTATGAAAATTGTTTTTATAATTTTTCAAATTTTTGTAAGTGATATTTAATTGTTTTTAATTGTATTTAATTGTTTTTAATTATAAATAAATTATTTTAATTACAACAACCTTATTTTAATTAGAAAGAAAACATTTAATAATTTATTTATTTGTTTTATAATTTTAATATTTTGTAAGTAATTGTTTTTAATTGTTTTTATTTATAAATTACTTTTTAGATAATTATTTAATTGTTATATAATTAACTTAAAAATTAATTATTTAATTTATATACATTAAATCTTATTAAAAAATTACTTTTATAATTTATATATAAATAATTATTTCATTATTTAATTTTATTATTTAGCATATATATAATTAAGAAATTAACATTTAAAATTAAGTTAATTATATATTAATTATATAAATTATTATTTAAAATAAGAATTATATAATTTATTTAATATATAATTATATGTTATATGTTAATTATTTATTTGTTGCTATTTGTTTTAATTGTTAAATTATATATAAATAATTAATTCATTATTTAATTTTCTTATTTGGAATAAAAAGAACTCTTTATTGATAAATAAAATTGTTACATAGAGTTATAAAATTGAAAACTATGTTGTGGAACTTGATCCACGATTTGGACATTTGTTTTTGTTATGTCCTATTTGTCGACATATGCCACATTTTCTCTGCGTTCTCTCTACGACGTCCATTTCAGTTCTAATGCGCCTGCTGTTTGGGCGTCCACTTTTATTCCGCCGCATCGATTCGTTGTGCCAAACAATTTCCCCTTCATACTCTGGCCAATATGCCTCTAATGCTACCACCGAAAAGGGATTGTCATATACATTCAACAATGTTGCAACTTTGTAGATGGGAGACACTAACGACAACGCATCGAAGTGGGTGTGTGAGCACGCTGCAATCACATGGGAACAGGGCATACGATAGGCTTGAAATTGACCACAGTCGCACCAACGATCTTGTATTAGGACCCTATACTCTTGTCTGGGCAGCCCCTGGTTATGGTCAATTGTTTCCTTGACGCTAAAAGTGTGGCCATGGCGGTCGAATTCTGTAACCCTATGGCTGTTGGCTTTGGTAGATTCCTGCCTCATAAACTTCATGCAGGCATCACTATACACTTGATTCGTTTGTAACACTGTGTTCCAGCGCTTGCCTCTAGTTACGAACAGTGTTACCATTCGAAAATAAGTCGCACTCACCAAAGTCATTATCGGGAGGTTACGTATGCCCTTAAAGACCCCGCTCATTGACTCCACGAGATTTGTTGTCATGTGCCCCACCTCACCCCATCGTCGTGGGACCTAGTCCACTTTGCTCTCGATATTATCGATCCACCTCCCAGAATCAGAATTTGCCAACACTATTTCCCGGCGGTAGTATTGGAATCCAGGTTGGTTTAACGAATACCCCGCGTTTATCAAATTTTGCTTCAAGAATTTGTCTTTGAACTCCCGCACAAAATTTTGGGCAATATGTCTGACATATACATGCGTTGACGGGGGGTCATGCCAACCATTTGCTGGATTGTTGTATGCACTGTTTATGGAAGCGTGCCTGTCGGAAATAACACAGATGTCGGCTTGTGGAGTCACGTGCATTCGGAGGTTCTTAAGAAAGAAACTCCAAGCAGCAGCCGTTTCTCCTTCTACCAATGCAAATGCCACTGGGAAAATATTGGAATTTCCATCTTGTGCGACCGCCATCAGTAACGATCCCTTGTATTTCCCATACAGCCATGTTCCATCTACTTGAATGAGCGGCTTACAAAAGGTGAAACCTATAATGCAGGGACGAAATGCCCAGAAAAGCCTATGGAAAATCCCATTACCTTCTAGACAATTTCCATTAGGGTCTTGTGCCGGCAATGTCTCCATTATTGAAACCGTCCCAGGAGAATACAAATGTAGTGCGGCTAAGTATCGTGGAAGTTGCTTGTACGACTCCTCCCAATTACCGTAAACCAGTTCAATTGCCTTGGTTTTCGCTAACCAGGCCTTTCGATACGACGGTGTATATTTGAATACAGCAACACAGTGGGAGATAATTGTCTTCACCTTCAGTGATGGGTCGGCCTCAACAAGAGGTAAAATGGAATGGCAGATCATATCGTGACTAAGTTTACGATGATCTTGTGCCAAGTTTGTGTTGACGCACGTGTGTGGTTGTGAAATTGACCCTATCACCCACGCATTATATTTCTTCTTATACGATGACATCAACCTGTACCCACACTCTGGGTTTTTACATGAAATGACGTATCGTTCTGGGTTGGATTTGTTGACATTGTAGTCAACACAGTTTTTCATGTGCCAGTTTTTTATTGCTAGCAGGCACGCTTCTTTGGTCCGAAATTGGTCACCTTTCTTTAACTCCTCGTCGGACCGCATGTACGGGTTGAAGAACATATCTTCTGAGGGCTCATCCTCTCCCAAGTTAAGGGTTATGAAGTGCCCAGGCGGTGAGTAGCGTTGCGCTTCCGGTATTTGTACTTGTTCATCGTCCTCGGAATCCCGGTTCACCAAGTCATCAACCACGTCTTCTGCGTCATCAACTCCATCGTCTTCTACGGGATGTTCAGCATCTTGTTCGTCATCAACCACAGGATCAATAACCTGTGACTGGACATTCTGTGATGCTTGAGTCTGTTCTAAAATAATGTACAAAACAATATAATCGTAACCAGAATACTCATGGATACGAAACATGTTTTGTACCTCCGAGTCATTTTGAATCAATGACTTATAAAACCGTACTGAGTTATTATCAGTGAAAAAAGGTTGTTGATAAAATATTTGTGACACAGTTGTCTAAGTTTGGACTCTAGCTTTTTCGGTGGGAGAAGTCGCTCCTCTGTTTAGACAAAATCGAGTGCAGTCGGTGTTCCTAAATAGGAAGCCAGACATATTACATTCATATGTCTCGCCATTCATGTGAGCTTTGATTTTGTATTGTGATGAAGATGCCATGATATTTGAATATTTGTGTGCGGTATGTGAATGTGTGGTAAAGGAAGGTGAGAATACTTTGTGAAAAGTTGTGTGATTTTTTTTCTAACTAAAGGCCCGAATATATAGTGGAGCAACTTATTCACCTAGGCCTTGGATGCGATGAGCGTCAAGTCTCTCAGATTCCCATCATGCAAGCCGCCACCCGTCTCCGCATGCAATGGTCGTGTCAAGTCTCTCAGATTCCCATCATGCAAGCCGCCACCTCCGCATGCAATGGTCGTGTCAAGTCTCTCGATTCCCATCATGCAAGCCGCCACTGTCTCCGCATGCGTGGTCGTGTCAAGTCTCTCGGATTCCCATCCAAAGCTGCCACCTACTCCGCATGCGTGGTCGTGTCAAGTATGCAAGATTCTCACGCATGCCCATACTGCAAGATGCCTCTAGACATGACAAGTGCACCATTAGTTGTCCCAATGCATGCAGATCTGTTTGTTGCGCGTTACACTTGGCAAAATTTTGCATAATCACACTTTTGAATAAGATTATAAATAGCGGTCACTCTTTCAACAACTCACCTACGTTCTACTTTGCAATCATGTCTCTACTAACCATGGGCCAAGAACACAGAGGCACTAGGCTAACATTGCCTCATTCGTAAGTTTTACTTGAACACGTCCTCTTTGTATGTTTATAATTTAATTTTTAAAACTCCATTCTAATGCTTGTTTATATTGTATGTCTTTAAAGGATGTAAAGAAATTTCGTCAACGTTCACACCGATGCCTTATCCGCACCCATGGTGCATACCTTACATACGGGGGTTTGGTAATGTTATGAATGTGGTTAATGCCACAATTGATGTCAAGTTTATACTTGCTTTGTGTGAACGTTGGAGACCGAGACCCACACTTTTCACCTACCAACCGGTGAATGTACCGTCACACTCGAGGACGTACATGCTTTTGGTCTTCGCATTGATGGGAAGCTTGTGATCGAAGCGTCAACAAACGAAATATGTGTTCGAATGTTGGGCGTAGATCTAGTCGAAGGTGAGGGAAATGCAAAAGCAAGGGGCCAGGGTATTAAACTTTCGAGCCTCCATGCATATCATGATAGTATTGTTTTAACTGAGGAATCCGCCGAAGAAGAAAAAATAATTAAAACAAGATTTTATATCATGTTATTATTTGGACACTTGCTATTTCCCGAAGGAACAGGAAATAGCATAAACTTTATGTACTTGAGTTTGCTCGAGGACATAGATTTAATAAGCACATATAGTTGGGGTTCTTGTATTGGCTTACTGTATAGCTCGTTGTGTAAAAATGCACAAAAGGACCACTGTACCTTTTCTGGATGTGCTTTTTTGCTTCAAACATGGGGGTGGTGGAGATTGCCAAGGCTAGCACCAGAAAACCCTAACGTCTACTCCTTCCCCTACGCAACTAGGTAAATTTTTGATGTCATTTCCTTTTGTATATTTATTCTATAAATATTTGTAAATAATATTGTTGTTCTTTTTTTTTTGTTTAGGTTCATTGCAACTGGCCTAGATTACAGCCTAACCCCCAAAAATAAAATAATATTTTATCGTCAACTATTGGATCGTCTCCGAGCAGAAGACGTATTACTACTAAATCATTCCTCATCTAACTAATTTATTAATATCAAACATTCTCATGACTAAAGTATTTATTTTTCTTTGTAGTTTATCTCGAGACCGTATTTGGGATTGGAACACCAACCTAATCCCGAAGACGCAGTTGTTTGGACAGCAACAACTTCTATCATTCGGTTCACCACAGTGGAGATGCACCAAAGTGACCGTGTCAAACTACAATTTGGCATGCATCAAATCCTGGCCCCCATTGTCCTTGGAACCTTGGCATCTTAAAAGTCACCACCGTGGTATGAACAAGCGGAAGGCTTTTGCAAAGGAGTTCCGAAAAATGTGGAAAGAGCGTGCCCACTACGTCCTACAATTCCCTGTGGCGCCCAATGAAATGAAGCCCACAAGGGAATATGTGGATTGGTATAGAGCAAATACCAATCCAGAAATGATTGTGTCTGACCCTTTTTACTTGGACGACCCTCGGTTGCAACAACCCTATTTCCATCAACAACAGCCACCACAACCAACATATTACCAACAACAACAACAACCAACATATTACCAACAACAACAACAACAACCACCACAACCACCATTTTACCAACCACAACCACCACAACAATCTCAACAATATATACCCCAAACTCAACCTCAACACCATGAAGATTACCAACACGCACCTCAACATTCCCGCCACCATCAACACATGTCCACCCCCATAAATCAAAACTATACCCCCCATCAACACCAATCTCAACACTTCCATCACGACGATGTCCCGGGCTCTTCTAGTCCTCCACTTAGTCCTGACACAGGCATACAAGAGGATTATCAACCCGACTACTACACACCACAACAAACATACATCTATGGCCAACCCGATTCAACCCAAAACTACCAATTACCGCATTTCGAGGGCGCACCAAGTAGGAGTCAGTTTGTCCCACCAAGGCAACGCTTTGAGGGCGTAGAGGGCACCCGCCTTTCCTACGGCACTGAAGGGACTTCAACGCAACCACAAAGGCAAAGGCCAAGGGGACGCGGACGAGGCGGGAATAGGGAAGCACCACCACCACGTGAACCATCTAGGAGAGTTGTTAGACCCCCCCCGTGCGGATCATACAAGGGACCGCATTAAAAATATGTAACCTTTATTATTTGTATTATTTTCAATATAAATATATTGTCTTTATTATTATAGTTTAGTATATTTAAATTAATATTATTTAATAACTTATAAATAATATTATTTAATTATTTATTAAGTTAATATATAAATAATGAGATTATATATATATATATATATATATATATATATATATATATATATATATATATATATATCAACTTAATAAATAATGCAATTACAAAACAATTGCTTAAAAATTCTAAAATTATAAAAAAATTAAATAAATTTCAAAATATTTTTAAGAATAATTAAAATACATTTTTGTATTTAAAATAATTTTTTATAATTAACAACAACAAAAACAAATAAATATATAATTGAGAAATATATAATTTATAAATAAAAACAATTAAAAACAATTGCTTAGAAAATATTACAAATTATAAAAACAAATAAATAAATTCTTAAATATTTTCTTTCTAATTAAAATAATTTATTTATAATTAAAAACAATTAAATACAATTAAAAACAATTAAATATCACTTACAAAAATTTGAAAAATTATAAAACAATTTTCATAATTTCTTAAATATTTTATTTCACCTTAAAATAATTTTTTTGTATTTAAAATAATTTATTTATAATTAAAATCAATTAAAAATCATTTAAAAAATTTTGAAAAAAAAAATTAAAAAAAAAAAATGGAAGTGAGGCGCCACATCAAGTGGCGCCTATGTGTATATTTTCAAATTTTTTGGACATTTTTGGAATAATTTTTTTTTTAGGGACATTTTTGTAATTTTTTTTTTTTTTTTGGTTATTTAAAAAAAATTTTCAACTACTTGAATTACCCTAAAATAAAAACTCTCTCCATCTTAGTTCTCACAGCACACCCCTTTCATTCTCAAATCTCGTTCTTCTAATTCCAACCTAAAATCTCATTTTTTTCTCAAGAATCCAACAATCATCACACATAAAAATGAAGACACTGAAACAATACCAGATTCGCGTCGGCGTTGTTGTGGAGGGTTTTTTGTAGATGCTGGCCGGAACTGCATGCGTGGCGGACACAGCGGCGGATGACGGTGGAAGGCGATTTGGTTCGCAACCCTCCGGTGAGATCTTTCCTCTCAAACTCCTTACCTCTTCTCCTTTCTCATATCGAACTTAGATTTAAATACTTAATTTCAAGGGGTTTGGGTTTAGGAAAATGATGAGTATATGCTTAGGTTTTGTGTATGTTGGGTTTCTGTGTTTGGGTTTTGCTTAGTAACGGATGCTCGCTGGTTTTTTTGGTTGGTTTTTTGGAATTCGATTTTTGGTTTTAAGAAAAGTTTGCTATATCTTTGGTTCTGGGTTTCTTGGCCTAAGAACAGATGCTATTACTTTTTTTTTTCTGGTTTTTTCGATTGCCTAAGAACAGATGCCACCCTTGGTCTTTTTTTTTTGGTATCTTTTATGCTGGTATATTGGTCTCTTTTAACTGGTTTTTTGATCCTCTTAGTCTTGGTCTCCCCTCTGAACAGATACTACTGATGGCTTTTTCTGAACAGATACACACTTGAGTACTTTCCAAATTTATGTATTTTCTGTGAAAAGATACAGTGCTTGCTTTTTAGATACCATCCTCTTTTCTGCTCAAGAACAGATTTTTGCCTTGGTCTTTTGGGATCCTTTTCTGCTGCAGCCTGTATTGTTTATTACTACACACAACTTTCCTTTTTTCTGCATAAGTCCTGTTACACTTTTTGAAATTGAATTTGGCATCTTTCTTCTTCTGTGTATATTGCTTGCTGTATGCTGACCTTGGGACCCTGCTGCCTGTTGGAATTTTTGTCTCTCTTGCATTGGGCTATAACATATATTGCTGCCTGTTGGAATTACTTTTGTTTCTCTTGCATTGGGCTGAAACATAATTGTTTTGCTGGGCTGCTTTTCTTGGAATATGATGCTTTTGATTTCCAAATTATACCTCCTTTGTGAACCAACAACGGAAGTTGTTGTGATTTGCAATGGAGGTAACAGTAACGGCCGATGAAGGAACTTCGGTTCTGAGGCTTTTGAAACAATTGACCTTTACCTGATTCCTCAACACTACCCTCATGATGAGTCAGAAAGTATAATTTCTTTTACTTTCGTATGAACATTGCTTTGTTGCTATTAATTATGTCCTTTTCCATTGTTTCAGATGACAAAACGGACAGCACTGTGTGGAAGTGAAGAAGAGTGCCCGGATACAGAGAAATTCAAAGGAAGTCGGGAGCTTACGGCGTTAGGATAGAGTTAATACATTTGTACTTGTAAAACCAAAATTAGAATATTATGTAATAACGGATACAGTTCCGAAATTAATAAACTCCAATTACTCTTGTAAAAAATGTATCCCTTATAAAACTTAAATATTTTTATCATATCGATTTGATATAAGAAAAGTATCCAAATTTGAACTATAATTCCGATTTCTCTTGCGAAATTTGTATTCTAAATTTGAATATTTTATAATATCAACTTGATATAAAAAAATGCTCAAATTTGAATTACCATTCCAATCTCTTCTTGTTGTGAACGAATCCTTCGTAATGCTTCCCCGTCATAAACAAAACCAATTTCCACAGAACACAGTGTCTTCCTCTTCTTTTTTTTATGTTACTTCACAATCTGACATTGTAACCGAACCTTGAAATGACATTGTAACCGAACCTTGAAGAAACAATTTTTTCTCTTTTTCACACCGTAACCGGAAATTCCACTTTTTTTTTGCATTCTTCTTGAAACATCCACCAATTACCTCTGGCTAGCAAATAAACGGTGTTTCCATTCTTGAATAAAAAGTATGATTTCTTTTAGAATTTAAATTCTCAATAATTATTTTCTGAATTCAAATTCTAAAACAAATAATCTTTTTTTTTCGGAAGACCAAATCCAAACAACCCTTTTGTACAAAAAATTCGAAATCGTTCGAAACCTCTTAAATTTGAATTGAAGCGGCTAAAACTTTTCCACCATTTCTTCCATGAAAAATCCTTAGTAAGAAATTCTCTGAAATTGTAACAAACAAACACATTTTTTTTCTGAAAATAATGGGATGAAACGGAGGGGAAATTTTGGGGTGCGACACCCAGTCTAGAACAGGGTGTCCTAGGGGTGAGGAGCACGTGCCTTCAGCTTGGACCCCGATGGATTGGACCATCATTTGGGTCATCCTCGACATAGGGCGAAATGGGCTGTGCAGCCATAGATCCCGTCCAGAACACCTAGGGCATCTGAATTTTAAAATTCAAATTTAAAAATATTTTTGAAATTTTGTTGGAGTGTTAGTAAGTCATGGGGTATTGAACAATCCCCTAAAATTTATCTTTCCTTTCCTAATAGACGATATTCAGTTATTCAAGAACATAAGAATATTCAAACCCATCATAATGTTCTAGTTCATCGAAGAAAAATAATTAAAATAATTTAGTTTTAAATAAATCACTTTCAAGTTTCAACAAAAGTATATATATAATATAGTCATTGTCTTCTGCAACATAACTTTCAAAATGAACCACTTTCGGGCCTCTCTATCCACACATTGAAGAAAAGACCAAAATAAATGGCCTTCTCCAACGTTCTAGAGTATAAAAAAGAGAAAAGAAAAATAAAAATATATAAAACATCCTCATTCTATTGAGATCGAGCAGACATTGAAAACAATGCTTGCCTTCTATCATTTACAATATGCTTATATATTGTGTATATAAAACAAAGGAGCTTGATTAGGGAACTAAAGAAGTAACTTCCCCATACTGTGGCAGTCAAGTTTTACGATTCCTTCTTCTTAACCTGGTAGGGATATTTCTGATATATTGAAATGCTACTGACCACTAGTGGAAGAGCCACAAGGCAATATAATGAAGGTGGTTTTCCTTCAAAAATGAACTGTAGCAATGCTGTAACGAGTAAAGCTGAGACAATGACAAATCCCTGCGACCACATTGAAGAAAAACCACTTAAGTAAATTTGTACAAATCAGATGCATAGAATTTGTTTTCTACAATCGACCACATGATATAGGATGTGGAAACATTGTTAACTAACAAGAAGGACCAACTACAATCTGATAGTTTTTATCCACCATCTGTAGATAGTATATCCCAAAACTAATTGAGTTCACAAAGTAAATCCTACCTTCCGAACCCCGCCAGCATGGCTTGTAACTAAACCAACAAGAATTCCACCAAGGGCATTCAAAATTACTGGGATCTGAAATGAATTAAAAATAATATGCAACTGCTCAAGTTGATGTAGATCAATATCAATATATATTAAAGACAGTCACTACACGTGGATAACAATGCCCAGGACAAGGCACTAAAAAGTTCGTATTATGGATTTTGAATTTTTTTTAATACACTAGTCAATACAATTACTAAGTTGATAACACTTTCATCTACTAGAAACACAAAAGTATGTGATTTAATAAAATACAAAAAATAAAAATTCCAGAACCACTGATGTAAAGCATTTTAGTTTATGTTAGCGAAAGTCAATATGCAGTTAGGGTAATCAACAAAAACTATTAAATCCCTATCACAAGAAAAATATTGGGAAGAACATTACCCAAGTTAGAGGAGTCCAACCATGAAAAAATCCATGACGTCTCATAGCTTCTCCGTCTGGAGATTTCAAGGTACTGGCAAGCAAGCATATACTTCCAACAATAGACATTTCTACAGTCATTAGGTATGATGAGTGTTTCTTAACCTGTGACAGAAGAAATCAATTGGGTAAATAAAAATATTAATCAGTTCAGAATACTTGGTTTGAACAGAAAATTGAAAGTTCTGGTAACCTGAGAAGCCCATTGGCACAGGGAAGAAGCTAGTCCAGAGAGCACTGAAGCAACTAGTACAGGAACTATTCCATAGAATAAAACTTGATCAGCATTAGCACTAGTAGAGCTTTTGTTAGAGCCTTCACCAACACTTAGTAAAACTGCTGCGGCTAATAACAAGAACAAGGCTCCAATTTGTTGAATTGTTTGCTTTTGCCTGTATTAAGTGTGATCAGATGCCTTGTAGTGGACATTATTATAATTCAGGTTTAGTGCTAGAGAAGAGGGAAAAGAGAGAAAGATGTACAACAGTCTAAAATATGAATGATAGATGAAATAAGTTGCTAACCCCTAATTTCATACTCCAATATTATTCAATAATCAGGTAAAGTACTAGTACTATAACTTCTATAAGTATATGTCCAAGGCTTCCAAAACAGAAAGACTGATAAACTTAGCCCTAATTTTTTCAACACTCCGCCTACAGTTAATAACCTTATACCACCACTAAACTTTAACTTTGTTACAAGTAGCAGAGTTGCAGACCCAGCATAAAACAACACATCATGTTTTAATAGGAAGTTGTCATCAAGAAGAGAAAAGAAATTGAACCATCCAAGTGCAACCAAGTGAAGAGAAGCAATGATGAATGACCCAACGGCCAAAAAAAAAGCAAATGGAAGAAATATAGACACCCATCAAGAGAAGAAGATAAGAGAAACCACTTAGAAGAATCTCCCAAGAAAAACCTGTTAGGTAACTCCGTCCAAGACTTTGTTACTCGGTTCATTAGCTGGTTGGAAATAGTTAGGTCGGGATAGATAGAGGATTAGACAGTAATGTACAAAGTAATAGGAAGGGTTTAGAATGAGGATATCTTGTCATATGAGAGAAAATAAGAATGTTGAGGCTAGGGAGGTTGCAGACCTTCAAAGATTTGCAATATTGTAATTAAGAAGATTTTCCCAGATAAGGATCATATGATACCAGGTTCCTAACATCATCCTAAGAAAGTACTACAGATCCATGCAAACAACTGAACAAGAAATCAACATCTTATAGAATGCCAAAAAAATAGGAAGTGAACTACGCCAAACCCAACAAAACATGGTTGAAGGTGCTGGAAAACACCTAACTTCAAATCTCTGACCTCAACTTGACAGAGCTCAAGAAAGTCACTGGCCTCAATGAAAACAAATTGCACAAAACTTACACCATGGCTGGCCAAAATCACAAGAACCAGGGACAACTCCTGCTCTACAGAATAAATTAACTTCATTTTTTTATGCTGAAACAACGGCTATTGAATGAAACCATTTACATGACACATGGATAACAGTTTAACATCTCCACTTAAGACATATTTGAACAAATGAGCATTAACATAAATAGAAAAGATATTAAAATTTGTTATAGCAGGAGCATACCTCAACATGAAATATGTAAATAATGCAGTGAAAAATATTTTAGTCTGATTCAGAATTGAGAATGTGAGTGAATCAAGATTCTTGTAAGAAATCTGCAACAAACTATTTTGTAGTGCATATATAGCCGCAGGAAGTGCTGATGCAGTCAATGCACCGACCAAAGTCCACTCTTTATACATTCTTCCCAGACTACCTTCTTTTGTCATGAAGTACAATGCAAATATAACCTAAAAACCAGATTAAAAATATACATAAATTTCCCCAATAATAACAAAAAGCAACGTACAGTTCATGCTTTCTAACAAAACAAGACAAAACCATTCAGTAAATTTCAAGAGTTACCTTTGCAGCCTCGCATGCCAAAACGGATGAAGTCACAATAACTTCACGGCTGTTGGAAGAGGGAAAAGTAAGTTATTAAGGCATTCTTCACATGGTCACTCACAAATCACAATTACAATGTTAATTCAAGGATCAATGCATAAGGAGATGAATGACTAATGATATTAAATCCATCCATCACATGGACAAATGTATTTTTAACCTAAGTTAAAAGTGATATCTTTGTGGCACGCCACCTCCGAAAAAATGTGTGTCTGTTAATATCAGACACCTGCATGAGACTTATGATTTTAATTTTTTATTTTTTCAATATCGCCTCATCAGTGTCAGGGTCGTATTATCACAGACAAGTTATGATGATTAGTTGATTACTATACTATTGTCAAATTCATAGCCATATTAGAAACAGTGAAAAATTGTTTAAAATAAAATTTGAGAAGGTGAAATTCAGAACCTGATGCAGCGTTTGGAAATCAAAGGTTGAGCGCCGTATTGGAGAGCGAGGAGAAAGGAAAAGAGAAGAATCCTTGCGTTACTGCTCCGAGTGGCTCCTCTAGACTTGGGTGGAGCCATTCGAAGGTTTTTTTGAACTTTTCAGTTCTGATTCTTCTGGTTTCGGTTCTCCGGTACGGCGATCGACAGAAACCCAATGCAACGGCCGCAACGACGTCGATTACTGCTTACAATGCCATGCCCGCGAGTAAACGACGTCGTTGCGTAGGGCAATGCTTTTTAAGGAAAGTAGTCTAAGAAGATTAGATTAGTATGTTGAATGAAAAGTTAAAGGTTAATTAAGATTTTGAATAATAGTGCTTTTTTTATGAAGTGTTTCGGTAAACGACGTCGTTGAGTAGGGCAATACTTTTTAATGAAAGTTTTTGAATAATAATAATAAATTTTTTCACAGTAGTTTTCTCCCACACTCTTGAAAAACCAAAAATATCATTTGTAAGTGCATTTACGAATTCAATTTTTTAGGTGTTTGTAAGTGCACTTACGAATTAACTTTATTTTATACGTTTTATTATTTTAAACATTGAATTTGAAGAAAAATAAGGTTATTTCGTAAGTGCATTTACGAAACTTTCATTTGTATACTAAAATGCTGCATGATCACCTATTCACACTATTACATACATTTTCATAACCTCTAACAAAAAAACCCTCTAAACATCACCCAAAATCAATATAAATTTCTTCTTCAAATCAAGTTTCAAGTGTGTGATCCTAGCAAAGTGAGTATTGAAAGCTACAATTTGAGGTAAACATTCATCCCCTCAATATACATTTGCTACATTGTAGTTGTTAAAATATTGCAGAAAACAGTGTCACTTCGCAAGTACACTTGCAAAGTCCACCATAAATAATTCGCAATTGTACTTGCGAAATAATCTCTGATGTAGAAATAGAATTCTGTTTTAACATAATTCATTTGTTATTTATATTGTAGGTATGGTGCAGCCCGACAATATTGTCAAAGTTATTGTGAATGTTATGATTCCGGACAAAGTGAGCCTAGACGATAAGCCGATTGTGGTGAAAGAAGTAGATAAAATGATTGATGATGTGTTTGATAATGAAAATCAATTTCCAAATGTTAAAAATTTCAATACTTGTCAACAAATGTTTGATTATATTAGAATGGAAGCTAGAAAATTTGGTTTTGGCTTTGTGATTGCGATGTCCGACAATGGGAGTAGTAATCGGCAACCATTTGTTATTTTGACATGCGAGAAAAATGGAGCATGCGTTCCAAAAATCCGCAAGTTAAAACAAGAAGACACGGGATCGAGAAAATGTGGGTGACCGTTCAAATTGCGTGGTTATTGTAGGATGGATAATTTTTGGCGGTTGACTATCATGTCCGAAACGCATAATCATGAGTGGAGACCAAGTTACATGGGTATCCTATTGTTTGTCGGCTTAAGACGGAAGAGAAGAAATATGTTTCTTGTAAGTTCCTGAATTGTATGGATTGACTTGATTTTAATAAAACAAATAAATAGCAGCAACAATGTTTTGTACAGTAGGATTCTCAACTTATAATCATATCTAAAATTCCTTAACATGCTGTGTTGAAGAGTTTCAACATCTGGAACAACATGTCATATGAGATGTCGAGACATCAGACATCAGGACATCACGCTACAGAAACTGTTAAGTTATTACAGTTCTGTTTTAATTAGTGCAGAATATTCTGGGAATATCATGTATCTTATGTAGCGTGATCTTGAAGGCTTATGTAGAGGTCCAAGAGCTAAGGAGAAAGATCAGCAAGGACCTTGATTGTAGAAGAAGTTATCTGCATTTTTGTTTCTGTAAAAGTTTGTTTCTGCAGAAGTTTGTTATAGCTTATGTTGTTATTTTGAAGACCCAAATCTAGTTGGGTAATAGGTTATAAATAAGCAGCTGTAACCTAGTTTTAGCAAGCTAGCCGGTTTTAGAAAGATGTAATCTTTAGGGTTAGCCATGTAAGTGAACCACCCAGATTGTGGGATGGTCACTGATTTGTACCTCGAAGCCTGTAGACAAGAGAATTGTTTTACTCACTCAGAAGTTGTGAAACAATGATTGTGGTTATGTCCTTAGAAGAAGTTGTGAAGCAATTCCAAGTTTGATTTGTGTCACTTTAGTGACTAGTTTAGATTATGTTTGAAGTGTGGTATCTTCAAACTGTTTTAGTTGTGTTTGGAGTGGGGTATCTCCAAGTTGATTGTGTTAGGAGTCAAGCAGTCGATGCAGTTGCTGGTGTGATAGTAGCTGATAGACATCACTGAGGTGATTGGAAATGAGCGGAGGTTCTCATATCTAAGTTTGGTATCTTCGGTAGAAGGGTCACTGGGTAGTCTGATTAAGTGAGGAGTGTAAACAGAGTGGTTTCCTTCCGAATTAATACTGCTAATAGTGAACTTCATTCTTGGGTTGGTAATGCCCCCAAATGTAGGTTGATTAGAATCAAACTGGGTTAACAATTCCTTGTGTTCTTTTGTTTCCTGCATTTTAATTGTAAATCTACGTTGTCTGTTTTGTAATGTGGGATTAGATGTCACGACATCCTGAGTCTGCCTAACCAGAATTTCATTTCTGAATTGTCATTGATCAAAGCTACGCCTAGAAACATACTTTCCAGTTTGAAACGGAATAGAGCGGGATGTGTTTCAAATATAAAATTGGTTTACAATTATCGATATAAACAACATGTTGCTCAAAGAGGTCTGAGGTCTGAAATGCAACAGTTATTGAAATGTTTGGAAGATAACAACTATGTTTCAATACATATAGTTTGTGAGGACAACGTAAGTATTCGTGATATTTTTTGGACGCATCCATCAAGTATCAATTTGTTCAACATATTTCCAACTGTTCGAATGATTGATTCGACGTACAAGACCAATAAGTATAGGCTTCCGCTTCTTGAAATTGTTGGTATCACCTCTACGGACAAGACATTTTTGGTTGGTTTTGGTTTTTGTAATGTGAGAAGGAAGACAATGTCACTTGGGTGTTGGGTGTTTGCAAGACTTTGTTGAAAGATCAAAAAAGTATGCTTATGCTTATCGTCACCGATCGAGATAACGCTCTTATGAATGTGGTTGCCATCGTGTTTCTGTCGTCAATCGTTTTACTATGTCGGTATCACATCACAAAAAATGTGAGAGCACGGATAAAACCCGCAGTTGCCACCAAAGAGAAGAAAGGTGAAGACGGACAGGTTGTCAAATCCGGTGTTATGGTAGAGAAGATAATGAGTGCATGGACTGATATTCTTAATTCTTCTATTAAAGAGATGTATACTGAGAATGTGATCCACTTTAGGAAATTGTGTGTGGAATATCCCAATTTTTTGAAATATGTTAAATCCACTATTCTTGATCAAGTGAAAGAGAAAGTGGTATGTCCATGGACAGACCGTGTTAGACATTTGGGGAACACAACAACTAATAGAGTGGAATCCTCACATACAACTTTGAAGAAGTGGTTGGCTGATAGTAAGGGAGACCTATGTAGAGTTTGGATGTTGTGAACCCAATTCTCCTAATCCAACATAATGAAATTTAAACAATATTTGGTAGGAGCAAAACTGTATTGGAACACTGGTTCCAAGACAAGACTCTTTATGCACAGTTAGTTCATAACATATCCCGGACGAGATTGAATTTTATTTCATATGAAGCAAAACAAGTGGATGATATATGCACTCATTGAAAAAGGCTTCGTTTCGATGATTACGAGCCAACAACGGAAGGTAGTTCCAACATTACCATCACAACTGAGTAGAAAGTCATAATAGATCATTTTTCAAAAGTAGACGTTGCGACAAAGTTGCACATTAAATAACAATTGAGAAAAGTCGCCTTTCCAGAAACAACTGATTTGAAGCCTCCATCTCAACCGGTGAAAACTAAAGGTGCGCCAAAAAAGGTGAAAACTTCACAAGCTGACAGTTCAACCAAGCATATGCCTTTTTATCACGAAGTCGTCGATGAATTATTTTCGGATTCTCTAACCCCAAAATCCAAGACAAGTGTTAAAAAAGGAGCCCGGATTTCCAAACCACCTCGGACACCACCATCACCACCAATAATTTACATTAATGAGATGTCATTATTTATGCACAAACACATTGAAAAAATTGTGGATGTGGGAAGCGAAAGTAATTGCGAGTGTCAGGCTGTATCCGATTTGCTTAGCCATGGAGAGGAGCAACATATTCTTGTTCGGGAAAAAAAATTTCGGAGTTGACCTCTCATAGTGAACTTTACACGCGCCTATACGCGAAAAATGATAAGTTTAATAAAGTTCACAATGCTCTTTCTCCAAGTGTTATCGTCCACGCACCGGTTGAAAAGTGGATGTGCTTCCCTGAAATGGGGCATCTTATAGCAAGTGCTTATAATGTGGTGCGCGTCGACTTGACAAGATATGATTTTTTGGAAATATTTTTCCCTCTCCAAGCTCCACCGCCTATGGATCCATCCGGATGCGTCATGTGTGTTGGCTATCTTAGGTCATGTCATTTTGTTCAAGTATATTGAAAACCGGGTTGTCCTATTCCGGCCACATCCGTGGAATGGATGGAACATCACAAAAAAAGGCGGAAACTTGGACGGATCATTTTTTGGATAAAACGACGGAGTTCACCCATTTGGTCGATCTTGAGAGAGAATCAAATAGGGAGAAATCAAAGAAATATCCGGTTTTAGATTTAAGCAGAGACAAATTTTTTGGTGCATTTTAGAATGTAACCGAAATATTTTTTAAATCTATTGTCGAAACATTGTAAAGTATTGACGTTTCAATACACACACGTGTATATATATATATATATATATATATATATATATATATATATATATATATATATATATATATATATATATATATATATATAACATTTTATCTATATTCCATTTGCTTTACATATATAACATTTTGAATGTCTAAAATACAAACATACATAATTTTGTTTTAGCAGAAAATGAAATTTATTCTGTTTCTGCAGAATTTGCAAGTACACTTGCGAATTTGCCCAGTTTTTTTTAAAAACAACACAGGGAATAATTTGTAAGTTCACTTACGAATTAACCTGATTTAGTGTAATTTATAAGTGCACTTGCAAAATGTGATCTGATAAGATTTCCTTGGTCCATATTACTCCAACTTGCCTATAAATTGAGTCTACAACCCATTTCATTCTCCATCACAAAACAAAAACCAGAAAAATGACATAAACTTATCCTCACCTTGCATTGTCTACTCCATTGTTGTGCATGCGCCAGTTCAATTCAGGCTCTCGCAGGACACCCCGTACAACAAGATCATTACGACACTGCATTCTCTATTGTAGTATCCAGATAATCGCAAGGTGGTCAAGCTTAAGTACCATTCACCATCACTTGATGCTGAAGGAAAAATCAAGTTCACCCCGCTTCAGCTAAAGAATAACGAGGACTTGAGACCTTTCAACAATACTCCACAAAGGGTTCGACTGAGATGGATGCGTCGCTTCGTAGATCGGCAGAAGATGTTATCAAGATGTTGCAACGTCCACAACTTCTCGTTTATAACAATATGTAATTTAATTTTCTGCATCTACTATATAATTTCTTTGAATGAATTAAGTTGAATGAATGGTATGAATTGTGTTAAATGTTTATGAATTCTGCCCAAACATAAACTCGCAAGTTCACTTACGAATCACACAACTCAGGTGACTTCGCAGGTGCACTTGCGAATTCACCTTATTTTTAAAAATAAGGTGAATTCGCAGGTGCACTTGCAAATTCACCTTATTTTAAAAAAAATAAGGTGAATTCGCAGATGCACTTGCGAATTCACCTTATTTTTAGAAAACTCTGAGTTATTTTGTAAGTGCACTTACGAAGTCCACCTCCGAGGTGAATTCGTAAGTGCACTTACGAAATCTGGGGGTATTTTAGGGTTTCCACCAGGAATGGAGAAGAAGCCCACTAGGTGGGTGAAGAAATTCTCTAATAATATAGTGTTTTTTAGGAAGTGTTTGATTTTGTGTTGATAAAAAAATTGAATGAATTATTTATGTAAAATTGATTTCTAATGTCAACCTTATACATTTTTTTAGTTCGGCCCGATTTTTAACGGCGTGAGTCTAAACATGACGAACATAATTGTTTATTATTTGATAATTTCTTATGGTATCTTATATATGAGAAAAAACATGTGAATAACCAAAAATGCTTCCCGAAAGTGCATTTTTGGGGCACACTCTAACCCTCATCAAGTCAGGTAAAATTTTGTTACACCCTTGTTTAATGTAAGAAACATATCGAAAATGCACTTTTGGTTTACTGTGTAAGCGTATTCACCACATCATGGTTACTTTCATCCATTTTTTGTCTCACGCATAAGAGAGAACTGGTAATTAGTGGTGGCATAACTTGAGGGACATATCCTAACCCTTCTTGTGATTGTGACATTCGACTTGGATTGCTTATAGCATATCCTAGCGCTAAGTATGAACTTGAGGGACATATCCTAACCCTTCTTGTGATTGTGACATTCGACTTGGATTGCTTATAGCATATCCTAGCGCTAAGTATGGATTAAGGGGTAACACAATAGACATTGTATTATTTTTATATGTTGATGTGTTAGTTTGCAGGTCTGCCATCATTGTAGTTGGAAATTCCATAAGGGTATTTTCTACTACCATATGGTAGCGTAAAGATTATGAGAAAAGAATGCTTAGGGTCTCCTATGATTTCTTATGTGACTCTTGGGTAGTTGCCGAATGTGGTGGGGAAACCATCACTTCATGTGATATCACCGACAATGACATTTGCCTTATAATAGGAGGGGTTACTTCAACTGTTGTTGAAGTTCCTGCACTATCAACCGTCGATTCGGTTGGTTATTTTTTATATTTGGAGCATTGTTCCGAGGAAGGAGAAGATTCTTTAATGTTGGACAAGTCATTTTAGGAAGAGTATTACCACTCCTAAAACACATAAATAACAAAATATACATTTCTCTATAAAACTTAAAATTTATTTGCACAAAAGAGTTCCATCGGGCGTTCCAATTTATATACTAATATTTTTAGTAAATCAAATCACAAGTTTTAACGCATTTAATGCATTAAACTAAAAAAATTCCTATGAAAATTTGTGAAAATAGTATAAAAGTGTTGGTGCTTGAGAAATTTTATGTTTGAATGTCAAAAAACTGGACATAAACTCTAATCTAAACAATGCAGAATTACTTTGAAAGAAGAAAGTAAACAAAAATCATAACAAATATCATTAAAGTAAATGGTCTGAATTTAAAGATTTAAAAGAAAGACGCATATATACTCATACTTCTTCTCACAAATTGTTTCTCTATGTGACTTGAATACTTTAGTTCTATAGAGAATAAGTGAAAATTACAACCTCCGTTACATAAACTGAACTCAACTTATATACTATCACAATATTAATCCTCAATGATGGTTATCTCTGCATAAATTAACATGTTTCCTCCTAAGTCGGCTCCAATATTCTAATTGCTTTCACGCGTCTTTAACATTGAATTGCTACAAACTACTACCCACGTTGGTAACTGGCTCTAAATTTTCTAACTGCCTTTGTCGAGAATATTCAATTAAATCTTACAGTGGTGCCAAAATGTTTCTACCAAGAGTCGAGATTTAAATTCTCAGGATAACCATATACAATTATCCAAGTTTTTCCTACATCGAAATCAGTGTCTTCTCCCTAGAGACTTCCCTTAAAACTTTATCTTGAAGCACAAGATAATGACACTCTTAATCTTATCGACCATCTCAGTATTCTTAGCTTGTGTTAGGCGTGCATGCGTTGATGCCTCGCCCTTCAATGCTTCAACACATTTTTTTAATTAAAATTGCTTGCGTCTTCACTTTTCACAATCCAAAATCGTTGTTTCTAAAAACCTTCTCAATATTCCATTTAGAATCGATGGTGCTCACTTGTAAACTATAAACCACTTTTCCCTCACGGTGGGCACCACTTATTGCGATTGAAAGGTTCAACATTGTGGGATAAAGAAAAAATACAATTAAACTAAATGGCCCCAAGAAGAAGAAAAACTAACTTTCCAAACAGTGTAAGAAAATTCACAATAAATAAAAGGAATATAAAATGTGAGTTCATAATTTAAAAAAAAAAAAGTTGTTATAAGAGATTACAAATGAGTTACAAGAAAGTAGTCTCTCAAGTTTTCAAGAACAAACTCTATTTACTATCAAGTATTTTTCAATCTCTCTAACTCTCTATATATGAATCACACAAACTCAAGATATTTAAAAGTATTTCTCAATATCGTTACATACCTCAAAAGTTCGACCATATTTAAAGAACTCCAAGAAATTTCTATCACCGCCTCTCTAACTAGAATTACCACCTCTTTCCTCAGTCTTATTTTATTCTTTTCTAAAAGTAATAGAGAGACATGTTTATAATATTTTGAAACCCTAATTGGCTAGATTTCCAAAACAAACCTAAAAATGGACTCATTATCGAACTAATATGCAAACTAAACCAACCCGACGTGACCCAAGAATCGCCTAGACTGTCAACATCGCTCGATTACCCATTGTCGTCTAGCCATCTGACCATATTGTTATTTTGATGACAACCACTTTCATTGTGTTTCACCGCCGCCTGTCAGAGATCCTTCGTCGCCATTTACCACACTTCAACACGACCACTGACCACTCTCAACCGACTCATTGGACCGTTGTTTTGTGGCTTTGGCATTACCACATACTCTATCGCACCATCGCCCCACAGTTCTGGCGCCATCCATCCTCCTACGTCAAAATTTTCTGATCTTGAAAATATGTTTTCCTATATCAACATCATTATATATGGTTATACTAACTCAAACTAGTGTGGCGACACAATTGAAAATTTACCGCATGTTCATATTTTTATTGGAGGAGCACCAATCTCTTGATGTTCAAAAAGAAACCATTAGTGACATCCTCTTCTCGTGGGTTAGACTACTAAGATTGATGTTCAAGAAGAAACCATTAGTGACATCCTCTTCTCGTGAGTCAGACTACTAAGCAACATCACTTAATGTTTGTCAACTAATTTGAATGATAAATTTAGTTGAAGAACTCAACAATAAAAAGTTTGAAGCCGTGACAATAAGGATTGGCAATATTTCTACAATAAATTTAACCAAAAATCTTATTGCACACGAGATAAGTAAACATGTGGAAATAAGATTACATTACTTAAGAGAGCAAGTAAGCAAAACAAAGTTAAAGTTGGACCACCGCAAAAGTGAGATCAAAGTGGCAAATTTGTTAACCAATGAAGTTATCACTGAAGTGTTTAAGAAATTGAGGAGCTTAATAGAAATTAAGGCATTGACTAACATGAATTAAAGTGTGTAATGAGTTCATTTTAGTTAGTCTTGCCCCGCTAACTTCCTACACAAGTTATTGAGTCAAATTGTTATGATAATTTCATTTTAGTTAGTCTTGCCCCGCTAACTTCCTACACAAGTTATTGAGTCAAATTGTTATGATAATTAAAAAGTTAGTTTTATTACAAATATGACATTATTGATGCTTATTTTCTGAACTTCATCCGTCCTAAAGTTACTATCGCAACTGAAAAATGAAACATGATAGAATAGATAGTGCAGTGCAAAATAGAAGGATTCAATTCTATTTTATGTATTTTTTATAATTTGACAAGATTCAATTCTATTTTATGTATTTTTTATAATTTGACAAGATTCAATTCTATTATATGTATTTTTTATAATTTCACAGAAGGAGACAGAAAGAATTAGTTCATTACATCATTCCATTCATCCATTATTTGCAAATTCAAACAATAAAATTTGATTATATACCACACCATTTCATTCCATGAGACTCCCCCAATCCAAACCTACCCTAAATATCATCTTAAATATTTATTTATGAGACATTCTAGCAACACAATCTACATCACACTTATCTAAACACCCTATTTTAAAAAAAATATATTAAACGAGTCTAACAAAAAGATGTGACTATCCTTCATTTTCCTTTTATCCGCTTTAAGTATGCAAACACTTAAAATGTAATCCATTTTATCCTACACAAAATAGGTCCATTTTATAAAGGGTATGAACTCTGTATGTACAACATACAGCCTTGCAAATATTTACAAGCATGTTACATGGTGATAATAAGGGTTGATATTTACCATGTTACATGGTGATAATAAGGGTTGATATTTACAAGCATGTTACATGGTGATAATAAGGGTTGATATTTACAAGCATGTTACATGGTGATAATAAGGGTTGACTTCAGTTTCTGCATCATATTGTCTATCAACTTCACGTAATAGCAAAAATTGTCAGGCTTGTGATTCAGCATGATCATTCAGTAAAATGCAAACTGCAAGGCTTTGACTAATATTTGATACATACTAATATATTTTACCAGCGACAGATCCCAGGTGCCTCTGTTCTGCTCAATTTCACTATTTCCTCATATTTTGAAGGATATACAAAGCCCCACAACTGCATGGAGGAAAGAGAATTCGCTAATTAGTTCTTTTAAGTTTAAGTTAATGTATTATAGATATGGAGGGAAACAAATGAGCTGCAACAAATTAATAAAAGAGAACGAAAAAAAGGTTGGAGAAGTTCGGGTGACTGAGTGAGGGAGATTTATGTCTACCTCTACTTCTTTCACTTGAAATTCTGGAGAATGTGCTAAGCAAGGATTGTTGTAAGTTTCAGAGACGGAACTCGATCCATTCAATCTTGAGTTGGTATGTCAAAAAATTGTAACAGAAAAAATCAGGGTCACAGAGGGTGAAAAAAAGGATATCGTATCCAATTACAAAGTTCTTACAGATCACCGTCCAAATAAAGCGCAAAATGACCTCCCCCGCCAAAAGCTAGAAAGTCAGTGGTGCAAAGTGTGAAGTATCGGTTTACTCCTGCAGTATTGTGGTTATTCAGTATAGTTAACTAAGATAGGAGAAACGGCATTGAGTTCCAAACCAACCCAGATTTTTTCTTTCTACCATCATGTCGATCAAGAGCTAAGATGTAATATGGGAGTGACATGTGTGTAATTTTAACTTTATCATATTTTAAAACTAAAGTAATGCCTATATGCTGATGCTGAATTTCATAAAAAATTACTCTGCTAAATGTCAAACAATATATTGCATCAACTTTTTGTGGGCAACTACAATTGGAGAAAGTCCAACTGCTTGAAAATTGAAAACTACATATTTTGAATAACAAAAATCCATGGATGGAAACTGTCAAAGCCAAGAAATTCATCATTTTTAACAATACATTAGGACAAATTAGTTCCGGACTTCCGGGTTAAAATTAAATCTGGCTGTAGCTGACAAAAGATCAATGCATTTAAGTATCTCTGAAGTCAACAGAAAAGTAAAATCAAGGCTTTCCTCAATGGAAAATTAGCAATTGATCCTTTGGCAAGATGTGACACAATCTCATGACTATCCACAAATGCAGGAGGCTTCTGATTTTCGAAACCAAAAAAGAGGGCAACGAAATGGAGTTCTAACATATAGCCAGATTCCGAGTAGCAAAAACACTATGTTTGTTGTAAAATTAAACATGTTTTGTAGCTTATTTCTAAAATGTGCACAACATAACCCATGGGAACACCGTGTCATTAAAACTGATAATTTGTCATCACAACAAATGAACTTTGAATAAATTCTCTCCTCATCCACATCGTTTTGTAAAATGAAAATATTAATTTAGTGATTTAGTCATTCAACTAATACAAGTTATTGACAGATAGAACAAATTAATCAATGATTATTATATAAAGAAAACACAGTACAATTATGAGAAAAATAGAAACATAAAGACTAGAATGTTGAAACTAAATAAAAAATAGATACCTGTTGGGCGATATATAACGGGATGACCAGAGATATTTGTGAAAACAAATGTACTGTTTGTTCCCTGTACAAGGTTCATGTCAACGATATAAAATAAAAAATAACATTAACACTAGTATCATAGTACAAACATAAAACCTGACCTGGTATTTTCTCTTGATGGATGGTCGAAGAGGTGCTTCAACCAAGCTACCAAATACTGCTCCTTTCCGATCTCCAACAACCTGGAAGAGAAAAACTAACAATACATTAAGGAGCAATGACTGAATGTAGAGTGTAGACCTCAGTCTTGCTGATTAAAGAACACGATTATGCATTTATCTTTGCAGATTAAAATTGGACAACAGCTTAAGATTGTTTAACCAGTATACTTGCAAACTGGGACTTCAAAGACAGTTCCCTTTAAACTCTGCGTGCTTACAATAGTTATAAAATTGTCATGACTTTGTACTTGTAGTGATATACAAAAAAGATATGCCATCAATCAAAAGGAGTACAGTAAAAGATGGGATCAATGATAAACTCAGTAGGTCATCCATTCAAAGTCGCGGTTGTCATGAATATGAAATGGGAAAGAGAAGTGATTAAATCACTGTAAACCATCATGGTCTACTATTAATAAGTGTCATCGGAATACTCTTTGCATAACAGCAATATGAGGAGATTTTTAAAAATTTATAGCCCAATTCTAAAAGGAACAAAATTCTAATTAGGTACCCAGACAGAACTCATAAGTCAGTATCCATATGTTCAATAAATTTCAATTTACTTCCACCACCAAACCCAATAGGCCTTTCTTAGCTTCTGGCTAATTCGAATCCACATAAAACTTTGCCATGATTGAAATATGCACCTTATGTGAGTTGGTATTTAAATAACCGTGTTGCAAAATCTAACACTAATCTATTGTGCAGCTCAATTCATCAAATAAAGTCTAAGAGATTATCAAGTTATCTACTTAAGTAGAAGAGAGCAAAAAACTATGAGTGACTGTCAACATGCAGAACAGACATAGATAAATCATAAACATCATAAGTTTATGTGTGCTGGAGGGTGATGAAATTGTACCAGCAAACTCGGTCCAGGCCAAAGCATGCTTCTCCGGTAAAGCGTTGAAAGTGATATCCCATGTTTCCAAGTGCTACAATAAACGCAAAGAAGCCACAAAAGAATATCAATCAAAATATCAAATCAACACGATTATGCAACTTCAACACACAACACAATCTGGTGACTACCAATAAACCTTCATCCAAAATCACCTGTACATCATTAACCATTTCCTCCCATGAATAAGAGACGGCAGAAAATCATAAACCACATTCCTCAAACTACTCGAAATCAACATCGAAGGCTCCGAAACATCCATCAAACAATCAACCAAACCCACACCAGGAACCTCTTTCACCGGCTGAATATGTTTCATCTCAACACCACACCCATCACTTTCAAAACCATCCCTCCCACGCTCCTGATTCCGAAATCCACCCATTTTAGCAGCTAGATAAATAGCTTTCCCAAGTGATTGCTTACCTCTAGACAACAAACCCTTCTTAACAACCAAATTCTCATCCATCAGGTCATCATTTTCACCTACACCCACCTCATCAATCACACTACTATCTCCCGATTCTGACGATGACAAAAACGAATAAAGAAACGCAGTAAACGACGACGTATCAGGTCCTTCAACTTCTGATTCACTTCCCTTCAACTCACCCTCACCCTCTTCTTCTTCCTTAACAATAACACAACAACCAAACCATTTTTTAGAAACTATAAAATATAAAAGTTAACGCAATAATTAACGCTATAACTTAGGTTAATTGAATTGAACAATAAGAGAAAATAATGAAAAACTTACAGAAAGAGGAAGAGAGGGTTTGTTATGGTCAGAAATAGGGTTGAGAAGAACAGTGGTGAGGTCCGAAACGAGATGAACTGCTTTACTCCGCAACGATTCTTTTTTACCCATTTTTTTGTTCGATTCCTATTTTTAGAATTCTTGAAATCAATAATCAATTTCCACCGTATAATTTTTTAAAATGATATAATAATGATAATGATTGCGTTTTGATTCCTATATTTTCTCACCGGTTGGTTCACCGGGCGTTTTATAATCGCTTTTTTCTCCGGCGAACGCGATTATCATAAATGAAATTTGTAAAAAGCGAAACAAGTGCGCCGGAAGGTTAGAGAAAATATTGTAATGATAAAAAGAGATATCGCTGTTGATGATTATGCCGGTGTAGAAGCGCTTTCGGGTTGTTGAGACATGAAACTTGTTCTAGTCGCTAACTTGTTCATAATCGCTTTTCTGATTAAGCGGTCACTCGGCGGCAACAGCTGCAAAAACAACAGGTCAACTAAAATTGTACAAATTGACTTTTTAATTGATTAGATCGTCAACGACTTCATGGCCCAATGGATAAGGCGCTGGTCTACGAAACCAGAGATTCTGGGTTCGATCCCCAGTGAAGTCGATTTTGAAATTTTCACCTTGGTTTCCACTTTTCTTCCTTCAGAAGAAGGAAAGTCACTCTATATTCACTTGGAGAGCATATATTGGTTTTTTTTGTCCGTACTAATTTTTATAATACTCATTTATAAAATTTGACTTCATCCTGGTTAATATTCACGTAATTATAAAATATAAATTAATAATATGTAATAACTTTCTGTTCTTATAATAATTCATATAATCAATTTTTTAACTTAATTATATAAAATAATAGAAAATATATATTTAAAAGATACATTTATATCTAATATTCACGTAATTATAAAATATAAATTAATAATATGCAATAATTTTCTGTTCTTATAATAATTCGTATAATCAATTTTCTAACTTAATTATATAAAACAATAGAAAATATATATTTAAAAGATACATTTACATCTATCCGTAAATCAATTTCATATTTTAACATTCATATAGTTACAATATATAATCATTTATAAAACGGAATTTTCCGTTTATAAAAATAATTATAATATATTCTCGTTTATAAAATAATTGTTTCAATAGATCAACTTTTTCCCGTTTATAAACGCCTCAAACCCTTGTGTTCGTTTATAAACAATATTTAAAACTTATTCTCGTTTATAAAAATAATTATAGTTTATAAAAATTATTGTAACTTATTTTCGTTTGTAAAAGTAATTATATCAATATATAGACTTTTTCCCCTTTATTAGTGTCTTGAATCCGTGTGACAATTTATAAAAATATCTTAATTTTGTTTCTACAAATAATTATATCAACATGTAGAATTTTTTTCGTTTAAAAGTGCTTTGAACCTGTGTGACCATTTATAAAAATATTTTTAACTTATTGATATTAAAAGCAATTGAATAAATAGTTAATTTTTTATCGTTTCTAAACATATTTGTAAGTTATTTATGTTTATAAAAATAAATATTGGTCATATCATCTTAAATTTATTATTTAATTATATTTAATTATGTTTATAAATAAATACTGCGTATTAGTGATATATATTGAATTTATTATTTTAATGTCTAGTTAATTTGTTGTCAAATAAAATAAATATTATAACTAATTAAAATAAATTTATTATTGATGATAAAATTATAATATTAAAAAATAAAATATAACATTTGTTACTGTATATATCAGTAGGGGAAAGAAATAAAAAATTAAATCTAAGAATATCGAATAATCAATTATAATATTAAATAATAGTTTAACATTTATTATTACAATGAATTGTAATTTTTTTTCGTTTATAAGCGTCTTGAAAATGTGTGTCCATTTATATAAATATATATAATTTATTCTTATTTATACGAATAGTTGTATAAATAGTTGAATTTATTATGTCTATAAAATTATTTTAATTTATTCTCGTTTATAAAAATAAGTGTAACTTATTTAATTTATAAAAATAATTGTATCTATAAATTTTTACCTTTTATCATTAATTTTTTATGATTATCATTTATCATTAAATTTTCATGACTACTATTTAATATTTTTAATCATGATTACAATTATAAAATTAATTTGAAAAGATTCTGATTTATTTTAGTTATTTCATAAGTTTAAAAAATTACAAAATCTCAATTGATTTTGTTTTTTTATTAACTTTTCTATAAAAATCTAAATAATTTCAAAATATATTTTATTTCAAATAAGGATCTAAATAATTTTTTAATATTTATTAATAAGATATTTAATTTTTTAAAATGAAATTTGTTTAAAATGATACAAATTGTATCGATTTAAATCTTTCCACTTTATATATTTAATTTCAGGTTAATTATTACTCATTTTAGAATATTTATTTTAAAATAAATTTATTTTATCATTTTGGAATAAATCATTACTCATTTTGGAATATTTATTTTAAAATAAATTTATTTTATCATTTTGGAATACTTAGAATTGTTGTGTGTAGGGTAGATTATTTGTGATATGGTCTTAGTGTGTATAATGTAGATTATTTGTGATATGGTCATAGTTATAAGGAAAATGCTTAATAGCACGATAAAAGAATTCGTTAAAATCATACGAATTAATGAATTTGTTACCAATGTCAATAATTCTAAATTCTATTATAGAATCCATCAAATTTGAATGTAAAATATAATTAGGAAAATGCTTAATTGCATGATAAAAGAATTCGTTAAAATCATATGAATGAATGAATTTGTTGCTGATGTCAATAATTCTAAATTATATTATAGAATCCATCAAATTTGAATATAAAATATAATTAATAATTAATAACTTCATTGTCAAAGTCAACACAAATATCAATTAGATTTTATACAATTTTTTAATATTAGCTATCTAGTCAAAATAGTACAGATGAAAATAACTATAAGGAAAAGTGATGACATAGATACACCATGATTATACCATAGCTAGGCATGACAAATAAATTCGATCCTTGGGACCGCCCGTCCCAAATTAGCGGGAAAATCCGATTAACGGGTGCGGTGCGGTAAAACCGTTTTTATTTACGGTGCGGGGCGGTGATGGTAATACCGTCCACCCCGCACGCCAACTAAATTTATTTTATTTTATTTGTTTTTAATAGTTTTATTATTTATTTACACTTTTTTATACTTTTTAATGTTATAATACTATGTTTATTAGAATTATTATTTATTTTTTTGAAAATAAAATTTAAATAAAACTATCAAACTTGAAAAATACTTTTAAAATAATTAAGTATTTAATTTAATTATTTATTTTTAACTTTATTGAAAAAAATATAAATTTAAAAATAAAATAAAATTTTATTCAAGGGTGGGGCGGTGAACCCGCTTCTTGTTGGGGTGGGGCGGGTGAACAAATTTTAGCCTGAACGGTGCGGTGCGGTCGAGTCTGGGAGGCGGGTGCGGGTCTGAGTGTGCTTAAACCCGCCCCCGACCCGCCCCGTTGCCATCCCTAACCATATCATACCACTTATCTATCAACATTGTATTTATAAAATGAGAAATGCTAGGATAACACTAAAAAGTTACATCACACCGTATTTATATACGGTTATACATACTTTTATTTTTTTAATAATTTTTTTCTTTGCATCGGTTTTTGTGTAGCACTGAAAATGATTAGAATTGGATACAGTGTAAGGGAATTTGAGTGTAAACATAGCATTGTTTTTATAAAATAATAAGAGAAATGTTACCTTTACACAAAATCTCACACCCACACCTTATAATAATACGGTTTTGTTTTTTAAAATGTTTAATTATTTTTTTTTATGTATTCTGCCACAAACAATCACATGCATCTTCGTGAAAATTTTGTTCGCACCATATAGCATTGCTCTAGTTATAATGTATAGGTTTACTATTAGTAACATGGAATATATATTGTCAAATTCTATCAATTTCTAATATGGAAACAACATTATTTTTTTGGACCAGTTTTTTTTTTTTTAATTGATAAGAAAGTAATTAAATTAGGATTAAATAAGTTTTTGGTTCTTATAAATATCTTAATTTTAATTTTTAGTCCTTATAAAAAAATATCAAGTTTTAGTCCTTATAAAATAACTTTTTCATGCAGTTATAAAGACTAACACTGCGTGCAAAAATAATTTTATAAAGACTAAAACTCGTGACTAAAAACACATTCAACCATTTAAATTATGTGACACATTCAAATTAGACCAATATTATTTAAAAAAATGTTTTAAAAATTGCACCCTCTATAACTGTTAAATTGACTGAAGAGATAAAAAGAACTTAAATTAAAATCTAGATATGAGAAAGTTCAAATTCAGATTCTATGTCATAGAAAAATAATAAGCATCCAAGTTATATATATTTTTAATAATTCAAAATAGTTATAAAATTATATATATTCTTAATAATTCAAAATAGTTATAAAAGCAACGTTTAGTAAAAAATACTACACTTAAATAATTAAGGAAACAATATATTTTTATAATAATTAAAAAAAAGTTGATAATTACTCTTTTATTTGGAAAAAAAACATTATTAAAACAAACAAGAAAAATACATTATAATAGATAAATACAAGAAACATCATATATTGTTTCATTACTTCATTAGTCCAATTTAAAATTAAAGTTATTTCCAAATTACCAATGAATTATAAAAACTTATAGTATACTTTTTAGTCAATAAATTAAAAAAAATTATATTATATCTACTTTTTAGTCAATAAATTATAAAAAAATTGTCTTTTAGTCAATAATATATGAGATTAAATTACACATATTTATATTATATCTACTTACATAAACAGATTATCTAGACCTTTATTTGTATTAAAATTTATAAAAATTTAATTTATTATTTTGAAGTTAACTATATAACTTGTGTGTTGCACGGGTTTTATTATAATATATTTATATTAAAAAATTGTTTAATGAAAAAATATAAATAAAAATTGATGACATTAACGTATGATCGTATAAAAATATATTTTCAAAATATTGTATTTCCATTATTATTTTAATTATATTTCAAAAAAATAATAATTATATATCATAGGAACACAAAATAATATAAATTAAGAGATAATTCACATGGTCGTATTGAATTTCATACCAATTATTTTAGTAGTACTATTTATAATATGTAATATAATTTTCGAATCTTGCACTTTAATATTAATTATTCACTTTAATTGAATGTATGCGATCATGCTATCAATTTGATCAAGTGAATCACATGATATCAAGTGAATCACAAATACCTTATTCTCAATAAAATATTCACAAATGAGATATTTCTTGTATTATTAAATTCTTCTCACACTGTCATTTTTGTTTAACGAGGATCTTCAATAAATAAAAAAATTTAAATCAAATACACATTTTTCTCAAAGATTACTGTTAAAAATATACTTACATGAGCTGTAATTTTTCTCATTATTTTCAAATAATAAGGATACAAAAGTAGAAATAATAGGGGTTTTTGTTATCCTCTTCTTTTAGTTCATATAACAAAAATAATTATATTCAAACAAATAATAAAAAGAAGAGAAAATCATAAAAGTAGATAATAAAATACTATATTGATACACAAAATAAATTATTACAAAACACCATAGATAAAATATTTAAATAATTGATAGGATAGAATAAGTTGAATCATTATCTTGCAACATAAATCAAAGTCATTAGCCTGTAACATAAATTAAAAAATAGTTAAAAAATAAGTGAGAGCTCAAGAAAAGTAATCGAAATATCAATACAGAAGAAAAAGTAAATCTCATTTCTATATAGGTTGGGTGGTAGATGTAACCTATTTTTATTGAATAAAAGTTTTCGTATTGAAGAAATTGAAAAGGTTTAAAAAATTAACATTATAAATAACATCACAATTAACAAATTATACTTTACATATTTTTTTAACATTGTAAAGGGATTTAATATATTATAATAAAATTTTATGGGATATAAATTATAAAAATATTATGACATATTTATTTGACAACTTTTTAAAGCCAAATTTATTTGATATTTATATTTAAAATAAATATAATTTTTTATAAAATATTAAAAACTTGAAATTTTTGGTTTGGATTGAGAAGTTTTGTGAGATTGTCACATCATCATAATTTATTTGATATTTATATTCAAAATAAATATATAAATATTTATTATTATTATTATTATTATTATTATTATTATTATTATCATTATTATTATTATTATTATTAACTTCTAGGGTGAGGGACTCATTCGCTACTTCCAGGTTGTTAAGGTTACATTCTCGGGCGATCGTCTAGTCTCCCTTGACCGTACTCATGCGCCCATTACGTAATCGATACTTTAATCTTAAGTGATGTGTGGACGAGGCATCCCTAAGTAGGTTGAGAGCGGGTCTCCCCATAAGGATGTTGTAGGGGGATATGACGTCTATTACAAGATACTTTACTTTTATGGCTATGATGTTATCCACTGAACTTTAACTTGTTTCAAGGGAGATGTAGCCCTTGACATGTATTTGTTCGCCCGAAAAAATAAGCAAGGATCCTTGGAAATATCCAATGTTGTGGGGATCCATCTAGAGCCCCTAGAAGGTACTCTAGAACAGAATGTCCGCGGAACTTCCAGGGTGATGAATTATATTGTGGGGGAGTAAACTTATATCTTATTCTCTAAAAAGGAGATTTTAGGCTCTTTGTTTGTATCAAAGACGTTGCAGGCTTTTACGAGTGTGATGTCTACTTTTTACACTTGCCATATGTATCTTCTTCAAGAGCAGTTAATGATCTTCTCCTTCGGCAAAGCCTCCAGCAATGTTGTTAATGGTCTCCTTGAAACTTTACTCGAGCATCCTCGTGAGTGGATAATATATGTGTGGCCCGAGTTAGTTTTATTGGGGTCCACTGTAAGCGCCAATTATGCTGGATAAAAGTATAATATGTGTGATAATCCCTATTGGATAAAGACTGTCAAAGGCTTTAAGATAGTTAGGGTATGGAAAACTAATTCACATGAGTTGAGAAGCTATTGTATAGATGCATTTCTTGGTGTTATCGGTTATCATTTTTAATATTATGGTGTTGATGTATTTATAGCCTCCAGGGGCTTGAGTCGAATGAGCCAGGTCTCCCTAAAATATAGCAACCTTTACATGAATAGGTGGTTGATATCCAAAAATTCAAGAAATGTGGTTAAGCTCAACAACTTTTTAAGTGTCGACTATTTAACAAGTATGCGGCGGAGAAACGGGAAGTCTGAACGATGCATGCAAATAAACAAAAATCCAACCAAATAAAGTGCGCTCGAACTAATAAAGGAGTGACTCAAGAAGAACAAAACATATGCCTCTCGCGCTCGCCCTCGCCTCAAAGGACCTTTTCAATTATAGCACTACACTTATCACATTAACACACAAAATCTATTTGACATTTTTAATGTTTTATACAACATTGAATTTTAATATCTCAATAAAACTTTAACATTTATTACATAACGAGCAATAGCTAAAATGAAATAAAAAATAGTTAAAAAAGTATTATTTAAAAAATATAAAAATAATAAAATTTATTGATGGTTTGTTATTGTAAAATGAAAAGAAAAAGGTAAAAGGGAAAGTAGCAAGTAAATGATTTTCTTTTCCTTAAAAAGTGAATAATGATTAACGAAGACCCCTAATCATCGGCATGTCCTTGTATATATAATGATTGAGCTCGCACTTCCTTTTCAGTTTTCAACGTTACACTCTACAGACAGATCCATCCTGAAAACAACACATTCACAATGGCGTCATTGAAGATCCCATCTAACGTTCCTCATCCATCAGAAGACAGTGATCAATTGCGCGCTGCTTTTCAAGGTCAACCATCACTAATTCATTTCTTTGATTTCATCATCAATCTGTTCAAATTTTTCTGATCTATCTTGTTTCGATTATTCATTTTTGGCGCGATCGTGATCTGATCATGCAGATTTCATCATATGTTATGCTTTTGATAAAAAAAAACGTAGATCATGGATTCGTGCAAATGCATTTCAATTTGAATTTTTGTGTATGTTAGATCTATGTTTAATGCAGTGCAACATATCTTCACTAAGCTATTAAAATTTTATCTGTGTCCATCACGTGACATTTTTGCAGGATGGGGAACGAATGAAGACTTGATAATATCTATCCTGACTCATAGAAATGCAGCTCATCGTAAGGCGATTCGTGAAACTTATGCTGAAAAACACGGAGAAGATCTTCTTAAAGATTTAGACAAAGAACTTTCAAGTGATTTTGAGGTCAGTTAAATTTTTTACATCAAGGGAAATATATGAAGTTATATTCATGAATCATGTCTATTGTTTGATGTTTTGAAAATACGCCAGAAAGCTGTGTTGCTGTGGACCTTGGATCCTGCTGAGCGTGATGCCTTTTTAGCTAACCTAGCAACTAAAATGTTGACTGCAAACAATGCTATCATCTTGGAAATTGCTACCACGAGATCTCCACTCGAACTCCTTAAGGCAAAGCAGGCATACCAAGCCCGTTTCAAGAAGTCTCTTGAAGAAGATGTTGCCTATCATACTTCTGGTGACATCCGCAAGGTTCATTCATACACAATATTTAGTTCTCTGTCAATCAAAATATTCCAAAGTTTCAAATTATGAGGTGTAAATCTTTTCATTATTTTGTTATATCTGGATCTAACATTTTCCCACTATTATCTGATACTTCCACAAAAGCTTTTGGTTCCTCTTGTGGGCACATTCCGTTATGACGGGGAGGAGGTGAACATGACATTGGCAAAATCTGAAGCTAAATTGCTTCATGAGAAGATTAAAGATAAGGCCTACAATCATGAGGACCTGATCAGGATTGTAACAACAAGGAGCAAAGCGCAGTTAAATGCAACTTTGAACCACTATAACAATGCATTTGGCAATGTAATAGACAAGGTATGAATGTTTTGGCAATTTAAGTTATTTCTCTGTTACAACTTAAGACCTGCTTCTTCTTTTTTTTTGAGTGTTTGCATACAATGTCATAAACTTTTACTGTCTATAATAGGCAGATGCAGTACAATTTCACAATCTTGCGCTGTCTATAATGTCATTGTTCACTTTTAAAAATCGTGATTTTGAGCTACAATCTTATTATAGATAAAACAATTAACTACCTTTCAAGGAATTATATTCTGTTTTTTACTTTAGATTTATTTTAAAGTACGGGATTGAGCTTGTTATGGTAAAGTCATTAACTCATTATAAGATTAATTAGTGGCTTGTAGTAGAACTGACAAAAGCTTCTTGCTGCAGGATCTGGAAACTGATTCTGGAGATGAATATCTGAAATTATTGAGTTCAGCAATTAAGTGCTTGACCTACCCTGAGAAATATTTTGAGGAACTCTTAAGGCTGGCTATAAACAAGACGGGAACTGATGAGTTAGCCCTAACTAGAGTGGTGACAACTAGAGCTGAGGTTGATCTGCAGCGAATTGCAGAGGAATACCAAAGAAGAAACAGTGTTCCTCTGGATCGTGCAATTGACAATGACACTTCTGGAGACTATCAGAAAATTCTCCTGGCATTGTTGGGACGTGAGGACTAGAGTTCTTACTCTGTCCAGTAGTCATGAGATGGCAGTGTACTACTTTTCCTTCATCATCAGTGTGACTTTGTATTTTGTTCTGGACTTGCTGGTAACCTGATTGTGAGATGTATGAGATATCCTGGTGGCTTTAAATAATATGTTTTGAATATGTACTGAAATTCAAAATAGAACTTTGCCTCCTTAAATAAAGATACATCCTTGTCTAATTCTCTCGATTATTTATATTTCTTGCAGCCATGAGCCATCCCATAGTTCTTACCCAGCAACTATGGAAATTAACTTCTCGATAATATTTTTATTAAAGCATAATCTCAGAAACGCAGATGTGGTAAAATCATAATAAGGAAGATTAGGTTTTGATCTTCAGAATTAAAGACTCTACTCAGATTTATACAAGTCTTGATCAACAGAATTAAAGACTCTACTCAGATTTATACAAGTCTAGTCTCAAGTGGTCTAACTTGAATATATCCCATTTAAGAACACTACTAGAGTTTACCATAGTTCCACTAACCAGAAATCTAGTTTCTCAAAATAACTACTTTTGTCCTTGTATAAATCTTAATATGTATCCCATGGTTTATCATAAGATAACAAAATTTTTATGGTGAGTATAAAATAAATAACTATGGTTGTGTATATCAAAATGAATAACCATTTGCACCCATTATGGTAACGCCAACTAGTTACACCGCATCACAATAGAATGCCAACAATAAATAAAAAATCTTAACAAATTGTTATGGTTGTGCATATTTATCGAACATAAATAACCATTTGCACCCATTATAATAACACAAAACTAGTTACACTGCATTACTATAAATGCCAACTATCCAACAATTGATCCTTCCAATCAAAACATGGGAGTTCAGAGGAATTCGTAATGCCTATACAGGAACTAGAAAATAAAGTTTAATCCAGGACAATGCTGCTCGTTCCACCAGGGGGTCTGCGGGCACCTAGTATTTGGGCTCTGTTTTCTGCTTTTCCATCAGAAAATATGTTGCTTCCTCCACCTGCGTGTCTGCGGGCACCTAGTAAACGGTCTCTGTTTTCTGCTTTTCCATCAGAAAATATGCTGCTTCCTCCGCCAGCGTGTCTGCGGGCACCTAGTAAATTGTCTCTGTTTTCAGCTTTTCCATCAGAAAATATGTTGCTTCCTCCACCAGCGTGTTTGCGGGCACCTAGTAAGCGGTCTCTGTTTTCTGCCTTTCCATCAGCAAATATGTCATTGCCTTTCATTTCTCTAAGTTTAGCCATCATGCTCAGAGGTTTTTCCTCTGATTCTGGAGTAACATCTCCCTTGAAAATATTATTGCCTGTCAGCTCTGCAAATTTCTGGCCATGCATTTTCTTTGAGTGCTTCTGAACTGATTCTTCACTGCGTACATTACTTCGGATACCAGCAGCCTAAAAGCAGAGATGAAAATAAGGTGTAATATAAGGAGGATGAAAGAGTACAAGGGAACATGCTTTGTTTTGGTGAGGGAAGAAACACTGATGATATAAACTAGCTTAATAATCCTGGCCCAAGTAAGTGGTATTCGTCAAGAGCTACAACTGTATTTCTATTACAAACCTTGGGTTTTATGTTCACATTATTATAAGCAAATAAACCTGTATTTAGAAAAAAATTCCCTCAGGAAAGCATAAGGTGACATTGAAGACCATCAAACATCAAAAATCATCACTATGAACAACTTACATATATGTTATAAGAAGCGATAGATAAGATGACATGGCTGATTTTATTGACGAGAAGAACTTACATTAGATTTTGCAGCACCCAATGATCGGGGCTTAGTTTCACGAGGAGTAGCAAATATATCATTTCCGCCAATCTCCTTGGTCTTGGAACTTGACATCAGTTTCTTGCTATTTGTGCCTGGTTCATTTTGAAATGTTCCACCAAGTTCACGCTGCTTTGCTGCTGCCCCAGGAGGTAAAGAGGCTGGTTTCTCAGGAGAAATGCTTTCTTCAGCGTTGAGTAATATCTTACTAATTCCATCCATTGCTTGCTAAGATACAATTTCAGGGAATAAAACAAGAATACAGTTACCACAATGTAGTTGATATTAGTGAAACACTCACATTTATCCTGTCAAATCTCAAATTTTCTTCCGAAACAAGCCAAACATTTAGTATACCTGATATACCCGTATGCTTGTTTTGTCTTTAGAGTTTGCAGCATTGGCTTCTGATGTGGTATCCTCAGCATTTGCGGAAAATATATCACTGTCTTTAGATTTTGCAGCATTGGCTTTAGATGTGGTTTTCTCCGCATTTGGCAAAAATATACCATTTCCAGTTGCCTCTTTCACTTTAGAATACCCCGTGCTTGGTTTCCTGAACAACACACATAGAAGCATACGCTTTTCAACAACAAAAGTTACAAAAGAAACTTGGACCACAAACATCAAAATCCACAAAGATTAGAAAACTTAAAAGAAGCTAAAATTAGGAAACAAAAAGGAAAATAAATCTCAATCAAGTGAAATCTACACGGCTAACACCGAAAAAGGAAACAAACTTCACAACAAAATTGCAACTCCATTTCCGGTTTACAAAAGTTTCAAACCAATTGTTCATCATAACATAATTCGCCGAAATTCAACAAATGAATGCATCATAAAAAGTGGGAAAAAACTCAAATAAATAACCTAATTTAAACAGATCCGTGTAATTCAACGAAAGAACCGCAATCGGATCACAATTCGGATCAATAACAAACAAAATTACACAATCAGATCTGAATTCACATTTCAACATTGAAACAATTAGAAAACAAAAACAAATTACCACTTGGATAAATTATGTTCTTCATTCTCGGTGAGTTTTTTGCCATGGAGAACATCACCGATGTCATGCGAAGGCTGTGAATACAAAGCGAATGAACAAACAATTTCAAATAATTATAAACATAATCCAAAAAATTTAAACAAAAAAAATGAAAAAAAACTGAGTAGAATTGTTGTAACCTGATGAGGACGGTGGCCGGTGAAAGCGGTCGGTGAAGAGTTTTCCGGCCATGTGAGGATTCCGGTGGTACAGGTGCGTGAGTTTCTGGTAGGTTTCTGCATTCTGTATTTTGTTAGAGAGAAAAAAAATGTTAAAATGGTGAGCGTTTAATTTTGTTTGCGTAGTGTAAGGTGAGAGGGTAACGTTAATCACCCGATTTGAAATTGCGTTTTAACGGTAATCAAATATTAAGAATAAGATAACTTTTTCAAGTTTTTGGAAAAAATAGAAAGAAGTTGCTAACAATTATAAACCCTGGAAGAGTTTCTGAAAAATAGAAAGAGAAGAAAAAAAAGTCTGGAAAGGATTAATATATTTGGTTTTGCCAACTGGAAAATGAATATTTGCTGTCAAGTTGTATATGTGGTTTAAAAGTGTCATTTCAATCCTTATTGCGACAGCAGATAAACCAGCAAAACGGTGGATTTAATTTTTGAAAACAAAAAATAGTGAGTTTTTTAAAAAAGAAAAAAAAATACAGTGTGGTAATTTATTTGTATCATCCATTGGCCACCTACATTTCCTATATTAGACACTAATATGGATAAACTCCGATTTTTATTGAAAGAAACGATTTTTATGGAAGAAATCCAACTCTCTTTGACTCAATAGACATTGAATAAAGAAGTTATGTTGAATTAAATGCACTTTTTAAAGGTGTCTGACTTGATTGGTTAACTTATAGTTAGATGATATTAGTCAACTTATATCAAATGCTTCTCCGATAAGGATTTTCACTCATCTCTTTTTGAGATTATATCGCACAAATTTCTAAGATAAGTTAGTCACAAAATTTTAACGAATTTAGGTCATTTAACTTGTGCAATATTATTTACAAGCTTATTACGAAGATTATGGTTAACAGATTACATCCTTATTTAGATCAGATAGTTGGACCCTTCAAGAGTAGTTTTTGATTGACAAAGGGACAAATGATAATGCAATTATCCTTTGAGAAACAAATTATTTTATGCGTAAATCTAAAAAGAAAAAAGTTGACATGATATTCAAAACAGATCTTGAAAAAACCTATGATCATGTTAATTGAAATTTCTTGGAATTTTGTTTGAAACGAAGCAAGTTTTCTCTCATTGCTATAAAGTTAATCATGCAATATGTAACTACCTCCTTTATGTCTATTATTTGGAATGTGCACATTACCAAATTTTTGTTCCTGCTAAAGGATAATGACAAGATGATCAAAAAGAAAGCTCAATTGAGTTGGATGCGAAAATTGCGAGATCCGCCGAAAATATTTTGAAAATGTTGAAGAGTCTTACTTGATGATGAAATGTATTGATCGATTTATGTTAATTGTAACGCCCCAGAATGCTTTTAGGATTACCGAATGACTTCACAAACCAATACATGTCTTTTCATCATGATTTGTCGTCACACACAAACTTTTTAGGAAACTTTTTAGTCTGTTTCATAAGAGCTTCATAGTTAAGCGTGTTTGACTTAGAGTAATTTTGGGATAGGTGACGTTCTAGCAAGTTTCTCGAAAAGCATGTGGGTGAGGACAAATCATGCTGAAAATATTCGTGTTGATTTATAGGTTCAGTTGGTAATCCTGAAAGCAGTCTGGGGCGTTACAATAACGATTATCTATTTAATGTTTCATTTTTATGTACTTCCTTCGTCCCAATATAAGAGAAAAAAATAAAAATCACATTTATTAAGAAAAATAAAAACATAATGATTTGACTAGTAATTTTCTTGAAATAAAGTGCTTAGAAAGATATAAAAACAATTCTAATTTGTTGTTGGTGATAGGAATGATGAGAGACAAGATAAATAAAATGTAATTTGTATTTAATTTTACCTTAAAAAAGATCTCTCTCTCTCTCTCTTGTATTTTGGGACAAAAAGTGCATTTTTCCCTTATATTTTGGAACATATGACGTATATCATAACAATTATCGATATTAATTTATCTTCATTTCTGCATCTCTTTTGTTTCTGCATTTGTTTATGCATATGTTTAGAATCCGAAAATACACTTCTATAAAGTATAAGGATTTGCATTTTCGAATTAAATTTAGTCCTAGAATATGAGTGTGGCTCAAAAACAAATTAATTAGGTGTGAAAAGGGTGAATTACTAGGAAGTTTTTCGAAAAGCGTGTGAATGAGGACAAATCATATTGAAACGACCCGTGTTGGTTTGTGAGATCAGTCAATAATTTTGAAAGTAGTCAGGGGCGCTACATTAACGATTACCTATTTAATGTTTCGTTTTTATGTACTTACTCCGTTCCAATATAAGAGAAAGAAAAATAAAAATCACACTTAAATGATTTTTTCTCTTATATTTTGAGATAAGAAAAATGCATTTTTTTCTCTCTTATATTTTGGGACAAATGGAGTATCTCAAACAATTATCGATGTTAATTTATCTTCATTTCTGCATCTATTTTGTTTCTGCATTTGTGTATGTATTTGTTTAGAATCCGAAAATACACTTCCGTAAAATATAAGGATCTGCATTTTCGAATTAAATTTAATTAAAAAATATGAATGTGGTTCAAAATCAAATTAATTATGTGTGAAATAAATGCATCCGTAGATGTATTTCTAAATTTTATGGATAATATTTGTTTTTCACAAAAATGGAGAAATATTGTAGTCTTCTGTCTCAAAATAAATGTCTTTTTAGTCATAAAAATTTGTCTCAAAATAATAGTCACTTTACTTTCTCAATACAACTTTTAGCAACTTTATCCCTTATCTACACTCTTTTCAAGATATGACAATAACAACTAATAATAATTAAGGGTAATTTTATAAAAATACTACCTTTATTAACTCAATCATTACTTTTCTTAATCTGTGTGTAACAAATTTAAAAGATTTTTATTTTGAGACAGAAGGAGAATAAAACAATCACATATATTTTTAATGAGTTTGAACATCAATCTCTCAAAACGAATCATACCTCCAAACGTTTAAGATACACAAGTTTGTGTCTCAATAGGTGTTACCCCACTCATTATGATAGTAACTTGAGTGTCATAATACTCCCACCTCACGACGATCCAAAGTTATTCCACTTATTCAACAGGCTGGGTCAACCCCATCAATCCACATCAGTATTGCTAGATGCCAGACATTTTCTCATTCCAGATGACCAAAAGTTTTGTTTATAAACGAACAAACAGTTAGTAACTGTTTTGTTCCTTAATTAGCTCATTCTAGCAATTTAAATAATCTTGTCGGGCAAGTATTAAAGCTAAAAAGAGGTGCATTTTACTTCCATTCTTAATACTAGTAGCCTTTTATTTCATCTTAAAATTTGGCTTTCAGCCTTTGATTCGTGTTTCAAGTCGTTTTCTTCTGCTATTATTATTCATTAAATCACGGTTTAAATTACGCACGAGAAAAGTACTGTATACAATTTATACACTTCTCAATTCATATTTTTCTTGTGATAATAATATATGTATGTAAGTATAGTTTGGTTCTTAATTAGGATATATCTCTAGTAAATTAATAATAATTAATCATCATGGGTGCGTTTTAAAATGACATGAAAATTTGCATTTTAATTTTAAAAATAGACAATATTTTGTGAAATATTGTGATCGAAGGGACGATAATCTGCTGAATCTGAAATTGATAGAGAGGAGAGGGTGTATCTACAAGACACTCTGGTGCTAAAGTAAGTATGGGTACAAAGAGTTACAAGAAAGTATTAGGGTTTTTAGACTGAATCGTGGATATTTGACCCTCACAAGTGTGAGGGTTTATATAGATTTCTTCCGGCATGTAGCCATTGGTTCCTATTTTTGGGTCTAGATATTTGGATCCGCAAAAATAGATAATTGCCATGACCTGGTCAAAAGGGATAATTGTGCCCGTAACTAGCCGTTGCGTTGGGCAAAAGGCAGTTCGCGGGCTGACGTGTTCGAGGCAATTCCTGATTGTCTACTCGACTCGTGTCGGCCAGATGGGACGAGGTTGATGGCGGTGCGTGGAGTTCTGGCTTGGGCATATCTGGTGTCGCTGTCCCCGGGGGTAATCGACCAGACATGCATGTCATAAGGCCAAAACAGTTGGGTCAAAGTCATTTGGGTTATGTTGGAGGTGGACGTGGATTAGGTCCATTCAGCCATTGCGTCAGTTCAGAGCAGTTGCACTAGATGGTTTATATTTTAGATTGAAAATAGTAAACACTTCGTGAAATGTAACATAATGTGAAACAGTACAACGTTTAAAAATTATTGTTATAGGAGAAATAGTGCAACATTTGATAAAAATGTTGTTGTAGGCGAAACAATAATTGAAAACAATGCAACATTTAGTAAAAATGTTGTTGAAAGTGTATGTTTCATCAAGAGTTGCAACATTGTAAAACAACACAACTTTAATCTATAAATTGATCATTTCGAATTCAGAAAAATATATCATAAAAGTCATCCTCTTCACACAAAATTCTAGATTTCATCTTCTCTACATTCGAGTTTTTATTTATCTTATGCAGACTCGAATGTATGCTGAATTATTCTGAATATTCATGTGTTCTAATTCTAAGACATTCGAGAATGGTTAAAATACTTATAAAAAAAGTGATCTCGTTCACGAATCTAACATTGATCTATTTGATTTAAATTAATGACAACATGATTACCGATATTATAATAGGGAATTTCTTAATCCATTAACATGATTTAAATTAATCTCTCTAAATTATAAATGGAATTGTTCTAATCATTAACATGATAGCATGATTACCGATATTATAATAGGGAATTTCTTAATCCACCTCATAGTGGAGTGAGACACCCTATAGAAATTCAAAAATACTCTTCGAAAAATTGGAAATGCATTTCCGGTGGTCACCCTTATTTACATAAAACTGACCAATTGTGATTTTACCTCTTAAAATGTATTAAAAAAAAAACGATATCGAAAATGCACTTTCGATTTGTGTTTTAATAAGGTAGAAGTAAACACACATGTATAGGCACTTTCATTGTTTAAGTAGCTTTAGACAAAATCGGAAGTGCATTTCCGATTTATATCGAAAGTGCATTTCTGATATCGTTTTTTACATTTTAAAGGGTGAAATCACAATTGGTCTATTTTATGTAAATAGGGATGCGTGCCGAAAATATATTTTTTAAGAATATTTTTAAAATTTTGCATGGTGCCTAAAAATAGCATGGGGTGAATTAAGAAATTCTTTTATAATATCCTTATAATAATTAAGTGATATAAAGTTATATGAGTTAAATTGATTTAGATTGTATATAAATGAATTTTTTTAAAAAATTAAAAATTAAAAAAATGAATATTTTTTTTATATTTTATAAAAAATGAATTTTTTTATATTTTAAAAATAGATTTTACAAAATCATTTTTTAAAATATTATAAAAAAATTTATATTCATTTCTAAATTGAAATACTAATTTTACATTATATAACATAAATATATATTATTGAAATTTACCCCATAATAAAAATTGTAATTTGTTTAAAAAGTCATATTTTAAAAATGACTTTTATGAAAATCTATTTAAAATAAATTTAAGTGATATTTTGAAATTTTGATATTCAAAGAAAATTTAATAAGAGGATGAAATAGTTAAAATAACATTTTAAGAACAGAGATTCAAACCAATTTTTATTTGAAGTTTTTATAAAAAAAATTCATTATAATATTTTTTACACACAATGTTGTAATACTGTAAAAATCTTTATTTTTTTTAAAACAAAACAAATGGACCCGATGAAATATCTTGCCAAAAGATGCTATTAGTGCATAATTGTAGTTTATTTCCATTACCATAATCATTAACTTAATCGAGTGATATAATTAAAATAAAATCTACTAATATTTTTAAGAATTTTATTTATTTGCCAAACACATTAATAAGAATAAAATTTCTGAAAATAAAATTCTTAGGAATGATATTTGCGGAATTATAATTTTAATCCATCAGTATATTTGGGGTGCGTCCAACCCGAAATATAATTAATCACATATAAGATATGTCCAAAAATGGTAACTAATCAAAATAAAGAATTCAAGAAAGTTTAAGCACGAAGTTTATATACACAAACCACACAAAAGTACAAAAAAAAAAAAAAAAAACTAAACTTCACATCCTCCAAATGACATGTAGTTCTCCAAACTTACAAACTGCAATTTTTTACACTTGACAGAAATATGAGGAGAACAAACATGGAATATGGAAAGCTTCATATAAATTAAATCTCAACCACAAACATCAAGACCAAAAACTGTTGTCACTTTCAACTCACCACTTATCATAAACGACTGAGAAACTTTTTCTTTTAATAACAGAATGTAAAGTTGGAATAGTCACAGGAGCCAAGGTTCATTCATGCATGTGGAGTCAAGGTTCTTCTTCCACAAGTTGCATGTTGTGTACATGCTTTATGCCTGGAGGAAGTTTCAAACAAAAGCATTATTACACCATTGACTCGAATAAATTTAATGGCTTTATAAGACTAGCAGCAAACCCATTGACATGTTAGCAAACCCATTTCTGCAGGAAATTATTTATTGTAAATACCTTTTATTGTAGGTTTGTCTTAATCTTTCCTTTCACCGTCGTTATTCCAATCACCATCGTCATCATCGCCAATTCCATCATTTCCCATATCACTTTCACTAGCTGTCTCCCATTCAGAGTCATCGGTCTCTGGGCCATATATATCCCCACCATCACCCTGATTATGGACACCGCCATGCTTAATAGCTGCCTCTCGAAATAACCAAGCTGCACGCATCTGCTTTTTAACTAATCGCTCAGCATAATCCGGAACTTTATTTTGCCTCAGTGAGAGATCAGGATCATTTGACTGGGAGCACTCGTTTATAAATAGAATTGCGTCCAATAAACTTTCTTTAGCTAACCCTAGCATGTCATAAGCTTGTGCTCGCCTCCAGAGACTTTTGGCATGACGGTTTACAGGTCTATGGAGACATAACGCACGGGTAGCATCACTTATGGCAGCCAAAGGTTGTTGCAGCAAAAGATAACATTGAGCACGATTACTATAGAGAACAACTCTCTCCTTCTTGGATCTCATAGGACACAGCGCCAATGCTTCTGAGTATTTTGATGCAGCACCAGAAATATTTCCAGACGAGAACAGGGAATTTCCTTCAAGCTTGACAACCAGTGCTGCAGCCTGCTTAATATGTAGATCTTCCTTAGGCATATTCTTTTCCCATTTTAACCTCTGCTTCGAACTTAATAGATCCTCTATCTGCTCTTTAGTGCGACTACTAATTGAGCTTCTTCCTGACCCTTGTGACTCAATGCAATCTTGAAGAACATTGACAATGGAATCACCAAGTTTTTTATGATCACCTAGAGTTGTAATCTCCGCAAGGTCTACTAATGCAGGCACTACTTTATCAATCACCTACATAACATAAGCCAGGGACTTAAATCAAACAGAAAAATTCACAATAGCCAGTTCAAGTGAACTCAACAGTCTACAGGAATTGGTGTTCAGTTAAACAAAAGCAATGAACTAATATGGAGGAACTGAAAATTCACGAGCCCAAACATGAAATAGAAAACCTAACACGAACCCAAACTTAATTATCAATTAAGTGTCATCAAATAGTGGCTGTTGAATAGCAGAATTTAAACAGGTTGTTATTGTCCCGTAATAAGTACAAACCGGGTATTTTTTGCTATCTATGGTTGACAGCACTTTTATCAATTGCCGTAGTCATAACTAAGTTTAGGCATCCTAAACATGAGTCCAAACATGAAAATACATTTACAGACAGCTATGTCTTTAAATGTTCAACTGAAGTAAATAATAAACAAAAGCAATTGACTAAAACATTTGTATCTTTCTTTCTCCTTTTAGCACACTGCCATTCTAGTCTTCACTCTTCAGAAGAAACAGAACTATGTCACCAGTGGTGTGATATATCTCAAAGAGAAGATTCATGCCTAATTGAAGATCTAGAGAGTGAGATAACAGTACCTATTTTCATTTCCTTAATGAATTAAAGTTAGTTTTAAAGCATAAGAATTAACTTCCATTCACATGTTTATCCAATCATTCACGCCTAGACAATCAGTAGGGTTCCTTAGTGATACTGATTCATAATGAACACATTAAGAAGACTAGGCGAAGAAACAGAATCAGGAGCTAATGCAAAGTTACAAAAATTGTACCTTGTGACATGTATTTGGATCTTGAAGCAACCATAGAAGACAATCGATAGCCATATACTGCCAATCATCTGAAGACCGAGCAATATTACACAATGCTTCGATAATTCCAGGGCAACTGGCAACAGGTCCCCTACCAAGCTTTTGATGACAGATTGTTCTTAATAAACCAATACCGGCCGGTGAATTTTCATTAACAAGTCCACCCCACATGCCGGGAAGTTTCAATAGAAATTCTTGCTTGCATATGGTAGGAAGAAATTCCGGCTTAAAAGCGAAGCAATTAATAAGCTGAAGGGACCAACATTGCAACTGGCTAGCCCATTCCTCAGCCTTCCTAGACTCCATTTCAACACCACCCATACCACGTGTAAGCAGATCACAGTGATAACTTAGCCTTCTATCAACATATTGGTAAAAGTGTGAATAAACTATTTCCAAGGAACTCATCGCTAACTGAATAGAAAGCTCGAGAATTTCACCATGACTTGCTACAGTGGGAAAAGTGCTAGCATACGTAGCTAAATGTCCCAAAGCTCTAACCGCTACCCTCTGCTCAACCCAAGTCAACCTACCTCTCAGAAGCTCAACCAAAGGAGGAATAACACCAGCATGCACAGCACTTTCAGCAAATTCCTCCATATTCATTGTGTACGAACCAACAATATGAGCTGCATAATAAGGAATGTATATATTTTGATCATGAGAAAGCCAGCGCCGATTCTTCAACCCTTTCCAAATGAGAGCAGACATGCATTCAAATATTCCCAGCTCAATGAATTCAGGGTCATTCGGATGCGCCATTGCCGTGTTCCAAAGACCACTGATAGGAAGAACCTGACCATCATCATCTTGACATGGAAGCTCTCTAAAGAACTTCAGTACACTTGCTCTCCGTTTGCTTGGATTCGCTTCCTTCATGACACAAAAGAAGCATCCCGGGTACGGACAGTCCGACGAAACTTTATCCATGACAGATCAAAACTGCACATATGAAACATATTGGACTAGTATTCAGCAGAACATCATAGATATATACATAACTAAATTATATTACAATATGCAAAACAAAAAAAAACAACAAACGTTGAACAAAACACACAAAAATCTAACGAATATTCTCGCACATGAAGTCAAACGTAGAAATAGGGTTAGAGGATCAAAATTCTAGTCTCCTAGCTATAAATAAGTCAGAACAAAAAATTCCCGTTTAGTCAATTCAAAGTAAACAGCTTTTTTTTTTTAAAAAAAACATTTTTTTTTGTTTTTACATAATCAATTCTGCAGTAACCAACTAGACCCACTTCTTCAATTGTCACACTCGATTCAACCAACAAAAAAAGTGATTACTAGATTACCCTCATTGCTCAACGGTAACAATTACCAGAAAAAGCAGAACAATTACCTCTGAAAAAGTGAGAGAGATTCAACGGTAGCAAGAAAATTGCATGGAGAGTGAAGTTGGCGAGTGGTAGTGACAGTGAAGCGAAATTATTGGCGAAGATCGGTGTGAATGTCGAAGACAGATCCAAGTTGGTAATTTTATAGTGAATTTTTGGTCTATGTGTCTGTGTCACGCTGTTCGTGGATTTTGATTTTGATTAGGTTAAGATTTGGGAGAGAGGGATGTGGGAAGAGAAGAGAAGACAACGGAAAGTGGAAACAGGGATGGGGGCTTACTACCCGACAATACACTTTACTGTTCCGGTTAAATATTTCCATACTTGATTTTTTTTATTTTGGGAAAATCTTTCTTTACATGGAAACTAAATTATACTAAGCATTATTGACATGGTCAATTGTTTTAGATTTTGTTACATTTTATTAATTAGAAAAAAATAGATTAACTTTTACTATAAAGACTAAAAATTTGATTAATAAATGATTTTTATTTGATATTTGATTCTTTCTAAAAATAACTGATTTATGAACCAAATTAAGCAAACAAACTATTTAAGGTTAGACAAATTTATGAGTAATATAATGTAGGTTGTGAAATTATTATTTGTTAGTTTAGTGGTGATTGATATTAGATTTTATGGTCACTCATATTTTTATAGAGGATAACACTTGTATTTATCTGGCCTCTAGAAACTTCAAGTGGTATAATAGCCTTCACAATAGCATTAGAGAAGAATTCTTGTGTAATAAATTAGGCAAGGCAAAAACTTTAGGCAATGCATTCTTCTCTTATGCTATTAAAAGTGTTATCCTATAAAATATAGTGATCATAAAATTCAAGGCCTTTAAATTATGAAGACAAATCCTCCCACTTGTCTTGATTCTCCAAGGGGCCAAGTTAGAGTTAGAAAATGCATTAACAACTAAGATGGATTTAGATACAATTCAAATCTTATTCTAGTTTTTGTCAAAAGCCAACCAAATGGGTAGGATTGCACCCAAAAACTCTAGAAGCAACACATTACCAGCACCAATGAAAAATGAGAAGGTACACAAAAGATCTGGACTGCCATTCCTAAAAATACCACCACAAGCACAAGAGTTAGGAATATCAATCATTACACTATCAATGTTACATTTTATCCAACCAGGAGGAGGATGCCACATAACATCCACGCCAATTCTGATCCTAGGAGGATGAATGCAGATTTCGAACCTTTTGAGAATGGTAAAATTAACCATGGAGAAACTTGTAGCTTTCGAGGTGTGATTTCTAGAAATCATGACAGAAGTACTAATGGTCTTAAAACAAGATTTCCAATGATTTTGAAAATTCTTAAATCGATCCTTGTTCCTAGTCATCCCAATAGTATATATTATGTATAAGACACCAATAATAACAACCTAACATTGTGGGAACCAGTTATTATCAATTATTCTCCAACAATTATTCAAGTTGGAAATGTTGAAAGAGATATTGATAACATATTCAAAATTGAATTATCTCTGCTTCCCATGGTTTATGTTTTGTTGTTTTTCATTTAGATTTTAGTTTTATTTATCATGATTGAGTCTCCTCACATGATTATGCGTCTTAGGATTGAGTTCTTAATTTATTTTTTTTACGGATGCATAAATCAAATTGTTTGATTATAGTCCTAGCAATATGCTTATAGTTAAATTGTTGAATTTTTAAATTAAGAATCACATTTGATAATGGTTCAAGTTATGTCAGGTTTGGATTCTTAATAAAACTTCATATTTTGCAAAAACTAAGTTTATAGAAGTGTGATTTGAATTACAAGCTTAGGTGATTTAAATCAAATATATAATGAGGCCATGAATTGCTTCTCTGAAGTCATGATTCAAATCACCAATATCCTGACTCAAATCAAACATATTTCTAAAAAGTGGGATTCATTTCCATTCATGTGATTCGAATTACAATAATTCATGAATCAAATCAGAGAAGCTTGATTCGAACCACAAATATGCTTCACTTGAATCAAACTCATATAGCAGTTTTTGGGTTTTAGTTATGTGGATCTGATTCGAATCAGAGGTTTTGTTGACTTGAATCACAAAAATCTTGACTAGAATCATTGGAGCAGTTTTCTTGACTCTTTGATCTTGATTCAAATCATTTGATATCTTGACTCAAATTAAATAACATTTTTTCTCTCGTTTTCGTGCTAGTTCTCTAACACACATATAAAACTTTTTATGACTCTAATTAGTAGAAGAACTTATGTGCACAGGTTTGACCACCCCCTTGTTTCCCCTTCCATATGCCTAGTTGGAACTTCCATGTGTTTCTTAGAAGCTAATTCAAGCAGGGAATTACAAGTATCCTTTTGTTTATCTACATAAACTTATTTCATGCAATGTTTTAAAACTCGAACTGGTAATCAATTCAGACAAGGTATCGGGTCATTCGTGTGGAACATTGTTTTGCAGGTGATATGATTTTAACAAGGACATCAACTTTAGATGATGACAACTAATTGTTGAAACAAAATTGGTTTGTACCATATCCGCAAGATTTTGATGATAACAAAGTATTTAAAGAACAACTAGGTATACTAATATTTGTTCAAGTGTGCAAGACCATAAATTAAAATTTGAGATACAAGTTAAGTTCTAGCACTAAAAAATGAACATTAAAAAGAAGCTTGAAGATCCTGAATTTGATGGATCAGAACCTGAGCATCTAAATCCGAAGACTTATACTCTAAAGATGATAACTTCTGAAGACCGAACTCTGAAGAAAGTCACCATTTGAAGATCCAGACTCTGAAGACTCGAACTCTGAAGTTGCTCAAACACAAAGATCAAGAATACTATGAAAGGTCATTATCAGACTCAAAAGTCATTTTGTCTTCTTCTGATAGATGCATAACCAAATAAAAATATGTAGTTACATATCCCTAGGGGATATTGTTGCATGTCCCAAAAATTCAGTGGAAGCATATTAACACGATTATATTGTTGCATGTCCCTAAAATACTCAGTGGAAGCATATTAAGACGATTATATTGTTGCATGTCCCTAAAATCAAAATACTCATAATCCTCTTTGTTTATGTTCAAATAAATTAATTTAAGAATCTCTTGAGATAGAATCTCATAACCCCTTATCCTTAGAAAACTATCAATGATGCTCCATACTCAATACGCCTTTTTTGTAACAACCCGGACCCCTCGCAAGGTAATTCTGACACTATTACCTCACAATCTTTTCTACCCCTCACTATTAGAGTTTTTGCCTTCCGTGGGAATCGAGCCATGTATCCTGGGGTTCAAGTACATGATCAATCCATTCCTACCACCACTTGGGATAGTAGCTCAATTGGTAGTGGGAATGAATTGATCATGTACTTGAACCCCATGGTACATGGTTCGATTCCCACGAAAGGCAAAAAACTCTACTAGAGAGGGGGTAGAGAAGATCGTGAGGTAGTAGTGCTGGAATTGCCTTGCAAGGAGTCTAGACTGTTACAACTTTCACCTTTGCAGAATACCAAGCCTCCTGATGAGGGATTACAGGAAAAAAACAACGAAGATGCAAACGAAGATGCTCCAAAATAAAGAGTTTTGAAACTATTTATGAACCATGCAATGTGGGGAATACAGATAGTCCATGTGAGATGGAAGAGGAAGTTATCATGGAGACACCCTATAGGGTGTTGAGTCTGCTGGGTTTTGTTTGCTTGTCTTACCCTTGTTGTTTTTATGATGAATGTTCAACCTAATATTATAGTGTGGAAATGTAGAGGAGCTGCGGGCAAAGATTTCTTCCGGTTTAGTAAATATTACAATGATATTTATAAACCTGAGATTTTTGCGTTAATGGAAACCAGAAGTAACTCGGCAACATCCATCGACCTCTTCAAAAGATAGGGTTTCAACACTTCATGAGTGTGGATAACCTTGGATTTGCGGGGGGAATTCTGGTGGCGTGCAAATATGTCAACATGAAAGTTTCTATGTTAAGAAAAAGTGATCAGTTTCTTCATATGCACATTAAAAACTCCAAAGGACAGGAGTGGTCATTTACTGTGGTTTATGCTAGCCCTAATGAAATCAAGAGACAGGATCTGTGGGTGAGTATGAAAGATATATCGAGTAACATTGACATATTATGGATGGTAGATGGTGATTTTAATGACATTGCATATGCCAATGAAAAGAAGGGTGGGGGCAAGTCTCTGTTCGAAAGTGTTGTATCTTTAGAGATAATCTAACAGCCTGCAATCTCTCTAATCTTGGAGCCAAAGGTCCTAAGTTTACTTGGCGAGGGCCTATTTTTCATGGGGGGCAGAGAATTTATGAAAGATTGGATATAACTATTAGCAATGAAGAGTGGCGTTTGATGTTCACAACAGCTCAAATTAAAGTCCTAACTCGAGTTGATTTCTCTGATCATCATCCACTTATGATTTCCTTAGAAGAGAATAATCTTGCCAGGGTCTCTAAACCATTTAGGTTTGAGATTTCTTGGGTGTTGGAGAATAATTATATTACGAGATTGAAAAGCTTTTGGAATAGTAAGGATGATTTTATGCATAATCTTCGAATAATTGAAACTGATGCTCAAGAATGGAAACAATGTTTCGTTCACCATATTCAGAAGGTGAAAATAGGATTGATGGCCAGGCTGCAAGGTATTCACAATTCCATTCAAAATAATTACAACATGGCTGGTCTACTGAGGCTGGAGAAAAGACTTCAAGGAGAGCTAAAAACTATTCTCCGACAAGAAGAGCTCATGTGGTTTCAGAGGTCGAGAGCAAAATGGTTAATTGATAGGGATCAGAACACAAAATATTATCACCTGAAGACTGTCAACGGGAGGCGTCACAACCAAATTCTCATGCTTAAAGATGATGGTGGTACCCGGAAAGAGGATAGTGAACAAATCAGAGGGTTGGTGAATGACTATTACAAAACTTTGTTTGCTAATGGCGATAAGTGGGATAGCTGGAGGCGAAGTGGCGTTTCTTTTCCTCCCATATTGGAGGAGGATATAGTTAGTTTGAACAGACAAGTTAGTAATGAAGAGGTTAATAAAGCTTTGTTTGATATGAAGCCTTGGAAGGCCCCTGGGCCTGATGGGTTCCCTGCCGGTTTCTATCAAAAGTCGTGGGGAGTTGTGGGTGAAAGTGTGTGACTTTGTTACTAAGTTGTGGGAGAATCCTAGAGATATTGTTCAAGTTAACAAAACTGACATTTGTCTCATTCCAAAAAACAACAATCCTTGCATGGTATCCCACTTCAGACCTATTTCTCTTTGTAATACTATTTTTAAAGTACTCAACAAAATTGTGGTAGGCAAACTCAAGATTCATATGGACAAGCTTATATCCCCTTTCTAAACAGGTTTTGTCCCTGGAAGGCTTATCCATGAAAACATTATCATTGCTAAAGAGGCTATGCATACATGGAAAAGATGAAAGGTAGAACATGTGCTTTTGCAATTAAAGTTGATATATCCAAGGCTTATGATAAATTAAGCTGGGGTTTTATTTGGAGAGTCTTACGCGAGGTTCAAATTCTGGACAATATGATGAATGTGATTGTGCATTCCATTACTAGTGTTGGAACGAATGTGAATTAGAATGGAGCCTGGAATGAATTTTTCCAACCTAATCGAGGTATCCGACAAAATCTCTCTGTATCTTTTTGTGTTGTGCATGGATAAATTGTCACACTTAATTGAGGATGCAATTGCTAGCAAAAGATGGGTTGGAGTCAGATTAGGCCGACATGGAATAATGCTCTCGCATCTTATGTTTGCGGATGACTTATTAATTTTTGGCGAAGCAACAAAAGCTCAAATTATGTGTGTGATGGAGACCCTTGATAGTTTTTGTGACATGTCGGGGCATGAAATTAGCCAAGACAAAACATGCATTCTTTTTTCCAAAAATGTTAGAAGGAGCATGCAAACAAAACTGCAATTCATCACTAAGTTCAGAAGAGTTCACAGTTTTGGTAAATACTTAGGAGTGCCTCTAAGTGGGGGGGGGGGGAAGCTCAAGAAGAATGATTGTCAGTATATAGTGGACCAGGTCGCTGCCAAACGTAACTGCTGGAAGATAAATCGTTTGTTGCTAGCAGGAAGACTTACGTTAGCAAAGAGCATCATCGAGGCTATACCCCTATATCCTATGATGACAAATAAGCTACCTAAATCTTGTAATAATGCTATCCATGGGCTGCAACATGGTTTTGTGTGGGGAGACACGGATGATAAGCGGAAGTTTCATGCTATTGCTTGGGAGAAAGTTACAAAGCCTAAGCAGTTAGGAGGAACGAGGTTGTGTGACCTTACTATCCTAAACCAAGTGTGCTTAATGAAACTTGGGTGGTAGATGTATAACAAATCCGATGATCTTTGGTGTAAGGTTCTGCGGGGGAAGTATAACATTGTTGAAAGTATATACTATATGAAGAAGAGGCCTACTGACTCAAGCCTTTGGCAAGATGTTGTTAGCACCTTTCCTATGATGTTGAAAACTGGCAGATGGGTTGTTGGAGATTGCAATTCTATTAGAGCTTGGGATGACAATTGGTTAGGGTTTGAGTTCTAATGGCAAGATTATAACGTAACCATTCCCAGTGCCCTTCGAGACGCGCGTGTCTGCGACTTGGTGACTGATCAGGGAGAATGGAATCTGACGCTGCTTGAGTCTTGGCTGCCGACGACTTTAATCAATAAAGTGCTAGCTTGTGTGCCTCCAAGGACGGACCAACATGCTGATGTTTTTTGTTTTGCAGGTACCAATCATGATAAGTTTTCGGTCAAAGACATGTTCCATGCAGTGGTAGGTTTTTCTGATCAGAATGAGGATGGAGATTGGAACAGAATCTAGAAAGCCTCGATGCCGGAGAGATCCAAGGCCTTTATGTGGATTCTCAAGCATGATCGACTTCTTACTAGCTACAACAAAAGTAAGAAAGGCCTTGGTAGTGCAAGTTGTTTACTATGCGGGGATATTTGTGAGACAACTCTACATGCTCTTAGGGATTGCCAAAACAATTTAAAAGTTTGGAAAGTCTGGTTCCCAATGATATTTATTTGGAGTTCTTCTCAATGGACGTCGGAAACTGGCTTAAACTTAATCTCAACTATCAGGGTGGTATTACTACTGATTAGAGAGATACTTGGATTGTAGCTTGCCACGCTCTTTGGTTGTGGCGGAATTTGGAAGTCCATAAGGAGGGATATCTTCGACCTCAGGATCATATTATTCACATCCTAGATCAAAATGGTAACTATAAGCAAGCTATGTCTTTGTACAGAACTATGAGAAATGAAGTTAACAGGGATAAGTTGGAAGGTTGGAGTCCTCCGACTAGAAGCATGATCAAATTAAATTCAGATGGTGCCAACAAAAGCAATATTGTTGCTGGGTGTGGAGGGATTCTTCGAGACTCGAGTGGTTTGTGGAAAGGAGGTTTTTCTAAGTTCATAGGGAGTAGTAGCTCTCATTTAGCGGAGTTTTGGGGCGTCTTTGAAGGTCTGTTGTTAACTTCTAAGCTTGGTTATGCGAAAGTTGAGATTAATGTGGACTCCATGGTTGTTGTGAAAGCTATCGAAGACGGTAAAGTGGGATTTGTTGATTGTGTCGCAATTCCCGTCAAATTTTAGAGGTTTTGGATACTTTTGAAGTTGTAGTTATCTCGCATGTGTATCGTAATGCCAATTCGTGTACCGACTGTTTGGCAAATTATGCCTGCACTCATAGAACCTTTATTTGTTATAGATATGCTCCTCAGTTCTTGGAACCTTTTCTAGATGCTGATAACTTAGACATTGTTTTCCCTAATAGTGGCTTAGGGTAGTTGTTGTGTTTTTTGGACTTCAGCCCTCCCTTTCATCAAAAAAATACACATAATAATACTATTCATAAATCATAAGTAATAATTATATTTATTACACCAGGAATAATTATAAATTGTATAATGCTGGTAAGTAAAGCGAACGACTATTAGCACATCTCAAGCGATACTCAAGATTGGCATAGGGTTTATTTCTTTTGAAAATTGTAATAAAACTCAGCTGGAGCTGTCTGCGAACATGCGGTCTCAAAAGGCCTAAGACACCTTTTCAAATTTCAACTGCTTTACCCCACCGTAACAGCGACCCCATGGTATAGTAGTGTAGTGCGAAGAAAACTGTCGGTGGTCAACGAAAATTACTATAATAACCTTGTTATAAAATGTTTCCAATTCCACCTACAGTATTGTTTATCATTATTCTCACTAGATCATACGCTCATACTCTATATTGTGTAAAATAAATAAAAAAATACTATAGACAATTTGGTGCTTTATTGAAATTTATTTATTTTATTTAAATTAAATCAAATTAAAACAAAAAAAACAATAAATAAATTACATTCAGTTCAATTCTTCTTGCCTTCTTCTCCATCATTTTCCACGTAAGCTTTCTTCCTTCTATCAGCCATCACAAAAAGACAAATCAACAAAAAACACGTCGCATAAACCCCGTGAATCTTCCAATTACTCTTCGGCGGTTGCCGCAGCACCACCCTATGAAACACCGTCACGTAATAATGAAGCCCAACGGAAAAGCCCACAAAGATCTGAGCCAGGCCCAGAAACTTCGACCCAAGCCCACACTCAGTAGAGAAGACAAGAACAAGGTACATGACGAGTAACAGTAGATAGAAAACGTAACCGAGAGTTTGAAGTACTTGGAAGCAGATGTACGTGGACTGTGAAGTGGAGAAGAGAAACTTCAAGGGTTCGGTTCCAGAGAGCAGTGTTGAGATACAGAGAATGGTGAAGTAGATGGAGAGGTAGATTTGGATGAAGATTATGATTTTTTGTAGGGAGAAATAGGTTTTGATTTTGTTGAAAAGGAGAGAGACTAAGAGGAGAGGGAGTAATACGAAAGCGGTGGAAACTATGGCAGCTATGGTGGGTGCGTATTTTTTGCCCACGTAGGGTTTGAATCCTTTTGTCATTTCGTTGTTGGCGTTTGTTATGTAGGCTTTGGAGGTTGTTGAGATTGTTTCTAGGTCTGGGAATAGTGTGCGGTGAAATTTGTTTGGGAGATCTTTGAAGTCTGAGAATGAAGCGAAATCGTCGTCCTCTTCGTCTTCTTGTTCTTCTAATGTGCGACTTGGAGGTGGTTTTGTCTTTGGTTTTTTGTTTGTGTTGTGGGTTTGAGTTTTTGGTGGGTTGTTGTTTTTGTCGGTGGTGGTGGATTTTGTGGGTTTGTTGGTTGTTTTCACGAGATCTAATGGCTTTTTGGTTGATGTGGATGTGGAGTTCAGCTTCTTGAACTTGGTGGTGGTGGAATTGAGCTTCTTGAGGCTATTGGTGTTGGGTGGTGAGGATTTGGATGATGCGTTTTTGGAGGTAACATTTGTTTGGTTTTTGGAGGGATTAAGGTTATTGGATTTGACTGTTTTAAGTGAAATGTTACTGGTTTTTATGGTTTTGGTTTGGTTTTTGGAGGAATTAAGGATATTGGTTTTGATGGTTTTGGTATTGTTTTTTGAAGTGGACTTGATGGTTTTGGTTTGGTTTTTGGAGGAATTAAGATTATTGGATTGGATGGTTTTGGTATGGTTTTTGGAAGTTGAACTATTGGGGTTGATTAGTTTGGTTTGATTTTTGGTGGATTGGAGGGTAGTTTTCTTGTCACTTTGGTGTTGTTTTTGGTCCTCTAGCATTGTTCTTCTATGGAGTTGAGGTTCAAACGACCAAGAACAGGTGCAAAGAGAGGCAAAAAGAAACAAAAGAAGAGAGAGTTGGAGTACCTTTGTGGAGCACAAGTACATTAGATGAGCCATTGGTGAAAGGCAGGGGTAATCTCGCTTCCTTCAAGATCTAGACTCCGGAACTCCGGAATTTCGAGCTTGTTATTGTTGTAAGAGAAGTGAAACCGATTTTGAGTGGAAGTGTGTGCTGCCAAAGTAGTATGAGCATGTGTTGCATAAATGGGTTGGCAGAGTGATTAGTCAATCTTATAATTGAAAAAATAAAATAAGCGAGAGGAAGCTACTATGTGGAATATGAATTGATTGGAGTGAGACTTACTAGTATCACATGGCTAACGAAGAACTTGAACTACCGACTAGGCTTGTGGGGCCTGCACATTTACTACTACTACTATCCTTATCAGAGTATTATTATGTACTAAAACTTCTTCACTTTGGGAGCCATTTTCATACATCCCGTATGAACAAATTAAATAAATACGTGTGGCCCTATATAACTGTACATTTAAAATGATGGCTGAAATGGCCGAGTTGCTCTAAAGCCAAAGAAAAAAATTACACTCTTGGGTAAAAATTGGTCAATGATTGTCTTAAACGTCATTTCTTTTACTATTTCATATTATTTAATCCGTCTCAAAATAAAAATTATTTAAGGTTATTACATATAGATTAAAAAAATATCTAATTTAGTCAATAAAAATAATATTTTTACAAAATTATCTTAATATTATTACTATCGATTGTTAGACATTGTCATAATTTGAAAGAATGTGGATAATAAGGGTGTTTAAAACCGAATACACCCAATAGAAAACTGCAAGTTAAACAAAATTAAACTGAAATCGTAAAAAATCGTATTTGATTCGAATTTATTTGAGTCATTTTTTAACAAATTTATTATATCCGGTATTGTGTAAACGTCGGAAATCCGTTTTTAAACGATTAAGTCCGAAGTCACGAAAGTAATCGGATGAAATTGAGAAAATGATCCATTTTTAATAGTTGCGCAAAAGTAATGATCATTGTCCATTTTAATTAAGTTGAAGGTAGGAGTCATGACCCTAAGTCTTATTTGTCTTATTATAATTTTAATTGAGCTATTTTGATTAAGTTGTTTTATCTTAAGTGCTCTTAAGCTAACCTGATTTTTCACTATTCGGTTGCTCTAGCTTTACATCGATAGAATAGAATTCAATAATTAACCATTAATTTTTTAGGTGTGTCATTGACAAAATACTTTATAATAAAAGCTACATATACTCAATGGGGATCTAACTTAAACTCAATTCGAACGAAGTCTATTATGCATGTATGATGCAACTTGTGTGGTTCTTGTAAAATGTAAATTAGAACATAAATATTCCCTTCACAATGATGCTATTCAAGCTTATGATATTATTACATGTTTTGAGTTTCTGTGTTACATCTTATGAGAGGTATTTCAATTTTCAGCCATTACCTGTGATCTTTGCTGTGCTTTGCAAGGTAAGAATCAAGACATTTGAATGCAATGTCTTTGGTTTCCCGTACTAAAAATATGATCCAAAGAATGAGAGAATCAGGTTGGGAATTTTTTAAGGAAGTGCTATCATTTTGTGACGACTATGAAATCAATGCTCTTAATAGAGGTCAAACTCGTCCAAATTTTACATTTGAACATTATCATCAAATTAATTTCTTCATTGCTAAAATTCACTCTCAATTCACCCTTGCAGTACATATAGTATAAAACAATAAAATCTAATGTACTACAGACAGCAAAACTTTCTCATCATTATCATCCAAAACATGTGTTTCATGTTCCATCTCTAGTTGATCCATTTCTGATTCAACTAATGCAACCATTCTTGCTCTCTCCCGATCCCTCGGGTATGTCGAATACAGAAATGAATAAATGATAACACATATTGCAATAGGAATTGCAATTGTACTAAAAAGTGCCTTACCAAGTGATGCAGCATTTTCTCTATCAGTTTCAACTTCAACCAAATCTGATGAACCTTTTGGCACGGGTTTATAACCATAAACATGCTGAGCCAAAACTCCAACAATAGGAGGAGCAAAAGACGCCAATATAGACTCAAAAGATCGATCCAAAGCATATATAGCCGTTCGCGATTTCTCAGGTACTATTTCAGCAAATATAGGATCATTTGTTGCAGGTGCACACCAGAATGTGATTATTCCCATGATCACCAAAACAAAACCATGAACAAAGGGTGTGGATGGATCATTAGGCAATAACAACAATAAAACCGCACATAAGGGAATTGTCGAGCCCGCGCTTATTTGCGCCAACATTATTCTTCCAGTGTTTGGTAACCGTGTAGATAGAAAATCTCCAAGCCATCCTCCAAACAGACCTCCAAATGAAGCAAAAACTATAAATACAGTCCAAATAACTGCTGCTGTACCATGTGAGAAGCCTATGAGTTCTAACCAAAGAGTGAAAAACGATAAACTCGACCCTCGGAATGATCCGAATACTCCCTGAGCTACAATTATCTGAAAAGATGGAACTTTTATAACAGACTTTGCTTCTTTTATTAAATCTTTCACCTCGGAAGAAAAGGACTTGTTTGGAGTCTGATATGATGAGGGTTTTGTGCTGTTGTTTGGGAAGTGTGGATCTTTGGCAAAGACACGTACTAGTATACCGACTATAACACTCACCAATGCAACAATATGAAAAGCTATTCTCCAACCAGGTATGCCAAAGAATGAAGTTGAGGCTAGGAGTACCGCGAAGAGATTACCAATGATGCTTCCAATGTTTCCTGTTAGTTGAAGCCATCCAAAAGCTGTGCCACGGTTGCTATCAATGGTGGAGTCTGCAATTAGAGACTGAATTGCTGGAATAACAATGGCAAGTCCTATGCCATTTAAACCTCTTGAAATAGCCACCTATATATATCATGCAACAAAGTTATACTACATATCAAGATTATACAAAAATAGTAGGCAAACAGACAATAAACGAGTACCTGCAAGAAGGTTGAGGAAATTGCTACGAAGAATGTAGCAACAGCCCAAAGAAAAGCACCGAGAGCAATAACATGAGCACGATTGTGGCGCGTGGCGAGGTAAGCAGCGAGAGGATAACAGAATGATTGAACGAGGGACCGGTAGAGAGTGAGAGAGCCTAATGCGGTGGGGTCAGCGTTAAGAGCAGCACCGATCTCTTTATATACTCCTGGCAGCAGTGATGTATCTGCTCTCTCCATGATACCTGCTAGATTCACCAGCACCAATGTCAGTGTCTCTGATTTCATCTTTACTATTTGGTTTCTATGAATGATGAATAATTGTTAAATAGAAAATGAGTCTGCCAAGTCTATGGTGTTTGGGGTTGACTTGGATGGGTATGTATGTGTTGTGCATGAGTAGAAGACAGTTTTGGAGAAAAGGTGAATTGATTGTTAAGACTTTGTATGAGTGTGTGTGGTTCAAAACAATTCAAAATTCAAAGAATTGTGACTTTAGTTTGGCCTACAAGAAATGAGATATTTTAATTTTACTAATTTAGAGCAAGTGGGAAAACAAAAAAAGAGAGAGCTGTCAATAAGGGACTTCAAATATATCAAATACTAAAAAGTGAAAGTTATTTTTTTTTTCTTTTTATAGAAGGGCTATTTTATTGAACATCAGAGAAGCTTCAATAAAGACATTTAATAATATAGAGCAGTCAAGGGTTATGGGAAAAGAGAAGAAGAATGTATCGATTGATTCATCAAACAAGTGCAAAGACTCTTCCCATTTATAATGAGATTATTTGTACATCAAGTAAATTATTTGTACATCAAGTAGTTCTAAAAATAACTCTCTTTGACTTATTACAACATGCATTTGACTCTATAACTTTGATTTGATACAAACTGTATTCGACGATGTCCAGTACATGTTGCTTCGAATACTACATGTTGTATTTGACTATCAGTCGAATACATCAGATTCAACTACTACAAACTATGTTTGACTTTATCGAATACATACGACTTCAAATTTGTCGAATCTAACATTTACAAATATGCTTAACACAAAGAATTATATATTTAACACACCGTTTAATCCATTGTATCTAAGATAATGAAACCTCATCTCAATGTATTTTCTTCTGCCATGTACTTTCAAACTCTTTTCCAAATTGAGAGAAGACATGTTATCAATCTTCGTGATCATTGCTCCATGACTTTCACCCGAGAGTTGTGAGAAATACAAATCTTCATTTATATAGCCGTTAAGAAAAGCAGATTCAACATCTATTTGATAAAGCTTAAACTCCAGATAGCAAGTGAATGTCAAAAGGAGTCTAATAGCTTTTAGATGAGCTACTGGAGCATATGTCTCATCGTAGTCTATTCTTTCAACTTGAATATATCCTTTTGCCACTAATCGTGCTTTATTTCCAGTAATTACACCATTTTCATCCATCCTGGTTCCTAAATATCCATATAGTGCCAATGGCGATTTTATCAACTGGACGCGGGACAAGGTCCCAAACCTAAAATATCAGAACAAATACATTTCCTTGTCTTTTAGGGTGAGGTCTCATCAAATGCAACATGAATAGATTATGCAAATAAAGTACTTCTATGATTGTAAGCCGTATAAGCTTTACTCGTAGGTGAGTACCCTAAGAATATCCTTTCATCAGACTTAGCTTCAAATTTACCAAGGTTGTCCTTTCCGTTATTTAAAATCAAACATTTGCAACCGAAAACGCAAAAATAAGAAATATTTTGTTTTCTACCTTTAAGTAACTCATATTATTTCTTCTCTAGCATAGGTCGAACGACCATCCAGTTTAAGACGTGGCATGCAGTATTATCGCATCCTCCCAAAACTCAACTTTTAAACTCAACTTTTACACTCAACAACATAATTTTATTGTGGAGTCCCTGGACATAAAAAGTTATGAGTCATTCCATTTTCTGTGCAAAAGTTTTGAAATTGATGGTTAACAAATTTATTACCGTGATCACTACGAAGTGTGATAATTTTTAAACTAAAAGCATTTTGGACAAGCTTAGAAAAGTCAACGAAAGTCTTAAAAGTTTCATCCTTACAGGTTAGAAATAACGTCCAAGTGAATCTAGAGTAGTTTTCAACAATCACAAATTCATAATAATTGTCTCCTAAACTTCTTGTCTGCTAGAGGACAAACAAATCTAGATGGAAAAGCTTGAGAGTTTGAATTCAAAACAACCTTTCTCGATTTAAATGACACTCTCGTTTTCTTTCTCATTTGGCAAACATCACATAATTTGTCTTTTGAAAAATTAATTTTTGGAAGACCAATCACTAGATTCTTGGATGTTATTCTATTTATCAAATCGAAATGCACGTGACTTAAGCGCATACGCAATAACCAATGATCTTCATCCTTGACGACTAAACACTTAGTTCTATGCACTGACACATCATCTAGATTAAACATATAGACATTATCAATCCTAGAACCCTTAAACACAAGGTCCTTACTTGCCTAATTCTCAATTGAACAACTTAGGATATTAAAAATCACTATGTACCATTTTCGCACAATTGGATAATGCTAAGTAGGTTGTGTTTAAGTCTTTTAACTAAAAACACATTTTCATTTTTGATTGGGGAGGGATTTCCCACAATACCTTCACCTAATATTTTTTTCTTGTGTTGTCCTCATACATGAGGTGACCATTTTCCTTCACATAAAACTCGATGACATGGAAGCATCTTGCGTCATGTGTCTTGAACATCAGCCATCTAAGAACCATTACCTTTTTTGCGGAGACAAGACCTTCCTGCAGACAATCAATTAGGCAATTTAGGTACCCAACTAGTGATTCCTTTAGGGTTAGACGAGGAACACTTAGGCATCCATATTATTTTACCATTTGGATCTTGAACATTCCTAATATGAAAAAGTGGTCTAATACGAACCTTATCACCACAATAATGACAAATAGCTTTAGATGAAATACTTTTTCTATTTCTCCTATAAACATGAGGAATTTTCTTCAAATATGGTTCCTCTATCGCTCAAAGACATAGAACTAGTAGAAGATAGTGAAATAGAATTGGTTATTTGTCCTTTGAGATTTTTGTTTTCAACTTTTAAAGTTGGACAAACATTAAAACGCTCATTAACTAGAAATGTATAAACTTCCTTAAGGAAATCCAAAGCGCAATTAAGATTATTTATATCCTATTCAAGTTTTAAAATAATTTCTTAAATTCATTTATAGAATTCACATACATATCATTAAAAACTTTCGAATAATCACGATAAGAATATTCATTATCAGGATCAGAAGTATATACCTGAGAACTTTCACCTTTATTACAAGCCACTAAACATATGTTAGCATACTCATCATCTGAACTTGAGCAAGAATCTGATGAAGAGCTCTCATCATATTCTTCCCACGCGATATACGTTCTACGACCTTTCTTCCACATACACTTGTATCACCGTTGACACTATTCAACGCAGGAAGTGTTTCGATACAAGTAAGTCGGTCCCTATCTCGAAACCAAATTCTCTGATACCATTGTTAGGGGTGTTAGTGTTTTAAGTTGGCATCAATTTTGGTAAAACTAGGCTTTAGAAATGTCTTGATAGATGTCATGACATTCAGAGATTGAAGATAAATCCTACTGGACAAGGATGGTAAAAGTACAACTCGAGCAGAAGCTAAAGTCGTGCTTGAAATTGCAGAACAGATGATGTCATAACGGATGTTATGACATTCGATGTGACATTCTCTCGAATCGCTTTTTCTGAGATTTTTCAGGAAGTTTGTTGAGCATTTTATTTATGTTTTTCTGTTATTAGAAAGCATGCTCACGTGGCTGCTAGGTTAATCTTAATTAAACCTAAATTGGTTGTTGAACAAACCATGTTTTTAGGAGAAAATTAAGTGAACCCTAGCTATCTTTATGGAAGCTCAAAACTGAAGATTCAGGACTGCTTCTATATAAAGAATTCAACCCTTACTCTACAGCCACGCCTCTGGATTCCATTGAAGACATTGAAGGCTTTTGTTTGTGTACTGTTAAGGTTAGTAACAGTTGGTATTGTGTAATTCTAGTTTCTCTTGTGAGCCAAGCAACTATCAATTGATAAGTGCATTGGACTAGGATTTGTTGTAAGGGTAGTTTATCACTCAAAGCTTTAAAGCACGAGTGTTTGTCTCTTGATTAAAGCTTTGAAGCAAGATCAAGATATTTTATTGAAGTGTGTCTTCACAATTCAATTAGTCAATAGGTTGATATCACTGCGGTGATTGAGGGGGAGTGAGTAGGAACTCAGATCTAAGTAGGACTTAGGTTGAAGTGTCATTGGGTAGGGATTAAGTGAGGAGTTGTAAGGGTGAGTTTAACTCGAATTGATACTACTAATAGTGAATTTCCTCCCGGCTTGGTAGCCTCACGTGGGTTTGTTAGAACCGAACCGGGTGAACAACTTATTGTGTTATTGCTTTCTATATTTCTTGTGTGAATTGTCAAAGCGTGTCGATCTTGTGTCATAACATTCTCGTGACATTAAGTATCTGCCCGGAATTCAATTGGCATCGAGCGGGCACCCTTGTTATTTCTGGTGAGATCTAGGGATAATAGTTTACGCGAAATGGATAAAGAAGGAGGATTTGGAGGAAGACCACCTATTCGGATGGGTCTAATTATGATTACTTGGAAGCCTCGTATGGTTGCCTTCTTAAGATCGGTGGATATCAAAGCTTGGAGAGCTGGCGATAAAGGATGGAAACATCCAACCAAGGTTGAGAAAGATGGGACTACTGTCTTGAAACACGAGGAGGAATGGAGCAAAGAGGAAGAAGAGTTAGCTCTAGGAAACTCTAAGGCATTGAATGCTCTTCAATGGCATTGATGAAACATATTCTGGTCCATCAATGTGAGCCAAGGATGTTTGGGACACTCTCGAACTACTCATGAGGGACATCCAAGGTGAAGATGTCAAGACTGGATGCTCACTACCAAATTTGAGAATTTGAAGATGAAGGAAGATGAGACCATTCATGAATTTCACATGAATATTCGGATTGCCAATGCCTCGGGAGCACTTGGTGAAAAGATGTCGAGGAGAAATTGGTGAGGAAGATTCTCGATCCCCGCCTAAAAGATTTGCAATGAAAGTAACGCAATAGAAGAGGCACAGGACATCAAGACCGAAAGTTGAAGAACTTATTGGATCCCTTATGACTTTTGAGATGGGAATCGGTGAAGCTGACGGAAGAATAAAAGCATAGCTTTTGTATCAAATTCGAAGGATGCAAGGTAGAAGATGAGGAGAAGATATCCGAATCTATAGCTATGCTTGGAAGACAGTTCAACAAGCTTATCAAGAGGATTGATCCAAAGTCAAGGTCAAATGTCAAGGACATTGCATCGACATCGGAGATCGTATGACTCAGAGAAGATCCAAGTCAGAAGACAAAGGAAGTCAAAGCAGAGGAGTCCAATGTCATGAATGTGAAGGATATGGACATATTAGAGCTGAATGTCCCACCTTTCTTAAGAAACAAAAGAAAGGAATGGCTGTCACTTGGTCTGATGGTGATTCAGGAAGTGAATCTGAGGAAGAAGGTGCCAAACTTGTCACTGCACTCACTGGAGTGTACAATTCTGATATGGATTCTAGTGATGAGGAAGTAACCTTTGAAGAGCTTGCTGAGACCTACAGGAAGCTGTGTGTGAAAAATGGTGAAGTGTGTCAGCAGAATGAGGAACAGAAAAAGCTGATTGAGAAGTTGGAAGCTGAGAATGTGAAGCTAGAGGCTGAGAAAAAGGAAAACACAGCCACTATAAATCTCCTCAACAGTGATATTGTCATGTTGAACTCCAAACTTGATCAGATGTCTAAATCTGTCAAAATGTTGACATCTGGTACTGAAAAGTTGGATGAAATTCTTCAGCTTGAACAAAATGCAGGAAATAAGCATGGTTTAGGATATGTGGCTGAAAAGAAACCTGTTGGTGACATCAAGGAGAAGAGACATGGGAGAACAATGTCAAAACAGCTGTTACAACACAAAACAGGATATGTGTCTGGAACAGGGTATGTGGCTGCAAAGAGATTTGCTAATAACCAGGAGAGGAACAAACCTGGGAAGTCAAAGGCAAAGAGGATGTCATACCACAAAACAGGAAATAGGTCTGGCTCAGGATATGTGAAGGCTAAGAAATTTGTTGATCACAAAAGGAAAAACAGACCTAATGAACCAATGTCAAAGCAGATGTCACAATATTGGGTTTAACATCAAAATCATAGAAACCTGAACCAAAAGTTTCAAAGATGGAGATGTTATTATTGTGGAAGGTTTGGTCACATAAAGTCCACCTGCTATAGGCTACATGGGTATCCTAATCAAGTTCCATATGTGAAGCCTAAGTCCAACAAGGCATCATACACTCACCAGTGGAAGAAGAAGAAGACTACAGCTCTGATAGCACAGACTTCTCTTAAAGTATCTTCCAAGGAAGATTGGTATTTTGACAGTGGGTGTTCCAAGCATATGACTGGAGACAGAAATCTTCTCAATAATGTTAAGCCTCATTCTACCAGCTTTGTTACCTTTGGAGATGGAGCTAAAGGAGAAATCAAAGGTGTTGAAACTCAAATTGGTCCAGGTTCCAAACCGAATGGAGTCTCTGGTAAAGGTTTGACTGCAAATCTCATTAGCATAAGTCAGCTATGTGATATGGGATTCACTGTCAACTTCACTAAGACTGAATGTCTTGTGATCAATGATGAACAAGCAGTGATTATGAGAGGAGTCAGATCAAAGGACAACTGCTACTTGTGGGAATCTGAGAACCCCACTCTGCCATCTATGTGCTCTTCAGACAAAGATGAAGAAAAAGTGAAGTTGGGGCAAAAAGAAACTGATCAGCCACACCTCAGAGGAATGAAAAGGATCAGTTCCATAGAGGGAGTCAGAAGATTACCAAGAATTCACATGGGAAAAGGGAAAATCTGTGGTAATTGTCAGGCTGGACAGGAAATCAGAATGTCACACTCAATGTCCAGACATTTGATCACTCCTGAAGTACTAAAGCAAAGCACTAGGTTCTGGCATGAAAGGTTGACCAAGTGTCTTACTGTCAAATGTTGCAGGAGAAAAGTATTGGATGAAATCCTCATTGTCAGAGGAGGAAATAGCATGGTGGCTTCAATCCATGGTAATCACTTGGTATCTGAAGAAGTCTCAGACACAATGTTGGATGACTCAACACTTCTTTCACAGAACAAGTGTGCAAAGAATTGTGTCAAGAAGCTTGGAATGAAGAATGGCAGCCACACTAGGACTATTACCCTTCCACATTTGAAGGTGTCCAAAAGAACAAGTGGAAAAAGTGTTAATCAAAGCTTGTGGAAAAGGATTTCTGTTGGATGTGTCCCCTTGAGAAGTAATGTCATTTCTTGGATCAGCAAGAAGCAAAACTATGTGATCCTATACAATGTTGAAGCTGAGCTCACAAAAGCTGATAACAATTGTTCTAGGGTGGTCTGGATGAAGCAGACACTGTTTGAGTACAATGTCATACAGGATGTCATAACTTTGTACTGGGACATTGTTACAAAAGTTCTTGAGGTTAGTCAGCTTAAGATTTTAAGGGACAAATTGGGTTTTTGTCAATATGAGGAGTTGTAGCAATTAACTGTGCCTACAACAAGGGATAAAATGGACTTGTTATTTCAATTGCTCATAAGTGGGTTATTTAAGTATTTTCATCCTCATTTTAAAAAGTCCAAGAATAGGAAGAGACACCCACATATAAAAGGTTCTCCTTCTGAAAGTAGTATCATTCTTTCTTCATCTAAAAGAAACTCTGAAATCCCTTGCCTTTTTCGCTCTCTCAACAACCAACATGAAAATGTCTTCATCCTCGTCATCATCCCAAAAGACAGCTCTCCATCTCCTCCATGGTCGAGGTCGGAAAATGTTGAATCCATGCAAGCTAAAGCAGAAGGTTACACCATTGCGCAATAGCTACCGATCCGAAAAAGTTAAGAAATTGCGCACAAAAATGCAAGAAGATCACAAGCTTCTCCCTCGGTAAGACCTCTTCCATCATCTTCTTCCCCGAAAGAGTGAACCCGAGGAGTCTAGGTCTGCATGTAGCAATAGCTAGGATAGTGATGAGTATCCTAAATGAGAATCAACTCTTCCATTTCAGTTCCTCTAAATGAAAAGTCTGCTAGCCCTAGCTTAGCAGTTGATCCAGATGTCACAGAGAATGTCAAGACATCTGGTGATCATGTTGATTCTCCTGATAAGAATACTGTTGATCCTTCTGTTAAAGATTCTGAAGTGAGTATTAACGATGCTTGTAATGAAACTCCCGCTGCTAATGAAGATGTGATTTCTGATGATGTTCTTGAGGAATCTCCAGCTAAGTGTATTTCAGATGAAACTCCTGCTGACTATATCTCTGATAGTATTCTAGAAGAGACTCCAGAGAAACCAGTTGATGATAAACTTGAAAAGTCCCTGCTCAAGATTCGAGAATTTGATGAAACCCCAATAGACCGGATGAAGTATTCTCGACAATGACCTCATTGCCAAAAAGCTGCCTGTCCTCTTAAAGAAAAGGTTGTTGTCTCTAAGGAGAAACAAGGTGAACCTCTACAAAGAAATGTAGGGCAAAACTTGGTGGTGGCTCCGGACCCAAGAGGACACCAATTGTAAAGAAAAGAAAATACCGAACCTTCGAGTCGATCAAGATTCGAGTTTGTTGTTGAAATGAATGTCACCGACATCCATCCAAGGAAGAAGGCAACTCAAACGCCCATGGTGCCAAGTGGCCATTGACAACATCTCATTCCATCATCCCGAGAATGCTGGGAGATGGAAGTATGTTTACTGAAGAGGATTGCTTTGGAGAGGAATAAAAGTGCTCGGAGTGTAAAGAGATTGTAAATCGATTAAGGAGGCAGGATCGATGAAACAGTGGAGAAACTCTCAAACTGTTATGAAACTTTGGTAAGAGAGTTTATTGTCAATCTCTCAAATGGTCGTGGAGATAGGAATTCGATGATTACCGATGTTTATGTGAGGGAGAAAATCAAGTTTTCTTCAAATATCATCAATAGATTCCTAGGTAGAATGCTAACACTCAGAGTGGAAGAAACGACAACAAGATTTGTCAAACCATCACGCCAAACAAGTCGACAATGGCCTCTAAAGGAAAACTCTCACCAAGAAATTGAGTGTCAAATTTGCCATGCATAAGATTGGTGCTGCAAACTGGGTCCCAACCAATCACAAATCCACTATTTCTAATGGATTGGGAAGATTCATTTATGCAGTAGGAACTCAAGCTTCCTTTGACTATGGATCCTACATATTTGATCAGACACTCAAGCATGCTAACAACTATGCTATCAAAGGTCCAATAGCTTTTCCCTTCCTGCTGTGTGGCATTATAATTGATCAGCATCCGACATTCTTGGTGACAGATTCATCGCAAGAGAGCCCCGCTCTTGGCTTCCACTACAAACTGCCCAAGGGAAGCATGTCCCGACATTGTCATGAAATCTCGAGACATCACCGTCAAAGAAAATTCTCGAAGGCAAATGTCATTCTTGTGCTAAGAGCAACTTGCAAGGAGCTTGAAGCAAGAAAGCAAAGTCTGGAAGAGCTTATCTCTCAACTAGAGCAGGACACAAAGGTTGAGGATGAAGAGAAAGCTGATAATGATGCTATTGGTGTTACTGAAGATGATGATGTTCAGTTGGCTGGTGGTGAAGAAGGTTCTGAAGATGCTTCCTTCCACAGTGCTTCTTCTGGAGAAGAAAGCACTTGATGTCTCCCCCTTTTCTTTGCTTGATTTCATTTCCTTCTTTCGCCAATGTTCATTCTTTCTTGTAGTTTCCCATTTGTGCTCCTTTTGGATGTTTGTAAACACTGTACTGACAGATGTGTATCCCTGTATACCAATGCTGGTACTTAATTATTTGCTGGTATATTTGTTTTTGGTACTGTTTGAATTAAAAGTTTGGGGAACTTGTATTGTTTCCTTTGGCCCTTTATGGCTAAAAAGGGGGAGAAGAACTACTGTATAACAGTAGTATGGGACTTGTGGGAAATTGTATGGGGAAATTGTATGCCTCCTGTTTGTGGGCAATTGTGGGACATGTGTATGGGTAGAATTTATCTTCTCTTAGTTCTAGTTACTTGAAACTTAGGAAAGCTTAGGAAAACTTAGAACTAGGTTGTTAGTCTTCTGCTGCATTTTGTACTCTGATAGGTCTAGTAGTTTTAGCCAAAAATGTGCCAAAGGGGGAGTTTGTTAGTGTTTTAAGTTGACATCAATTTTGGTAAAACTAGGCTTTAGAAATGTCTTGATATATGTCATGACATTCAGAGATTGAAGATAAATCCTACTGGACAAGGATGATAAAAGTACAACTCGAAGGGAAGCTAAAGTCGTGCTTGAAATTGAACAGATCGATGTCATAAGATGTTATGACATTCTGTGACATTCTGCTCGAGAATCGTTTTTCTGAGATTTTCGGAAGTTTGTTGAGCATTTTATTTATGTTTTTCGTTATTAGAAAGCATGCTCACGTGGCTGCTAGGTTAATCTTAATTAAACCTAAATTGGTTGTTGAACAAACCATGTTTTTAGGAGAAAATTAAGTGAACCCTAGCTATCTTTATGGAAACCCAAAACTGAAGATTCAGGACTGCTTCTATATAAAGAATTCAACCCTTACTCTACGCCTCTGGATTCCATTGAAGACATTGAAGGCTTTTGTTTGTGTCTTGTTAAGGTTAGTTTGGTATTGTGTAATTCTAGTTTCTCTTGTGAGCCAAGCAACTATCAATTGATAAGTGCATTGGACTAGGATTTGTTGTAAGGGTAGTTTATCACTCAAAGCTTTAAAGCACGAGTGTTTATCTCTTGATTAAAGCTTTGAAGCAAGATCAAGATATTTTATTGAAGTGTGTCTTCACAATTCAATTAGTCAATAGGTTGATATCACTGCGGTGATTGAGGGGGAGTGAGTAGGAACTCAGATCTAAGTAGGACTTAGGTTGAAGTGTCATTGGGTAGGGATTAAGTGAGGAGTTGTAAATGGGTGAGTTTAACTCTGAATTGATACTACTAATAGTGAATTTCCTCCCTGGCTTGGTAGCCTCCAGACGTAGGTTTGTTAGAACCGAACTGGGTGAACAACTTATTGTGTTATTTACTACTTTCTATATTTACTGTGTGAATTGTCAAAGCAGTGTCAGATACTGTGTCATAACATTCTCTATGACATTAAGTATCTGCTGCCAGGAATTCCAAGGGGCAATTCAGAGGATGAAGCATAACTGGGACACGTGTTTTGTGAGAGACACACTACATATCCACCTAAAATCTTAAGGTGATAGGTGTGTGGATTCTATCACTTATATAGTGTTCAATCTTTCATTTTCTAACTAATGTGAGACTTCTTTCTCACACTTGATTCTCAACAGCTTGGTGAGACTTGGACATATAGTTCTATAGTGTCCCGATTTTCCGCACTCATAACACGTAATATCATCATCATTTTTCTTGTAGTCTCTTTTAGGCGGGTGAATATTTGTGAAATTTACTAAACCTTTGTTGGAAGGCTTAAGCTTGTTTCTTTTCAAGTAGCTATTGTAGAGTCTAATGAATAAACTCATCTACTCTTTTTTAGGAGCTTCTTCGTTAGAGTTATCACTTTCTTCCTTTGACTTCTTCGATTTTGATGTCAAAGTTTTAAAATAAATATCATTTTTCTTTTCTTTTCCCTTCTCTTTCTTTTTCGTCTTTACTTTTCTATCCATAAGTCCTTTCAGTTCATTTTCATGCTCGATTAACTTCTCAAATAACTTTGTAATAGACACAATACTAAGATCGTTATATTCTTTTATAGTGGTAACCTTTAGTTTCCACTGCTTGCATATTGATCTCAATATTTTGTTAGTACAATCTTTGTTAGAATATGTTTTATCCAAGTTGTTTAGTTTGTTGATTAAGTGGAGAAATCTAATTTGCATGGAATTTACAGAATTTTCAGGTTCCATGCGAAATAGTTTGAACTCCTTTTTAAACATGTTGACCTTAGAATCCTTGATGTCATTCGTTCCATCATAGAGAGTTTGAAGAGCGTCTCACATACCCTTAGCACTCTTATGATGCGAAATTGAGTAAAATACTTTAGCGCTCAAATCAAAGATAAGTATGTTACTCGCTTTCAAATCATATGAAACTAGTTTGGTTTCATTGTCTGACCAATATTTTGGGTGTTTAACAACATCATCGTCATTCTTAGGAATAAAAAGTCCTTCTTTGACGGATACCCATAAGTTTTAGATGGACAATAATCAAAAGTAATTAGGAAAAAAAACTTATGAAATGTGAATGAGAGAAGTGTTGAATCGTTAAATGCATGAAATAGAAAGCATATTTCATATGACAAGCATGTGCAAAATAAAGTGACATTTGAAGCGGTGTACGATGATCAACCAAATCTTAAGCTATGTACAATGGGAGTGTTGAAAAGAAAATTCAATAGTTGAATGCTTGCAATGAGGTGTTGAATGTGATGTTGAAAGTGGGGTGGATTATTTGGTGTTGAAAACATTCAACGTGTTGAATGAAGAGAGAGTGAGACCCTATAAAATATTTTGTAAAATTTTATTGGTTGTTGTGAATGTATAGATTTTTAGTGTGTTGTGAATGGTGGTGGGATATGGTGTTGAATTTTATTAAACAAAACCATTTTAGTGAGTAAAAGTTGAATGTGTGTTGAATTATTAGGTGAAAGAAAGAGAAGATGATGTGGAATATAAAAAATGAAAAAAGATAGTGTTGAATAATGAAACCATTGTACATAGGGGTGTTCGCGGTGCGGTTTTGACACAAAAAATCATCCGAACCGCGAGAGTAAAGGGCACGCGGTTTGGTTTGGTTCGGTTGACTTTTAGAAAAAAAACCAAACCAAACCAAATCAAACCAATGCGGTTTGATTCAGTGCGGTTGGTTCGATTTTTTACAAATAATTTATTGAGTCATACATTCACACACACACACACACACACACATATATATATATATATATATATATATATATATATATACAACATAACTTTGTATTTGGTCATTCATACATGATACACTACTAAATTATAACCAAAAAACTAATCATATTTGGACAATAACTTCTCATTTAATATGTAAAAGTTAGATTATACAAAAGTGAAATAATAAACATAAAAGAATAGCATACAACAATATAAAAAATATTATAATAAAAAAAATAGAAGAGAAGTGAAATTAGTGAAGATGAAAAAGAAAGAACATAAGAGAGGAGATATTAGATATAAAGATGTGCGATAGAATGAAATTGAAAGAGAGAAAAATTGCATAAAAAATAAGAACGTGCAAAGGAAACAATATAAGAGAGTAGATATTAGATAAGAAGAGGCAAGATGTAAGTGGTGAAGATGAAGTGATAATGTTAGGAGATATTTAAGAAGATTGAAATTGAAACCATAACTGTAAAGATGAGAAAATTGTCTATAATCATAAGGCTAATGTATAATAGATTTAGGTTTGGGTTAGATGCGAGTTAAGTAAAATTTAGGTTGTAACATAATGCAGTTTAGTTCAGTTTGGTTCGGTTTGTAAAATACAAACCGCAAACCGAACTAAACCATGCAGTTTTGTTAAAAAATGATCCAAACTAATCCGAACTAAATGCGATTTTTTGCGGTTTCGATTTGGTTTAGTTTGGTTTTAACACCCCTAATTGTACATAACCTTAGGAGATGTAAGATTTATTAAAACATGTGTGACTTTGAGAGTAGTTGGGCTCTTAGAAACCTTATGGGCACCACTAAGATCATTTTGAGTGATTTTTCTGATGAGGGAGTTGATTTTGATATATGATAACACATATACTAACTACTCCTTCCGTCTCAAATTATAAGTTGGAGAAAAAAATTGTCCCAAATTATAAGTCATTTTACATTTTCAATGCAACATTAATGATACTTTTCTTAATATACCATTTATTATTTGTTTCTCTTTCTTCTTTCAATTCTATTAATTTATCTTCCCTCTATAACTAATGAAGGACAATAGTGTAAAATCATACATAATTTTTTTTCCTCATACAATAATAATTATTTTTCTTAATACGTGTGAAATGTTCAAAACTTCTATAATTTGGGAATGATCAAGTAAAACATGAGTGCCATGCATGAATTTATGAGCATGGTTTGGAAACATATCCGAACAAGAGGTTTAGTAGTATATTAGCAAATTGGTCATGTGCTGATAAAGAAAAGTTCTATATCCTTTTCCTGATAAATATACGATATAGAATCCTCTCTTTTTCTCAAAAAGAAATAAAAGTTTCCATGTTAAAGAGATATAAACACAAAAAGTATAAGAAAATTTGAAAAATAAATTAAAAACAATTAATCATGATGGTGGATCAAATGGCTTGAATTTGTAAACTACCGGGACAACAAAACTTTCTCATCATTATCATCTAAATCTATGTTCTCTTCCCTTGGATAATCTATATCATCAATCTTGCTACTTTCTTTACCATTCAGTTCATTTGATTCTAAAACATGGATTTCACAATACTCTTCTTCTCTTTCTCTTGTGCAATCTTCCACCTCTAGTTGTTGCATTTCTGATTCCTCTAATGCAACCATTCTCGCTCTGTCTCTGTCTCTCGGGTATGAGCAGTAAAGGAATGAGTAAATGCAGACACAGAGTGTCAAGGGAATTACAAAAACAATACAAAGTGCCTTCGCAAGTGACGCTGCATTTTTCCTGTCTGTTTCGATTTCGACAGAATCAGAGGATCCTTTTGGAACTGGTCTATAACCAAAAACATGTTGTGCCAATAATCCAACAAAAGGAGGAGCAAATGACTGCAATATAGACTCAAAAGATTGATCCAAAGCATATATAGCTGTCCGCGACTTCTCAGGAACTATTTCTGCAAATATTGGACTGTCCGTTCACGCAGTTGTTAGTTCGAATTACTAAATAAAGTTAGAAAAACGCTAAATGTCATAACATACTTGTTAGTTGCCGGAGCATTCCAGGCCGTAGCGAATCCCATGATGACTAAAACAAGGCCATGCATGAAGGCTGTGGATGGATCATCGGGCAGTGCCAACAGCAAAATTGCTGCTAGAGGAACTGCTGAACCAGCGCTTATTTGCGACAACATTATTCTTCCGGTGTTTGGTAACCGTAGGGATAAAAAATCTCCGAACCATCCTCCAAATAGAGCTCCAAATGAAGCAGAAACTATGAAAAAGGTCCAAAGAATTGCTGTTGTACCATGTGAGAAGCCTATTAGTTCTAACCAAAGAGTGGCAAATGACAAACCGGACCATGGGAATGATCCGAATACTCCCTGAGCCACAATTATCTGAAATGATGGAATTTTTATAACAGATTTAGCTTCTTTTATTAGATCTTTCATTTCAGAATAAAAGGGCTGTTTTGGAGTTTGATATGATGTAGGTTTGTCGACGTTGTTTGGAAAGTGTGGATCATTAGCATATATGCGTACTAATATACCAACTATGACACTAATCAATGCAACCAGATGAAAAGCTATTCTCCAACCAGATATGCCTAAGATTGATGTTGAAGCTAATAGTACTGAGAAGAGACCACCGATAATGCTTCCGAGGTTTCCTGTTAGTTGAAGCCACCCAAAAGCCACGCCACGGTTGCTATCAATTGTGGAGTCTGCAACTAGAGACTGAATTGCCGGAATAACGATGGCCAATCCAATGCCATTTAAACCTCTCGAAATTGCCACCTAATGATCCTTCCATATTATCAACAAGTGAAGTTAGAAAACACAAACTAATCATGTTTATGGCAAACTATAATTATAATATGATTGGAGATTATCATATTATAAACTAGTAGAACTGAAGGCGAAGATCTAATTACCAAAGAAAGTGAACAAATAGATCACACTATCCATGTATTATGCCTAGAACCAAAAACAAAGATAACTTTGAAAGGAGAGGCAAGAACCTGTAAGAAGGTGGAGGAGATCGCGACGAGGAAGGTAGCAGCAGCCCAAAGAAAAGCACCAAGAGCAATCACATGTGCACGATTGTGACGTGTAGCGAGGTAAGCAGCGAGAGGGTAACACAACGATTGAACAAGGGATCGGAAAAGAGTAAGAGAACCTAACGCAGTTGGGTCAGCATTGAGTTCAGCGCCAACCTCTTTGTATACTCCTGGCAGCAATGATTCATCAGCTCTCTGCATAATACCAGCCAGATTCACCAGTACCAGTGTCACTGCCTCTGCCTTCATCTTGATCTCTCTATAAATGTTACCACTATGTATGTTAAGTGGAAAGGGTGGTGCTAACAAAGAGAAACTGCTGCATATTGGAGAGTGAACTTTAGATGGCCATGGATGGTCAACTGTAATTGTTTTTTTTTTTTTGCCTCAAGATGTGCGCGCACGCCCTTTGTATATACAAAAATCCTACTAACCCATGTGCATCTGTGTTGATGTGTGTTATGTTTATATAAAAAACAAACAAGTTGGTGAATTAGATAATAACAAGTTGATGTTCTAATATAAACCCCATTAAAAGTGGTCCAAAGATTTTATTATTTTTCTATATTCATCTTCTGTTTTTAATATTGGTGGCTGAAGGGGTCAATCTTTTTACCCGAACTTCTTTTTTGATGTATCATAACTCAAATAAAAATCAGTAACAAAAAAAACTATACAAGTTTTTCCATTCATATTGTGTATACATCAAATAACTTGATTTTCAAATGAGTTTGATGAAGCTTCATCATCCCCGCAACTGTTTAATACTACCGAGACAGCAAAACTTTCTCATCATCGTCATCCAAGTCAATGCTCTCTTGCCTTGGATAACTTCTTTGATCGGTCTTGCTACTTTCGTTACCATTCAGCACATTTGATTCTGAAACATTAATTTTACGATATTCTTCGCTTCTGGACTCCTCCGCCTCTAACTGGTGCATTTCAGATTCTTCTAATGCAACCATCCGTGCTCGCGCTCTGTCCCTCGGGTATGTGCAATAAAGGAATGAATAGATGACACAGCAAATTGCAATAGGAATACCAATTGCAGTATAAAGTGCCTTGGCAAGTGATGCAGCATTTTCCCTATCCGTTTCAATTTCAACAGAGTCCGAGGATCCTTTAGGAATTGGTTTATAACCATAAACATGCTGAGCCAAAATTCCAACAACAGGTGGAGCAAAGGATGCCAATATAGACTCAAAAGATCGATCCAAAGCATATATAGCCGTCCGCGACTTCTCAGGGACTATTTCTGCAAATATTGGACTGCCCACACAGTTAAATTTCAAAAAAAAAAAAAAACTTAACGAAATGCAGATATAACCAAAGATGAATCATAGGAATTCAAAAACAAAAGAAAATTAACAAGACCATTCGTCAATGCATACTTGTTAGTTGCTGCGCCATTCCAGGAAATGCACAATCCCATGATGAATAGAACCAGACCATGCATGACAGCTGTGGATGGATCATCAGGCAATGCCAACAACAAAATTGCTGCTAGAGGAACGGCCGAACCCGAGCTTATTTGTGACAACATTATTCTTCCGGAATTCGGAAATTTTTGGGATAAAAAATCTCCCATCCATCCTCCAAACAGACCCCCAAATGAAACAGCAACTATAAATAGAGACCAAAGCAATGCTGTTGTCATGTGGGAAAAACCTATCAGTTCTAACCAAAGAGTGGCAAATGACAAAGCAGACCATGGGAACGATCCAGAGACTCCCTGAGCCACAAGTATTTGAAACGACGGAATTTTTATAACTGACTTTGCTTCTTTTATTAGATCTTTCATTTCAGAATAAAAGGATTTCCTCGGAGTTCGAATATATGATGTGGACATGCCATTGTTCTTTGGAAAATGTGGATCATCGGCAAATACGCGTACTAATATACCGACTATGATACTAATCAATGCAACAAGATGAAAAGCTATTCTCCAACCAGGTATCCCTGCAACTGATGTTGAGGCTATCATTATAGCAAAGAGACCACCAATGATGCTTCCTAGATTTCCTGTTAGTTGCAGCCACCCGAAAGCCACGCCACGGTTGCTGTCAATAGTGGAGTCAGCAACCAGAGACTGAATTGCTGGAGTAACAATGGCAAGTCCAATCCCATTTAAGCCTCTTGAAATTGCTACCTGATAATCCATATAGAGCAACAAGTGGAAGTTAGAAAACATCAACCAATCATAATTATAATGAGTTTGATGGCTGTACACTGTCGCCATAACACTGTTTTACAATGACATCCAATGAGAGACCCCCATTTTTCCGCGACGCAATCAATTTCAATATACAACAACAACCAGGAAAATTCTTAGATAAACACAAACATAACACATGGTTTTACAAACAACCAATCACAACTTTTTTATTAATTAAAAAATATATATAAAATTTTCTCTCTCCTTTATTATCACAACCATTCCATGATTCCAATTGAAAAAGAAATTAAATTTTAAATAAATATAAATTATTTTCTCTCCTTCCTAAAAAGATGGATATAGTATTTCTCCAACAACCAAACCTCTTCCCACTAAGTGGGTGGGCTATAAATATGTAAAGGAAAATGCTAAGGACTAAAAAAAATAGAAATTTGGTCTTGAAAATAGTGTATTTAATTTAATGAAAGTTTAAAAATTGTCTTTTTCAAAACAATATTTCTATATTTGGTTCCTTAACATGTTCCCATAGGATAGAACAATTGTTAGCAAGACCCGCATGTAAATAATCTTAGTGAAATTCTTTTAATAACAAAAAATCTACATAAAGGTCTTCATATGATGTACTGATAAAGAATATACAACATTCTATTTACATAACATTTCTTTTACGAATTTTCATTTACAAAACTGAACTAATTTTCATTTACAAAACTGAACTAATTTTTATATACATCATTATAAACATTTCTATTGACATTCCGAGTGGCCAATTTAACATTTTTAAATAACCAATAGCATTACGAATATGATACCATGGATCAAAAGGATGAAGATCATAGGCATATGAAAGATACAAAGCATATTGATCTCATGATGCTTCATATTAAGAAACAATATAAATTGATTTTTTTAAATATAATTAATACCGATTTTAGAATCTAATTCCAATTCCATTGGATCTAAGTCCCGAACACATGCACATAACGCAAAAGTCCTTACCTTCTTAGACAAGTTGGATTTCAGACTATACATAAAGCCTAATAACAAAGACCCTTCACAATTTATCCAAATTTTGCAGCTATTACATAACATGCAAAATTGAAGGCAAACAGGCAACAAACTACGGCGCTACTCCTTTTTGAATAGCAAAACCAAGCCTTTGAACTCTCTATAAAAGATCAATTGCTTCTAGTGCTAAGAAACCAAAAGTGTCAAAGACAAATGGTATAAAAACATTAAAACAAAGACTAGCTAACTCCTAAGAGAGTTTGAACTTGTAACAAACTCACAAGAACCTCCACTATATGTTAGTTGTAACTGATTCCTAAAAGAAATGTAAGTTACTCACTACCCAAGCAACTGAATTTATATTTCTGGCACCACATAATTAACTCCAAAAAAGAGAGTATAAAACAGAAATAGAAGTGAGAACCTGTAAGAAGGTAGATGAAATGGCAACAAGGAAAGTGGCGGCGGCCCAAAGAAAAGCACCGAGAGCAATAACATGAGCGCGATTGTGACGCGTGGCGAGGTAAGCGGCTAGAGGGTAACAGAGAGATTGAACAAGGGATCGGAAGAGAGTGAGAGAACCTAAGGCGGTGGGGTCAGCGTTGAGAGCAGCACCGACCTCTTTGTATACTCCTGGTAGCAATGATTCATCGGCTCTCTCCATGATACTCGCGAGATTCACCAGCACCAATGTCAGTGTCTCTGTTTTCATCTTTGTCTATGAATGAAGAATTGTTTAAGACACTTCAACATAGGAACAGGTGAGAACGGTGGGTGTGATAGGATTGAGAAGAATTGTACCTAATAGAAAATGGGTTGACTTGTATTTATCATTAGATTCTGACTTGTGTATGTCTTTGAGGAAGAGACGGGACCGTGCTTGTTACGGCAATAAAATTGATTATTTCTATAAATATCTCAAAACCAAAATTAAGAGCAAATAATTACTCTATTTTGTTATATATAATTAACTTTCATGAAAATAATTCTATGAAAATAAAAGAATCATTAAAATGTAAAATCAACATTAATTTAATGGTTCCTTTATTGTTTTATTTTTTTTTAAAGTGTATTCAATAATTTTGTTTTGTATAAGAGAACGTAAATCAAGGGAAGTAAGACAAGATCGATCGGACTATTTAGAGATTCAAGGCTAATAATAAAAATGAGTCTTTAATAAATAATATAATATTAAAAAAATTATATATTTAAATTCTAAATAGCATTAATAACATAAATCTTTTCTAGTAAATCATGTTTAATATATTTAAACTATGCGCTTACTTGTTTATCATTTTGTTCTAGCGTCTTTTTTCATCTTTTTGATCATGTCAAAAAGGATAGAAGTATATTCTCCTGGGAAAGGGAAGTAAAGTATATATTTTACTCATGTGAAGCAGAGTTTAAATACTCCAAAGTTTATTGTTTTCTTTTTTTACCACCTCATTGAGACATGCATTGTCACCATTAAAAAGGGGAAGTATATTGGTTTATGTGCTTGTAGGCACTGTCAAGGTGATTCAAAATGGTGAAGTTTGTTGAGAGCAAAGTTGCAATCAACTGTTTAATTTTGACGATGACAACACCTGATATCTAACAATATCTAGTGAAGTCCTTATCTCTTGAAGATATCTCAAGCAATCAAAGATACTCAAAATATTTTATCAAGCAATCCTTTTGAAGACGCTCTTGAAGATCAAGTCATCTCTAAAAGTCAAGATCTAATATCTAATAATGTTAAAGTGAAGACTTTTGTTTCAAGGTGGTTTGATATCTCAACTCTTTTATGATGGTAATCATATTAAAGACATCTTAAGTCTCATCAAGCTAGAAGATTCAAATTTGTTTTAGCAATGTTAAACTCAAATTTAATGGTGTCAAGACTTGAAGCTTCAGATTTGTGAAATAGATGAAGTGTAAAAGCCCGTCTAGTCATTTTTATTATAGTGACCAATGTCTTGTAAAGATATAAGGGTACTTTTGGAATCACTAAGGAAAAATCGCATGCACACGTAAAACCTTTGAGAAGCCTTTTTGTATTTGTTAAAACCACCTAAAAATAATTTTAGGTTCTAGCTAATTGATTAGGGAATTGTTTGATCAATTGGAAGTTGTTTTATAAGTAGATAGTCGATTAGCCATGGTGCTCTAATCGATTATTTTGATTTGTCACTCAGAGTTGATGGGAACAATTTGAAATGACTAAATATCAAAACATGTTATTTGTGGCGTGAACAATTGATTATTCATATGTAATAATCGACTACGACAGTTATTTCTCCCATGAATTAATTCCAAATTCAAAGTACACATTGACCTATAAATAGAGAGAGCTTCTTTGTCATTTTCAATCACACGGGGAATGGTCTTTGATCATACTTTCTGGCTCTCTCCTCTTTTTCTATAAATATATTGTTTTCTCACTTATACTTTTCCATTAGTGCTTCGAGAATGTTCTTGTGCTTAGTGAGGATCATTGTTCTAAGTGAGACCATTATTGTAATTTACCAAGAGTTTATTATCTATTGAGTAAAAGTTTCTTCTATAATAAGTTATTTGATTGCGAACTAAACTAGTAAAAGATCTTGTTTGGTTTAAGGATTTTCTTAGAAAGTCTCTGTTTGGTTCGTAAGTTTTTTCTGCAGTAAAAACTCTTTTTTAGTTCGCAAAAATCAGCAATCAAAATCTCTACAGAGCTTCTTGAGCTCATCCTAGATAAAAGCTATATGGGTTCGAGATTAACCGTGTAAAATCTCATATTGGTTTGAGATTATCCTGTGTAAAATCTCATCTTAGTTCGTAGGTCAATCAGTGTAAAAATCTAATTCGGTTAAGAGGATAGCCAATATAAAATCCATCTCAATTCATCCATTGTAAAAAGAGGTTTAGGGGGCATATCCAATTGAAAACTCTCAAGAAGAGTTCTTAGGAAAATGAGTAGACTAAGAGGTTAGGTCAAACCTATATAAAATCTTTAGTTTCTTTCTCTTTCCCTTATCTCTTTTACTATTCAATTATCTTATTCCTATGTTTTTCCATTTCTTGTGATGCTTATCTACTTGTTTATTTTACAAATGTTTTTAAATTTCAATTTTACTAAAGATTTTATCCTCCTGTCTATGGCAAATCCAATATCTTAGAGAAAGCGTAAGGAGAGTGAGGAAAAAATGTGGTCATTGATGAAGATGTCCGATAAATGAGAAGTTTCAGCTTTATAACTGAGGTTAGGTACCCATACTAGCTTGATAACGTGGTATTTGGTAAGAAGTCATCAAATAAATGACATATGTGCATTGACTTCACAGACTCGAACGTCGCCTGCTCCAAGGATCCATATCAATAATGCAATATTGATATTCCCATTAATGAGTCATCATGCTACAAAACCTTAAGTTTTATGGATATCAATTCTATTTATAATCATATTAACATGGATCATGTGGATGCTCCCAAGACAACATTCATGTCCAACGATGATAACTACAACTACAATGTCATGCCTTTTAAACTGAAGAACGCAAGAGCCAACTACCAAAAAGGTTTATGAACACCGCATTTTAAAAACAAATAGGTCAACACTTGGAAGTCTACATTAATGATATGATTATGAAAACATCACAAGAGGAAAGTCTATTGTGTGTAACACTTGCCCATTGTTGGAATCACACCTCATGTTGGGTTTGAGTTAAATCACTCATCACCCACTTACGAAACATGGGGATTGATGTATCCTTAGACACTAACGACAAGGAAGTTCATACAAAGAAGAAGCAATGTTCTATGGGAAAATAGGGGTACCAATTTCGATTCCTGAGTGGAGCGAAATAATACCCATGGGTTCAAGAATCCAGCCCAATAGACAAATAGATCTGAAGGTGTACATTCAATTTACCTAACATTCAAAGATATATAGATTCTTACCACCCTGCACAATTTTTCTCTATCACCGACAACACTCATAAAACCCTTAGACAACCCTACATAATTTGGGATTATTTGATTGTACTTTTAGCAAAATATAAAATAAATTATTAAACTGAATAAAACTAAATTATATTTATTAAATTTGATATTAAAACTATTTTTATTTATAGTATTTAAAATTGTTTTGTGCCGACCAAATGTCCAATGACACCTTGGTATTCGTCAACCTTTATCCAACCTGCTTTATCAAGCCTAAAGTATAAATACCTTCACGAATAGTTTTCAGGTACACAATCTATAATCTCCACTTTCACTAACACTATTGTGAACTCTAAATTGACTTGGGTGTTGTAGTGCTAACCATGCAAGTACCTCCCATTTGATCCATCATATCAAAGAGTAATGACTTTGGTTTGAGATCAACGCTTGTGGTTCAAGAAGCACCGTGATCGAACCTATAATCAAACTTCTATAGGTTTAGATTGCAATCTTTTAAATTTTACACAAATTAAATCTACAAAAGAATCACACTTTTAGATACGAAATATAAAGCGCAACCCTGATTACAACGCAACTTTCACAAATGCTTTCTAGTTTTTTAGCAATATGGAAATTCTCGTGAAAGAAGATAAATTTCTGTTTCGAAGTTCATTGTAAAATTAAGTGAGGAAACATATAATTTATATAGAAAAAGTTTTGAATAAAAAAGAAAATGATCCATGAGCCAATTTATTGATTTAATCGATTAATTGTAGTTGGTAACTTAGTAACATATTTTCTAATTGATTAAGAGGCATTTCACCTTACTCTAATCGATTCTATCAAGTCCTTAATTGATAAAGAAATGTGTACACTTCCTTTACTAGTTATAAATACTTCTTAATCAACTCTATACAGGTCTTTATAGGTTTTCAAGAAGTTTTATGAATTTGAGAGGGATTGGAATTTTTTTCCCGCGTGTGATTGTTTTAATACTTCAAGGCTAACTCTTGACCTTTTATAATATAACTAATTGTTAGAATAATAATGCAAGTGTGAGTGAGTGGAGAAATAATCTCACATTGGATAGAAATGTGGATACTTAAACATATATAAGTGGGAGAACCCACTCACGTATCATTTTAAGATTTTAAGTGGATAAGTGACATCACAAAGATGCTTATTCCTACAATTATGTATCAATGTTCTTAATGTATCATAATCAAAAACTTTATTGCTAGTTGAAATCAACTCCTCCAGTCACAAAGAGCTCTCAATATCTAAAAGTCGCTTGACTTGTTAAATTGTCATCATCAAAATTAACATACATTAACACATGTAAACACCTAGATCCATATTTGCAAAGTTCATGCCATTTCTCAACTTTGTATGCAAATCAATATTTTTTGATACGGTGGAAAATGTAATAAGTTCTCCATGGATAATTTGGATATCTTTAACAAATTGTCCGGATAATCTAGACAACATATTGAAGCGGAGTGTAAATTTTTTTTGATACTTCACGAAAAATTGTCATTTTATAACAACTAAAGACATTGATAAAGCATTTTGGAGAGGGAATGGAAAATATTTTATGGAGTATTATCGAATCAAAAATTTTAAATTTTAACTTCAAATTATAGAAGAGTTTTCACAAATTTACTTACAGTTGTTTTTTTTTTTTTTGATTTTAGTTATTGGGTTATGTGATTTTAAGTTTTTTAAAATTTAATTTTTTAAAATTACAAGCATTTAGACCTTTGAAGGAAATTGAATATATGAAATTAACATTTTTAATGTGAGTTAGGTGGATCACATTTAATAAGTCTACTTAAAACAATTGAAAATATTAAAAAGCAAATCTTGTGTTAAATATATTTGACAACTCTAAAATCTTTTGATACAACAATCCAATTTTGTTTCACATAAAGAATTGCAATAAACATGAAACCTTCAAAGTTCAAACTACGGATGTGCTGATGAACGCCGGTCAGACCGTTAGTAATCTTGGTGAACAAGAAAATGAAACAGAAAAATATATAATCATTTTGTTTATTTCTATTGCCCTAACTCATGGGTTTAACATTTTTTTTCAATTCAAAAACCCTTTCCACCGTTTTATTGTTAGTAAAATTCAGAATATATTAATTAATTACCAACAGCCATGAGTGTTTCAAGATTTTTACTGTTTTCTTCCAAACCCCGTTCCACCCGTGAAGCTCTCGCTCTTCTTCTTCCTAGGTCATTCTCTAAACCCAATTTTCCACTCTTTTTCAATTTCTTTTTCGATTTATTGTTATAATTTTTTTTGTTATAGGCGTGTTCCCTCCAACACAACTCAATCTTTTAGATATTCAAAATCTACAAAACATGATAAACCAAGACATGATCTTCACCCTGCATTTCCTTCACAATCTGACGGTTCTCGCTCCTTCCGGGGAGCTAAAACTGTTGTATGTTCCCCTTTTCCTTTGTTTATGATTGTGAATCTGTTTCAAATTCAATGTAACATTGATGTTTTTCTGTAGGCAGCTGTTGCCCTAGGATTTGCTGGGATTGCGGCTTTTTTTCATTATAATGATGAGAGGAGAGCTGTTCCAAAAGGTATTTCCAACCTAACTCTAGATACTATCAAGTTCTAATATATGTAGCACTAAAACGGTGCGTGTCTTTGTCGGTGTCAAAACCGACACTGACACTTGTGATTATTACCTTTAGTTTATTCATTTTTAAAATTATTATCCGAGTCAGTGTCGGTGTTGTATTTCCGTGTTTGTGCTTGTTCTAATATTTGGTGACAAGTATTTGTTTTTTTAATTTGCTATAAGCCTTTTGAGTTGCAATGCCCTTGTGGTCATTCTCATGCTCACAAGTAGGATTGTTCAAATAACGGAACTGGAGTTAAAATAACCGAACGGTTATGTTTGGTTAGTGAATCAAACCATATTGCACAAATAGTTCTAGAACTGGACCATATGGCAAGTAAACCGAACCGAAACTCTACCGAACCTAAGCTGAAAATGAAAAATACTAAAAAAGTGTTTTAATTTTTTTTTTAAATTTTTTTGAAAAAGAGTTTAACGGTTTAGGAAAAAGTGTCTTCTAACGATTCGGAATTTCGAAACGGTATAACAAACCAATAATTTTGGTTCGGTTCGGTTCTGAGTGAATTGAAACGGTTTGGTTTGGTTCGAGTGAATTTTACTATGGTTTGGTTCGGTTTGGTTTTTTCAATGAGCTGTAACATGAACAATCCTATCTCATAAGTAAGATTTGTGTTTATTCTTTTTAATAATGTTAAGCGGGAGGAATTTCATAAGTAGCGATTACATCACATCATAAGACATTACATGACTTATTATTATTATTATTATTATTATTTTGTAGTTCTAACTTTCCAGTTTTATTTTAGATATAAAATCGTGGTGAGTTACTTGATCTGATAACTGTAATTGCATTGTAAGTAGTTTTTATTCTGTTGTAATAGTTGCTTTGTTTGTCGGATCAGGTTATCCGGGGGATGGCCGCAATACAAATGTGGTCAGTGGACGTATAATTGGTGGTCCCTTTATACTGGTTAATAAAGAAAAACAAACCGTTACCGAACGCAATTTCCTCGGTAATTGGATCCTCCTCTACTTTGGCTATACCTCATCTCCTGATATTGGGCCAGAGCAAGTTCACCTTATGGCAAAGGCAGTTGATATCCTAGGTTTGACACTTCTATCTCTGCTTACTTTATCATATATGTTTGTTTTCTGATAAACCTTAACAGTATGCATTTATTATGATTCAGAATCCAAACAGAATCTTAAAATTCTACCAGTATTTGTTACCATTGATCCTCAACGTGATACTCCTTCACAACTCCGTGCATACCTTGAAGGTTAGATTGTCTCATTGACAAAAATAATGCAATTTGTTATAATTACCGAAACTTTTGGATCTAGTAAATTATGTTCTATTTTTTATTCAAAGACAACATGTGTCCTTTTAACTTTTGTTGTCTCATTTTCCCTATAATGTACATGTACTACAGAGTTTAGTTCAAGAATCGTAGGTTTAACTGGACCAGTTGCAGCTATTAGGAAGATGGCACAAGAGTATCGTGTTTATTTTAAAAAGGTAGAAGAGGATGGTGCTGATTATCTTGTTGACAGTTCGCACAACATGTAAGTCACTCTTCTGCCCTCGTACATTTATTTTTGAAGTTCTGTATGGTTGCACTTAACATAGAGATAAGTGGTGTTAAAACAATCAGGTATTTGTTGAACCCTGACATGGAGGTTGTGAGATCCTTTGGAGTCGAGTATAATGTTGAGCAGTTGTCAGAAGCGATATGGAAAGAGCTTAACAAAAAACCCTTGTGATACTTTAGAGTAGAAATTTTGTGCTTTAATTCACTACTGTTTCTATGAGCCAACATTTTTCTGCTGTTGCATAACAAGAATCTTATTTTCAATTTTAAATAGAGGGATGTCAATTCCTTCAACAAATTAGTTATGAGAGATCTACTGATTTTCACTACAACAAGTGATTACTGTGATGCTTATAAGAAACAAATTTACTAGACAATGTTGAAGAAGCTTAAAAGGAGTTTTGATACAATGAGTAAACCAATTAAGGCCTTAACCCTTATTCAAAACATTGTACATTTGAAAATAGTAACAATCTTCAAATTAAATGTCAAACCACAGCTAACTATTGCATTTCCCGGACATGGAGAAATCGTACATTCAATTTAAATGAGCAGAGCAGCCTCTATGATGAGGGGGTGATCTGCAGAATTCAATTTAACTGTCAAGCCAAAGTTAACTAATGCATACTCCGAAAACAAAGAGAAATTGCACATTCAATTTAAATGAGCAGAGCAACCTCTATGATGAGGGCTGATTTGTGTTCTCCTCCGTGTGCAGAAAATAATGTTTTTTTAAGAGTTATGTTTACCAAATACGTGAAACACAAATAACCACATATCATTTAAAAAGTAAAATCAAAGTCCGTTGTTATTTTTTTAAACAATGATTATCTTTTCCCCTATAATATCTTTACCTTTTTAATAATTTGTTTGGTTTTTTTTCACTCTAATAAATAACTAAGTAATTTTGACAAAATTACAATTAAAACTATTTTAAACTTTAAAATAACACTTAAAAAAGAACAATTTTTTTCTAAAAAATGACTTCAAAAGTTTTTTTATTTATTTGTATGTCCATTGAAAAATTAATGTATTTTAATTACATACAGTCCAAAAATTCTTCGAATAGTAATTTTTTTCTTATAATAAAGATTTGTTTAACTATGAGTCACAACACTCTAGCAATAATTATAAAATAAAAAAATAATATAAAAAGTCAAATAATAATTGGAAGTGTTTTTAGTGGGTGCATATTGTAATGAAAATTTAATTCGTTATATAGCCTTCAACTCTCTCCTCTCTTACAAAATTAAGTGATAACTAATACTTCTTCCGTCTCATATTATAAGTAAATTTTACTTTTTAGATTCATTGAATATTTAATGTATCTTGTCTATATATTAACTAAATACATTAATTATTCAATGAATAAAAAAAAAGTAAAATTTACTTATAATATAGGGCGGAGTAGTATGTAAACTTTGGAATATTGAGATTTTATTTACCAAAGGATTCTATAATTTTATTTTAGCCAAAATGATAACAGATTTAGGAAATTGTAATCATGGAAAAACAAAGCAAGTTATCACTTCAATAACTGTGTCAAGGAATCCATGGAATGCCATAAAAGTATTCAATTTAGAGAACTTGTGATTTGTGAATTAAAAAAGGCCAAAATTGTGAATTATACAACATTATACAACAAAATTTCAACATTTAAAGGTTGCAACAGAAAAAAGAAAACTTTCTTACTTGTAACAACTAGCCATCCATCTTCTTTTATTTGTTTTCCTACTAAATGGAATTGCTGCGCAACATTGCTCCTATTCGGTTATGTGGTGCATACAGAGGATGTATTCCACACTCTTTCACCTTGACTTTTAATTCATGATGTGAGGGCCAAAGTTCACTTAGGATCTCAAAATTGACTTTGTGGACATCAAAGAGACTATTGCCAATTCTTGCCAAGTCAATTTGATGACTCCATATAAACGTGTGATCTTGGATGAAAGACCTATCTCGATGATCGCAATACAACTTGTCATAATAAAAGTATGGCTTACCATCAGATATAAAGCTTAATTTGTATGCAATGCCACTTCGTCTTGTTCTTCTGCCATGCATATCTTCATCTCTAAAAACAAAACAGAGAGCAAAACCAATGAGCCTATTTTCACTGCACAAATGTTCAAAATCTTTATGATAACCTATTGAATGTCCCTGGCAACGGTGAGTGAACCAATACGGAACTCTACTCCCTGGAAAACAGAAGAGTGGTTCCTGATATGCATCATCAGTGATCTTAATCCATGCTTCGTTTACGATATAACTCCAAGAAGATGCGTCTAACTCTTCACTGTTGGTGAGATGAAATTCGTAGGAACCTTCCATTTTATCGTTGGAATGAAGCAATGAAGTTGGCACCACTTTCTTAATGGATGTGCAATCAAATGCCAACAGCTGAATTAGATTCTGTGGAAGCTTTGGAATACATTCAAGCCTTTTGCAATCACTTAAAATAAGTGATTTCAAACTTGAGAGATGAACCATACTCTGAGGAAGACCCACAATATTGCTTCCTCGAAGTGAAATTTTAGTCAAGGATGACATACGACCAATGTCACATGGGATTTCTGGAAAGGTCCTAAGCATTGAGCAACCATAAAAATCAAGTTCTGTCAACTTCAATTTGAAAATGCTGCTTGGAAAAGTTTCAAGTGATTCACAGTAAGCAAGATCTAATTTGAGGAGTTTGCTGAGATTTCCAATGGAAGATGGAATTGTCTTGAGCTTTATGCAACGTTGCAAACTCAATTCTTCAAGCCTGACCAAACGATGCAACGATGAAGGCAGTTCTTTAATTGCTGTATAGTTTAAGTTGAGCACTTTTAAATTTTCCATAGTGTCCTCAATTTCAGGCAACTCTTCCAACTTTAAACAACCATCGAGACAAAGTCTTTCTAGAAACTTCAAATTTATAAGTTCAGCTGGTAGGCATGTTAGGGACTTACAGTGCGAAAGAACTAACCTACTTGAATCTATATCCATATCGCCAATCCAGTCGCCTCCCTCAAACTTTGACTCATAGGAATTAAAACAACTGTATGATTGAACCACGTCAGTTGTTCTGGTAATTAGAATTGTTTCAAGGTTGCGACAGCCATGGAGATCAACTAATCCAGTTGATCTTGCTAGAATATTGCTACGAATACTTAAACTCTTGAGTGATGTACAGTCATCTACACATAACCGGTTAAGTTTGTGGAGGAAGCTAGAGGAGTACACTTTTTTCAAACTTACACATTTACTAAGAATTATTTCTTCAATATTTGGAAACAAAGACAGGTCTGCTACTCCAATCAGCTTCTCAGAATGCCTCAGATTAAGTCTCTTCAAATTTGGTAAAGTCTAGAAACAAAAGAATAAATCATCAACTATGAACTTGAACCCATTCAAAAAGCTGAATTGATTAATAGTAACAAACACGAATGATACAATGATAAAAAGAAATTAAAAGTTAAGGTATAAATATTTAAGGACTGAACACAAGACCTCTAATTAAGAAGGAAAAAATTTTTACCATCTCATCCAAATGCTCTTGAGTTTGTCTTATGTATAACATAACAAAACTTAACCGTTTTATTTTAATTTATAATATTTTTAAGTTATAGTAATTTATAAATATTTAAATTATTTTAAAAATTATATATATGATTCAATATATAATGTTTTTAAAATATAATTTATCATCAAAGTACAAAACACACAATATAAAGCTTGAAACAAAATACCTGATTTGTCTCCCATAGTTGTTCAAGATGGCTTGAACGCATATCAAGTGCAACAAGATTATCCGGGCAAAAGTCTTGCGGCAAAGATCTTAGAGGTAAACCAACCCAACCAAGAAATTTTAAATTATCCGGAAAACTATTAGGGAATGTATGAAATGTCACATTTGAGTCACCATCAAACCAATCAGAATTATAGAAATTAATCATTCTGAGATTATGCATTTTCTTAAAAGTTTTGGCATGTAACTGAACTTTGTCTATTTTGGTTAAGTCCAAAACAATGCTCTGGATTGCATCTGTTCCCTGTCGAAAATTATCAGAGATAAATAACAAGTAAAAAAGATTCCATGAAATGTACTATTTTCTCTTGTCTTTAATATAAGCAAAAATTAAATAAATAAAAAATTAATGCAATTAGTTTAAAATTCGGATCAAATATATCAAGTATCAACTCACTTTAATCAATTTTTATTTATATTTGAAACTAAAGCAAATAACTTTTAAGCATTTTGCAACATGCGTAAAATTAAACTCGTGAGAGAGATAGATAATGAGTTATCTAGTTAGATTTGAGGGGCTAAAGAACATACCTTGTTCTTTTTTAATACATCATATATATCATCAGGTTTGTACAATCGACTACGTTTTTCTGGATTATTAACACTTTCTTGTCGAACAATTTCATGTCCCATTTCTTGTATTCTATCATGCATCCAAACTCTACCATTTGAAATAGATATTAGACACCTATCTTGAAGAACATCCATTCCAATACGAGTAAAAAAACCAAAATAGTCCAATGTTTGAACTACGCATTTCTCTGTTTCTCCTCTATAGAAACAAGCTATATCAAGAAATATATCTTTTTGTTCGTCATCAAGTCCATCAAAACTCAACTTCAAAATATTGAAAATTTTAGGATTGGGAATCTTTTTGAGCTTTTGCAACTCACTTTCCCATGCTTCCTTTGTTCTACGTTGAAGAAATAAGCCCAAAACTTTAAGAGCTAATGGAACTCCTTTAGCATAATTTAATACCTTTTCAGTTAAATCCGCATAAGTTTCTATAGGCTCTCTTTGTTTAAAGGCATTTAAACAGAAGAGTTGTAGAGAATCTTTATAGTCCATCTCAACTATGTGATACATTTCATCAACATTGGCATTCTTGAGCACTTGTTTGTCTCTACTAGTCACAATGATTCTACTCCCGTGGCCAAAATCACTATCTGTCCCAATTAAATCATTAAGTTGATCAGAATCTTTCACATCATCAAAAACAAGAAGAACCTTTGTCCGTTTGAGCCTCGGATCAAATGAAACTTTGAACCTAGAGGAAGTAATGTCTTGTTTGTCTAGAAGGTGTGATAAGTATTTGCTTTTTACATGGTCTACTCCATATTTTTCTATTTCCTGTTGAACGTTTTTAACTATGCCTCTAGAACTAAAATGAGTTGCGAGTTTTTCATAGATTGCACCTGCAATTTCAGTTTTTCCTATCCCTCCCATACCCCATATTCCTATAATACGGACAGTCGATGACTCGAGCTGCAACAAGGTTTGGATTTGTTCAATATGCCTGTCAATTCCAATATTTCCTTCATGATCATTTGAGACACAACTACTCAATTCAGTCAGAATATCTTTTACAATCTCTTCAACAAGTTTGCTATCTGGCCTGGAAAATAATGCAAAACTTGAAAGCATTACTCTCACTTCATAAAAACTAAATGAAAAGAAACTTGAGTATGAACTCAAACACCCGCATAAAACTTGAGTATATATTTCTGCACTATTATAAATAATAATGGGATGAGCATGTAAATAAATTAGTGATCACCTGATTATTTGTGAATCAAAGCCAGAAATATGAGCTACTTGGGTTAGAGCAGCCTTCCATATGTCCACTTTGTCGCCAAATCGTTGTTGATGTTTAACAATATCGTCTGCATAACTCTGTTTTTGATGCCTAACATTTGACGGATCCACCTTATAGAAGACAGGTATCACGATCCTTCCATATCTCTCCTTACATTTGAGTATCATCGTGAGTTCATCTAAGCACCAAGTGGAAGAAGCATAGTGTTCTGACAAAATAACCACATAGATAGCTGATTCTTCTATTGCTTTGCACAGTGCTGGAGAAATCTCTCCGCCTCTGCCTAATCTATTATCTATGAACGTTTCAATGTTTTGTCTACGTAATTCTGCATGAAGATGGCTGGTGAAGTTGTCACGAGTGTCCTCTCCTCTAAAGCTCAGAAACACATCATACTTTGGATGAGACATAATAGCAGCGCGGTTTTAGTCTGTTGTGTGCCTTTTTCCTTTAGCATGAACAATTATTTATAAAGACTTGATGATAGCTGAAACTTCCATGTCTTTTCTATATATATATTGTTTTCTACTTGACTCTGAATCTGCTACAGGAAGTCATATAAAAAGCTAGACACGCATTCAACCCATTTGTGGACTATTTCAAACACTATCTTATTTAAGAAGAAAAAAACAAGAGCGTAGGTGCTTATTCTTTTGGATCATTATTATGATGTGATTATTCTTTGTTTAGGCCAGCAAAGTTTTAAAGTCTAATTTTCAGTAGTATAATAACATTGTTCAACTTTTCCTGGTATCTACTATTGGCTACTACTTCTAGTCCTTATAATAAAATAAAAAACATCAAAATCAATAGGGTTATTGTTTTGCACTAATCAACTACCAACAAATGACAGGCTATTTCGTTTAAGACCAATTATTCACCGTGACTGTCAGATCACTGCTGTAGAGTAATACAGGAGCATCAGAACAGTTGATTTACATCCAACGATCACATGGACTCTATGCAAGATATTCGGTAGACTGCTACAACGTCTTCTATATAAGTGAGATCCTGAGTTACAAAGTTACAATTCCATCGTTTTATTTCAATCTCATACTAACTTTAGTATCAAGAGTACTAATATTTTTTTACATGTACCATCTCTGGTCACCGTGTCAAAAGATTTTTCACGGTGGTCTTCATAAACATACTAATCATTTTATGTTCCATACGAAATAGTGGTGTCTTCCTGCTAGTCATTGTCCAAAGGAGCATCCTTGTCCCCACCGTCCATGAAGGAGACACAAGCAGAACTCTCTTGAAGAGTCTGCCACTCGCCGTCAACAGAACCCGTTCACAAAACAAATCACTAAGTATTTGGAGAAAACTTATGATGGTATTAGAGACGGTGCACATAGAAACAATTTTAGTTACCATCAGGACAAGAGCCGAGGAAGAAGAAAATATTACGAGAGTACATTGACATGTTCACCACGGAAGCGGTAGAGGTTAGAGAGGCCAATACAAAATTTAATGTTTAGAGAGAAGTTAGAGTTGGAAGAGCCACAAAGCATGAACTGAGTACTCTCTTGGGCTCAATCATACATCAACTGCAAAGAGTGTTAGAACATAATTTGGTTTTACGTCTATTTAAGAAGTTTTGATAATAGCAAATACTTTTGATGACAATTATGTTCTGACTCTAATGGATAAATATCTTGTATAAAACATTGTTGTCTTCTAATTTTTTTTAATGAAGTATACAAATGAAGTTCTGATTCTGGAAGGAAAAGAAGAACAAGTTAAGATTCTGAATTTAGAAGAAGGTCTGATATTATGAAAGAGAATATCAGTTAGGATCAGCCTAAAATTGAGGGACGTTTGTTTAGCCTGTGGCTATTTATTCTGTTATTGAAATTCAATAAAATTGTCAGTTTGCTTCAAGATATTTCACAAGTTCCATAATGTAACCAATTAAAACCTTAACCCTTATTTAAAATGTTCTACATTTGAAAATTGAAACGATCTTCAAATTAAATGCCAAGTCACAACTAACATCAATAAATCACTCATTCAATTTAAACGAGCTGCCTCTATGAACATTGACGAGGGGTGATTTGTGCTCTCCTTGAAATGCAGAAATTGGTGTTTCTCAGTTGTGTCTGCCAAATGTCTGAAATACAAATAACAACTTGTTATCTATTTATCAAAATTAATCAATACAGAAGGTAAAATCAAAGTTAACAAAATTCAACATTTAAAGCTTACTACATAAATTATTGGTGATAAGACAGTTTATTCAAATGATAAAAATTACTTACGGGTCAATATAGAGGATGTATTCCACACTGCTTCACCATTACGTTTAATCGATCATCTGAGAGCCTAAAAGAGAAGTTTTGGGCATGAACGAGTTTGTTGCAAATGCTTACTCGGCTTAATCGATATTTCCATAGCAATGTGTGATCTCGGATAAGAAACCTATCCTCACGCTTCCAATTCAAATTCTTCTGAAAAAGGTATCGCTTACCATCGAATTTAAAGCTTAAATTGTATGCAATGCCACTACCTATTCTTCTTATGTCATCCATATCTTCACCTCCAAAAACAACACAGAGAGCAAAACCAATGAGCCTGTTTTTACTGCACACATATTCATTATTTTTCACAGTTATTGAATGTCCATTGCAATGGTAAAGGAACCAATCTGGAACCCAACTCCCAGGAAAACAGAAAAACGCTGACCGATATGCAACATCAGTGATCGTAATCCTTGCTTTGTTTATGAGATAACTCCAAGAAGACATGTCTAACTCTTCACTGTTGGTGAGATGGAACCCGTAGGAACCATCCATTTTGTCGTTGGAATCAGACAATGAATTTGGCACCACTTTCTTAATGGATGTGCAATCGTATGCCAACAACTCATTTAGACACGGTGGAAGCTTTGGAACACATTTAAGGCTTTTGCAATCACTTAAGTTAAGTGACTTCAAACTTGACAGATGAACCATACTCTCTGGAAGATTCACAACATTGCTTCCTACCAGTGAAATTTCAGTCAAGGATGACAAGCGACCAATCTTACTTGGGATTTCTGGAAAAGTCCTAAGCATTGAGCAACCCTCAAAATCAAGTCCTGTCAATTTCAATTTGAAAATGCTGCTCGGAAAAGTTTCAAGGGATTCACAGTAAATAAGATCTAATTTGAGGAGTTTGCTGAGATTTCCAATGGAAGATGGAATAGTCTTGAGCTTTCTGCAACCTATCAAGCTCAGTTCTTCAAGCCCGACCAAACGATACAACGATGAAGGTAGTTCTCTAATTGCTGTATAGTCTAAGTGGAGAACTTTTAAATTTTCCATAGTGTCCTCAATTTCAGGCAACTCTTCCAAGGATGACAAGCGACCAATCTTACTTGGGATTTCTGGAAAAGTCCTAAGCATTGAGCAACCCTCAAAATCAAGTCCTGTCAATTTCAATTTGAAAATGCTGCTCGGAAAAGTTTCAAGGGATTCACAGTAAATAAGATCTAATTTGAGGAGTTTGCTGAGATTTCCAATGGAAGATGGAATAGTCTTGAGCTTTCTGCAACCTATCAAGCTCAGTTCTTCAAGCCCGACCAAACGATACAACGATGAAGGTAGTTCTCTAATTGCTGTATAGTCTAAGTGGAGAACTTTTAAATTTTCCATAGTGTCCTCAATTTCAGGCAACTCTTCCAAGGATGACAAGCGACCAATCTTACTTGGGATTTCTGGAAAAGTCCTAAGCATTGAGCAACCCTCAAAATCAAGTCCTGTCAATTTCAATTTGAAAATGCTGCTCGGAAAAGTTTCAAGGGATTCACAGTAAATAAGATCTAATTTGAGGAGTTTGCTGAGATTTCCAATGGAAGATGGAATAGTCTTGAGCTTTCTGCAACCTATCAAGCTCAGTTCTTCAAGCCCGACCAAACGATACAACGATGAAGGTAGTTCTCTAATTGCTGTATAGTCTAAGTGGAGAACTTTTAAATTTTCCATAGTGTCCTCAATTTCAGGCAACTCTTCCAAGTTTAAACAACCACTGAGACAGAGTCTTCTTACAAACTTCAAATTTAGGAGTTCTTCAGCTGGTAGACATGTTAGGGACACACATTCCGAAAGATCTAACCAACAAAGCTCACTGATACTTGAAAACATATCTGGATCTATTTCCATATCTGAATCTATATCCATATCTGAGTCTATATCCATATCCCCAATCTCGTAGCCTCCCTCAAAATTTGACCGTATTGTCGTTGTATCATCAAACACGTGTATTGATTTGATGTCGAAATATCCATAAGAATTAAAACAGCTGTATGATTGAACCACATCAGTTGTACTGGTGATTAAAATTGTTTCAAGCTTGCGACAATCATAGAGAGCAACTAATCCAGTTGATCTTGACAGAATATTGCTACGAATACTTAAACTCTTGAGTGATGTACAATAATCTAAACATAACCAATTAAGCTCGTGGAGGAAGCTAGAGGAGTAAACTTGTTCCAAACTTACACAACCACTAAGAATTATTTCTTCAATATTCGGAAACAAAGACAGGTCTGGTACTCCAATCAGCTTCTTAGAATAGCTAAGGTCAAGTCTCTTCAAATTTGGTAGAGTCTACAAAAAAAAGAATAAATCGTCAACTATGAACTTGAATCCATTCATAAAGCTGAGTAGATTAATAAGAAAAGTGTAACACTACTTTATAAAATCGTTTACTTTTTGTTATAATGTTATAAGTACCATGATTTCTTCGGTAACCCATCTTTATCGAAAATATTGTTGAAATACAAGATGAATTCTCTTCTCTCTAACAAAATTTTCTTTACAAGAGGTTTAAATTATTACTTAGATCATGGTGTGATATTTAAAATATAAACAAATCTATACTATTAAATTACATAATTTTATATACATGATTATTTAGGAAATAGATCATCGTCTACATGATTATTTTATGTTTCCGCTTATTCTCAACGTGAAGATACTTTATGACCAATTACAGAATGTCGGTGCTCATGTGAACAATCATTGTTTTGTCCTTCAGCTCATCTTCGTCCTTAATGATGCCTATCAGGGTGTTGCCACCTTGATTAGATAGAGCAATCCGCTCCCTCCTTTCATCAGGCCCGTTTCATGCTCACATTGAAAGAAGATGATCTAGCTAAGATGACTCCCACTGAGACTCCTTCTGTTTATCTTACCACCCAGCAACATCCTTCCGACGATTCATCTCAGAGCACCTACCACCGCTCTGGCAATCGCTCTCATCCTTGCAACAATCAAAATCAAGGCAGTAATCATCGTAACCATGGTGGTCCTCATGGTAGCAGCATACAAAGTTCTCCTCCTTGGAACCAACAGTAACTGTAACAACAATATCCCTCTTACCAATAATGGGGTTAGACTCCCCTGTGGGCCGTGCCTCCGTGCCCGAATCCTACTTCTCAATGGACTCGACCTTCTGCTCCTCCCCACCAATAATAAGTTAATTATAATGTATGTCACTAGTTCCAATTTATAAATCTAAAACAATAATTGCATAAATATATTTATCCATGTTTATTTGATAATTTATGAATCATGTTCACTTGATAAATATTTTATAACCAATACACGCATCATCATTTGCACGTTTGAGGGTATACACAGGTATTTTACTTGTTATTCGGATGATAAAACATGGTTGAATTGGTAAACAAACATCATATATATAGTTGTTAGAGGTGAGCTTGGATTAATACATAATATAATATTTTTAAATTATAATATTTTTAAAAATTACATTATTTTAAAAATTATATATGATTTAATATATAACATTTTCAAAATATAATTCTATACCAAAGTACAAAGACACGCAATATAAAGCTTGAAACAAAATACCTGATTTCTCTCCCAAAGCTGTTCAAGATCACTATAAGGCATATCAAGCGTAACAAGATTATCTGGGCAGAAGTCTTGCGGCAAAGATCTTTGAGAGAAATAATCCCAATAAAGAAATTTTAAATTATTCGGAAAACTATTAAGAAATGTATGAAAGGTCACATTTGAGTATTCTTGAGACGTGGAGAATTTGATCATTCTAAGATTATGCATTTTCTTAAAAGTTTTAGCATGTAACTGAACTTTCTTTATTTCGCTTACGTCCAATAATATACTTTGGATTGCATCTGTTCCGTGTCCCTAAACACCAACAATGAGAATCATTAGAGATAAGTAAACAGTAAAAGGGATTCCATGAAATATAAAGCAAAAATTGGATCAAATATATTTACTCACTTTAGTCAAATTTTATTTATATTTGAAACTTAAGCAAGTAACTTTTAAGCATTTTGCAACTTGCGAAAAACATAACTCATGATAGAGAGACATAAAATGAGCTATCAAGTTAGATTTGAGGGGCTAAAGAACATACCTTGTTCTTTTTTAAAACATCATATATATCATCAGGTTTGTGCAATCGACTACGTTTTTCCGGATGATTGACATTTTCTTGTCGAACAATTTCATGTCCCATTTCTTGTATTTGATCATGCATCCAGACTCTACCATTTGAAATAGATATAAGACACCTATCTTGAAGAACATCCATTCCAATACGAGTAGAAATACCATAACAGTCCAATGTTTGAACTACACGTTTCTCGGTTGCTCCTCTACAAAAACAAGCTATGTCAAGAAATATATCTTTTTGTTCGTTGTCAAGTCCATCATAACTCAATTTCAACACATTGAAAATTTTAGGCTCAGGGCTCTTTTCAAGCTTTTGCAACTCACTTTCCCATGCTTCCTTAGCTCTATCCTGAAGAAATAAGCCCAAAACTTTAAGAGCTAATGGAACTCCTCGAGCATAAGTTAATACCCTTTTCGTTAAACTCACATAAGTTTCTATTGGTTCTTTTTGTTTAAAGGCATTTAAACAGAAGAGTTGTAGTGAATCATTATCATCCATCTCAACTACATGATATATTTCATCAACATTGACATTCTTAAGCACTTGTTTGTCTCTACTAGTCACAATGATTCTACTTCCATCACCAAAATTACTTCGTGTTCCAAGTAAATCATTGAGTTGATCAGAATCTCTCACATCATCAAAAACAAGAAGAATGTTTGTCCGTTTGAGCCTCGGATCAAATGAAAATTTAAATCTAGAGGATGTAATGTCTTGTTGAACTAGAAGGTGTGATAAGTATTTGCTTTTTACATGATCTACTCCATATAGGGTTATTTCTTGTTGAACATTTTTAACTATGCCACTAGAACCAAAATGAGTTGCGAGTTTTTCATAGATAGCACCGGCAATTTCAGTTTTTCCTATCCCTCCCATACCCCATATTCCTATAATACGAACAGTCGATGACTCGAGGTGCAACAAGGTTTGAATTTGTTCAATATGCTTGTCAATTCCAATCTTTCCTTCATGATCATTTGAGGCACAACTACTCAATTTTTTCACAATATCTTTCACAATCTCTTCAACAAGTTTGCTATCTGGCCTGGAAAATAATATAAAAATTTAAAGCACTATTCTCATGAAAAAAACTAAATGAAAAGAAACTTGAGTATGAATACAGACACCTGCATAAAACAGTTCCACAGCCAACTGATACTAGGATGTAACAACAAAGACAACAAAAATTTAATAAGAAGGGACATTGGATATATTCACACATGTAAGTGACATTTAAGGATTCTTCATAAAAAATTAAGTTTGTTTAACTTAAAGATAATTAATATTTATTATACATTACAAAATTATAATTTAATATCTTTTATATAAATTATATATCAAAAAAGTTATTATTATTATTATTATTATTGAATTTAAAAAATTTGCAACCCAATGGGGTTGCCTCTTGCTCAGCTAGCCCATTTGGTTTGAGAATGATTTGGGAGTTCAAGTCTTCTATCTCCGAAGAAGATAAATCTTACCTTTTAAACAAATATGAAAAGGCTCGCCAGGAGGAATTATCAGATTTGGCTTACTACACCCGCCAGGAATCGATTTTCCTGGCCTTTGGAGCTGCCGGGCGAGGTAAAGTGTTCCCGGCTGACCGTCTTCAAAAGAGAAGGAAGTGCTCAAAGAGTGCATTATTGTCCTAACTGCCGAATGAGATCAGTTTTTAGACAAACTTTGAGAGTCTTCGACCTTACTTTCAGTTGTAGAGGTTGTTGCGGAACCTTTCGAGTATCTTGATACACTAGTGGAGAAGGAGGCGTTGCTAGTCCGGGAACTAACAAAGAAGAATGAGGTGTTAGCTTCTTCTTAGGCATTAATCTCTAAGACGAAGGCCACACTTTATGAAGCAAGACAGTCACTGGATTCTGCTTGGAAAAGGATAGAAGAGCTCGAGACGTCTTTGAAGGAATTTCAAGAAGGTTGGAAGAAGGCAGAAGATAAATTCCGTGAGATGCATCTTGAGAACATTTCCCTGTCCAATGAGTATGTGAAGTCATTGGAAAAGAATAAATCAATTGCACGAGACGCCTTTGAAAATGCTTTGCAGCACGTGGAGTATATTATTCCATTGAACTTATTTCTTGAGAGCAAGTTCGTCTTGACCAAGCGATGGAAGACGCTAAGCTGATTTCCTTGGTAGATTAGGCCAGTTTTCAGTTCCTTTTGTTTTTTTTTGTCCGAGGAGCTCGTACCTAACATTTATGTATCTTTATTGAATAAGTAAACTTTATGGTTCTTGTCCTGCAATGCATATCCCTATCTTTGTTTACTTACCATTATTTTTACATGTTTATAGTTTTATTGATCATATGTTTTGGGATAAGTTTGTCGAATATCATAATTCTATTAACAACATAATTCACACTCTTGTCGCTCATGCATCAGTTCCTCCCTCACTTTGACATCATGCACTTTAAATGGCTACATATTTTCTTCACACTCTTCCCCGGAAAACTACACCTAATCTCTCTATATCATCGTAATCCCTCTTAAACAATCAACGTAAGTCAATTTTTTCTTGCTATGACACTAGCTAAGAGCAGCTAATATAAATAATAATATGGGAAGAGCATGTAAATAGATGAGTGACCTGGTTTTTTGTGAATCCCAGCCAGAGAGATTAGCTACTTTGGTTAGAGCAGCCTTCCATGCATCGACTTTGTCGCCAAATCGTAGATGATGTTTAACAAAATCGTCGGCATAACTCTGTGTCTGATGCCTAACATTTGAGGGATCTACCTTATAGAACACTGGTATCACATCCCTTCCATATCTCTCCTTACATTGGAGTATCTTTGTGAGTTCATCTAAGCACCAAGTGGAAGAAGCATAGTGTTGTGACAAAATGACCACATAAATGGCTGATTCTTCTATTGCTTTGCACAGTGCTGGAGAAATCTCTTGTCCTCTGCCAAGTCTATCATCTATGAATGTTTGAATACTTTGGCTACACAATTCTTTATGAAGATGACTGGTGAAGGTTTCACGAGTGTCATCTCCTCTAAAGCTGAGAAACACGTCATGGGTTGGACGAGTCATAATAGCAGCAGAAATTATTGCATTGCTAGCGTGAACATTCCAACTACTTTTTCTCTTGTATGTTGCTGTGTTGAAGCGGTGATATGAGCGGCGGTTGTTTGGTGAAATGGTGGATGTTACAAGGTGGTACGGTGGTGAAGATGAAGCGGATCGGAGTGAGGTGGTGTTTGTTTAGGTCCAAGTTGAAAGAGGAAGAACAAGATTGACTTTACTGTGCGTTTTTTCAAATGGTTGCATTGAAAATGGATCAGATTTTGGGATGGGAGGCGGCGGCTCTTTTGCTCCACTTGCTCGTCTTCTCATTCAACTTGTTATAATAAATGTCCAATATGCCCCTTATTTAAATGATCCAAAATTTTAGACAAAAATTAAATTAAATTAAACAAAAAAAAAAAAACTAAAACCGACTTCATATATTTTATAACGTGAAAACAAGGCCCAGACTATTGCGAGAGACTAATTAATGTTAAATAATTTCCATGTTGCCATTTTCAAGCCATCTTCTTCCTTGTTCCCAAATTGAATTTCAAAAAACGTAGGATTTCGTCATTGCTGTCTTCTTCCATGTTGTTGCTCCATCGTCTATCATAGGTTTCGCCGTCGTCTGCTACCTCGTCATCTCTCAGAGACATAGATCCAAGTAACAGTAATGGAAGCAACAATTCCTTTGATATTTCAAGTGTTCTCCAGTGTGGTTGTCGTCGGCCTACGAAGATGTGGGTCACAAATACAGAGCAAAACAAAAATAGGAAGTTTTGGAAGTGTCGTAATGTTGGAGTAAGTGGTTTCGTGAATTGTATGCCATTGAATTATATGTGTTTTATGACATTGAATTATATGCGTTGGTTGTTTGCAGACTATGAATTGTTGTGACTTGTTTTTATGGGATGATGAGCTTGCTATAGCCATGAATGAATGCACAAAGAGTGATATTAGCGAATGCAAGAAATATGGTGTGGCATTGGTCAAGTTGGAATTAACAGTAAAAAAGCTAGAAAAAGCCAAGAAGAAGGTTGTCATTATGCAGAAGAAGAACTTTTAGATGAAGCTTGCCTTATGGTTTAGTTGGATTTTGTTGGCAGTGGTGTGCAAGTTTATGTAACAAAAGTGTAGAATTAAGATTTTGTTATTTTGTTGTAAAAGCTGTCATGGATTTTGTTAAAAGTTGTCATGAATGAATGCACAATATGTTGTTTACAAGTTATGACATATGATGTTTTAAGATAACATGTATTTTGTTATAACTTTTGTAAAATTCAGATAAGTTCATTAATGCAATATGTTGTTTACAAGTTATGCCATATGATGTTTTAAGCTAGCATTGATTTTGTTATAAGATCTAATGGATTATTTTTTTATAAGCTATCATGGATTTTGTTATACATCTATGCAATATGATGCTGATAAATGTTGATAAATGTTGATATGAAGCCATAAGAATTGACAGAAGGCATAATAATGACAGACAGAATAATGCATTACATAGCATTGGGCATAAGCCTTTCACAAAATGTTGTAGACATTACATAAGGTCATAAGCCTTACTTTGGCCATTAGCATTACATATTAGCCTTACATTGGCCATAAGCAAAATGTAGTACACAAAAGATTAGACAATACATAAGGTCTGATGATATTTAAAACAGCTAAAAGTCATAAAGTCACAAAAGATTATACAAAAGATGAGACAATATATAAAGTCATAACATTCTATTTCCTAAGCTTCTTCTTTGCTCTTTGTGAACCTCTTCCTTGTTCTTCATCTATCAAAGACATAGGCTGGTCACTGTTCGATCCAGGCCTTGTGAGTGGTTTTGATTTTTTAAACCAGTTTATCTTGATTCTCTCACTATCTCACTAAACCAGTTTATCTTGGTTTTTTACAACTACATGACCTGTTGGAAATATCAACTATAAATTCATGAGTATTGAAAGATTGTGTGACCTGAAATTGTTTATTCATTGCCCAAGTAGGCAGCCAATGGGCACTCATAACAACCTCATTATCTAGTCTTTTCCTAGGAATGAGCATCACCTTGTGTGACCATTTTTCCAGTTTCAATGCAGAAGCGGAGCACCTATTCATTAAATATTTTCTAATCCATTCTAACATGGTCAGAATTGGTTTATCCCTAGCAGCTAATATTGTTGCATTGAAAGACTCATAAATGTTATTCATAAGAACATCACACTTTAGATAAAAACTGAAAGCATGCTTACACCAACTTTTGGGAGGAACTCCCATAAGCCAACTCCATGTCTTTGGGTCAACTTCCTTCAGCTCATTCATCTTGGTCAACCATCCTTGGTAGTATGTTGCTTTTGCAGCCCCCATCATCAAGTCTCTAATCAATGCTCTCCCACCAACTTTTTTTTTGAAGTTTGCATAGAGTTGCCTCAAGCATAACCTATATTCTACCCTATCATTCATCTCTTCAAAAATAGAAACTAGTCCCTGTAAAAACAAACTCAAATAAGTACATAAATTACTTGGAATTTCTACAAACAGGTATAGGTAAAACCACTAATCTTTTGTTGATTAGATATAAAAACATATCTCTTATCCAGCCCAATGTCTCCCATCAACAGATCAATAAACCATCTCCATGTCTTTTTTGTTTCTATTTCAACTACTCCAAATGCTAAAGGAAAATACTGGTCATTAGGATCCCTACCCACAACAATTAGCAGCTGACCCCCATATTTCGTTTTCAGATGACAACCATCTACCCTAACAAAGGGTCTGCAACCATTAGTGAATCCCTTTTTTCAACCATCAAAACAGAAATAAAAATCCCCAAACCTTAGTTGTATGGATGGATTTGGTCTGTTGACAGTAATACTCACAGTATTTCCATGATTAACTCTATGTAACTCAGCAACATACCTCCTTAAATTAGCATACTGCTTGTATGTGTCTCCCTCTAGAATCTTATTTGCTATGAGCTTTGCCTTCCATGCTCCAGCCACAGTTATGCCAACAGAAAAATTCTGCCTCATGTCTTGAATTATGTCAGTAATCCTAACACTCTCACATGTTTGCATCTTTTTAACCACAGCTTTAGCCACCCACCTTGAGCTTGCAGATCTATTATCTAGAACCTTAGCACATTTGTTTTTGTCAAATATTGTTTTTATAGAATAAGTGTGCTTGTGGCCCACTTTTGAACAAAGTATTAAAAAACCACATTTGGCCCTACATTCCACCATTACCCTGTAGCTCTCGTTTTTCACAAACTTTATTTCTCGAAACTCATCAAGACAATTGAATTCCATACCCCGCTCAAATTTAAAATTCTTATTGAAATGCTCCTTCTTAAACTTTACAAACTTTGGTACTTTCTCTTCATCTGATATATCAGGGTCTGAGCTATCCAACTCATCACTTACATATTCATCATCATCTTCCACTTTTTTCTTTTTTGAACCTCTCATGAAATTAGCCAAGGAATGTGTTTCCTTGATAGGTACACTAACATCAATGTCTTCAAATCCATCGAGCAACGCAGTGGCACGTTCATCCTCACTATCTCCTAACCCTTCTACTCCACCTTCATCACATCTATCCATCTTAACCATTTCATTCACACATCTGGGACTTACTACTGGCACTGAAGTATCTATTACATCATGCTCAACAAAGATGTCACCCTCAACCTCATTGGCACAAGAAAATGCAGCAAAATTGTAACAACCATCGTCTTTCTTGATCTGGAAATAGTTCGGATCAATTTCAATAACCTTAGTCCAAACCCTATATGTTCCTTGATTGAAACCCCACCCATTCAACATCTTCATAACGTTATCCATAGTAAACTTATCAACATGAATGTTACTTACTAATGTCGTCACACCTCCCCTGTAAATCATAACCCCATCATTCATGCAAACAAATTCCCCTCCATGATGGAAAACAACACTGAATAATTGATTATTCTGAAATTTTTAAAGAAAAAATGGATTAAGCCCTAACTTCCGTATACTATTTGTGACCTGGTAACACAAGAATAAAATAATCTAACCTTTCGAGCTTCAGAAACTTCTTCTTCTTCATGTATGTCCCGGTTCACTACCTTCGTCTTCTTTGACTGGCTTGACTTCGTCGTTTTCTTTGATTGGCTTGACTGCGTCGTTTTTTGTGACTCACTAGTCTGCATCATCTTCTTCTTCGTCTGGCTTGACTGCGTCGTCTTCCTTGACTGTGTCTTCTTCTTCTTCGTTTTCTTCGCCATTGCCAAGTTTCTTTTTTGTCTGCAAAGAAACCCTAGCTTTTCCAAGAGGTTAACTGGAAAATTTTAATTCCAACTATGGAAGCATACCTTATATAATCAGAGTTACGTGGCAATTATTTAACATTAATTAGTAAGGTCACTGACACGTGGGATAGAAACTGGTGGTATTAGGTAAAATTAGTGTTCAGGGTGTAAACTGTTGGAATCTTTATTTGGTAAGGTCTGCGCAACAATTTTTTTATGGGGGCTAAATCAAAACACGCTTATTTTATAACGTGAAAACAAGGCTCATACTATTGCGAGAGACCTCACGAATAGGAATGACCATGCAAGGATTTCACAGCTAGAGGTCCTCAAATATCAGAATGTATCATATCATAAGGGTGTAAAGCTCTATTTGTGCTAAATGTATAAGGAATTTTTCTTTGTCTAGCATAATGACACACATCACAAACATCTTTTTTATTAACAACAATGAAAGAATACATGGAATGTAGAGCTGTTAACCTAGATAAATGGCCTAACCTAAAGTGCTATAAGGCTCTATCAGGTAGGGAAACATTATTTGTGGTTGAAAAAGTATTAGTATGAGTATGTAAATGCTTATCTCCTAAAATTAGGTAATACAATCTATCCCTTTTTCCAACTGAATCAACCATATTTAATGATGTGTTGTTCTAAATAAAGCAACGTGAGCTAGAAAAGTTGACAATATAGTTTGAAAATTCATATAAATTTGAGACGGATAATATATTTAAAGAGAATACATGTATAAACAAAACATTTGATACAAAGAATTTAGGGGAAATTTGATAGTGTTCTTGCTAGAATAATTCTTTGAGTATGTTTAGGGATTCAGAGCTACAAGTTAGATTTCTTGAGCTCCAAACTAAGTGTCTTGCTTATCCCTCAGTCAGGAGTCCTATTTATAGAGGTACCAAAGACCTCATTAACTGCTGCCTATAACTGCCATGCCTCTTCATCAATCATAACTGAGAAGCCATTACTGTCTGTAACCTCTGTCGTTAGGCTTAAAGTGGCAGTTACGTCTTTAATGTGCTGACTTGGACGTAACCTCCTGGAGCCTGGCTAGATGAAACCTCCTGGTGCCGGGGTGTCAGCCCGATGAGAACCCCCTTTCCTTCTACCGACTTAGTCATCGGCCCGATGGGAGCCCCCTCGCCTTCTGCCGACTTAGTCTTTGGCCAAATACCTGGACTATGTAGTCAGAGTGCAGACATACCTCGGGTAATGGATTTTATATACATACAGATAGTGTCAGAATACTTGGCAACTAAGGATTGGCCATTAGGTACCATTAAGAACATTGATAGGATAGATAACATTATAATGTTGAAACCAGTGCAATGAACCACATATATGGTCATTGGCACCTGAATCAATGATCCAAGGACCAAGTTTATGAAGAGATGAAGGGAAGTGAACATTATCTTCTCATGAATGACCAGCAGTCGCTTGATTAAAAGGTGTCTTCCCTGTAACATTATTAAGGCCAAAATTCTGAGTTGGGTCCATTAGAACATTGAATTGGTCCTGAGTCATAGGTGAAGCACCATTCTTCATGTCATGAGAATTTGAAGTAGATTCATGGTCACCGTCTTCTGAAGTAGTATTATGTGCAGCATTGGAATATTGTTTTTTTGCATATGAGGTGGAACTCCATGTTTCTTGAAACAATTTTCAACTGTGTGATTAGTTTTAACACAAAATGTACACACACAAGCACCACCCTTGGAGGAATTAAACTTGGAATGAAATCGTTTAGAGTCAGCAGTATTAATCAATGCTTGAGAATCATCATTAAGGTTTGGGAATTGATTTTGCCTCTCATGTTGAATCACCATAGAAAAGATCTTATTCAGTGGAGGCAACAGATCGATTAATAAGATTTGATATTTAACCACAAAAAATTGATCATTTAATCTAGTTAAAAACCTAATGATGTGCAACAATTTGTGATTTGACCTAGTACTACACATAGCTTCACAGACATATTGAATACGACATGTACACATAGGTAAAGGCATGTATAGGTCAAGTTCTTCCCAAAGAATTTTTAGGTTAGAAAAAATTTAGTTATCAGTTTATTTTCTTGCTTCTTATTGCAGTTGAGAGATACGAATGAGATCACCTTGTGAGAATCGTTCTTTGATATTGTTCCACACATCCCCAACATTTTCCATGAAAACGATTGATTGTGCAATGGATTCTGAAACAAAATTCATGATCTAATTATGCACTAACATGTTGTAGCGACTCCAAGCTCGAAACAAAGGATCAAACACATAAACTAGAGGAAGAAGGTTGTAATCGTTGAACTCGAGCTTCTAACTTTCCGCCAAGAGCTCTTTTCATGGAACACTCCCATGAATGGTAGTTGGAACCAGTGAGCTTCAGAGAAACGGTTACAGAGCTGGGCCTGTCGCTTGGATGAACGAAATAAGGTGAATTGGGATCGAAAGTAGGATCAAGAGGTTGAATTCGCAATGGCACCATGTTGGATCAGAGAAGATCAGAAAAGGAACAACGAAAGATGGATCGAAATGGCGAATAATACCACATTGAAGTAGTTTCAGAAACTTATATTAAAGATAGAATCAAGAAAGTAATGAATGAGATAATATAAAAATCTCATTATTGGAAGAAGTTCACATCACAAAATGAGAGGGAAACTGTTATATACAAAATTCAAAAGAACTAGAAGGCGGGAAAGCTAGATATTGGTCTAACTAACTTGCTAACACTAATTAACCAATTAGTTAATACAAGTAACTAATCTTAACACACACTCCTCCTCGATAATTGTCCTTTACTTTTTGTTGTCTCTCTTTCCCTTTAATGTACATTTACTACAAAGTTTAACTCAAGAATCATAGGGTTACTGGACGGGGTGTAGCTATTAGGAAGATGGCACAAGATTATCGTGAGTATTTCAGAAAGATAGAAGAGGACGATGTTGATTATCTTGTTGATAGTTCCCACAACATGTAAATCTCTATTCTACCCTCATTTATTTCCTTCCGATTTTCTGTATGGTTGCAACTAACATACAAAATATCAGGTATTTGTTGAACCCTGACATAGAGGTTGTGATATGCTTTAGAGTCGAGTATAATACTGAGCAGTTGCTAGAAGCAATTTGTAAAGAGCTGAACAAAAACCCCTTTGATGCTTCCGCGTAGATATTTTGTGCTTTAATCAATACTACTTAAACACCAACATTTTTTAGCTGTTGCATAGCAAGAATCTTATTTTCCATTTTTAAAGGTCATGATTTTTTTTAAGGGAAGTCCATTCTTTCAATAAATTACTTATTAAATTTTCACTTCAAGAAGTTATATTTATAGTGAATTAGTGATATACTTATAATAAATATATTTACTAAACAACGTGGAAGAATACGCTTGAAGGAGTTTCAATACATTGAATATGTTCCATAATTTAACCAATGTTATGCTTAAAACATTGTACATTTGAAAATAAACGACCTTCAAATTAACAGACAAGCTAACTACTGCATACTCGAACAAGGAGAATTGTACATTCAATTTAAATGAGCAGAGTTAGAACTGTCAAAATTGGCTATTTAACCATAAACGGATCTGTCTATGCGAGTCTTGGACTTTTTAGGGTTAGGTCCAAAAAATTCATATTTAAAAGGGCTCTAGTTTTATTACTCAGGCCATGTTTGGACTGCGGGCTACTTGACCCTAAACAAGTCCATTTCTATAAAAAAAAATCTTTATTTTTGTAATAACCATACAACTACATACAATAATAATTGTATATATTAAATTTCATATCCAAAATTAAAATTTCTAAATAATTCATATAAGTTAACAATTAAAATGTAAAACAACACATTAACTTAATTCAAACTATCCAAAATACACCACAAATTATTCAATGTAGCACACATGGGCGATTTTATAGTACAACGAGCTCTACTTTGTTTGTATTCCTCTCAATCTAATATCCGATTTTTAGACAAAACTAAAGGCAAAATTAATAAAAACTGGGTGTAAAAATATGGTAAAATAACACACTTTATGACTATTTATATATTATGTCATATGTAACTTGCGGTTAAATTTTTTGCCCACACTTCTTAAAATTGTCGGCTCCTCCACTGGTAGCACACAAAATTAAATAACTTGTTTCAACAAGTTTTATGTTACACATATTCATGATAACACAAAATAACTGTGTTCCTTCCAATATAACACAAATTCAAATAGTCCTAACTCGATTCACGTCACTTGAGATTTCTTCAATGACATTCGCATGTTCAAATGTGTTGGGTGCTTCTCTACTTCCATCGTCTTGATTTAATGTTAATGTCATTATCAAATTTTACAAAACAAAGAAAAATAGTCATTAAAAAATATAACCAAGTTTATAACATGCAACACTATGATAATATTAAAAACATATATCGTCAAAACAATATAACCAACTTCGTGTGCACATGAGAGCTTGAACTAATTCCTCTTTCAGTGAACTTCTATACTTGTTTAAAACTCGAGAGCCAATATTAAAAGTAGATCCAGATGCCACTGTGGTTATTGGAATACTCAATATATCACAAGTCATTCTTGCAAGATTGAGACATCTATGACTCTTTCCTTTCCAATAAGCAAAGATATTAAAACCAACCGACGAAGGCAACCTTTGTTCATCTAAATAAGCATCAAACTCAGATTTTTCAATATTATTAGTTGCTTGACTTTCATGCTCTTCAAATTCCTACAAATTAAACATACAAAAAATGATTAAAAAAATTTAAAATTAAACCAATCAAAAGAAATAACAATAATAGTTTGCACTTACTTCACAAATATATATAGCAGAATTCGAACCTGAGACTTTGAGATGAGCACACTCTCAAGATTCCTTTCACAAATATATAATGAGGACGATGAAGATTCCTTTCCTCCTTCAAAAGTAGGTAGCACTTGTGAAAAGTTAGGAGGCTTAGAAAAACTCCCATATTTGACATATTTCACATAAAGCTCATTCAACCCACCCTTAATCTTTTTGCACTTGTCTTAACTAGTGTTCTTGTCAATTTTTGTATATGCAAAATTCAAAAGTTAACTTTTTTTGTTAGATCAAGAATAACACCAAAAGCCTGTGATGAGAGGCGATTTGTGTTCTTGAAGTGGAGAAATTAATGTTTCTTTCTGTGTTATGTTTACCAAATGGTTGAAACACAAATAACCACTTGCTATTTATTTACCAAAACTAATCTACACAGAAAGTAAAAAAGTTAACTAGCTTGACAATATCAATGTGGAAAAACCAATAATGCATATAGAAAAAAATAACACAATCACAACTTAACTACATAACTTGGAAAAAACTATGGTCGTTGTCATAATGTAAAAATTGTTATAATGCATAATAATTATACAACAACTTTGAACATTTCAAGGTTGCAACAGAAAAATTATTGGTGATGAGAAAATTTATTCACAAAAGAAAAACTTTCTTACTTGTAACAACTAGCGATGCATCTTTTTTTGTTTTTGTTTTCCTACTAAACTGAATTGTTGCGCAACATTGCTCGCATTTGGTTCTTGGATACAAACAGGGGGCGTATTCCATACTCTTTCACCCTGACGTTTAATTGATCATCAAAGGGCCTAAAATCATCACTTAGGATCTTAAAAGTGACTTTATGGGCATCAAAGAGACTGTTGCCAATTCTTGCCAAGTCAAAATGATGCTTCCATATACACGTGTGACCTTGGATGAAAAACCTATTTTGATACTCCCAATACAACTTGTCATGAAAAAAGCATGGCTTACCATCAGATATAAAGCTTAATCTGTATATAATGTTACAACCTCTTGTTCTTGTGTAATACACATCTTCACCTCCAAAAACAACACAGAGAGCAAAACCAATGAGCCTATTTTCACTGCACAAATATTCAAAATCATTTGAATATCCCTCGCAACGGTGAGGGAACCAATCCGGAACTCTACTCCGGGGAAAACAAAAGACTGCTGACGGATATGCATTATCAATAATCTTAACCAATGCTTTGTTTACGATATATCTCCAAGAAGATGTGTCCAACTCTTCACTGTTGGTGAGACAAAATTCGTAGATACCATAATTGGAATCAGACATGAGTTTGGACAATGAATTTGGCATCATTCTCTTAATGGATGTGCAATCAAATGCCAACAACTTATCTAGGCATTGTGGAAGGTTTGGAATACATTCAAGGCTTTTGCAATCACTTAAATCAAGTGATGTCAGACTTGAGAGATGAACCATACTCTCAGGAAGGTTCACAATATTGGTTCCTCGCAGTGAAATTTTAGTCAAGGATGATAATCGACCAATATCACTTGAGATTTCTGGAAAGGTCTTAAGCATTGAGCAACCAGAAAAATCGAGTTCCGTCAACTTCAATTTGAAAATGCTGCATGGAAAGGTTTCAAGTGATTCACAGTAAGCAAGATCTAAGTTGAGGAGTTTGCTGAGATTTCCAATGGAAGATGGAATTGTCTTAAGCTTTCTGCAACCATGCAGGCTCAATTCTTCAAGCCCGACCACACGATGAAATGATGAAGGTAACTCTTCCAACTTAAAACAACCACGGAGACTAAGTCTTGTTAGAAACTTCAAATTTAAAAGTTCAGCTGGTAGGCATGTTAGGGACTCACACTCCGAAAGATCTAAGCCATAAAGTCTTGGAAACATATCCGGATGCCCAATTCTATAGCCTCCCTCAAATTTTGACTTCATTACCGTTTCAACCACGTCTGTTGTACTGGTGATTAAAATTGTTTCAAGGTTGTAACAACCCTGAAGAGCAACTAATCCAGTTGAGCTTGATAGAATATTGCTACGAATACTTAAACTCTTGAGTGATGTGCAACCATCTAAACATAACCAGTTAAGTTTGTGGAGGGAGCTAGAGGAGTATACTTGTTCCAAACTTACACAACCATTGAGAAATATTTCTTCAATATTTGGAAACAAAGACAGGTCTGGTACTCTAATCATCTTCACAGAATGGCTAAGGCGAAGTCTCTTCAAATTTGGTAAAGTCTAGAAAAAAAGAAGAATAAATCATCAACTATGAATTTAAAATTATAGATATGATATCGATATGTAATATTTTTAAAATATATTTCTATCATCAAAGAATAAAGGCACACAATATAAAATTTGAAACAGAATACCTGATCTCTCTCCCAAAGTTGTTCAAGTTCGCTTAAATGCATATCAAGTGCAACAAGATTATCTGTGCAAAAGTCTTGCGGCAAAGATCTTTGGGGGAAACCATCCCAACCAAGAAAGTTTAAATTATCGGGAAAACTATTCAGAAATGTATGAAAGGTTACATTTAAGTAATAAGAATTATAGAATTTGATCATTCTGAGATTATGCATGTTTTTAAAAGTTTCAGCATGTAACTTAACTTTCTTTATTTTGCTTACGTCCAATAATATACTCTGGATTGCATCTGTTCCCTGTCCCTAAACACCAACAATAAGAATTACTAGATAAATAAACAGTAAAAGAGATTCCATGAAATATACTATTTTCTCCTGTCTTAAATATAAGCAAAAAAATTTGAATTAAAGAAAAAAAAATGTAGTTAGTTCAAAATTTGGAACAAATATATCAACTCACTTTAGTTAAACTTTATGTATATTTAAAGCAAGTAATTTTTAGGCATTTTGCAACATATGAAAAATAAAACTCATGTGAGATAGGAATGAGTTATCAAGTTAGATTTGAGGGGGATAACGAACATACCTTGTTCTTTTTTAAAACATCATATATATCATCAGGTTTGTGTAATCGACTACGTTTTTCCGGATTATTGACACTTTGTTGTCGAACAATTTCATGTCCCATTTCTTGTATTCGATCATGCATCCAAACTCTACCTTCTAAAATAGATATAAGACACCTATCTTGAAGAACATCCATTCCAATACGAGTAGAAAAACCATAACAATCTAATGTTTGAACTACACATTTTTCGGTTTCTCCTCTACAAAAACAAGCTATATCAAGAAATATATCTTTTTGTTCGTTGTCAAGTCCATCATAACTCAATTTCAGCACATTGAAAATTTTTGGCTCAGGATTCTTTTCAAGCTTTTGCAACTCACTTTTCCATGCTTCTTTTGCTCTACCCTGAAGAAATAAGCCCAAAACTTTAAGAGCTAAAGGAACTCCTTTAGCATAATTTAATACCTTTTCCGTTAAACTCACATAAGTTTCTATTGGTTCTTTTTGTTTGAACGCATTTAAACAGAAGAGTTGTAGAGAATCTTTATCATCCATCTCAACTATGTGGTATATTTCATCAACATTGACATTCTTAAGCACTTGTTTGTCTCTACTAGTCACAATGATTCTGCTTCCCTGGCCAAAATTACTACGTGTTCCAATTAAATCATCAAGTTGATCAGAATCTTTTACATCATCCAAAACAAGAAGAACATTTGTCCGTTTGAGCCTCGAATCAAATGAAAAATTGAACCTAGAGGAAGTAATGTCTTGTTGGCCTAGAATTTGTGATAAATATTTACTTTTTACATGGTCTGATCCATATAATTTTATTTCGTGTTGAACATTTTTAACTATGCTCCTAGAACTAAAATGAGTTGCTAGTTCTTCATAGATCGCACTTGCAATTTCAGTTTTCCCTATCCCTCCCATGCCCCATATTCCTATCATACGAACATTAGATGACTCAAGGTTCAATATGGTTTGGATTTCTTTTATATGCTTTGCAATTCCAATCTTTCCTTCACGACCATTTGAGACACAACTACTCAATTTTTTCAGAATATCTTTCGCAATCTCTTCAACAAGTTTGCTATCTGGTCTGGAAAATAATGCAAAAATTTAAAGCATTATTCTCATCTTCATAAAAACTAAATGAAAAGAAACTTGACTATGAATCCAAACACATGCATAAAACATTTTCAAAGCCAACCGATGTTAGGATGTAACAACAAAGACAACAAAAATTTAATAAGAAAGGAATTGGATATAACTTGAAGATAATTAATATACATTACATTATACATTACAAAATTATAATTTAATATTTTTTATATAATTTGTTAGAATAAAATTGATTTGTACCATTTCCCTAAAGTTTTTATAATAATAAAGTATTTAAAGAATCAGAGGAGCATGTAAATAAATGAGTGACCTGATTTTTTGTGAATCCCAGCCAGAGAGATTAGCTACTAGGGTTAGAGCAGCCTTCCATGCGTCCACTTTGTCGCCAAAACGTAGATGATGTTCAACAAAACCATCTGCATAACTTTGTCTTTGATGCCTAACATTTGATGGATCCACCTTGTAGAAAACAGGTATCACTTCCCTTCTATATTTCTCCTTACATTCGAGAATCTTTGTGAGTTCACCTAAGCACCAAGTGGAAGAAGCATAGTGTTGTGACAAAATAACCACATAGATAGCTGACTCTTCTATTGCTTTGCACAGTGCTGGAGAAATCTCTTCGCCTCTGCCTAATCTATTATCTATGAACGTTTCAATGTTTTGTCTACGTAATTCTGCATGAAGATGACTGGTGAAGTTGTCACGAGTGTCCTCTCCTCTAAAGCTTAGAAATACATCATACTTTGGATGGGACATAATAGCAGAAATTATTGGTTTTGTTTTGTGTCTCTTGCATTCTGGACTGAACATGAATAAATACATACTTGTTCATGAAACGTCCATGTACTTTCTATCCTGTTCTCTGCTTGACTTTACAAGGCTTGCCAGCCACTCTCTCATTATCTTCGAAAATGAGGCTCAATATTATTTTTTTTCCTCCTTTAACATAAAAACTCGTAGAATAGAAAAACGCTTTGCCGTTTGTTTTTTTAAGTAGTTCGTCAAAACTAGTACAATAAAATAAAGGTCATGTAATTGTTATTTTTAGAAGATTATAATATTTAATTATTTAATTATTAGAGAATCAATTATTTAAAATATTTTATATTGAAATATGATAAATAATTTACTATAATTATACAATTATTGAAGATAATATTTTACATAATGGTGATAAGACCATTATAAATTAAAGGCTTAAATACACTTTTGGTCCCCCTATATTAAATTTCCTAACTTTTTAGTCCTTTAAAAAAATCAGCTATTTAGTCCCCCAATTTTAAAAAACGTGATTTTTTCTAGTCTCTGTCCATATGGCAGATCTTTTAATGAGTTGGCGTCCCAGTCAGATGACACCTCATTAAAATTATATTCTTATTATTTTTTATTTTTCATTTAAAATTTTATTTTTTCAGAAAAATTTATCGATAGAATTTAAATGTGTTAAAATTGGGGTTTAGGGTTCATGTTGTTCGTGTAATTTCTGACCCCCTCTTCTCCAGCTCTTCTCGCTGCAATCTCGCTTCTGATCCCCTCTCCATTCAATCTCGTTTTTCATTCTTGTTCTGTAACTATGTCTCAATGCTCAAAAGCTACTAGTCTCGGAGACACGCGTTCATATTCCTTTCGAAGTGAATGCAAGTGTGGGCTTGAAGCTCCATTGATGACATCATGGACGGATTCCAACCCAGGTCGCCGTTTTTTGGGTATGGGATGTACAAGGTAGCATTTTGCTCCTTCCTGGTTTTGTTCCTTTTTTGGTCTGTCACTGGTTTTGTTCATTCATCTATTTTGTTTACAGGTACATGGTTATAAAGGGTATAGCCATTTTGTGTGGTATGATGACGAATTGTCTTCAAGAGCAAAGGACATTATCACCTCGCTACAGAAAAAGTTGGAGCAGGAAAGGGAAAAAGCATATGAGGCTAATACAAAAATAGCAGAACTGAAGATGAAGTTGCATTCCATGAATCTTATGATGAAATTTTATGTGTCTATAACATTTGTTTTGGCAGTAGGTTTAGTATTGTCAAGTGTAATGAAGTAGTGTCATTGGCTGTTGTAAAATTATAGTTCTAGTTTGAAGTTAAATGTAATGCAGTAATGTTAATGACCGATGGTAATTCTAATCAAATGTAATGAAATTCTATTTTGAAGTTAAATGTAATGCAAATGGTTTGTTGTTCAATTTGTTATGGTTATAGTTGAACTTTGTTATAACAGCAAATTGACTTATATGCACCAATACTTGAATTTATAACAGCAAATTGACTTGTATGCAAATGGTTTGTTGTTCAATTTGTTATGGTTATAGTTGAACTTTGTTATAACAACAAATTGACTTATATGCACCAGTACTTGAATTTATAACAGAAAATTGACTTATATGCAGATGGTTTGTTGTTCAATTTGTTATGGTTATAGTTGAACTTTGTTATAACAGCAAATTGACTTCTATGCACCCAAATTTATCAGTACTTGAATTTATCAGTACCATTTGAACTTTCTTGAACTATGTTATATCAGTACTTGAATTTATCAGTACTTGAATTTATTAGTACCATTATCAGTACCATTTGAACTTTGTTGAACTTCATTATCAGTAGTTGAAGTTATATGCATTAGTTCAAAACAACAAACTGCATTATATATTCAATAGTTTTTACATACACAATATCATTAGCATAATCATGACAAGACAACAAATTGTTCATGACTTTTACATACACATCAAATTAGTTGATACCAAAATAACATTACATAAGTTTATGACAAGACAACAAATTGTTCATGACTTTTACAAAAAATACACATGTACTACAACTACTCTTGAGTTGGCTATGTAATTGGTGGACCCTGAGATGATGTGCCAATTTCTGTAGCTTTGTTGCCCTTGGCCTTTGTAGCAGTCTTCTCCTTGGCCTTTGTAGCAGTCTTGGCTTTTTTGTTCTCACCAACAGGTATGGATCTATCTGCAGCTCTTTTCCCTTTGCAGTTTCTCTTGTTATGACCAAGGGCTCCACATTTTTTGCATGTAACTATTGCTAAAGTCCTTTGCAGCAATGTGGGTTACTTGGTTCATCATTTGATTTGTTCCTCATCTTTTTGGGGCGTCCAATTGCTCTTCTCATCAATGGTGGGTTGATTTTCATTTGCCCAACTACAACAGGCCACAACCGTGGTCCATTAGTTGGGTAGATTATATTGGCATAGCATTGTAGAAACATAGATTTCCTGCACATACATTTCCAACAGCAGTCAGTTATAAATTTCCTGCAACATAATAAACAACAGTAGCACCCAGTAACAGCAATAAACTTGTAAAATTCATCAACATAATCTTCAGGTGCTTTCTTGATTCGCCACAGACAAGATATAACATGAATACAAGGAATACCAGTCAACATCCACTTCCTACATGAGCAAGTACCTTCTTTGAGATTGACACAGAAAGTTTCTTTCCCATTTGTTACTCCAAAGATTTCCATATCATCACCATGCCATGTTAGAGCATATATCTCCGTGGTATTCGCATCATTTTCTTTTGAGATGTAATCCTTTTAGTTAGGTAATGCTTAATTCCCTCCAACAAAGTAATTATTGGTTTGTCTCTATGTTCTAATACATCTCTGTTAAATGCCTCACACATATTGTTCACTTGAAGATCACACTTAACATGTGTATTAAAATGTGATCTTGACCAAAATCTAGCAGGCACATCCATAATATCTTTATAAGCGACAAATTCTTTTTCTTTTAGCCTAAGCATTTCTTTCTCCCATTCTGGCATGGTAGTATCCCTAGCTGCACTCCAAAGCATCTCTTTCAAAACCACCCAGACCACTTCTTCTTCCAATTTCCATATAAGTGCTTTACACATAGCCTTTGCTCAACATGTTCACTTACACCTTGAACAGCTGGAACAAGTCCCTGATAACATACACGCAATAATACATCAACTTAACAAAATAATTACAACTAAAACAGTTAACATGATAATAACAATTACCTTTTGCTGATCTGAAATGAAGGCATATGGTATATTGTTAACTGACTTCAAGTCTTCAATGAGAAGTTTTATGAACCACTCCCAAGAATCCTTAGTCTCAGCTTCTACAACAGCATATGCGATTGGAAATATTTGGTTATTTCCATCACCTTGTTTGCCATCAATTGTCCCCCATAGTCACCTTTCAAAAAGCATGCATCCAACCCTATTAATGGTCTACATGTCTTGGCAAATCCAACTTTACATGCATGTAGACACACATAGATTATTTCAAAAATAGGGCCATTTGTTGAATCGGAACACTTTAAGGTAACATTGCTGTTAGGGCTGGAATTCAGTAGTTCTTGTGCATAACTCCTCAGATGTATGAATTGATCCCTCCCAGCACCATGTAACAATTCAACTGCCTTTCTCTTAGCTCTGTATGCTTGATTAGAGGACAGTTTCACACCCCATCTTTCAATTGCAAAAGCTATTAACCCAACTGATTTTTATGCTTGGAGTGTGTCTAAGTATGTGTGCAAATTGCTTGGCCAACCATCTTGTCTTGGCTTGTCTATTGTTTGCAGACCTAGCACAAGTATGCTCATCAAACAAACTTGAAATTTGCCAATACTGATTTCCAACTCTCTTGCTAAACCTCATGTGAAATTTACAGCCCTCTTGACAATTTACCACCATCCTTTTTCCATCATTCTTACTGAAATACACATTTTTGTTGTTAACCATTGCATACTCTTTGACAGCATCCTTAATCACATCCTTGTTGTTAAAGATCATGCCTATTTGGAACTTCAATGTTTCACTACTTTGGAAATTTGGAAAATGCTCATAATCCTCCTCATCTTCACTAGCAGGTGGAGTGTATAGCTGATTTGAATCCTCATCTATTACTTGATCATTTGGAACTTATAATGTCTCAGTAGGTAAGATTGTAGTCCAGTCCAAGTCTATAGAATCATCATCAGAATCACCAACAATCTCAACATCTTCAGAATCCCCCTCTATCTCAACATCTTCAGAATCCCCTTTTGTCTCAACATCATCAGCATCAGCATGTGCAACACCCTCAGCAACATTATTTATCTCAACATCACCAGCATTAGCATGTGCAACACCCTCAGCAACATTATTTGTCTCAACATCATCAGCATCAGCATGTGCAACACCCTCAGCAACATTATCTACTTCAACATCATCATGTGCAACACCCTCAGCTACATTATCTACTTCAACATCATCAGCATATGCAACACCCTCAACAACATTATCTACTTCAACATCATCATTATCAAAAATAGGTCCATCATGTCCCAACTCTGATTCATCTACTATGTTAGGGACATCAACACCATGCTCAACATATACATCAACCAACTCAAACCCCTCTACATCTTTTGCAAACTTTAGTACATCCTTAGCATTTTCTATAGCTGTAAGACCCCTAGCAAAGTTATACCTTGGATTTACATACCAAATGCACTTCATACTTGTGTACCCCACTAAATGAATCAATTTTTCTAGTTCTATGTAAGACATGTAATCAACATCCCATGCCCAACTCAATTCTGTTACATCCCCATCCAGATACCATTTCACAGGAGTGTGCACAAGTGTTCCCCGATGGTGAATCCTAAGCCTAACTTTTTGTTCAATAGCTGGCCTATATAAGACAAATTTTAGGGTTAGGGTTTCCATTAAACAATTGGGACCACAAATTGGGTTAGGGTTTAGATTAAAGAAATAGCAATTGGGACCACATACAAGATAGAAATCAGAAATACATACCTGAAGCAGAAGCTAGCATCTTCGCGCGCCTTGGAAGATGGTGGTGCTTGATACATTCCCAGTTTTCCGCTTGAATCTCCACTGAAATCGTGAGACAGAATATCAATGAGCGTAGGTAAGGATACGAAAATGGAAAGTGAAGAAACTGAAAGTGGAAGGTGAAGAAACTGAAAGATTGAATGGAGAGGGGAACGGAAGCAAGATTGCAGCAAGTTTCAATGGCAAAGAAGAAGAGAGTTCAATGAAAAAGTCACAAAAATTAAATTAAATTTTTATGAAAATATAAAATTTTAAATGGAAAATAAAAAATAATAAGAATATAATTTTAAGGAGGTGTCATCTGACTGAGATGCCAACTCATTAAAAAATTGCCATATGGACAGGGACTAGCAAAAAATCACGTTTTTTAAAATTGGAGGACTGAATAGTTGGTTTTTTTTAAAGGGGACTAAAAAGTTAGAAAATTTAATATAGGGAGACCAAAAGTGCATTTAAGACTAAATTAAATAATATAAAATTGCAAAGTGATTTTGAAATACGACACACTATAATAATAAATAATTTATTACGATTGTTAAAAAAAAAACGTTTAAAATTTGGAGTTTTCTTTTTTAAAAATTTAAAATTGATTATACTCTCTACAATTAAAATTCTCATATGTGGAAAAATTAAACTGATCATAAGTTCGAGTATAGGGTCAACAAATTTGTAATTATTTATTATTAAAATTATATCTTCATTTTTATTTTGTGTAAATTGTTTTTGTAAATTTTTTATAATAATTTGATCCTTCTCGATGACTTCTACATTATTTTTCTTATATTTTGAACATTTACAATTTTGTGAGAATTGTATTTATACTTACACTTCATCATTTTGTACTACTAAAAAATAATTGTATCCACAATTAGTAATTTTACTCTAATAAAAAGAATAATAGTGCACACGTAGTAAAAACCAATCTCTGATGTAATTTTAACTTATTTTTAAATTAAAAACAAACCGCATATCCTCCCCTGTTAGAATTACAATTGTGGTAAAATGTTACACATATCACGGGTTTGAGTCACAATGTCGAAAAATTAATATCGTATTTAATTTATAAGTGACACATTCCTTTTATTTTATTTTTAAATTTATTAAAATAAATTAAAGTATATAGGATTTTCTCTCTGTTAGGATGTTTTAATCGATAGAATTTTTTATTTTATTTAAATTATAACGTGTCCATGATTGATGAGAAATAAGAACGTGGTCAGGGTCACAGGCTGTGGCGAGGGCCACATTATAGAAAGCTGGAGAATGTGGCAAATAAAAGTTGTGGCGAGGGCCACAACTTCAGAATTTGGACTTTTTTTCTCTTTTGCTCCTTTCTTGCATTCTTTTTTGTTTCTTCGCCATTTCTCGTTCTTTTTTTTGCATGTGAACTCTGTGTTAGAATGTACCTGAAATAGAATAGCAATATCGGTATAACAAGACATAAATAAATGAAAACGGTATTAAAATGCATGCGAGTCAAGTTGAATATACAATATAATTTCGCGTTATCAACTCCCAAGAACAATTCTTGAGGAAAGTACTAGGTAACTTCATTATGCTAAACCTCTATAAATTTCTCGTGTTATCTCTCTTCCATTAACCTTTTTCCAATTAATTTTCATTCTTTAAATTTTTTCTGCATACTTAAATGTTTTTTGATAAAATGTTTTAGAACTTTGAATTCAAAATTGATTTTTTTTAAAATCAACAATTTTCAAACCTTCACAATCCACCCGACACTATGTATGAAGTCACATGCTCAACAATTTTAAGTACAATGAAACCTTATCTCGTGTGATCACATGCTTATAATAACAAGGATTGGGCAAGTGAAATAATTTATCGAATATTGTTACTCGTTTGTGTACTTTATGTCCAAAGCTTTCGTGCACGATCAATTGTACATATTGCACAAAATACACTTCAAATCGATTTGTCGTTCTCATGCTACTCCCTTCGGTACCAAACTCCGAAGGCTTTCCTTAGGCCAATATCTTTTCTTGAATGTCTTGCCCAAAAAATCCCAAATCAATCAACGATCTTAGAGGACAAACCCGCGGTTTTTCCGAATAAAATCCTCTACAAAACTCAACCCAATATTCTCTGCTACACAAGACCCTAATTGGACATTATCAAACCTCACCTAGATGGCGCCATGACAAAAGATGATTATGTGTGATATATCAGTGTGTATGCATAGGTTGAAGGTGAAGAGCAAATGCAATGTATTTATAGTTTCATCAAGTTCGAATGATGCATGAATGTTTTCTTTATAGATGTGGAAGTTTAGATGCAAATAGGTAATTTTCAGAATTAAAAATAATTGAAAAATTGACTCAATCAAATAGTATATGCTTCGAACGGTACTCGAAACGAAGTTACGGTTTAAAAGATATAAATTTTTAAAGTTATATTTGCCTCTAAGACATAATGGGAAACGCCATAAGGCTAATGGAAAACACCATAAGACTTAGACATAATGGCAATCGCCAAAAGGCTAATGGAGAACGCAATTAGTATACCTTTCCTTATTCCTGCGCAGACAGTATTGTTTTAATGCGATTTTCTTCACCCAAATCACATTTTCACCCAAATAAGTTGCGATTTTCATAGTTTATCATTCATGTAACACATCTACATAATCACAAGCATTATAACCCAAACATACATCAAACACGTGAATTCCCAATCAAAACCTAAGTGATTCAAAACATGGAAATTAGTGGAATTTATTCTAATACAAGTTACACCCCATCATACATTATTATACAATCCCAATAACCAAGCAAAACCTCACCTTTACCTTGTTCTAGGTTGATTCCAATGACTTTTACGTTCTTGCTCTTTTCTCCTCTGTCTCGCTCTTCTCTTCTTTTCTCGTGAAATTCTTTCTCTTCTCTTTTGTCATTCCTCTTACTAACTCTATTTTCTCTTTCTATTAAACCCTTACAAAATACAAACTCTAGTAATCGCTATTGGGCTTACTAACATACACTCCCACATTTACTCATCACATTATCACCAAATAGGCCCAATTACTTATTATGCTACTATTTTCTACAATTCTCGCTAATTAAAACATTCTTTCACTAACCGACATTATTAATAATTATAATTCTTCTATTCGATATGCTTAACCCGACTAACCCAACACATAACACATATCGAATAACTCAAATAAAACTACTTACACACGGAATCACACAAATAATTAATTGATATATTATATATAACTAATTACTAAAATTGGGGTTTACAATGTCATAAGCCTTGTGAGGCTTGGACATGACATGAGCCAAATGTAAGTCATCTAAGTTTTTTTTAGATCAATATGTTTCAGGCATGTTTGTGAACAATTAAGGAAGAAGCTAGATGATCAAATTCAAACCATGGTGCTAATAAGTTATCATTTGAATGGTGTATACAAGTTGTATTGCCCAAATAATGATAAACTAGTTATCATTAGAGATGTTCTAGTGGACAAAGTAAAGGATGGGATTGGAGTCATGGTACTAATGTGCCCTTCTCCCCACAGTCGTACCAAGTCACACACGCACCTCCCTTGCACTCAAAAGTTTTGTGACCTGGCTTACCACACTTGAAATATTTCAGTTTAGTACTTATGCACTATGGAGCACAATGTCCTTCGACACCACACAAAAACACTTAACCGGAGCAGGAGCTCCTCGCGCACTCGACTTCTTATCATAACCATATTTTTGTTTTACCTTATCAACAGGATTCACATATGTCTTCCCTCTGAATCGACCCTTTTCTTTCTTCTCATTCAAAATCTTGTAGTGATTATACCGAGCTCTACTATCTTTATCATAGATCACACTCTTGTTAACTAGCTCAGAAAATCGTTTAATCTACTGGTAACCTATGGCTTGCTTGATCTCATGCCTTAAACCACTCACAAACTTAACGCATTTAGATCTCTTAGCATTAACAGTGTTATAATGAGGATAGAACTTAATCAACTCTTCAAAACTTGCAGCATACTCTGCCACAGTTGAATTACCAAGCTTCGACTCAAGAAACTCAATTTCCTTCTTCCTACGCACATCTTCTAGAAAATACTTCTTCAGAAATGCCTCTCTGAAAACAGCCCAATTAACATCAGTTTCCTCTTCTTCAAACCTCTGACTAGTGTTACCCCACCAGTCCTCGACTTCCTTTTCAAGCATATAGGTGCCAAATTTCACCTTATGTGCATCTGAATAGTTCATGACTCGAAAGATCTTACCAATCACTTATAGCCATACATGTGCCTTGTCAGGTTAATGTGCTCTTTCGAAATCAGAATATTGTTCCTCTGGAACTTCCTCGATGCATGGAACTCATCATCATTATTGTTCTCATCATTCACATTGACTGTTGCTGCCCAATTGCTCCATCCAGCATTATGTTCACAGTGATTTCTGGTGAAACAACCGCTAGTCCTCCAAACTATCGAATAAGCTTTATGATTGTTATTCAATTCCTCTGGTAACTTGCAGGATCGACTAGATTGATCCTATGGGGTATTGGTCGTTTGGATATATTTAATAACTAAACTAGTATTCATGTTTAAGACTTATATTTAGAGTGTTTTATGTATGTCCAATGTATTCCGATTGCAGTGTTAAATAACTTGATGCCATGATTAAATAAAGAAACATAATATTGACTTGAATGAGTAAATGAATAAGGGTTCAGTTTGCAAAGAAATGTGTAAATGCAGGAATACGTAAATGACTTTTAAATGTAAAAGACTTTTTAAAGTAAAAGCATGAATATAAAAGCATGAAATGTAAAAGACATGAATGTAAAAGATTTCTGAAATGTAAAAGACTTCGAAATAGAAGAAAAACGTTTAAATGCAGAAAAAAGTTAAATGACTTTGAATGTAAAGAATTTAAAAGACATTGATGCAAAGATAAAGGATAAACTGGAAAGATAAAGATGTTTTACTGAATAATAAAGATTTTGGTGCAATCATACGTATATCGTTCGAGCATTCGTTTCCCTAGCCATGTGGTATTTTGAATGTTTACTGAATTTTGTACAATAGATTTGACACACGAAATCCTAACACTAAGACTTCTATTTATACTAATTCGACCATAACGGTCTGACTTATGAGATCTTGCCACGTCGTAACATGCGAACATCGCGCTTCTTGCTTCCACGCGTCTTCGAACCGTCTCCAGCGCATATATCCTAACTTCCAATTATCCCGCTCGCGTTTGAATTTCAAATGCTGTGGCTATCTTCGTTTCGAACTCACCTCACAGACGCAACTTTATTACTACTTCGAAGCTTCTTTTACATATATCATTATAATTGCCATTTGAAGCTCCGAGCTTCAGTATGTCCATTCGAAAAGCCATTTCTCCCATTCCGAACCATGACATTAACTTTGTTCCAACGAACACTAACATCATTTCATTTCGAATTTGAGATTTCTACTTCGAACCATACGTATCAAAATCTTCAGCTAACACATTGCCAAAGCTTCAGCGATAACGTCATCACCCTTTCCTCCAACCATTGTTCTGAGAATTTCAAGCAACAAATTCTTGTTAAAATAAACAATACCGATAATTTCATATGCACATATCAAATATAGACGAGAATAAATACATTAACCACTTGTTCAACTGACCAACTATGCTCTGATACCACTAATGTAACCCCATGGAATAATACGTCATAAATCAGAGTAAATATAACATGCATATCAATTAAGGATATCACACATACTTCAAATCACAAACACATGTCATGCTCAATAACAATTAATTAAAATTCATGTTTTCATACACTTTTTCATAACATGTTGCAATGAAATCACTTTCATTCAAAGAACATAATGAATGAATCTCAAAAATAATTCATTCATTGGAATAACTTAGGCATATACGCCAATTCACCACATAACTTGAATATCATAACAAAATGAATTAGAGTATACGATATATCTCTCAAAACATTAATTGAAACGTTCATGTTCCCCGTGTTACATCATTAGAGCATGACTCAAATCCACAATACAACAATAAAATAAAGATAGGTTCTTCAGCTTCACTCTTGCTAAAGCAAGTCTATTGTTCAGTACCTGAGTGATGTCGTATAAAACATCATTCCAACAAAAGGGTGAGAACTCACAAAATTATCAAAATCATATCACAATATATAATACATAGCATTCATGTATGAAATACACATTCTCACACTTCATACGCTTTATATACATAACATCACCTAATTTATCATACAATTCACAAGTATTTAGCACAATTCACAACTCCACAAATACAAACATTTCTCGTGGTTCACATAAATCGGTTCATTCTCTAAACCGACAACACACCAAAACCCGTTTTCTAAACTTTCAAACCCCATTCTAGGTTTGGTACAAGTCACTAGCTCCCACTGAACTAACAAGCATTTCCTCTTGATACAAATGGTGCATGTGCAATTACAACAACCGTATGCAATTAAGACCATTCTCTAATCTTAACATCCATGCATATATTCAATAATTCATCACACTTGAATTACCAAACATTTGTACATACATACACATACACACGAATTATTCATATACAATTCATATTCATAGTATCCATGCACCAAAACATACTCATAACACATAATTAAACAATGTACAAAACATCGTTACAATCCAACACAAATAACCAATACACATAACACATATACTGTAAGTATGAAATGCGCCTAAGCGTGAATTAGGTGTTTAAAAAATCTATCGATTTTTTATGAATACTTGATGCAATATTTTTGGTTTGGTGAATGAAAGTATGTGAGGATTCTTTCTTTTCTGATTAAGATATTTATGAAAGAGGTAAGTGCTGAAAAGTAAAGAACACAAGGATATATCCTGGTTCCTCTCACAGATCGAGAGTACTTCAATCCCCTTACAACATGCAAGAGATTTCACTATAGTTAGAATGATTGTACAACCTATTCACACCAATGGTGAAGCCTACTATCTAACCTATAGGGAGACCAAAGGTTCTTAACACCTTTAAGGTCTAACAATACTAAGTGCAAGAAGAACAATCCTCTTCAATGCACAACTTGCTTCCAACAATCCTGGACAGCAAGAATACAATAAGTGTGTTTGAATTTTTACAAGAGATTTGAAGTTGTAGCACAATATATCAATCTTGGATTGATCTTCTTCTTCAAGAAAAACAATTCTCAATAATGGATGCAAGTGTTCACAATGATAGTATGAAACTTAGAATAATTTTTTAATGAAAAATAAGTATGGAAAGTCTCACAAATTTTTTGATGTAGAACACTTGAGAATATTTGAAAATTAGAGAGTTTTTGAATGTAGAATTGTTAATTGAAGAAGGTGAATTAATTCTGAAAATTCTGCAGTATTTATATGTTCTAAAACACCTTTACAAACATGCATAATCATATGAAAAGATGTCATGCTTCAATGTAAAGATTCCATGAAAAATCTGTTTGAAAAACAAAATTATTTTTGCCACTGGTTCAGTGGTAACCGGTTCCCACCTGGGAGAACCCGGTTCCTACTGAACCAACGTTAAAAAAATTTGAAAATTTACAAAGGGGAACCGGTTCCCTGATAGGAGAACCCGGGTTCCCCATACAAAAATCAGGGGCGTGGAAATTCTGAAAGTTGGGTAACCGGTTCCCAGTGCAATTTTTTCCAAAAATTGTTTTTCAAACATGTTCAAACTTGATTTTGATATGTAAAATATTTTTAGCATTTTTATGGCATGCATGAATCATTATGTGAACACTTGTATGCATATAGAGAGATTGAATGCATAACCTTTTGACATTTTATTTTTTATTCACAAAGATTCTTCAAGACTTGATTATGATGATTTGATCCATTTCTTTTTGCAATCAAAATCTTCATTGTAAACTTGTCTTCATCAAAACACTTTAGGAGGCAAGCTTGGTTTTACATCTTGATTTCACATATACATGTCATTTTACATAACCACACAATGGTTAAATCACTTACTTCAAACAAAACTATTTTTATTGAAAATATTATCACGCTAGCTTTCTAACACTTTGAATGGTATTGGAAACAAAGTTACAGTTCAAAATATATGAATTTTTAAAGTTACATCTGCCTTTGAGACATAATGGAAAACTCCATAAGGCTAATGGCGAACGACATAAGACTGAGATATAATGGAAAATGCCATAAGGATAATAGAGAATGCCATTAGTATACAATGTCATGTTCCTACACAAACAACATTGTTTAAATGTGTTTTTTTCACCCAAATAAGTTGTGATTTTCATAGTATATCACTCATGTAACACAACTACATGACCACAAGCATTACAACCCAATCATACACCAAACACATGAATTCCAAATCAAAACATAAGTGATTCAAAACATGGAAATTAGTGAATTTGATTCTAATACATGTTATTATCCATCATAAATTATCATACAATCCCAATAACCAAGCAAAACCACACCCTTACCTTGTTCTAGGTTGATTCCAATGACTTTTGTGTTCTTGCCCTTTTCTCCTCTTTCTCGCTCTTCTATTCTTTTCTCATGAAAATTTCTCTTATCTTTTGCTATTCCTCTTACTAACTCTATTTTCTCTTTCTATTAAACCCTTACAAAATACAAACTCTAGTAACCACTATGGGGCTTACTAACACACCCTCCCCCATATTTACTCATCACATTATCACGAAATAATCCTAATTACTTATTATGCTACTATTTTCTGCAATTCTCGCTAATTAAAACATATTTTCACTAACCGACATTATTATTAATTACAATTCTACGATTTGACATGCTTAATCAGACAAACCCATCACATGGTACACATCGAAAAACTCAAATAAAATCACTTACGCACGAAATCGCACAAATAATTAATTAACATAATATATATAACTAATTACTAAATTCGGGGTGTTACAATGTCCAACAAAGAGGATAGTACAGAAGACACATTATGAGGCTTGGACATGACATAAGCCAAATGTAAGTCATCTTAGAGTTTTTAGATCAATATTTTTCAGGCATGTTCCTGAACCAAAATAATGAAGAAGCTTGATGATCAAAGTCAAACCATGGTGCTAATAGGTTATCATTTGAATGGTGCATACAAGTTGTATTCTCCAAACAATGATAAACTAGTTATCATTAGAGATATTCTAGTGGACGAAAGCAATTGGTGGGATTGGAGTCATGAGTTTATTCGATATGAGTCAAATACAATCATAACTTTGTTTGAAGAATACCAACAAACTGAAGTTACAACAAGGCGAAATGGAGAACCACCTGAGCAGAACGATAGAATATTGACTAAAGTAAGAATCAAGCCTACAAGACTAGTTGGATATGAGATATTTCCATATCAAGCATTTGATGCAAATGGTGACTTAATAGAATAAGTGATTATGATGATGGATGAAGCAGAACCAATTAATTTGGATCAACCGCTGAATAATTTAAATTAGTTGGCAGCCATAAAGGAAGAACTCAAGGCAATAAAGAAGAATAAAACCTTGGAGCTTGTCGAAAGAGCTAACAAAAGGCCAATTGATGTGAATTGGTTTTACAAGTTAAAACGAAGGCCAAATGGTGAAATTGCCAAGCATAAACTTGGTATTGATTTCAACAAAGTTTACGCACCTGTTGTAAGTTTGGGGATAATCCTAATTGTGGCGTCGACTGCAATATAAAGAGGGTGGAAGATACATTAGTTGGATGTAAATTCAAAATTTCTTCATGAACCATTGGAAGAAGAGGTTTATGCCACTCAACCACCATGATACGAAATTAAAAGGCAGGAGTCGAAGGCGTATACATTGAGGAAGGCTCTATATGGTTTGAATCAAGCTTTGAGAGCTTGGAATAAGAGAATAAATAACTTCCTGATCAAAGCAGGTTTCATAAAGTGTGTCTCTGAACATGTAATATATATCAATAATGCATACATGGTCAATCAAATCATTATATGCTTGTATGTGGATAATTTTCGAACATATGGGAATATAAAGCAGAAATACGAATAGATACGAATAGTCTAGTCGAAGTTGATCAAGGAGTATGAAATGTCCGACCTTGAGAAATTGTCATATTTCTTAGGGATGGAGTTCAAAGACACATGTGAATGAGTGTTCTTGCACAAGAAGAAGTATGCTCAAGATATCTTGAAAATGTTCAAGATGAGCAATTGTAATACAACAACCACTCCATTGGAGACATGAGCAAAGTTAAGGAATGATACAAATGATGAGTTTGTAAGTGCAAGACTGTAAAAACACATCATTGGGTCTTTGAGGTATCCTTCCAGTTCCATACCAGATATCTGTCAAAGTATCAGATTGTTGAGCAAATTCATGGAGAAACCCCACAAATGTCATCTCATATTAGTTAAGAGGGTGATGAGAAGCATAAAGGGTACGATTGATCATGATGTGCCGATGCAAAGACAAACAAAGACCAACATAAATGCATAAATGTATGGTTACACTGATTTATATTTCAATGGATATCAAGACGAGAAGAAGAATACTTCAGGCTACATATTCATGATCGAATGCACTTTAATCTATTGGAGCCAAGGAAGCAAAACATTGTAGCTTTGATATCATGTGAAGTTGAGTACGCGACTGCATCGTATGAAGCATGTCAAGCAGTATGGATAAAGATGCTGCTAGAAGAGCTCAAGATCATGGAACCTAAGAAAATGAATTTGTTTGTAGAGAACGAGTCAGCTATTGACGTAGTCAATCATCCAATTGTCATGGTCGAAGTAAGCACATAGAGAGGAGATACTATTTCCTTAAGGATCAAGTAAATAAATGGAAGTTTGAATTCGAGCATTACAATACAAAATGAAAACTAGTTGATATACTCACCTAACCCAGAAGAAAGCCAAACTTGATGACTAAAAATCCTAATTATTTAAACATGTACCTATTTCGAATAATCTACAAGTTTAAAATATATAATTCCAAAACGCACGGAAGATTTTTTAGAAAATTACTAGTTTAAAGTAGCGTTCAAATATTGATGGCAACAATAGATGATTATTGTTTCAGATGCAGCCCAATACATAACCAATATTTAAGATACACACTTGTTAATTCAAGAACTTCACAATAAATACTAATTCGAGTATTGTTATTATTCTAATTGAAAACAGGAAATACAACGGCTTACTGACAGTAAAACCCGAATCCAATTCAAACAACAAACACACAACAAAAACACTACAAACTTCAAACCAATCCTCACGCGCCAGCATTCAAAATAGAAAACTGAGATCCGATTCCATCGTGAACAGATGAACCGGTTCTGAGCCGGGCCTGATCCAGCTTATAACTACAATGATTCCTGACGGCCCACAGCTGATACGGACTAGTATCCGTCGCGAGCCACTGCTCAACCTCGAACTGCTCCTGCGAACACGATCCGTGGGGCCCAGTACTAGTAACCTCCACGTAGTTACAGTACCAACCGTGATGTGCTCCGTCACCGTCAGACGTCACGTTAACGGCACAAACGGGTCCGTCTAAGCAAGGTCCTCTTCCGCTGAAGATATCAAGGTTACCGCGTTCGAAGTAATTATAACCCGAACCCATTAACCCGCCCCATGGAACGAGGTTCTTGATGTAGATGTAGTAACCGTATTTGTCGTAGAGTTTGATTCCGATCCTTGAGTCGGTTCCTCCTTTTAAAATTGAACCGGTTCGAACGTAGACTGTGTAGACGCAGTCTTCGTTGGAGTCCTGTATGAAATGAGAGATGAATTGTTAGTATTGATGATTTGAAAATGAAGATCGGGAAAGAGAGAAAGGGAGGGTGATTCTTACGGATCTGACGGTGGTGGTGGAGGAGAGGGAGAAGAGAAAGAGAATAGCGATGAAGAGTGTCGTGGTTGCCATTTGTGTGAAAATGGTGGTGAGGTGAGAGAGATGTGAGTAAGAGGCGTTGATAAATAGCGCGAGTGGCACATGGTTGCACGTTGCGCTTCTAAAGAATATTTTAAAATAGCAAGACTGATATTTTAAACATTTTATTGAAATGTTTTTCCATTTTTAGGATGGGGTATTTCCAAGCTGTTAAAATGGACCGAAGTTTATGGATCGGTCTATCGAGTCTGAAAAAAATTAAGATTTAGACCTTATATTTTGAGCTCATTTATTTTGGGCTTTTTTTAGTCTGGTCCTAAAAAGTCTTAAAAAATATGGACCAATCCGTATGGGTCATGGATAGTCCACTGACTAACAAAAATAATTATTTTAAAATAAAATTAGAATTTATCTTTTCCAAATTATAATTGTTAAAAAAGATTTATAACAATTTATTGTTATAATTGTTATAACATTATAATTGTCATGAATATTTATAACATAAAATTTGTTGAAACAAATTATTCATTTTTGTGTACTACATTAAATAATTTGTGATGTATTTTGGATAGTTTGAATTAAGTTAATGTGTTGTTTTACATTTTAATGTTAACTTATATGAATTATTTATAAATCTTAATTTGAAGTTTAATATATATACAAGTATTATTGCATGCAATTGTATGGTTACTTACAAAATTAAGGAGAAAATTTTATTTTTGTAAGAAGTTGGCCCGTTTAGGGCCTAGGCCCATTTAGGGCCGGTAGTCTGCAACCTAGATAATGCTAAACCTTGATAGTAAAAATCGAGCCCATTTAAATATGGACCTTGTGGCCCGACCCTGAAAAGCCCGAGGCCCGCATGGGCCAGCCTGTTTAGGGCCGAGTAGCTCATTTTGAAAGTTATATATAAGTATTATTGCATGCAATTGTATGGTTACTTACAAAATTAAGGAAAAAATTTAATTTTTTTAAGAAATGGGCCTGTTTAGGACCTGGGTCCATTTAGGGTCGGGTAGCCCGCGGCCCTGACAAGGATAAGCTTGGGTAGTAAAAATTGAGCCCATTTAAATATGCATTTTTTGGGCCCAATCTTGAAAAAGCCCGAGGCCCTCATGGGCCAGCCCGTTTAGGGTCGGGTAGTGCATTTTGACAGCTATATTTCCAAGTGTGGCAAAGTGTGTTGCGTCGGTCAGATCGGTTCATTTGACTTTTATGTTTGACCGATTAGGTTGAGGTTTTCAACTCGACGTTTTAAGTTGGTTCGCGTCCGTCTAACCTGGTTAAAAAATCGGGTTAGGTGGAATGAATTTTGTCTGTGAGTTTTTTTTTTTATAAATTTTTTATTTTGAATAAAAATGTAGTATTGCACTAAAGAGTTCAATCTATTAATTTTTTTCTTTATTGATACGAAATGAACACTCTATCTTTTTATATAAATATAATCTTATTCTATAAAAAAGAAACACATTATATTTTCAAAGATCGGACAATGCATGAAATGGAAGAAAAAAATTAGACACAATTCACTCAAATATGAACTCAATATACTTTTATTATCTTCACTGGAGACCTTTCAAGGAATCCCGTCAATCAGGCCCCCGTGCCTCCGGTCATTAAACCCGACTCCAGTTTTAGGAATCCCGTCAAGATGTTACCCGTCAATTTCATAGTCTTCATCTGACTAGGCCACTGTTATGCCCTTCATTCGTCTTTTGTGATAAGTAGGACATTCAACTACAACATGACCAAAGCCTTCACATCCATGACATTTTATTCCTCTATCTTGAATGAATTTATCATTTGGTCTGACTTTCCTACCAAAGTCTCATGACTTTCTGTTGTCGTATGAGATGTTTCTGACATTAGGTCTTGAATCTTCTTCCATTTTCTTTAGTACTTGATTGAACTGTCTTCCAAGGAATACTATAACACTGGATAATCCTTCTTCATTGTCTAGATTACATTCATCTTCTTTGTCTTCAGTGTTGGATACAAGAGCTATGCTTTTGGTCTCTTCTCAATCCTATCATTGATACTCAGCTCATATGTTTGAAGAGATCCAACAAATTCATCAACTTTCATATTGTTGATTTCTTGAGCTTCCTCTATGGCAGTCACTTTCATGTCAAATCTCTTGGGAAGAGATCTGAGAAACTTCCTCACCAGCTTCTCCTCTGGTATATTCTCTCCTAAGGCACTGGATACGTTGGCTATCTCAAGAATGTTCATGTGAAATTCTTGAATGCTTTCCTCTTCCTTCATCCTTGGGTTCTCAAACTTAGTGGTTAATAGCTGCAATCTTAACATCTTTACTTTGGAGGTGCCTTCATGAGTAGTTTTGAGTATTTCCCAAGCATCTTTGGCCACCTCACATGTATTAACCAATCTGAAGATGTTTTTCTCAACTCCATTGAATATAATATTCCAGGCTTTTGAATTTCCAAGAGCTAGTTCGTCTTCTGCCTTTGACCAGTTTTATTCAGGCTTTAACTCACCAGTGGATTGATCATCTTCCCCAATAATAACAGGATGTGTCTATCATTTCAAAACAACTTTCCGATCCTTGTTGTCCAAGGACTTTAAGAATGCTACCATACGAGGCTTCCATAGGTCATAGTTAGTACCATCCAGAATGGGTGGTTTATTCACAAATTCTTCTTCCATGTCCATAGTACCAGAAAGTATATTCTCTAGATCTCATCCAGAGACAGAGCAAGATGCCTGCTCTGATACCAATTAAAATTCTGGTATCAGATATGAGATGTCGAAGGTGATGTCACGACACTAATATTTGTTGGATGAACAATTAACTGTACAACAATTTAAATGCAAAAAGCTAAATAACACAGTGAATTGTTTACCCAATTCGGTGCTGCACACCTACGTCTGGAGGCTACCAAGTTAGGGATGAAGTGCACTATTAGCAGTATTAATTTGGAGTTAAACTTCCTCGTTTACACCCCTCACTTAATCACTACCCAAAGACCCTTCTACCTAAGACCTTCTTAGATATGAGAAACATGATTAACAATTTACAACTCAACTAACGTCCACCTCAAGTATTAAATAATACTAGAGTGACTCACAATTAATAACCAACAAATATTAACAACCAACAACTAAAATAGTACGATCAAAATTCTTCTAGAATGGCCAACTTTGTAAATAAGGTTAACAACCTTTTTATATGTTGACATCAGCTAAGGTTGCTTCACAATTAGTCTTCATTGAGTCCTATGCTTTTTCTGTGAAAGTAGGATAGAAGTTCTCCAATAATGTTGCAGAAGAACGTTACAAAGGTTGCTTAATCCAAACATACAATTTAAAGCAAGCAGACTCCTAATGTTTCTGAACTAAAAACCTGTTTAGGTTTGTAGCACATGTCAGGACATCTTTTGTGATATCTTCATAAAACCTGATGATATATTATTCTTCATGGCATTTTCTGAGCATAATGTTTTACCAAAATTGCTGCCAATCTACAAAACTAACAAACTCAAAATTTGATTTCTAAATTGAGATTTTCATTGCTTTTAATAATATCTTTTAAAATTTAAAAAATTCATATTTAATTCTTCATATTTTAAAAAATTCTAAAATTTAGTAAACAAATATTTTATAGTATTCTGAACACATATGAAAAAAATTATTCAAAAAAAAAATTTAAGGGTCATTAAATCGTTTTAAAATTTTTAGAAAATAACAAAGACTAAAACTGCATGAATAAAAAGTTTGCGAGGACCATTATTCGAAGAAAACATTTAGAGGGATCAAAGTTGCAGGACCGCATATTTGTAGGGACTAAAAATATATTAAACTCAAATAATTTAAAAAATATATATTTGAAATAGCTTCAAAATTAAATAATTTTTTAAAATTTTGATATTTAAATAAAGTTTCAATAAGAGGATGAAATACATAAAGTAACATTTTAAGAACACCTATTCACACCAAAAAAAAATTTGAAAAGTTTTTCTGCAAATTTTTTTAACACAAAAATTTATTACACTATAAAAATTATTTATAAAAAAAGTCAAAACAAATAGACCCTTAAATTTAAAAGGTTTATTTTAAACAAAATAAGATTAAATAAAAAGTTTTAAATAAAGGCATACTATAGACTATCTTATGGTAACATTTCTATGGATATTTACAAAGAGTGTGTCTCACATTCTCTTTGACAAAAATCCATTCTTTTTCTTCTTGTTGTGACTTGTTGATCCATGGTTCCCATTTAATTGATACTAGATATAGACTCCCTCGATGTGCGAGATTGAAATGAATTTTTTAAGTAGTATTATAATAGATAGATTTTAATTTTATATTATAAAAAATTATAATTGAAATGATAAGATAAATAAGAGAAAAAGATAAAATAAAAATTTAAATGAAAAGAAATATCTTTGAATCATAAATATGCAAATAAGACGTCACACTTTAATTTTAAAACATGAAATAAGTGTAAAGAATTTTAATAACTTTTTTTTATCAACGTCTCTAAGAACGTTTGTTCTTAATTATTTCATGGATAAAAAACATTATACATTCCAACTACTCACACTCTTTTTGTGATTATTCATGAAGGTCAACTTTAAAATCTTAGATACAACTCTCTATTTTATATTGAATTTGTAGTCTACAAATGAAGTGAGTATGACTGTTGAATGAGTCTCTATCAGTTGGACGATAATTTTGATATTTAAATATGAATAATTGTTGTTGTTTTTTAATATATCATTCACTTACAACAATTACCATTAATTTAGTTCAATTGAGTTACTCTATTATTTTTAATTATTTAAAATTTAACAATACATTATTAGATAGTTTTATGTAATTAATTATAAATGATTGTTATAAATTAGTTCTTATAATTTTTTATTGAGTTATTTAAAAATTGATTAATTTATTTTTTTTAGGGATTGAATATGCTCTCATAGTTTTTTTATTGGATTATTTGAAAATTGATTAATTTAAAGAAAACAAAATGGATCAATTTTAATATATTATAATAGTTTTTTAATGATTTTAAAGAAAACAAAATTTTAATTTTAGTGTTCAGTTTGACAAATATTTTTGATTTTGTGTAGCGTTGCTTTTGTTACTTTCAATAGAAAATAAATATTGTATATTTTGTCTTTGGAAGGAGTCGAACTCGTGACCTCTAAGAATAACTATTGCATTTCATCTTTTGAAAAATGAGTTTAAAGATCTGACACATAAGACAATTGTATGATGTGAGACAAATGAATTTATAAAGTTAACATGTGTCGTGATATAATGTGAAACTTCATATTTAATATTATATTACTAGATAGAGACTCACGCGATGCGCGGGGGTGAGATGAATTTTTTGAAGTAGTATTATAAATTTAGATTTTAAATTTGTTTATTATAAAATAATTGAAATTGATTCATAGATAGACTCTAAACATCAAAGTTGAGATGAATTTTTTGAAATAGTATTATAAAAGTAGATTTTGAATTTGTTTATTATAAAATAATTGTAATTAATTCATTGACAGACTCTATCAAGTGGATAATGATTTGGATATATTCAAATAGTTTGTAACTCAATTTTCATATATTATAATATCTTTTATGAATGATTTGAAATAAAATAAAATTTTAATTTAGTATTTAGATAGACAAATATATGTCTTTGTGAGAAGTTGAACTTGTGATTTTTGATAGAGAATAAATATTATATTTTTGTTTTATTTTTGTAAGGAGTTGAATTCGTGACATCTAATAGAAAATAATTATTATATTTGACATATTGAAAATGAGTTTGGAGAGGTGTCACATAGGACAATGGATGTGACACAAATGAATTAGAAAAATTTCTACGTGTCATGATATTATATGTTGTTTCATATTTAATATATTATATAGATATAGATTTCATTAGAATCTGCACAAACTTTTCAAATTGGTTCTTTTATTTGACATTCTAGATTCTTTGAAGAAAGAGTTGTGTTGGTCTTTATTGCATAAATCTTCTTGTTTAGCAGCATGTGTATGATGCGCAAAATATTTTAGTGAAGATTTATAAACTAAAATTTTAAATTTTATTATATAGAATTATAATAAAAAATGTTATAATCAAAATTTATATAATTTTTTTAATGATGTATGAATAATTTATACATTGATCATCATATGTATTATATGATGTGCAATACTTTTATATTTTAGTTGTTAAATTTAGAAATTGTTAAATTAGAACTTTAAATTTTATTATATAGAACTATAGAATAATTGATACATCTACCGATATATAATTATTTTAATTTCATAAAAACGAAATGATTGTGAGACAAATATAACTAATATTCTTGAAAATATTACATTTTTGTTTTTTTCGAAATTCAAACTCATGATCTTTCATAAAAAAATAAGCATGTGTTTTATTGATTTAGAAAAGAGAAGAAGAGTTTTGAAAGATATCACATGTAAATTTAAATGATGTTATAAATATTGAGTATGTGACGGAGGACGTGACATGATATTAAACATAACTTTGATTTTAATATATTATATAGATATAAATACCAAGATTTTATTACCATGTAACAATGCCTAAATCCATATTGAAAATTTTATTGAAACATGTTGGCATCCTTGTCATTTCCTAGTCAACGTCCTAATAAGCTAAAACATTAGAGTTGTCCTTCCACATCATCCTTTGTTAACATAAATTCCATAAAGAATCAAGGTGGTGTAAGGCTAACTTAAGAAGAGGGGTGAGTTTTCAAATTCTATTTAAAGAATTAAAAATTAAAGGAAGTATATCTATATGGATCATGAACTTTTATTAAAAAACATTGGCGAATATAGTTTTAAGTTTGTTAGTTGTTGTACTGGTTAGTTACAACCATATGCCAATTACACTAAAAGTACAAAAATAAACAAAGTTCTTTTTACATACTATAATAGATTAATTCTTAAAATAAATCATGTGAATATAATAACACTTTGCTTCGTTGTGTTTTAATTTCCAAGCTGTCACAACTCTAATATCTCTTTCAACTCTAATATCTCATTCAACATCTCATTGTTCCCCAACCAACTTCTATTCCCATCCATCCATGCATTCGTTCAAGTTGAAGCTGCGTCGTTCACACTACGCGTGCACGTAGCCAATTCAACGAGTGCCCATGGAAGGGCAGCGGGCCTCACAAATCCACAACGGCACCACCACTATCACCACCACCGACACCTTCGTTGACGACGACGTTCTATCACCGCCACCATCATTGCCACCACCGCCAGGCCGTGCCCGCTATGACAACATGTACATCGTTCAATTCCCAAAAGATCAAGTCTACCGTGTTCCACCAAGCGAGAATGCATTGATCGTTGAACGTTACCGTAATACTCCAAAAAACAACGATGTAAGTCGAAAATGTTGTTGTTGTTCCTCCCTCCGTTGCTGGCTCACCGTTGCTACAATCCTCATTACAATCTTTACCATTGTTGGAATAACAATAGCTATCTTGTTCTTCATTTTCAACCCATCGGGACCCATTTTCTCAATTAATCATCTCGGATTCAAAAACGGTACCGGGCCACCACATTATGAAATTACCTTGAAGGCCAAGAACCCTAATCAAAGGTTGGGAATTATTTACCAAAGTTCCGATGTTTCTTTGATTTTCGACGATAACGAGGTTGGCAGAGGAAAATTTCCAACGTTGTTGAAACAAGATAGACATGCTTTGACACAGTTTAAGGTTGATGTAACGGGAAAGCGTCCATTGCCCAAGGGAATGAAGAACACGCCCTTGGACTTAGAATTGGATATGAATCTTTGTGTGAGGATTACGGCTTTGAAACTGAGTACGTGGATTATGAACGCTGATGTTGTTTGTAAGTTTAAGGTTAACAACCTTGGGAGGAATACGAGAATCTTGTCGCAACGATGTGACACAAATTTCAAACAATATTGATGATTTAATTGTTAGGGTATTATATGGGTTTGGGATCAATGTGTTATTGTTGAAAAAGTTGCTTGATGATGAAAATATATATGCATGATAGCAACATCAATTCAAGTATAAATTGATGATCCTTTTGATCGTATTGTCTTTTAAAATTTTAGAATTTTACTTGGAATTTAGTTACTGCTCAAAGTTTCTTAGTCCCAAGCTGGATTGTCTTTTCTTATTGATTTCTTTCAAATGTGTTAATTTATGCCTAACATGTTCTAGTTCTAGCAGCTGCATTTCTTTGATTTTAAATATGCAAATGAAAATTAATTAATAGGATTTTTTTTTTGGCTAATGAGAGAACATATTCATATATACATCGATTAATAATTTGGTGTAACAAGGAGAATTACACAGCAATCACTGGAATTTCTGCACAAGTTAACAACTTGGATGAATGGGTCCTGTCCTTTTCCGAAGTTTCCATAAGATAAAATAAAAGTGAGAATATATATAGATACTAGAGTTACAAGTCTTAGCCACAAACAATGAGCCTCTAAAAAGTAATTCCATAAAAACAAACTGCTTAAATCAGTGGCGGAGCCAGACCTTTGAACAGGGGGTGCAATCTTTTCTTGGTGTGTATATATATATATATATATATATATATATATATATATATATATATATATATATATATAATTGCATTTTTTATTTTTTAGTTCTGATCATCTTTAAGATAGTATTCTGATCATCTTTTTTATTTTTTAGTTGATGACAAATATGTGATTACATTAAATATCTTATTAAGTATATTCAATTTATATATTATAAATTGAGAAAAGGAATGCTGAACTGATAAAATATTTTTATTCTCAATCAATGACAATCATATGGAACATTAAATTATATTATAAATTTTAAGATACTTGTATGTGTTAACATTTTAAAATATTCTAATTAAATATTTGCATAATATTTTTTTTAAATTGACAGTAATATTATTATTAAATTTTTATAATAACAAAGTGCAAGAAAGATATACAACAACAATTTTTAACAGCACAAAATAGTGATAAAAAATTAAAATAAAAAATGTATTAAATGTTAAATAATGCATGATCAATTATACAAGTGCTAAAATGCATATAGTTAATACAATGCATTTAAAAGACTTAACAATCAAAAACATGTTGAAGCAATTAATGAACATAATGAAATAAAAACACACAAAATGAATACATAGTTTATACACATATCAATATAATTCACAAGTAAAATTTGTTAAAAAGTGTAAGTGAAAATAAAATATATAGCAAATGAAACAACTCAGAAAACATATTCTAACGGGGAATCTAAGATTCCTAAATCCCTATAGATTTTGTGAAAAAGTTTTGAAGACAATGGTTTTGTAAAAAAATCAATAATTTGACTTTTAGCGTCAATATATTCAAAAACAACATCTTATTTTTCAACACGATCTCTGAAAAATGGTGTTTGATCTCAACGTGTTTAGTTTGTGTACAAAATATTAAATTCTTAATAAGACTAATCGCACCAGTATTATCATACTTAATAGGAATGCAGCCAAGTTTTAAATCACAGTCTCACAATTGATTTGTGAAGCGACGTCTTCGTGTGTTAAGTTTGGTATGTTGAAGCTTACTAGTGGTATTTTGGATGAGATTCGAGAAGGTCAGCAATCTGATTTGGTTTTGGTAGATAAGTTGGTGTTGATCAATCAAGGTCGACGTGGTGATTTTCGGATTGATGAAAATGGTATCATGAGGTGTCATGATAGAGTTTGCATTCCTGCTATTGGGGATTTGAAGAAGAGGATTCTTGATGAAGGAAATCGTAGTGGTATGAGTATTCATCCTGGTGCTACTAAAATGTACCAAGATTTGAGGAAATTATTTTGGTGGTCAGGTATGAAGAATGATATTGCTAAGTTTGTGTATTCTTGTTTAATATGTCAGAAATCTAAGATTGAACATCAGAAACCGTCTGGTTTGTTGCAGCCATTATCCATCCCTGAGTGGAAGTGGGATAGCATTTCTATGGATTTTGTTTCTGGATTTTCGAGGACTCTGAGTGGTCATGATTCTGTTTGGGTTATTGTGGATAGATTGACGAAATCTGCTCACTTTATTCTAATTTTGATGGATTATCCTATGGAGAAATTTGCTAAGTTGTATATCGAGAAAGTTGTGAGTTTGCATGGTGTTCCGCCGAGTATTGTTTCGGATAGAGATCCGAGGTTTACTTCACATTTTTGGGAAGGTTTGCAAAGTGCTTTGGGTACAAAGTTGCATTTGAGTTCGACGTGTCATCTGCAAACTGATGGTCAGACTGAAAGGACGATTCAATCATTGGAAGATCTTTTGAGAGCTTGTGTTTTAGAGCATGTAGGTGCTTGGGATAGTTATTTGCCTTTGATTGAGTTTACCTATAACAATAGTTTTCATTCGATTATTGGAATGGTCCGTTTGAAGCTTTGTATGGACCAAGTTGTATGATGTAACACCCCATCTAAATACCCCGAATATAATAATTAAATTAACATTTAAATCATCTTTAATCAGAGTTTAACATGGTAATCACGGGATGTCACAATTAATAAATAGAATAAACCTTCATTCAAACAGTAGCCATGCTACACTGAGGATCATCATTCAACAATTCAATCATTATAAGACCATGTCTTACACGGCGGAAATACCAAAACCAAAATTTAATAAAACATCATAGTTCTCAAGGAATCCAAATCCAAAACTATTAAACAATAATGATTCTCTTAACTAAGCGTTCCCCAGTGTTACAACCTAATCAGAGCATGACACTGACACACGGACTAAAAAGATAAGCTCTAGAGCCATCCTCACCGACTCACCGCTAATGTAATCTGAAATGGTAAAGTAAGGGCGAGACTTCTCATAATTAAAGCATATTATAAGTCTTTCAATCAATAATATATCACAAGCATATTATTTCACCCACTTAACATAAATTCAGATTCACACACACAACCATATTCATCATGCTTATTCATAACAATCAACGAAGAGTAACACTGGAAGACATCCTAACATGTTACCACTTCATACAAATACAATGCAGACTCAATGCATGCGGTACCGACTGTGACCAAGTCACCCAACACCGATCCATCATCAACCGGATACGGACCATCGATTCGTCCATAACCACTGGACACGAATCCATTAACCACCCATCCTCACTCGGGTATCGGTTATCGGCAATCCAAGTCAAATTCCGCACAATGGGAATTAACTTCACCAAATAATGCAAATGCACGCACATCACTAGCATGCAACATCAATCAGTCTATGTATACATTCATTGAACATAACTGAATCTCAACAATCAACATGATATATCAACTAATCATGCATACATCTAACATCAGCATAAACATGCAAACCAATCAACATGATATATCAACCAATCATGCATACATCAACACAGGTTATGACCACCTCAGACATCATAAACCCTCATCACCCACAACATGATATAATCACCTATCATGAAACAACTCATCACAAAGCATAAATATGCCAGACACTCCTTCAATTCGTAAGACTATCACCAGTATATATCACAACAACGACAATTAAGATCAATAGCCATCAGGCATATACAACACCAACAAACACATGATATCAATACAATCATGACTACACCAATTATCATAAACCGAATCAAAACCCAAAAACATGATATTCCAACCATCATGCACACAAATAACAACAGCATAACACGCTTTACATTCACTCAGTATCAATATATCCATCACCACATGATCTCTACTGCATACACATCAATATGCGTCAGTCAAGAGTCATCTATTTCGGAATTTGGCCCATTTTCAAAATAATTTCAAGTTTTGGAAAATATTTCCATTTCATAAAATAGAGCTTTAAATTTAGAAAATAACGTCCAAAACGGCGCTCAAAATGGACTTACGGTTTGAAAGTTATGAATTTTCAAAGTTTGACATTTTTCAAAAATTAAAGGTGGAACCCGGTTCCTACATATACAGGAACCGGTTCCTGAAAGTTAAATTTTCACGTTGCTGGAAAATTGTATGGGAACCCGGTTCCTACCCATACAGGAACCGGTTCCTGAGTACATTTTCGATTTTCTAAATTTTCAATGTGGAACCCGGTTCCTCCCCACTGGGAACCGGTTCCCACGTGTTAAAAAGCCATTTTCAGCACTTTTGACAGCATTCTTCCATTTCCAATCAACCTCAAACTTACCCATACGAATCCTAATATGGGAAACACTAAAACACATCCAATTTGCATCATTATCACATCAAACAACATATTTCCATCATTTATTTTCATCTACTGACACTCTAATTATTTTCCATACATATTCAGACACAATCTGACACGATTAAGTATACATCCATGGAAACCTAGAAATTCCCAAACTAAGGTTTCCTAACATACTTTGATCTATATTATCAAAATCAAAATCTATAATAAGCAATAATCAATCGAAATCACCCCTTACCTTGTGGGTTCTTCGAATTCCGACACCTTAGGTCTTCTTCCTCCTTTTCTCCTCTTCTCAATTCCACGTACAGTGAGTTTTCTCCAAAAATATCCTTTTTTCCTCTTTTCCTTCTTTTATTTCTTTTATTATTCTAACATAATAAAAATAACATAATTAATGTGAGTAGAGCCTTTTACTCCTCACACCCTCACATTATTCATTACGCCACCAATAAACCCACTTCCATTTAATTCAATTGACTTCCAATAATCCAAAATATTAAATATTACATTCCTAATTAAATTAATAATTAAAAATCGTAATTATTTAATAATCGATTTATTTGGGGTGTCACAACTCTCCCCCACTACAAGAGTTTTCGTCCTCGAAAACATAACTTAGACGAACAGTTCGGGATATGAGTCCTTCATCTGACTCTCTAGTTCCCATGTAACATTTCCATCCGCTGGTCCTTCCCAAGCTACTCTTACCAATGCGATCTCTTTGCCTCGCAACCGTTTCAACTCTTTCTGATCAAAGAGATATTTCAGGCTCTTATGATCACTAATACCTCAACTCGAGAACCATATAAATAATGCCTCCCCAACTTCAAAACAAATACGACAGCTGCCAACTCTAAATCATGAGTCGGATAACTCCTTTCATGCACTTTCAATTGTCGTGAAACATAAGCCACAACCTGCTTATCTTGCATCAAAACACCACCTAATCCCATTAATGATGCGTCACAGTACACAACAACAGACTTAGTCGGATTCGACACTAGTCAACCTCCTCTTCAGCTCTTGAAATCCTTCCTCCCAACTATCACGTCATGTTTGACATCATTTCCAATATCACTAACAAATATCCTTCTTATTCAACCACTAGAATCCCACACGATCCATTGCTATCGGGTTAAGAATACATCAGCTCAGCTCACTCCTTACCCCCTTCACTCTAGGGTACATGGTTTATCACTTCTCTACACCGCAACACAATTATAAGAACCTCCACATAACCGCAATGTCCACAACATTTATACACAATGCTAGTACCACAAGGTTACGTTCCAACGATAGAGCTTGCAAATTAATACATCTATTATAATGGATGTAACATCAATGAGACATAGAACCCTTCACCTAACAATTCTATTCTGAAATTTCTAATAGTTTCATAAACTCCACACCTTCTAACGTTTAATTTGTGACTTCCAAAAAAAAATCATACTCGCATAACAAAGTGCATCACGTTACGCTTTCGCTACGCGACTCTGATTAATTACCTTAAGTCATTATCTTCATTTGATTTTCATCAACTACTAGCTCTACAAGTTTCATATTTTATCTTTAGACTTTCTCCTAGGTATCTATCAAAAATCACTGTTCAACTTCTTACATTCCAACCTTCCACTCCACGGCTTCAACTTGCATACACACTCAAGTCTTCGACCTGCTATATAATTTCCAAGTCTACTATCCCCTCAATAAAACGTCAACCACTTCACACACTATCAAGCTTGCAAGATAAGTATATTAAATCCAACACGATCTCGTCTATTATCAACAAGAGATTAAGGGTGATCAGTTCCTCAATTTGTCGATAGATAGCCGGCAATCACAATGGAGTATAAACCACCGTACCAAACTATAATAGCGTTCCTTTAGAACTCGTGCCCGAAGTCACCCACGCACCATGGTTCAATAATCTTCCTTCAAGGTTTACGACTTCTTCCACACTTATTCTTCATCTGATATCGGTGATGAGATACCATCGATCAAACAATTTACATAATCTCCTTCACCCTCACTTAGCACCACACAAATGTTAAGTATTTTCCCCCTCATGAGGTGCTAACATACTAAACACACCATAACTCATTTTGTTTCCATTTGAAGTCCTTATCCATGCGGAGAACTTTAACGACATTCACAACTCTTAGTCTCCCTTTAAATCTCATAGCATCTAGGGTCCATATATGCTCAATCTGAATCTTATTTCAAATACAATCTCGGTAATACACCTCATCATATGATCAGTAAAAGAAACTTTCAACATTTTCCTAACACACGTCAATATGATTGCATTTCCTATCGAATTTATTTTTCTTCTAGCATCACCTATCTTTTCCTCAAAAGCTAACGTCACTTATCCATCCTTATTCGACATAAGCTGCATCTCTAATACTTTCGCATTCTTACTAATACCAACATCTCATTCATTAAGAATATCTCATTCTTGATCTCGTCTCAAATAAGCTGTTCATTTGGTTATGTCCATAAAATCTTCCAATACCCGCAACAATTTTTTTGGACTTTCCCACTACAACACTACATCATCCTCAGATGGGTCTACCGCATTACCGTCACTTGAGATAACATGATAAAGAAAATTCATATCCTCATACCGAGTTTTAGAAGCTTCTTTCTAACTATCTTCATCCTTAACCTGCCCACGAAGGTAGGTTAATCTAAACTCAACTTTACTGAAGGCATACTTTCCAACCAATTGATCCATCAAATCACCAACAATTTGAAATAGATATTTAGTCTTAATCACCACTTAAATCAGTTATCAAAAATCCACACGCAATTCGCGCTACTTTCTTCCTCCTTGACTAAGGAAATTAAAGCTCCCCAAACAATACACTTGGTTTTACAAATCCATTTCACTGCGCATCTTCCAATAGCTTCTTCAATTCCCTTAACTCAAAGTTGACATCTTGCGGTGTCATAAAATAAGTTTTGTACCAAGAACGACATCAACAACGACTGATTCTCCTCAAACATCATTACATGATAAATAAATTACTTTCGGTCTTGGGACCGTTTTAAAACAAAGTTCATCACATTATCTTTCCAATGCTTCAAACGGAACTCAAATCGGACATCCAAAACTCAAGCTATGAATCTTACAAGTTTAAGGAATCTTGAAACCAATTCCCAATAGGTAGTCGATTTCCACCTTGTGGGAGTGAGAAATCCCAAAACATCCTAGAATACAAAATTTGAGATCCTAACTTCAACATACCGCAACACACATCATTCTCCATGATCACTTGCGTCAAGTTACAATTCAATAACCAATTCACACAATGCATACTTTTATCAACCATTGACACGTCAATCTTTTCAAGAACACAAAGAAGTAACTCACACAGATAGCTCCACAATCAACTGGAAGTGTTACAACATTCCCACCACATCAGCTTCATCTTCTCAAAGTCATTCTTCTTAATTACCAAATATCTTCTAGGCCAAGAATATGCATCGACTCATCATAACGCTTCATAATCACTTGGTTTAACTTCAAACATTCAACCGAATGATAATTTCAAGCTAATTCAACATCTTGCTCTAACGACGAGTTGCTATTATTCCCAGGGGAACATTAGAACTCACGCCTAACTGGAACATCATTATCCATAACATCGTCCTACACTCTCAGTGATACGAACAACACAAGTACTTAATTGTTACCACTTAAGAGAACCTTACCTGACCATCACACTGAATTTCTTGAATTCGTAATCCCTCCGAATTCGGGAAAATACACAGTCTAACCAACATCTGCACTCATGTAACCAATAGCACATCGATCCAACTCTTCACACCAGAACATCTCAGAGAAGCAAAGTTTCTCCCAGCTTCTAAACCACTCCTGCAACGGTAGCCGGAAAAACAGCGACCGGCGGTGTTTCACACATGTCGATATGTAGAGTAATGACATTAAGACACTGGTCACAACGACCGACTATGCTCTGATACCACTATTGTAACACCCCATCTAAATACCCCGAATATAATAATTAAATTAACATTTAAATCATCTTTAATCAGAGTTTAACACGGTAATCACGGGATGTCACAATTAATAAATAGAATAAACCTTCATTCAAACAGTACCCATGCTACACTGAGGATCATCATTCAACAATTCAATCATTATAAGACCATGTCTTACATAGCGGAAATACCAAAACCAAAATTTAATAAAACATCATAGTTCTCAAGGAATCCAAATCCAAAACTATTAAACAATAATGATTCTCTTAACTAAGCGTTCCCCAGTGTTACAACCTAATCAGAGCATGACACTGACACACGGACTAAAAAGATAAGCTCTAGAGCCATCCTCACCGACTCCTCAGCTGCTAATGTAATCTGAAATGGTAAAGTAAGGGTGAGACTTCTCATAATTAAAGCATATTATAAGTCTTTCAATCAATAATATATCACAAGCATATTATTTCACCCACTTAACATAAATTCAGATTCACACACACAACCATATTCATCATGCTTATTCATAACAATCAACGAAGAGTAACACTGGAAGACATCCTAACATGTTACCACTTCATACAAATACAATGCAGACTCAATGCATGCGGTACCGACTCGTGACCAAGTCACCCAACACTGATCCATCATCAACCGGATACAGTACCATCGATTCGTCCATAACCACTCGGACACGAATCCAGCCTAACCACCCATCCTCACTCGGGTATCGGTTATCGGCAATCCAAGTCAAATTCCGCAATGGGAATTAACTTCACCAATAATGCAAATGCACGCACATCACTAGCATGCAACATCAATCGGTCTATGTATACATTCATTGAACATAATCGAATCTCAACAATCAACATGATATATCAACTAATCATGCATACATCTAACATCGGATAAACATGCAAACCAATCAACATGATATATCAACCAATCATGCATACATCAACACAGTTATGACCACCTCAGACATCATAAACCCTCATCACCCACAACATGATATAATCACCTATCATGAAACAATTCATCACAAAGCATAAATATGCCAGACACTTACCCTTCAATTGGTAAGACTATCACCAGTATATATCACAACAACGACAATTAAGATCAATAGCCATCAGGCATATACAACACCAACAAACACATGATATCAATACAATCATGACTACACCAATTATCATAAACCGAATCAAAACCCAAAAACATGATATTCCAACCATCATACACACAAATAACAACAGCATAACACGCTTTACATTCACTCAGTATCAATATATCCATCACCACAGGATCTCTACTGCATACACATCAATATGCGTCAGTCAAGAGTCATCTATTTCGGAATTTGGCCCATTTTCAAAATAATTTCAAGTTTTGGAAAATATTTCCATTTCATAAAATAGAGCTTTAAATTTAGAAAATAACATCCAAAACGGCGCTCAAAATGGACTTACGGTTTGAAAGTTATGAATTTTCAAAGTTTGACATTTTTCAAAAATTAAAGGTGGAACCCGGTTCCTACATATGAACCGGTTCACGAAAGTTAAATTTTCACGTTCTTGAAAATTGTATGGAACCGGTTCCTACCCACAGGAACCGGTTCACAGTACATTTTTCCAATTTTTCACAAATTTTCAATGTGGAACCCGGTTCCTCCCCACTGGGAACCGGTTCCCACGTGTTAAAAAGTCATTTTCAGCACTTTTGACAGCATTCTTCCATTTCCAATCAACCTCAAACTTACCCATACGAATCCTAATATGGGAAACACTAAAACACATCCAATTTGCATCATTATCACATCAAACAACATATTTCCATCATTTATTTTCATCTACTGACACTCTAATTATTTTCCATACATATTCTGACACAATCAGACACAATCTGACACGATTAAGTATACATCCATGGAAACCTAGAAATTCTCAAACTAAGGTTTCCTAACATACTTTGATCTATATTATCAAAATCAAAATCTATAATAAGCAATAATCAATCGAAATCACCCCTTACCTTGTGGGTTCTTCGAATTCCGACACCTTAGGTCTTCTTCCTCCTTTTCTCCTCTTCTCAATTCCACGTACAGTGAGTTTTCTCCAAAAATATCCTTTTTTCCTCTTTTCCTTCTTTTATTTCTTTTATTATTCTAACATAATAAAAATAACATAATTAATGTGAGTAGAGCCTTTTACTCCTCACACCCTCACATTATTCATTACGCCACCAATAAACCCACTTCCATTTAATTCAATTGACTTCCAATAATCCAAAATATTAAATATTACATTCCTAATTAAATTAATAATTAAAAATCGTAATTATTTAATAATCGATTTATTTGGGGTGTCACATATGACGCCTTTATGTTGGTATGAATCCGATGAGAGTTATGTGGTTGGACCTGAGATAGTTCAGCAGACTACGAACATGATTAAGATGATTCGAGAGAAGATGAAGATTTCCCAGAGTCGTCAGAAGGGTTATCATGATAAGAGGAGGAAAGATCTTAGCTTTGAGAAATGTGATCACGTGTTTTTGAGAGTTCCTGTGACTGGTGTTGGTAGAGCATTGAAGTCAAGGAAGTTGACTCCACGTTTTATTGGTCCTTATCAAATTCCTGAAAAGATTGGTGAAATAGCCTATCAAATTCATTTGCCGCCGTCACTTGCTAATCTTCATGACGTATTCCATGTATCTCAATTGAGGAAATATATGCCAGATATATCTCATGTTGTGCCGCTAGATGATGTGCAAGTTAGAGATAATTTGACGGTAGAGACTTTACTGATGCGTATTGAGGGTAGAGAAGTTAAGCAACTTCGAGGGAAGGAAATCTCTTTAGTGAAGGTAGCATGGGGAGGTCCTGCTAGTGGTAATGTGACTTGGGAGCTTTAGAGTCAGATGAAGGATTCATATCCTGAGTTGTTCACTTGAGGTAATTTTCGAGGGCGAAAATCTTTTAAGTGAGGGTGAGTTGTAACATCCCGATTTTAAATAGTTAATTATTAATTATTATTATTATATATATTATATTATGTGATAATTAATTTAATTGGGTGTTTTAATTTAAATTTGAATTATTTGAATATGTGTGTTATTTAAATAATTAAGTTTTATGAGTAGAATTATGGTTATTTAGTATTTGGCCTATTTATGAGAATGGAAGTAATAGAGAGGTGTTAAGTATTAAGCCCATTAAGACAATCCTAGTTAGTAAGGATTAGAAGGGAATTATCATTAGAATTTCATTTGGAGAAAGAAGAGAATAGAAGAAGAGAAAGAAGGAAAGTGAAGAGAAAACCCTATAAGAGGAATCTTCAAGAGGTAAGGGTGGAGAATCCATATTATTGTTTGATTGTATGTTGTGGATAATGATTAGGAACATTGCTAGATTGTTCAATTTTAATTTCTAGAATCTTTGAATGTTAGGGTTTGAATGAAAATTGTGTTTTTCAATTTAGAATGATGACCCATGACTAGAAACATGTTAGGATACCCTTTAATGATATTATTGGACTGATTAAAATGGGTTTTATGTGGTAATTTCTTGGGAGAAAGAATCTGGTTCGTAGCAGAAAAAGTGCAAAATTGCAGACCGTGCTTAGCGCGAGAAGAAGCCCGCTTAGCGCGAAATGTTCTGACTTTTCGGGTTGTTTGTTCAGCGAGGTGCGCTTAGCGCGATAGGTCGGGCTTAGCGTGACCTATAATGAAAAATGTTATTTTTAGGATCTTTTGACATGGAATCTTATCTGATTATATTTATTGTAGTATTTTCATATATGTGATTAATTGATCCAATTGTGATTGAATGTGTTTTAGATTGGTTTTGAATACTATTTCATTGTATGTTTGACTACTTGAGTATAGTAAATGTTAATATTATTTGATGGAATGTGCTGAATAACATTGGTGGAATGATATGTCATAATGTTATTTGTTATGTGTGATGATATGTATAAGATACATGTGATGATCTTGTTGTTGAAATATAATATTGTGCAATTGATGTATAACTCACATGAGATGAATTGTGATGATATGCTTGGATAATTGAGGTTTTGTGAATAATCTTAATTTGCATATGTCGTCTTGGTGAGTTGTACATGCATACATTTGGCTCAATCCTTGTATGGATAAGTAGCGGTGAAACTGTGGGTTCACAAATTGGCTCGATCCATGATGATAAGTAGCGGTGAAACATTGGGTTCACATTTGGCTCGATTCTATTGGGAATAAGTAGCAGAGGCTTTTGGTCTTGTCCGGATCGGAAGTAAGGGCTTGGATTCTATGAGTCACATTCATTGTTGTCACATGAGTCATTATTGAATATGCAATATGTGGGATGAAAGTGTGATGTTAAATTATATGTATTATTGGATTGTCTGGATGGAATGATAATTATGCTATGTGTTGTAGATATTAACATATCGTACTTGTAATGTTTGTATGATCATGTTATCTTGGAATATCACTTGAAGTGTGTGGAATTCATGAATAGATGCAGTTTCTTCATTATTTCTATTTATATACTTTTGAATAATGATGTGAATTCTCACCCTTCTGTTATGATGTTGCCTCTAGGTGGGTAATGTGCAGGTTCCGAGGATAGCGGTGCTTCGCACGAGACTAGTTGAAGAGTCTAGCTAGTTTATCTGTTACTAGGTAGTCTAGTCATTGCTCTTGCCATGTAACACGGGATTTATCTGGATTTCTACTTTGATGAGATATTCATTATGTATACTCATCTATTTTGATTGTATGATTGAGATACTATGCTAATGTGGTGATTGCGACTTTATTGTCTTATAGAATCTAGACCGCAAGTATACAGTCCTATCGCTTGTAGTTTTAAAGATTATCGAATCCCAAGGGACTAAATATTGATCTACCGCTATCTTAGGTTACTACGTAAATCTAAGGCTAATAATATAGATGATGTTTGGTTTTAGGGAACCTAACTGATTAAGATCTAATTTAGATTCAGAGTAGAAGTATCGGTATGTAGTGGTCGGGCTTAGGAATTTAGCGACTCATCGACTTAAATTGTATTATCAAAATGTGTTTCAGTAGGAAATACTTGTTTAAAAATCCTCTTCTCACACTCTTGTGTTTATTGATTCAGATCCTATAATTAAACCTAAGTGAGTGCTCTTGCTGTTTCAATTAGAGTTTAAAAATAGTTTTTAAAAATAAATAAAACCTAATAAACTTAAAAGCACTCTCGCTGTATTTTAAGTTGATGCTCAATTATTAATGTCCAGTTAAAATCTCAAACTCTTGCTTTATTGATCCTAACTTCTAATTTGTGTCTTACTCTCGTAACAAAACAGTTGCATTAATTACTAATAATTGAACCCGGAAAATAATCTTTTTAAAACAGAATAAGTCAAATGATGTTGCTAAACCCCGTTGGCTATGTGACCCTACATACTGATAACTAAATTTAGCCTAGCATGTTTAATGATTCAAATAAAGCGCAGCAGTAATAAACAGACAATTCAGATAAACTATGCATTTCAAATAATTCGAGCATAAAATAAATAAACAATTGAATAAACCAATAAATGAACAATTAAATAAATTAAATCAGCCTAAAATTAAATTAATTAAATAAACTTGAAAATAAAAGGCTGAATATTTGGCAGGTTCTAGGTGTCTCCCACAAGTCGGTGAGATCGCCTTTAATTGCTCAAAAATATGAATGCGATGAAAAAAAGGTAAAAAGGCGCAATTCTAACGTAAGGTTAGAATTGACAAAAGTTCGCAGCAATCTCAGATGTGAAGATTGCTACAAGAAAAGATAACTGAGTACTAAAAATAAAACTAGAAAATAAATGCGGCGCAGAAATTGAATTTGGCAGAGTAACGGTAAAGAATTGAAGGAGAAAAAGGCGTGTGGAGAGTGAAGTGAGACATCCTATTTATAGAGAGTGAGGCGCGTTGGAAGCTGGGTTTGTTGAGCATTTTTTGCCTCTGGAATCTCCTCCGTAGCGATCGATACGGAGCTGGCTTGGACTCATAACGATCGTTACATGCTCGCTTGAGGAGGAAGTCTCGCTGGGTGACCCGTGACGGTCTCTACAAGCCTAGGGCTTACGTGTAACGGTCGTTACACATTGTAGCGTTTTGGGCTTCAACTTGCTCCTTTGAGTGGGCTGTGCCTTGCTTGTTAAATCTCTTTTCGTTTTTGCTTACTTCACACCCCTATTTCATGCTATGCATACACACTTCAATAAATATTCTCTTTTTGTGGATTTTGAGTGTGATTTATCCGGCTTTTCTCGACTTTCTTCGCACATGCCTTATAATTGATAGAAACCTGAAAACATAGAAAATACCGGCATAATACGTATAAAGAATAATTTATTTAATTAAAATGCATATAAAAAAACAGATAAATTGGATTAAATAATCGATACATTTTCGTGTTATCAAACTCCCCTACACTTGAACCTTTGCTTGTCCTCAAGCAAATGATAGGTTTTGAAATAATTTAGCGCAAAGTTTTGACACAATCGCATGATAAAACTCGAATTGTACATGGTTGATAGGCGTTACATTTAGAAAGAAGGAACTGGGCTCCGACACTGATGATACAGGAGTGACACGAAACCATAAATATGGTCCAAATCTTCCTTCCTATGCAAACTAGTCTGAGTCATGCGATCATAGCTCAACCTAATTTTTCTCGCTCGAAATCAACCGCTTTCATTCTCGCGCAATCACATTAATCCCATTATCTCTCGCACGCACATAGTAGAGTAGTCGGTTAGTGATTCTGGCCATTTTATGTATGGGGTTCTAGTACGCAAGTTGGTAACCCTTTTTCTTTTCCAAATTATAAGTCTTGGGAGATCGAACCGTGGTTTGCCCTATCGAGTTCAGCACCAGATACCACTGAACAGGCTTACAAATGGTTTTCACTTTAGTTTTTGTAGGTTCCACAACTGTTGGATTAAATGACCTAGTGAGGGTCACCTAACTTAATTAGCGCATTCCCTGTTATAACTCGATTTTCAAAGCTTTTCTGATAATGACCAGTCACTTATATTCATTGGCTCCCTACGTAGTTTGTGGATAAGACGATGCCGACTGCTTGTATAAACTACTCAGGATTGATCTAAAACTTAAAACTTAAGGTCTCGGTATCATAGCTACTCAAACTGATCTACGCGATCTAGAAAACTTGGGTGTCAAGGCAGTATTATCTTTGTCGAGTCTTGTTCAAGAAATCTAACGCAGCCTTACGAGCAACCTATATACTTTTCGGAAGTACCGAGAGATTAAAATTTTAAAATTTTCCGCTATGGCTCAAGAAACGTGTGGAAGTAAGAATAACTTACGGAAATGAATATCGATATGAAATTCTCTTTTATTTATTTAATGGAAAGGGAAATAACTGAAATTTAAAGCTTACTAGAAATTGAAGACAAAATTTCCCCCCTACACTTAGACTGGGCATTGTCCTCAATGTGACAACTAAGGTGAGAAAAAGGAAACAAACGAGAAAAAAAATTAAGAAAAATATAAGAAATGAAACCAGTCTTCATTGCCGTCTCTGTTATCTCTGCTGGTTGATGCTTCACCTCGTGCCCTTCTTCCGCCACGTGTCCTCACTCCGCCTCCTATGGGTCTAGGAGGTTCTTCACCAGGGTTGTAAACACGTGCATGGAGGCCTTCAACGCGAAATGATAGGTGGTTCATTTCATTAGTCAGGTCTGAAATTTCGCGATGGTTCCAATAAGCGGCATTGTGTTGATCGCGCTGCATTTCTTGCATCAACTGCAACAGTTCTTGCTGACGCTGATCTTGAAGTAAAAGCGATGCATAAATCATGCCGAGTGCGGCTGGTTGAGGATTATTTCCTGGTTGTGGCTGTGGTGGGACATCTTATTGTGGTGGTTGTTGATTCACTTCTAGTTGATTGTTCTGCACGTTCGCTCCAGGGGCTGGTTCTTGTAGACCGTAAACTCAATTTGTAGCAACATCGATTCTAGTGGCCACTGGATTTGGCAGAATAAAGCATGGAACGACTCTGTTGTTCATCATCAGATTGTATCTCTCATCCCTCCTTGCTTTAATAATATGACCAGACTGACAGTAATCAATATCTAAGAATTCGGCCCTTGCCAGAATGGTAACTCATCTAACCTGTCTTGCAAATCCAGATATTGGGCAATAGCTGTGACTATGCCTCAAATACATAAAGGTGATGTGTTTGCGTTCCTTGATAAAAACGACTGGATGTGGATGAGAAAGAATAGAGCAACATTTATACTCAAATCAGGATTAAAAGTGCACTGCAGAAAGTACATCTCCCTAGCGTTTACATTGTTGTTGTTTGCTCACCCGAACACTGTATTGGCTAGGACTCGACGGAAATAGCGGATACACGGGTTGTGGATGTGAGTACACAGAAGTTCTTCCCAATTATCAACTCGAGTGCCAGTTAAACGCTCCCATATTTCAAATGACCTTGTCGTCCAATCTTCATCGTGCAGGATTCGGTATTCCACACCCCCTCCATGGTGGAAGTGAAGCACTTGACTCAGAGTGTCCTGGTTCATGGTATACTCCGTGTTGAGTAATCTGAAGGTTGCTGCACCAATCAGATATTGACCGGCTTCTGGAGTAGGTGGTGTTTGGCATGCAAAAGAACTCAAAAACTCCAATGTGAGGGGTTCATAAGTTGGAAGATTCATAGTGGCAATGTAGTGTAAACCAGAGGCATGAAGCATGGATTGCACACTATCAAGCAAACACAAATCACGTAGACAATCTTCATCAATATATTTTGTAGGAAATATACCTCTCTGGTGAAATCTCCGATAGAGTTTCTCTTGTCAGACTCTGGCTTCTCCATCTCTGAACACCATATCTGTGAGATTTGATTCCTCTCTATCTTCTTGAGCTCTTCTAGCCATCTTTGTGAAGTGTTTTGGAAATGAAATGGTTTTAAATGGTAGAAGGTCTTGAAGAATGTTGGGTGTAATGGTGGTATTTTTATCAAGAGTTTTTATAGGAGTAAGGTGTTAAATGATAAAAAATGAGTTGAATGGTGGTGTTTATGATGAAGAACTAAACGGTTAGAAGTTTGAATTTGGTAAATGGATGGGTTGAATGCAAATGAATAAGAGTGAATGAGTGCTAGGGTCGATTTTATAATGGATGGCATGCAAAGAATATGTAACGATCGCTACACATGGCATGAATTTGGCAGTCATAACTCCTGCCCTTGTAACAGCCGTTACAGGGTGTTTGCCTTGGGAAATTCACATGCCTGCAACGGACGGGACAGAGCATGCAAACGTGAGATTCCTCTAGTCTTGACTATGGCATGGCAGGTAATGTCATTCAATAGTGTCATTCAATGTTTGAATTGGGAAAAATAATTTGGAAGCATGGGAGACAATGAATGACATATTTGGTTGTGTTATTCAATGATAAATGCATACTAGTCCTAGTAGGTTAATATTCATGCATTTTATTTTGTAGATAATACTTAATAATAACACAATAGCATCATAGCATAATAATAACAGAACACAATGAGAAATATAACACATAAAAATAAATGATGAAATATTAAATAAATAAACTGAAATAACTAAATCCAAAAATGAATAACTGAAATACTGAAATAAATATAATGCGATGCTAATGAAAAACTAAGAAAAATGAAATCCTCTAAATCTAGATCTAGACACTCCTCCCCTACACTAGGAATGAATAGTGCCCTCAATGTTCTGAAAACATAAATCAGCCACTCCTAGAATTCAACTGCTGGTACAGGTGATCTAGATTTGTTGTAACAAGATCCATGAAGCCATAAAGATCAGAGAGGAGCAATGTAAGATTGGAGCGGATAGCAGCAGAACGGTGTTGCTGAGAGAATGATTAGACACCTCCTAGAAGTAACCCGATATCTCATGCTAGCTACAAATGTACCTAACCAGTTTTGGGGATAAGTTGTCCTCTCTGCAACCTATCTTATAAACAAAATGCCTTCCCGGATACTTAACTTTCATACGCCTTACCCACTCTCCAAACCTTATACCCAACCAATCGTATCCTTACATCTATTCCTTTGAAAGTATTTGGATGCACAACCTTTGTTTATAACCTTGATCCCCAACGCAATAAACTTGACCCGAAATCCATTAAATGCATATTTCTCGGCTACTCTCCTCACTAGAAGGGATACAAATGTTATTCACCTCAAAACAAAAAATTCTACCACGCCATGGATGTAACCTTTTTTGAGAATCAACCATATTACCCCAAAATTGGCATTCAGGGGGAGAACACCTATCCAATAGAAGTGGTAGAATCCCAACTTTTGGAACTTGAGCTAACTGAACCCAAACTCACTGCAGAGGCATCATAACCTACACTGGAACCAAATGAAAACACAACAGAAATTGCAGAACCTACGTGGACCAGAAGAAACTACGTCAGAAAATGTAGAGGAAGTTGTAGTAGAAACTACAGCCCCTACAACTGAAACTGCACCAGGAAACAACTTGAAAGTGTACACCAAGAAGATCAAGAAAGGAATAGAGTCCTGCACAACTCCAAGGCAAAACCAAGAAACCTCCAAGGCTCTAGAAAATGATGTTCCCTCAAGTAATACTGCTCCTAACTCTATGAATGTTGATGATATTGATATTCCCATTGCTTTGCAAAAAAATGTAAGATCGTGTACTAAACATCCCATTGAAATATTTGTATCTTATGGAAAATTGTCCTAGAGTTACAAGACTTTTGTTACAGTTGTTGATAAAACACATATTCCAAGCAACATTCATGAGGCACTCCAAGATTCTGAATGGGCAACAACCGTAACTAAAGAGGTTCATGCCTTAATTAAGAATGGCACTTGGGAGATCACAAGCCTACCTATAGGGAAGAAGCCGGTAGGATGCAAATGGATATTCTCCATGAAGTATAATGCAGATGGGAGTGTAAATCGGTACAAAGCTCGACTTGTAGCAAAGGGATTTACTCAATCATATGGAGTAGACTATGAAGAGACTTTTGCACCGGTGGCCAAACTAAACTCAGTTAGAGTTATTCTCTCTTTGGCTGCAAATTTAGATTGGCCACTCCATCAACTAGACATCAAGAATGCCTTCTTAAATGGCGATCTAGAAGAGGAAGTTTATATGCAGATTCCTCCTGGACTTAAATCATCCAGCACCGCAAATATGGTGTGCAGGCTCCGAAAATCCCTCTATGGCGTCAAGCAGTCTCCAAGGGCGTGGTTTGATAGATTATCTCAAGTTGTCAAGAAAGACGGGTTCAACCAATGCCAATCAGATCACACTATATTTGTTAAACACTCCATGGAAGGAAAGGTAGCTTTGTTTATTGTTTATGTTGATGATATCGTTATTACATAAATGATTATGATCAAATTCATAATTTAAAGGGACTCCTGGAAAAGGAATTTGAAGTTAAGGACTTGAGACAACTTAAGTATTTTTTAGGGATGGAAGTTGCTCGAACAAAGGATGGTATTTATGTATCACAAAGGAAATACACCCTTGACTTACTTCAAGAAACTGGAATGCTTGGGTGCAAGGAAGCTAATACACCAATAGAATAAATAAAAGGAAGAAAAGATGAAAGTCCACCAGCCGACAAAGATAGATATCAAAGTCTAGTTGGGAAACTATCTACCTATCTCACACAAGGCCCAACATTGGGTTCGTTGTAGGCTTGGCTAGTCGCTACATGTCAAATCCAACGGAGTCTAACATGAAAATGGCGAATAGAATCCTCCAATACCTCAAAGGCACACCAGGCCGAGGCCTCTACTTTAAGAGGAATTTAAATAGGGACATTGAAGTTTATACATATTCAGATTAGGCAGGGTGCTTCACAGATAGGAAATCGACTACAAGCTATTGTTCATTTGTATGGGGGAACCTAGTAACTTGGAGAAGCAAGAAACAATCTGTAGTGGCGAGGAGTAGTGCAGAAGCAGAATTTAGAGCTATGGCCCGAGGTATTTGTGAAGGAATGTGGCTTAAGGGCATGCTAGACGAAATAAAAATTCAGGTGAACCATACTGTGAGGTTACTATGTGATAACGAAGCTGCTATAAGCATTGCAAAGAACCCAGTCCAACATGATAGAATAAAACATGTGGAAATTTACCGACACTTCATTAAAGAGAAAATTGATCATAAGATTATAAGTATTGATCATGTCCCATCATGCAAGAAAATTGCAGATATCTTAACCAAAGCTCTTCCAAGGAATACTTATGAAAATATCAAATCCAATTTGGGTATGATAGACATCTACCACCCAGATTGAGGGGAGTGTTGAAGATTAGCATATACCAAATCATAATCATTTGATTATGATTTGTCTAGTTGTTACAAAATAGTGGTGTAAATAGATTTATTATCTATTATTGTTCTTTCCTTGTTTAGGTAGCAGCAGTTATAGGAAATTATTTCTTTGCTTATTACCAAATTAGTGTAAATCTATTTAAATCTCAAAATGTAATAGTTCCATACAAAAATGAAATATACAATACATTTCTACAGATCCATATAGAAGTCACTATCTGTCTCATCCCCAATAGTATCAACATCTTCAACTTGAATACCTCAACTGACAAACTTGATGGGCGGAGGAACCTTTAGAGGTACAACAAAGGACATAGGGCCTTTATAACCCAAACCTTTCTTGTCCTTCTGCGTCGGGAGCTCTAACACTCTACCCCAACCTTCTGCGTCGAAATTTGATGGAGATTATGGCCAAAGAGAGCAAAAATGTGATCCAATTGCAGAAAATTGGATTAAACCCGAATTTAGAGAGAACTATAAGCAAAAGAGACCAATTAATCGTGTCAAAAGGCTTATCAATGTCAACTTTCATAGCAAGATTACCATGATTATTCTTGTTATCTAAAACATGTATAACTTTGGAAGCAAGGTACGTACAATCCTAGATTTGTCTCCCATGGATGAATCCCCGTTGCCCTTTAGAAATTAATTGAGGCAATGGAAGCTAGTATGTTAGCCAAAATCTTCGAGATTTTATATTTGAAAATGGATAGAGTAATCGGCCTAAACATGTCAAGGGATTGGGCATCTTTGATCTTGGGAATCAGAATGACCGTGCACGCATTATAATTTGGAAGAAGCCAATCGGTCTTGAAAAATTCCGCAAAAACATTGCAAACATCTACCTTGATAACATCCTAAATTTTTTGGAAGAAAACCTCACCAAAGCCATCGGCTCCACGTGCACTAAATTTGTTAAGACTAAAAACAACATTAGAAATTTCCTCAGCGGATAGAAGAAGAGTAAGGATGTTGTTCATGCGGAAATCCACCAAATAAAGAATCATAGAGTCCACCAATAAATTCTACTAGACAGAACATGTAAAATAGAACAAGTTAGTGAAATAATTGACTGCCATGACAACCATTTGATCTTGATCATTAATAATATTATCACCATCTTTGAGATCAGTGATAGAACTTTTGGATCTCTTAATTTTTGCTATCCTATAAAAATATGCGGTATTCCTATCCCTCAAAATTTTCCAATGCAAATTAGCCTTCTCAGACCAAAAATTTTCTTCCATATTCAAGTTATTATCAAGATCGGATTGAGCAACCTTCTCCTGAGTTCTAAGGGAATCCGAATGGCCATGTGTGCCAATATGATCTTGAATCTATTCAAGCTTTGTTAAGGAGGATTTCACCAGGTCATGAATATTTCCGAAAGTATGTTTATTCCACTGCTTGAGCCCGGTTTTTAGAATTCATAGCTTTTTACTTAAGACATACATAGGACACCCGATGACAACAGTAGACCAGGTCTAAGCAACGAAATCCTTGCAACTGTCATTTAATGCCCACATTTCTAAGAGCTTGAATTGAGAAACAATCTTAGACTGAGAATTATTACCTTCCACCAGAATTGGGTGATGATCAAACCTCCATATTGACAAAGTAGTGGATTTCATTGAGTGGCAAACATCAAACCAAGCATTGTTATAGAAGGCACAATCAAGTTTTCTCTCCACAAAAGCATGCCTCTCACGACCATTATACCAAGTGATATCAGGACCACTAACGGGAAAATCCATCAACAAATTATTATCAACCTAGGACTTGGAATCATTTATGGGAAGACTCCAAGGGTCACTACTGCCACGATGCTCGTGGGCTCTGGTGATGGAGTTGAAATCTCCAATAACACACCAGGGAATGCTAGAAGATAGGGAATCAGACAGATCTCGCCCCAAAATGTGTATTTTTACATAACAAGTAGAGGCGTAAACTGTACCAAAACTAACCAAGGTATTCTCTAGACTGATATTAAAAGAGATAAATTGATCAGTGATGATTTGGACCTCTGAATCGAGATACTTCTTGCAAATACACCAAAGATTAGGATTCATCGGAGGCCTAACATTAACTGCAAACTGCTTAAGATCCAGTTTATCCCAAAAAGTGAGAGGGAACCTGTTAAAGTCCATCCATAGCTCTGCTAAAAAAACTCAAGATTATATTTTTTGAGTAAATTTTTTAGAGCTAATTTAGACAGGGGATTAGCAAGACCCCGAGCATTCCAGAATAAGCACTTAATAAGGAAGGCTTAGATGAACCAAATTTGGATATGGTAATAAGAGCCTTCTTATCTTTAGCCTCCTCATTCCTTTTCCTAACTCTGGTTTTTGAGACAACAAGTTGAAATTGTTCTGGGTTATAATTAAACAAATCTCCTTCAGTTGTGTCATCTTTAGTACCTGCAATGTTATCCCAAGACTTCTTCAAAAACAAATCATTTTCATCATAAGGGTCCTCCATGTTTTCCTCTGTGATGTTTTGTTGAGTAGCATCGATGAACTCTGAATCCTCAGAGCTAGTGTCTTGACCTTCCTTCGATAAACCTATGTCAACATTTAAGGCAATAACAACCTCTTTGGTCCTGCCCAAATTAAGAGCTATGTCTGCATTCTCTATGACCTGAACAACAACAGCCATTTCATTCTCCTAATCAACCTGGACTTTATCAACACCACTAGATTCACCTCTCAAGGAATGGAAATTTCTCTTGTTCAGGTAAACTGTTTTAGTTGGAATCTTGTGCGTCTTTTTCTTAAGTTCACAATTAACTTTCAAATGTTCAACAACTTTTCCATTTTCGCTTGCTTCCAAATGGAAGTTGGCTAACAGAGATATTGTTATGCTTACACGATTATAACCCAAATGGTTATGTTTACACGATTATAACCCAATCTGGTATTCATTTCAATAATAGAGATCGTGAGCCTGTCTTCTTTAACACACGAAGTAGGGAGTTGGCTAACAGAGATGTTGCAGAGATTATTGAGAACTTCAGCAAACATTTTGATTGGGTTGCTTTGAGTTTTACATTTTAGGACAGGCGGTAAAAGAGAGACATAATGGGTTTCTAGAAAGAGGATGTGAGCGTTTGGGGATTCCATGGCGGAGAACCAAGATCAACATAGAAGAGTCGCTTTCGCTTCCCATGGCAGCTTGAGACAAAGCTTTCACCTTAACTTAATTGTTACAAAAAATCATTCAATCATTTAATGTTTTTTACGAGTAGAAAACTCTATTTACAATTATTAATATTTTTTAATTTAAATTAAGTATTTCAGCTTAGGGGTGGCAATTGAATCCATTAACACAAAATCCATCTATTAAAAAATTCATCCAATCCATCCATCAAATGAAAAATAAGTTAATGGATTGATCCAATCCGTCCACCACATTTTAATGATCCAATGAATTATTCTTTACATCAAATTAATTTATTTCATTTTAAATTAAAAAATAATTTTAGAAAAAGAAAAACCAAAAAAAAAAAAAAGTTTTTTAAAAAAATGAAACAAAAAATATTTTTTCAAAATATTTTTTGAAAAACTGAAGAAAAAAATATTTTTTCAAAAAAAAACTTTAAAAAAAATATTTTTTGAAAACTGAAAAAAAAATTGGAATTTTTTTAAATAGAAATCGAAAAATAACAGGAATTTTATTTTTGAAAAACTGGAAAAAAAAGTTAAAAAAAAAAAAACAGAAATTGTTTTTAAGAAAAAATGTTTTCTTTAATGAAAAACTGAAAAAAAATAAAAAACTGAAATTTTTTGAAAAACTGAAAAAAATTTAAAAAAACTGGAATTCTTTAAAAAAAAAAACTGTTTTATTTTTTTATAAAAATTGAATTTTTTTTAAAAAACTGAAAAAAAAACTGGAAATTTTTTTTAAAAAAATGCTTTTTTTTTTTTTGTAAAAACTGAAAAAAGAATTGGAATTTTTTTTAAAAACTGAAAATAAAAATTCAAAAAAACTGGAATTTATTTTTATAAAAAATATATTTTCTTTTATAAAATTGAAAACAACTGGAAATCTTTTTTTAAAAAAAAAAAAACTATTTTACTTTATTATATAAACTGAATTTTTTTTAAAAAAAAAAAAATAAAAACTGAATTTCTTTTTGTAAACTGAAAAAAAATTTTCCAAAAAAAACTTTAAATTTTTTTGTTTTTAAAAAAAAATTGATTTGTTTTTTTTTAAATTGAAACTTTTTTTTTTGGATGGATGGATATCCATCTATTAAAATGTTGTTAATGGATAGATTAGATGAATTTTATTTTTAAATGGATGGTTTGAATTGGATTTATTTAAGGAAGTTTTAATGAATTGTAATAGATTAGTGGATTGTTTTAATCCATCTATTAACGATCCAATCCATATCCATCCAATCCATCCATTTTGTCATCCCTATTTCAGCTTTTCGAAATGATTAATTCAGTACACACTATAATCATTTAAATATGGAAGAATTAATCAAAAAATTAAAATCACAAATTAAAAATTAATAAATATAATTAAAAGATAATTAGCAATTGATAAATAAAATAACAAATTAAAAAAATAAAGAAATTGGCAATTATAAAATGTGAAAAATAAATAATGGAAAAAAGTTAGATCTTAAACTGCATTTTTATTTTTATTTTTTTCTTTCTCATAAAATTGATATATATATATATATATATATATATATATATATATATATATATATATATATATATATATATATATCACCTTTCTGCAATCCGACGCAAGCCGTGCAGTATAGTACACGACTAACATGTCTGTCTCTGATTTACAAAATGTCTTTTACCTACGGCAATATTACATATAGTGACGAATTTCGTCCATCACTACAGCTCAATTTTCTTGTAGTATATACATAACAATCTGAGAATCTTCAATAATTATAATCAAATGAAAACATAGGTGAAAAATCAAAGTGATTTTTTTAAAGGCCACAGTAGCAGAACGTGCAAAATAAAATATTCAAAACAATAAATGATAAAATCAAAAAATCCTTAACAAAAAAAAGTTAGAATATGAGTTTTTTTTAGTAAATAATAATATTTGGAACTCTGTAATAGTACAATAAATAATAATAACAAAAAAAATTTATATTTTAGATATGTATGTTTTTATGAAATAAATAATATGAAAATTCCATAACAATAAAAAATACCATTTATATTGTTGCAAAAGATATAAAAGACTAAGAGAACTTTAAAAAAAAGTGTATGAGAAATCATGAAAGAAATTAAAATTGATATGTTAACGGTAAAATTAAATAGTATAGAAATTTTTCTATTGATAAGATTCTATTATTATAAAAGTTATAAATATTAAGGATAATACAAAATTTTCAATTTATATATAGTAAATTTCAACTTTCACCCGATATATATATATATATATATATATATATATATATATATATATATATATATATATATATATATATATATATATATATATATATATATATATATATATATATATATATATATATATATATATATATATATATATATATATATATATATATATATATATATATATATATATATAATAGATACATAATGCATTTTTCTATTACTATATATTTAATTATAATGCATATTTTTATAAAATTTAAATTAATAGTGATTTACAACTGTTAAGGATAAAATCACATTGATAAATAAATAATATGCTTTTTCATTTAAAATAGTCACAATAGTAGAACTTTCAAAAATAAAAAATTTCTAACTTACAGATACTTCAAATGGCCACAATAGCAGAACGTTCAAAACAATAAATGATAATATCAAAAAATCCTTAACCAAAAAAATATAGAATATGACATGCTTTAGAAAATAATAATATTTGAAAACATCTAATAATTAAATAAATAATAATAGTAATATATATATATATATATATATATATATATATATATATATATATATATATATATATATATATATATATATATATATATATATATATATATATATATATATATATATATATATATATATATATATATATATATATATTTTAGTCAAATAAATAATATGAAAATTCCATAACAATAAAAAATACGATTTATACTTTTGAAAAGATATAAAGGACTAAGAGAGCTTTTAAAAAATTGTACGAGAGATCATGTATCATATAGAAAAATATATTTGGTAAGATTCTAATTTTTATGAAAGTTTTAAATTTAGGATAATAGAAAATATTTGATAAAATATTTTGTATATAAAATTATTAAATCTCATAATTTAAATTGATTATTTTTCTTTGTCATTAAAGATTTCAATTTCACGATATATATATATATATATATATATATATATATATATATATATATATATATATATATATATATATATATATATATATATATATATATATATATATATATATATATATATATATATATATATATATATATATATAAATGTAGTTTTCTATTACTATATATATAATTATAATTATAATGCATATGTTTATAGAATTTAAATTATTTTAATTGTTAATAAGTTTTCTTTCTTATATATATATCTTAATTACTAAGTTGCCACTTCCTTTCACCTGCACATATATGTCGCTATCAGTTAGTTCTAGTTTGAAACACACCTTCTTCTTTTTATTACGTATGTTTTATTTTTCTTGCTCAGATATTAATTTTTTTTTTTGGATTTCCTTATGGACGATGTGATTTTTCTTTTATGCAATAATTATAAATTTATGAAATACAATTTTTATGGGATTGAAATGCTTGCCTGTTTCCCTTGCTAGGAAAATTACATGATTCTAATTTTTATTTCAACTATTTTGCACTTATGTTCACTATAACTAACGCTCTTCCCGTTTTTTGATAGAAGTTTTGATCTATAAGAAAAATAGTATCCATTATGAGAGGATAAGTCTATAATATAGTTTATACATTCTGTTATTTCGTTTGATTTATGTTTGATATATTATTCTCTTCCAACTAATCATCAGATAGTCTCTTCTATCTTTCTCTCGGTATATTTACTTCTTTCTCATAGTCTTATCCATATTTTATAGTTTAGCATGACAAAGGGAAAATATGCTGCTGATATTTACTCCATACAAGAAGCATACACCAGAATTAAATCATTTGTCATTAAAACTCCAGTTATTTCGTCCACCTCTCTTGATGACATATCAAAAAGACAACTGTATTTTAAGTGTGAAAATTTTCAAAAGAGGTAACAAATGATTTTTTTGATGAATTACACAATTATTTGGATTTTTTCTTACAATAGTTTTTGCCATCATTGGCTTACTCTAACTACTTTTATATTCTTAAAAAAATAAAATTAGAAATTCTATATAATATTTCTTTTTGTATTCAATGGCTATTAGTGGAGCTTTTAAATTCAGAGGAGCTTGTAATGCTGTTTTCTCTCTTACTGATGAAGATGCCTCTAAAGGTGTTGTAACACACAGCAGGTTTGTTTCATGTAAATTATTAAATATGTGTTTTTAATATCTGATTCAATAAATTCATTTCTTTTCATTATGTTTTTTTTCTTCGAAATCAGTGGAAATCATGCTGCGGCGTTGTCATTGGCAGCAAAACTAAGAGGGATCCCAGCATACATTGTTATTCCAAAAAACGCGCCAATTTGTAAAATTGAGAACGTTAAGCGCTATGATGGTCATGTTAACTTCTCTGAGGGCAATATGCAATCAAGGGTAGAAGTTGCAAATAAAATATGCCAAGAAATGGGTGCTATCCTTATACCGTCTTCTAATGATGGCCGCATAATGAGGTAGAATTGATTATTTTTAATTTTTTTGGTGTGAATGACTTGTCAATAATAAATGATTATTTTTAATTTTTTGGTGTTAATGACTTGTCAATAAATTCTTTACGGGATAATCACTGGATGTACTCAATCTTTTCGTAGCAATTTTCCAATTAGACCATGTAGTCTATAAGTTGTGTATAAAAATATCATTTAATTAGGACCTAATTGAATGATTTAATATAATCTAGCCGCTATTTTCATATGCGGTTCTAAAGAGCTTAAAGAAATAAGCTAAAATCAATTTATTGACATGTTATAAAAAAATTCAGATGCTTTCTCCAACAGTCTCACAACTATTTATATTTGTAGATCATGTTACTTTTGTTTATTCAACTTCTAAAACTTGACGTCTAAAATATATATTTCAGGTATTGGTGTGACTTGCTATTGCAAAGCACTGTTTTTTGCTATATAGTCTTTGAAATGCTTGCATTGATCTTGCAGTGGCCAGGGTACAATATCTTTGGAGCTTTTGGAACAAGCCCATCAAATTGATACCCTTGTCGTTCCAATAAGCGGTTTGTTTCATTTTTTGTGTTAATGCATCATTCAAATATTTCAAAACTTGCATAGATTTTTGTATCCTCTTCTAAGGTTTCCAACAAAATGCAATCAGGCGGCGGTATGTTATCAGGAGTAGCATTAGCTGCCAAGGCCATCAACCCGGCTATTCGTATTTTGGGTGCTGAGCCTAAAGGAGCTGATGACGCAGCCCAATCAAAAGAAGCGGGGAGGATAATAACATTGCACGAGACCAACACTATAGCAGACGGACTTCGAGCATTACTTGGAGATTGCACGTGGTAAAATCAACTCTTTTCTAATCATATATTATGAATTGAAATATAGTCTTTTGGTCTCTTTCGGTTAATTTGTCTAGTTTTCTTTGGCACAGGCCTGTCGTACGAGATCTTGTTGACGACATAATAACTCTTGAAGACACTGAGATTATTAAAGCCATGAAGCTTTGTTTTAATATTCTTAAGATAGTTGTAGAACCAAGTGCAGCAATTGGCCTTGCAGTTGTTCTATCTGAAAATTTTCAGAAAAATCCTGCTTGGAAGGATAGCAAGCATATAGGGATAGTAGTTTCAGGAGGCAATGTTGATATGGGTGTGCTTTGGGAATCTTTAAACAAATCAATATATTGAACACGAGGATCCCTATTATAATTGATGATGGAACTAGCACAAGCAAATGTGACTTGAAATGTTATTTATTTCAAATGAAAGTCAAATAATTAAGCTCTCTAAAGGCACATTTTCAAAAGAATAATTATTAATATTAAAATAATTCCATATGTTGATTATTAAAGTCATTTAAAATTTATTGCAATCTCTTATCTGGACATGTGACAACTCTAACTTTCATTGTTAGATAGCATAAAAAGTGTATTGTGATATTTGGTAAAACTCTAGAATAGGCGCCCTCGCGTAATAGTCGGGTCTCTTAGAGAGGACTCAAGGGAATCGCCCGCCCGAGAGGCTACACCAACATGAGAGTTAAGCTAGAAAAAGTCTCAACTGATTCCAAAAAGACAGTAAGGGGAGTTGTTAAGGCTATGTTTTGGAGGTAGAAATCCTATATATTGGGAATTGTTATAAATACGTTATCCACAAAGGGACAAGATCGATTCTCAAGTTATACAGATTTTCTACTACCAAGAGGGCACTTTGATCTTAGTAGTCACATCATCGTTAATCTAACCGCCTACATGCAATCCAACAACACCGACTACTAATAGGTTCTCTCACTTCACGTGAGTTGGTCCCTTAAACAACCTCAAAAATCAATCTACAACGCTCATAATGAAAAAAGATTGCACTAAATTATGCATTATACAATGTTTATTATTTCAAAAAGTGTTGTATGAAGTAGTACAATAGACAACACCCGAAAATATATGGCATAGTTTAAAGCGGCAAACAACAAATTTGATAAAGAAGATTGAACTTCTTGCAGCTTCGGAACTATTCAACATCATGAATTTCTATTTCAACTTTCCAAACAATTAATGTATATTCACACTAATAAATTTCAATTACAACATAATAATATATTGCATGTGTAGTGTTAATTTATCAGGAAACTCATGGGAGAAGGTTTGGGTTCTTGCTCCTTGGAAGAACTACAACATATAAAACATCGGTTGGAGAATAGTTTAAGCATAATTAGAGCAAGAAATGTTATTTTAAAATTGTGACTTCATGTTCACATTCATGATCTTAGTTAACAATGCACAAAAATACATAAAATATATAAAATTAATATATAAAATTAAGAACATTGCCTTAAGCCCAAACCTAAACCCCTTTTACTGAACATAATATTTATTTTATATGTTATTACTATGGGAGAGTGAGGGAAAGATAACAAATATTCACACTATCAGTCTTTTAACATTTTTTATTTTTCTTCAGAAATTGAAAGACTTCCTCTATTCTGTTACTCAAGATGAACTCTTCTCATTTGCTTCATGACCAGTGGTTTTTACACGAATATTTAGCATGTACTTCAGTTGACTTTTCTTTTAATTGTTGAGCATTTGAGTTCTTGTTTCTGTATTTTATGCTTTGGTTGTGTGTTTGAATGTTTTCAGGATCAAAGGAATAAAACAAGACAAATAAGGGCAAAAGAAGTGCAAAAATCCTAATATTGGAGGCTACAGAGGTCCTGACACGGCCACCCGTGTCACAGGACACGGCCACCCGTGTCACAGGACACGGCCCGTGTTAGGAAATTGTGCACAGAGGCAGTTTGACACTGCTCAGGGATGACCTAATATTATAAAAACCTGTTTTGAACCAAAGGAGATGGACTTTTTGAATGAGAGAATAATTCACTATAGAAGATCAGAGATTCAACAGCTTTGGGAACGGAGAATTCTTCATGCGCGAGAGCAATTGAAGATCGAAGACCCAATTTATTGTAATGTCTTTATCTAATATTTTAATTATTCTACTTTTGAATTCTATGAGAGGCTAAACCCCTCAATGCTAGGGGGTGTCCCTAATTTGTTATATTAAAAATACTGATCTTTTTGTTTTAATCAACATTTTAGTTCTTTATGCATCAATTTGATTATTTAGAGTAATTCATAGTTTGACCCTATGGCACCATAGAATTTCACTATTTTAACACATTAGAGTCGGACGGTCGTGTTAAGATTTTCTAAATAATGATATTATTGAGAATTTCACCTAGTACTAGGGTAATCCTATGATAACCAGAATAGTTCTTGAAAATTGAATGCTTAACCTCTCTACTAATTTAAATGAAAATTGAAATTTGAAAAGAAGGTTAAATATTTTTTCACTAAGGAATTAGGAAAATATACTATTGAGAATCGGCAATTGAGGCTAATGAACTTGTTGAATAGATCAAAAAGTAAAGGTTATTACTTAGCAAATTATACACTCACCCTAGCATATTTTAACCAAACATAAAGTCAATTTTATATATTGCGCCAGTTTACGTTTTGCAAGGATTTATTCCACAAAACCCAAAACTATTGTTTTTGTTCAATTGAATAAATCATTAATTTTAGTATTTCCTACGCAATCCTCGAATCGATTCTTGGGGCAAAATCTCATTATTACTACATCGGTAAAACTAGTACACTTGCTATTTTACGATCAAGTTTTTGGCGTCGTTGCCGGGGATTGTCAAATTATAGAGTTCGTTATTCAAGTAACTCTTCTCTGTATTGGACTTTTGATTATGAATGATAAAAGTTATTTTTTCTTTTCTAAAAAAAAACTAATATGCTAAAAATTTATGCTACCATTCCCTTTGCTAAAACGTATTCAAAAGAGACCGATTTTAGATTAATAACTAGAGTAGGACCCGTGCAATGCGCGAGTGATACGAAAAATTGCGTGAGTTGTAAGTAGAAGTTGTTGAAAGGAAAATAGTCTAATTTTATTGCATCATTCAAATATTTCAAAACTTACATAGATTTTTATATCCTCTTCTAAAGTTTCCAACAAAATGCAATCAGGCGGCAGTATGTTATCAGGAGTAGCATTAGCAGTCAAGGCCATCAACCCGACTATTCATATTTTGGATGCACAACCTAAAGGAGATGATGACGCAGCCCATCAAAAGCAGCGGGGAGGATAATAACATTGTGCGAGACCAACACTATAGCAGACGGACTTCAAGCATTACTTGAAGATTGCACATGGTAAAATCAAATATTTGCCAATCATATATTATGAATTGAAATATAGTCTTTTGGTCTCTTTCGGTTAATTTGTCTAATTTTCTTTGGCACAGGCCTGTCGTACGAGATATTGTTGACGACATAAGCGAATGTGACTTGAAATGTAATTTTTTTTTAATTAAAGTCAAATAATTAAGCTCTCTAAGGCATTTTTCAAAAGAATAATTATTAATAATTAAAATAATTTCATATGTTGATTATTAAAATTGTTTAAAATTTGTTGCAATCTCTTATATGGACATGTGACAACTCTAACTTTTATTTTTTTACATAATATAAAAATTGTGGTGTGATATTTGATAAAACTCTAAAATAGAGCGTCCTCGCCTAACAGTTGGGTCTCTGATAGAGGACCCAAGGGAATCACCCAGAAGTTTCATTCTTGTGCTAGTATTTTTAGAATCTATGGTACAAAGGCCTGACAAAAATGACTTATGGTTGATCTGTTTCTATTTATTCTCTTTATTGTAGTTAAGGTGAAGGTTGGTCCATATCCTATAATGGTGATTATTTTCAATCATAAAACAATGAAAGAATATAAAGCGAAAACTACAACACAAATCCTATGAAATCACACACTACTTTTTATACACCCTTTTTTACCATTACAAAATAATTACTTTTCTTTTGTCACTTAATAAAAATAGAATTTTGTGATAGTGAAGTACAAGGCATCAAGACAAATGTGATAAATATATTTGAATTTTTTTTACTTTTATATTGTCCATATCGAAATGAATCAGAAAAGCCTTTGTAAATAGGTAGCAGTTATCTCTGTCCTTTGTAAGAAGTATTTTGATTAAGGTTCCAAAAAAATGTGACCTACATAAACTAGTTTACTCCCCCTACTAGTTCACTCAATAAACTTACATCTCACACACAATTCACTCCTCCTACTATACATGCTTCAAACTTGCCAAAGAAACATCATATTTCACTATTTATTAATTTATTTATTTATCATATATTCTTTCTCACTACATTTATTATGAGATGATTTTCCTTTTTCTTATGACGTCTACTCAGGTCTTTATTAATAAGTAAAATTTTGAACTTAAAAAACAGTCACCACCTTAAAAGATTATAGAAAAGTTTTTTTTTTCTTTTTCAACTAAAATATAAAGTTATTAGAAAAAACAAACATTTAGAAGGATTTCGTCAAATTTTTGATAAAATGTATAAAGTAAAATTTCCACAAATTTTAACATATTTACTCTTATTGTATAAAATGTATATTTGATTATTATAAAACATTCAAAAGAGAAAGAAAAGTATCAGCTAGTTAATACAATAACAAAAATATGCTTACTTATATCTTTTTAATAGAGTTTTTACAAAAGACCTTGCTAAAAATTTTAGGCTATCTGAGCAGGTGAAAAATAAACTATAGTTATTATTTTGTACCATTTTTTTGACGATCTTCATTAAATATCTATTTTTTATTTTAAAAATTATTGTATTAGATTGAAAACCTAATATATTCACCCACATACCCCATCATAACATATAATGTGGATGTATATGTAAGTATATACATACACACATTCACCTCTACCACGTCTATATAGGGGACCAAAAACTTACAAAGAGAAGTGAAATTAAAGAATTAAAAAATTGAATTTTAAAATAGAAAATTAAAAAAGTTAAAAACACATAAATAAAGGAAACAAAAGTGTTTTTAAACCGAACTAAAATAATCAGTAATGATAAAAAAAATTGAGATACCAAAGTCAAATATGTAACTAGTTTACTCATAAGCCTCTCAATTCAGAGCAAAATTTAAATATAAACACTCGGATGCATAGTGCCTTCAACGTCAATGTACAAAATCACTTCCATAACCATAACTTATATCAATTAATAGTTGCTACACATCGAAGTAACTTACTAAAAGATGGATTAACAAAAATGAGTGCATGGTTAAGAAATGCAAAGTCATATCTGTTGAAATATTAAATTATATTTATTAAAAATATTAGATAAGATTAGATTAGATTTGACTTAATATTTTAATATAATCTAAGTTGTGTAGATTCAAGTCCGTTTAGGGTTATATATAAATAGTCCTTGTGTGTATCATTATTTGTACAATTAAATAATACAAATCCTTATTTCCTTTATTATTCTCTCTTTCTATCCTCACTAAAAGTGTCTCACGCACTAACAAATTGGTATCAGAGCCTGGTTATTGTTCTTGATCGAGTTTTCAAGAATTTCACGTCAGAGATCGTGTTTCCAGGGCAAGTGAATCAACTGCTGCGAAGATGGCTAGTGACAAGGGCATTCCGAATTCTCTTCCAATGCTTGACGACAAGAATTGGATTAAATGGAAAAAACAGATGCAATCCTTGTTTGGCTTTCATGAAACCCTAGAGGTGGTTACTGACGGCGTTCCTACATTTTTTGCAGATGCAACCGAAGCACAGAAAAAAGCCCACAACAAAGTCAAGAAGAAAGATTGCAAGGATGCTTATTGCATTTAGACGGTTGTTGATGCTGCTAACTTCGACAGAATCTCTTATGCTGAAACGGAGGAGGAGGCATGAGGTATTCTTGTGAAATATTATGAAGGAGGTGAGAAGTCAAGGTTGTCAAGTTACAAACCTTGCGTCGACAGTATGAATTATTGTCGATGGGAGAAGATGAAAAAATTGCAGAATATGTGTCGAAGGTTCAGAAACTCGTCCACCTCATAAAGGGTTATGGTGAAATCATAACTGATAAAATGATAGTTGAGAAGGTAATGAGAACATTGACCTCTCACTTTGATCACATTATCGTATCTATTCAAGAATCCAACAAACTTTAAACCACTAAAGTGAAAGATTTGGTTGGTTTGTTGGAGGCGCATGAGATGAGGATTGTCGAAAGGAAAGGAGTTCAAGACTCGGTACATTCCATGCAAGCTCAGTCATGGAAAAAGGATGGTGGCTCTAACAAATTCAAAGGTAAGTTCGACAAGTCTCAGGGTAAGAAGCCTTGGTCGAATTACCACAAGAATAAGGTCGAAGATAGAAATTCTGAATCCTCGAAAAGGGGAAGAGGAAACTATCGAAAGGACAAAGAAGATAAAAAGGGTGTACAATGCTATAACTGTGAAAAGTTGGGCCACATAGCCAAGAATTATTGGTATCGAAAAGACAATGGATCGAAAAAAAGCAAGGACGAAGGAGAGAATCTTGCACGCCAAGATTTAGATGATTCTGGATGTGGTATGGTGGTAATGGCTGCAGTTTTAGATAACCATGTTGAATCCAAGATCTGGTTCCTCAACTCAGGCTGCTCGAATCACATGACTGGTCTTAAGGAGTGGTTGACAGACTACGACGAGTCGAAGAAGAGCAAGGTAAAACTTGCTCATAATAGTTCATTGCAGGTAGAAGGTACTGGCAACATAGTTTTTCAAATGAGTAATGGAGGAAAAGCTATGATTAAAGATGTGCTCTATGTACCTGGAATGAAGTGCAACTTGCTAAGTGTTGGACAACTGGTCGAAAAAGGTTTCTCAATTGTTATGAAAGATGGAGCTTTGAAATTGTTCGACACCAAGAATAATTTGGTCTTAAAATCTCCGTTGTCGAAGAACAGGACATTTAAGACTATGATCAGTTCGACAGAAGTTCAATGTTTAAAAATTGTTGTTAACCACAAGGATAGTTGGTTGTGGCATTTGAGGTTTGGACATTTGAATTTTTGATCACTTAATCAACTGATTACTCAAGATATGGTTTTTGGAATTCCAAGTCTTGAGATACCTGAAAAACTTTGTGAAGGTTGTTTAGTTGGAAAGCAATGTAGAAATTATTTCGTTTCGACTATGCCAATGAGATCATCTTGCATTCTCGAAGTGGTACATTCAGATGTATGTGGTCCATTCGAAGAACATACCATTGGTGGAAATATATATTTTGTTTCATTTGTTGATGAGTTCAGTCGAGAGCTGTGGATATATGTGATCAAAGGAATGGACAAAGTATTCAAAATCTTTAAGAGATTCAAGATACTTGTCGAAAACCAGAGTGAGAAAAGGATCAAAGTTCTGCGAATACATGGAGGTGGCAAATACACTTCGAAGATGTTTGAGAAATTCTATGTAGAACATGGTGTTGATCATGAGGTAACTGCTCCTTATACGCCTCAACATAATGGAATTTCTGAAAAAAGAAACAAAACTATATTAGATATGGTAAGATGGATGCTAAAGCAGAAGAATTTGCCAAAGTCTTTATGGGGAGAAGCTGTTTTGACTGTAGTTTATATTTTGAACAGGTGTCCTACCAAGATCTTGAAGAACAAGGTTCCTGAAGAAGTATGGAGTGGCAAACGACCATCCGTAAGTCATTTGAAGGTGTTTGGCTCTAGGTGTTCGACGAAGAAATTGACGAAGTCAAAGTCGAAGAAATTTCTAATATTCTAGTCGAAGACGAAGAAATTGCTAACATTCTTGACAATGTCAAAGTAGAAGAAGGTGTGGCTAGAACAAGCCATAGATTTCAACAAAATAGAGTTCCTCCAACAAGAATTCAGGATTATGAAGTGACTGGTGATGATGAGGTAACACTAGATGGAGAATTAGTTCGTTTTTCTTTACTCGTAGGTGATAAACCAATCAACTATAGCGAAGCTTTGAAGAGTAACAAGTGGAATTTAGCTATGGTCGAAGAGTTAGAGGCAATCGAAAGAAACAACATATGGGAGTTAGTCGATTTGCCAGCATATACAAAAGCTATCAAAGTAAAGTGGGTATTCAAGTTAAAACACAATGCTGATGGTTCGATAGCAAGACATAAAGCAAGATTAGTAGCTCGAGGGTTTCTTCAAAGAGAAGGACTTGACTACTCTGAAGTATTTGCTCCAGTAGCAAGATTGGAGACTGTTCGACTAGTAGTAGCATTGGCATACAACCAAGGATGGTCAACATTTCATTTATATGTGAAATCAGTATTTTTGAATGGTCCTTTAGAAGAAGAGGTTTATGTCACACAACCTCCTAGGTTTGTGATTCAGAAGGAAGCAAGTAAAGTATATAATTTTCATAAAGCGCTCTATGGTCTCAAGCAGGCACCTAGGGCATGGAACAAGAACATTGACTCATGCTTAGTCAAATTGGGATTTGTCAAATACAAATCAGAGTATGGTGTCTATGTTCAGGTTGTAGCACAAGATATAACAATCATCTGCTTATATGTTGATGACTTGCTAGTAACTGGAAATAGCTTGAAGAATTTGTCGAAGTTTAAAGAGCTAATGACGAAGGAATTTGAAATGTCGGATTTGGGAAAATTGTCTTATATCTTAGGCCTGGAATTTCAAATAACAAAGCAAGGTATGGTGCTACATCAAAGGAAGTATGTCAAAGAGATACTCAAGAGATTTAGAATGGATGATTCGAATCCTGGCATCCTCACCTGTCGAACCAAATGTGAAGTTGGAGAAGAATGGAGAGGAAGAAAAATTTGATGTAACTTTGTTCAAGCAAATTGTGGGATCTCTGAGGTATTTATGCAACAGTCGACCTGATATAAGTTTTGCTGTCGGATTTCTTGCTCCAACATCTTGTATGACATACCAAACCCAAAGTCATAAAGAAAATTTTCCTTTATTATTCCTTACAAATAATATGTTATTTCTTCCACCAACTCCTTCCACTTGTGTTGATTACATGAGGTTCATAAGAATTAGCTTTAGATTTTTAGTGGGGGTGGGATGTTGAAGCATCGTGTGGGACACATTTCTTATTTGAAACACTCAACAAAGTTTTCCTTCTTCTATTATAAATTTTTGCAATCCCTTGACAACATCTTTAGATATGATCTCTATTATGCTTCTAGCCTTAGATGTTGGTTAAGATATCCACATATAGCGATTTTCCTTACTCATGGAACCATTCATTAACACTTATAGCTCTTTGCTGGTGAAAATACATTCAGATTTGTGGTAGCTAACATTCAGACCTTGATGACATATTTGACTTATGTTGATCAAGTTAGATTTTTATCCTTCTACCAATAACATATTATCAAGATAAGGAAAACATGAACTAGCCAATTTTCCAATGTCCTTGATTCTTACTTGAACATTCACTATCAAAATATGAATCTTCTCTTAAGGAAACTCTAAAGGATGTATGATCTATAAGACAAGTGACAACTTCCTTAGGTTGCCACTTCTTCTTTGCCTAAGATTTATTCATTTTCTTTCCTTTGAGCTTTGGTTGACTAGAAGACTGGGGATATCAATACAATTCATAGCAAACGAGTCTTATATGGCTATATTTTCTACAATGGTGACACCTATAAGATCATTTCTTATTGCCTCTATTGTGAGGGTACACATGTTAATCATGATGCTGAGACATTTGGTCCTTCATTATGAACTTACTTTTCATCTTAAGAGAGACAAACTTATTAGTGATAACTTTGACCTTTTTGCTCATGGAATTGTAGTCAAACCATAAAAACTTCATATTCCCTGTCATAACATCCACCATATCTTAATCATTGTTCATTATACTTTCAAACTTTATCAAATTCTCCAGTTTGGAATTCAACAAGGTTACTTCCTCTTCCATCCTAGTGATGGTTGAAAGCAATTTCTCTTTTTCTTAAAGAAGAGCACTTACAATTTTCTTCTGATTTTCCCCAGTCAAGCAAGCTTCCTTCCATTTGTTGGGTAAGAGCCTGAATGTAGTTGCATGTTCCTCTTCGGTCATATATTCACCACCTCATTCAGACTCATACTTCCCAGTAAAAGTCGTTACTTTGTTAGTTGTTTCTTCTTCACTGTCATCGTCAGATTCAGACCAAGTGATTGACAATCCCCTATTTTGTTTCTTTTCTAGTTCCTCTCCAGTCATATCTTCATGTGAAACTGACTGAACTAATTTTAAGTTCAGATATTTTAGGAGTCAGTTTGTTTTTAATTGTATGCTTCGATTAAGGAAACTTTGGAACGATCTTCAACAATATATTTCGAGAGCTTTAATCCTACTTTCATGAAGAAATATTAGGAAGCGCTGAAGGAAAACAAATGAAGCTACCCTGGCTGATGTAACTCTATAAATAGGCTACTAAACTTGTTTTCTGAGTTGGCCATTCCATAAGAACTTAAGTGTACTATTTCATATTGTTGGTTGTTAATTTTGTTGGTAGTTTATTGTGAGCCTCTCTAGTATTAATTGATACTTGAGTAGGACGTTAGTAGAGTTATAATTTTTTAATCATCATAAGCTTTGAAGCAAGGATGATTATGTGTCTTTGAAGAGTATCTTCAATATTTGTCTTTGTTGATTGTCACCGCGTGTGATTGTGGGGAGTGAGCAGAGGTTCTCATATCTAGGATAGGTTTATTAGGTAGAAGGTTCATTGGGTAGTGATTAAGTGAGGAGTGTAAACAGAAAGTTTAACTCTGAATTAATATTGTTAATAGTGGACTTCATCCATGGCTTGGTATCCCTCAGACGTAGGTTGGTTTAAACCGAACTGGGTAAACAATTCTTTGTGTCTTTATTGTTTTCTGCTTTTAAAATTCTGCACTGTTAGTTGTTCATAAATAGATATCAGTTTCATGACATTACCTTCGACATCTTACATCTGATACCAAAATTATAATTGGTATCAGAGCAGGCATCCTGCTCTGTCTCTGGGTGAGATCTAGGGAAGATACTTCTGGTACAATGTACAAGGAAGGAATATTTATGAATAGGCCACCCATTCTAGATGGTTCTAACTATGACCTATGGAAGCCTCGTATGGCAGCATACATAAAGTCCTTGGACAATAGGTCTTGGAAATCTATTCTGAAAGGATTGACATATCCTGTTATTATTGGAGCAGATAATCAACCTACTGGTGAGTTGAAACCTGAAGAAAACTGGTCAAAGGATGATGAAAACTGCTATATTCAATGGAGTTGACAGAAACATATTCAGATTGATCAATACATGTGAAGTGGCCAAGGATGCTTGGGAAATAATTAGAACTACTCATGAAGGCACTTCCAAAGTTAAGATGTCAAGGTTGCAGCAACTCACCACTAAGTTTGAGAAACTAAGGATGAAAGAATAAGAGAGCATTCAAGAATTTCACATGAACATTCTTGAGGTAGTTAATGCATGTAGTGCCTTGGGTGAGAAGATACCAGAAGAGAAGCTGGTAAGGAAGATTCTCAGATCTCTACCTAAGAGATTTGACATGAAAGTGACATCTATTGAAGAAGATCAAGAAATCAACAATATGAAAGTGGATGAACTAGTTGGCTCTCTCCAAACATTTGAGTTGGGCATTAATGAGAAGTCTGAGAAGAAGCCTAAGAGCATAGCCTTCAAGTCAAATACTGAAGAAAGAGGAGAGGAATATGACCTGGACACTAAGGAAGGACTATCCAACACTATAGTATTTCTTCGAAGACAATTTAATAATGTTTTGAAGAGGATGGAAGGAAGCTCAAGATCAAATATCCGGAACATCCCATATGACATCAGCAGATCAAGTAATTTTGGGAAGAAAGCACAAGTTGAGGAAAGACCTACTCAAGGTAGAGAATTAAGATGTTATGAATGTGAAGGTTATGGTGACATCAAAACTGAATGTCCAGCCTTCCTTAAGAGACAAAGAAAAGGACTGAATGTATCTTGGTTAGATGAGGATTCTAAGAATGAAGTGGAAGAAGAATCAGCCAAATATGTAACAACTTTGACTGGTACTTATATTTTTGATGGAGACTCAAGTGATGAAGAATTAACGTTTGAGGAGCTAGCTACTACTTACAAGGAACTATGTTTCAAAAGTGATGAAGTATGCCTGGAGAATGAGAAATAGAAGAATATCATTGTTCAACTACAAGACAAAAAGAAGGAGCATCTGGAGACTATTCATAAGTTGGAAAGTGAAGTAACCATGCTAAAGTTTGATCTTGACAAAATGTCCAAATATATTAAGATACTAAACACTGGATCTGAAACACTGGATAAGATACTTCAATTAGGAAGGATAGCAGGAAACATGAGTGGTCTAGGATACACTAAGACAACGGATTCTTCTACAAAACCTATTGAGATCCTAGCCAAACCAAGGATGTCAAATCAAATGTTTCAACATTATAGAAGAAAAAACTAAAGGCAGCCTAACAGAAGACCTCAACGCTGGAGATGTCATTAATATGGAAGACATGGTCACATAAAGCCATTCTGCTTCAAGTTGTATGGTTACCCCAACCCTACACCTCAGTTAAATGTGACTCATGCTAGCCCAACTGAGAAGAAACAATGGATCCCTAAATCTAACATCTCATGTTTCTTAGCACATACGTCACCAACAGTGAGAACCACAGAAGACTGGTATTTTGATAGTGGATGCTCAAGGCATATGACAGGAGACAAAAATTTGCTGGTCAATATCCAAGATCATTCAACTGGTTATGTCAACTTTGGAGATGGAATGAAGTGTGAAATCAAGGGAGTAGGCAAGACAAACCGCACAAAAATTCCTAACATTGAAGATGTATTACTTGTCAAAGGATTAACATTCAACTTGATTAGCATAAGTCAACCATGTGATCAAGGGTTCAAAGTAAACTTCACAAGAACTGAATGTATCATTACAGATAAGAAAGGTGAAGTTACTATGATAGGAATGAGGAACAAGGATAACTACTATCTATGGGTTCCCCAAGATACAAGTTATCCTACTTGTGTTGAGTTCAAACAAGTTGAGAGCAAGAAGGAGAAAAATCTTAAGTCAAATGATCTCAATGTTCCACGGGATGTCTTGACATCTTATAACCCTACAAGAGTTAATGATTAGTTTACTGAAAGAAGAACTATGGAATTGGACCAGAAGTTTACTGAATTAAAATTGGTCAACTGTTATTCAAGAGGATGGAATGTATGTGAAATTTCAAGAAGAGAGCAAGGGCCTGTTTGCTAAATAAATTATAGCAATTAAAAGCGTATGGGAACGTCAGGGCTTAAATTTTCATAATACCACTTAACTTTGTTGAAACATGATATTCAACATATAAAAGGTCCACTCCAAGTTCAAACATTTCAAATTTCCCCCACACACTATACAACCTCTGAAAACTACAATATCTTCATCTCCTACCTCCAGAAAATAACTTTCAGTCCTCCACCGTCAAGATGTCTCAACAAAATGAATCCGGACCAAGCAAGATAAACAAAAATATCTCAACAGATGAAGCCCTAGACATTGCTCATCTCTCCATGATTCCATTCTTGGATGCAAGACCTAAAAAGCTTCACACCCGTCATGAAAGACGTCCAAGAGAAACACCCATTCTGGTTGTAGGTAATGCCTTTAATTTTATTGATGTTGAAACTGATAAAGATACTATAGATGTTGATAGTGCCATAAGGAGAATACTCTCTAAAACCCTGAATGTGGGTCTACCTGTTCAAGGGATTGCAATCCCGCTTGACCATATGCCTGTTGAGATTACCACATAAGGACCTACTGAATCATCCATAAGGGAATAAGAGATCCCTAAAGGAAGTCTTGAAAAAGAAATTGTTCTTGAAAAAGTCACTACTGGTGTTGGAACATCATCTGTGAAAATATCTTCTCCAAACAAACAGGCTTATTCACATGAAAAAAGAACTAAGAACAATATAGTTGAAGTTGTTGTAGATGTTGACAATTTGTCTGACAATGAGATAATTATAAATGTAAACCCTATGATTGCAAAGAGGTTAAAGACAAGAAAGGGAAAGACAACTATTTCAAGCACCCCATCACAGACTGCTAGGAAGAAGGCTATGTATGGCACCAAAGGCATGGATCAAAGTCGTTCCATCCTCAAGCAAGAGGAAAATCAGGTCTGAATCTGACTCAGACTATGATGTTGAGGATGATGTCCCAGACATCACACTTGTGAAGAAGTCCATAATTCAGAGGTCCACTGATGATGTACCTAATGCTCCAATAGAAAACATATCTTTTCATTGCATCAAGTTTGTTGCAAGATGGAAGTATATCTACTAGAGGAGACTAGCCTTAGAAAGGGAATTGGGAAAAGATGCCTTAGAATACAAGGAAATCATCAACTTAATCTCTGATGCTGGGTTAATAAAGATTGTGACCAAACTGACCAAATGTTATGAAATTCTAGTCAAGGAGTTCATAGTTAACATCCTTGAGGACTGTGATGACAAGAGGAGCAAAGAATTTCAGAAAGTCTATGTTAGAGGAAAGTGTGTTGAGTTCTCACCTACCATTATTAAAAAATACTTAGGAATAAGTGAGAATGAAGAATATGAGCTAGCTGTAACTGAAAATCAAATATGCAAGACCATCACAGTCAACCAAGTGAGTACTTGCCCTATCAAAGGTAAACTCACTACGCCAAAAATAACTTTTGGCAGCACCTCTACGAAAGCGCTTTTAAGAGAAAGTGCTTTCATAGGCCTTAAAAAAAATTCGCTTAAAAAAGCGCTTTCATAGGTAGGCCTAAGAAAGCGCTTTTCAAAAAGCGCTACTAAAGGCCTCAGAAAGATCTCATCTTAGAAAGCGCTTTTGAAAAGCGCTGATAAAAGTTAACCTTAGAAAGCGCTTTTCAAAAGCGCTCTTATAGCTGGCCTTAAGAAAGCGCTTTTAAAAGCGCTACTATAGGCCTATGATACGAAAGCGCTTTTAAAGGAAAAAGCGCTCTTATATCCGGGCTTTAGAAAGTGCTTTTAAAAGCACTTTCTTAGATAATTTTATAATTAAAATTAATAAACCCTATACTCTCATTCTTAGAAAACCTTCGACCTGTTCATCTTCATCGCTCTCTCCGTCTCTGTCTCTCTTCGTCTTCGTCTCTGTCTCTCGCCGTTTCCATCTCTGTCACCACCTCCACCGGAAACCTCCGTCTCCGTCTCTGTCGCTGCCTCACCGGAAACCTCCGTCTCCGTCTTTGTCTCTGGTGAGTTTGTTAGGCTGATTTTAGTTTCTAACTTTCTAATCTATTATAGTTTCACCCTGTTTCTAACTTTCTAAGGTATTTGTTGAGTTGGAGATTAATTCCTAGGATTCCATCTCTCTTTTATTTCTGTTTTGTTTTATGGGTTATGAGCTGGTTAGTTTGGAGCTTTTGTTGTTAATGATCTTGGAGGGAAATAAATTTTGAAAGGGATTCTAACTAACTTGGGAAATTTGGTAATTGGTTTATGGTGTAGGTTAATTATTAGTTACAGATAGTGGCTAGTAAATAATTAGTAAACTAGTGTTATGTTACTTTGTTTTGAATCAGATCAGTTCTTCTGTTTGTTGAATGCGTGAATCGTTTTGGTTATCAAATTGTTTTGGCACGACTTAGCTTGTGTAGGCAGTAAAGATTGTTTTAGTCTATGTTAATGAATGAGCTTTTTTCTATTTATGACTTATTGAAGTGGATAATGGTTTTAGTGTGTCAACGGATTTTGAACTGGTTTAGCATATTATGTGAACTATTTTTTTTAGTTTTTTTAGTTGTGGATATTAGCTAAGTATGGCTAATGTTTGGTGTAGGTTTTATTGTGATGATATGAATTTTTCTGGACTGGTTTAAATTAGGTTAAATATAGTGAATTGTTAGTGGTGATACTTATGTAAGGGTTTATTTTGTGAGAATTACTTTTGAATTTCTTTCCATGAACTGGTTTTATGAGTTGCAATTTGTTTATTGTTGGACTAGTTTATGTGATGTCTTGGCTGAATTTTTAATTTGAACTTGGAACGGTGACTTCGGTTATTGTGACGTTGTGAATTCAGTTTGCGTTGATATAAGTTTCTTGAATTTTTTTATATGTTATGACTTATCCTTGAATTGTTCATATATAAGTTTCTTGAATTGTTTTATATGTTATGACTTATCCTTGATGTTGTTTTATATGTACAGCGCTCGTTCCATGTGTTTCTGTGAGTCTGACTTCTCGACGTTGCTGTTTGATAAATCTGAGGTAAATTTCTTCCTCAAATTACTGGTATTGTGATGAATTTGTCTTAAATTGCGTGAATATGTTGCGTTTTCTTGATACGGATCCATTCCGTGTATAATTTGCATTTTGACAGAAACGTAGTATACTATTTTGTGCCCTAATTAGTTGTTTTTGTTTAGCTTAATTAGTAAAACCATGGATAAGACATGGATGTATTCCAATCGATTATCGAAAGAGTACGAGAGTGGGGTATCAGAATTTGTTAAGTTTGATGTTGCGCACGCCAAAGACCCCAATCGAATGACATGTCCTTGTTTGTATTGTTGTTATGGGAACCGAGTTGACGCGGTTCAGTTGGCATCACATTTAATACGGTATGGAATTGATAGAAGTTATACATGTTGGAATATGCATGGTGAGAAAAGTAACAGGAATGTTGAATCGGGGGATAAGATGATCTATGCTTCAAACGACAATTGCAGATACATACAATTATGATCGAGTTGAAGAGATTGCAGAAGCGCTTGAAGAAGATCTTAATGATTGTCCAAAAATGTTCGAGAGGTTGGTAAGCGATGCAGAGAAACCGTTGTATAATGGTTGTACAAAATTCAAAAGATTGTCTACGGTATTAAAGTTGTACAACTTAAAGACGGACAATGGATGGTCGGATAAAAGTTTCACAGAGTTATTAGCCCTTATGAAAGATATGCTACCAGTGGATAATGGTCTTCCCAATCGAACGTATGAGGCCAAAAAGATGTTGTACTCTATTGGCATGAGCTATGATAAGATACATGCATGTCCAAAAGATTGTGTTTTGTTTCGAAACGAGTATGCATCGTTCAATGAGTGTCCTAAATGTGGTGCCCCTCGATATAAGAAAAGTTGTCTCCAGCAAAAGTCTTATGGTATTTTCCTATAATTCCGAGATTTAGACGGATGTATCGTAGTGAAACCGATTCAAGACACTTGACTTGCCATGCAGATGAAAGAATTATTGATGGAAAATTTCGACATCCGACAGATTCACATCAGTGGATGAAAATTGATAATGATTATCCTGAATTTGGAAAAGAAGGAAGAAACCTTTACTTGACATTATCTACTGATGGAATGAACCCACACGGTATTCAAAGTATCTCGCATAGCACATGGCCTGTGATTCTTATGATTTATAACCCTGATGTATGGCGTAAGATGAAGATGAGAACAAATGATGGTAGAAACAACAACTTAATTGAACGTGATACATTATGATGTGTCAACATACGAAGATTGAAACTTTGTCAAAAGAATGTCTTTCTCGACCATCGTAGATTCTTAACTTCTAAACATCAATATCGTGGATGGAAAAAAGTGTTCAATGGAGATACCGAACAATGTAGAGCTTCGCCTAGATTGACAGGTGATCAAATTTTTGAAAAGGTGAAAGATGTGAGTATTCAGTTTGGCAAGCCTTTTGCACATAAAGTTGTCACAGGTGGGTGAAAGAAGAGGTCATTTTTTTTAATTGCCATATTGGAAATCTTTGTACGTAAGACATTTTCTTGATGTGATGCATATTGAAAAAAATGTATTTGACAGTGTTATTGGTACGTTACTCAATATAAAAGGGAATTCTAAGGATTTCCTTAAAGCAAGGGAGGACATGGTAGAAATGGGAATAAGAACTGAATTGGGACCCGTGAAGAAAGGAAGACGGACATATCTACCACCTACTGTTTACACTTTATCTAGAAAGGAGAAAAAAATATTGTGTAAGTTCCTAAGTAAAGTTAAAGTTCCAGAAGGCTACTCATCAGATATTAGAAGACTTGTGTCTATGAAAGACCTCAAGTTAAAGAGTTTAAAGACGCATGATTGCCATGTTATAATGGAACATTTTCTACCGATAGGTATACGTTCTATTTTGCCAGAAAAACTAAGAAGCGCAATAACTAAATTGTGTTTTTTCTTCAAGTCAATTTGCAGTAAGGTGATCGATCCTGAGATCTTACCAACATTGCAAAAAGAAATAGTTGTTACTTTGTGTGAGCTTGAAATGTATTTTCCTCCCTCGTTTTTTGACATAATGGTTCATCTTGTCATTCATCTTGTGAAAGAGACACAATTATGCGGACCATCTTATATGAGATGGATGTACCCTGCTGAATGTTATATGAAAATATTAAAAGGGTATGTGAAAAACCGAAGTCGACCAGAGGGTTGTATTGCCGAGTGTTGACGCTAATAGAAAAATTTTGATACGATGAAACAATGAAGTCTCCACCTAACTTTATTTATTCCTAAAGAGGAAAGGGAAAATATAGATAAAACCCAAATAAATGAAAATGAAACGAAATGGTCTTCAAGACCAAGAGATGCGGGTTTGGGAGTCGGTTATGCAAGGGGAAGGTATTAGCACCCCTCACATCCATCGTACTCGATGGGACCCATTTAGTTCTAAGCATGTTTGTGTGTTTAGTGTGTTAATTTTCAATCTTCTAATTATTATGGGCCAAAAGAGAAAAGAAAGGAAACATGTTTTAATTTTTTGAAAGTGTGCTCGCCAAGATGTTAGAATCTCGTGCCTACGTATTCCCCAAGTGAGATAGGAAAGTCAGAGCTTACGTAGTTCTCGGTTACGAGAACATTTGTTGGTTGGTTGATTGATTTTATTTATGAAAATAAGAGCTTAATCGTACATGGACGATAAGACATCACTAGTGCAATTCGCGTGTGAGCGAAAGGAGATCGCGTGTGAGCGATGTGAGTTTGAAAAAAGGACTTGCATGTAGGAAAGGTTTGGTGATTTGAATTGATTTTAAATGGGTGAAAAGTACCGAACAATAGGACTAACGTCTTACGATTCAAATACTAGAAACCAGAGGAGCTAATGCTCAGACGAGTCGTCTATCACCCAAAAGGTTTTCTCATGAAAAAGTGAAGTGAAACAAAGTTCAAGTTTGTTAGGAGTCTTTAAACAATTGGTCTAGCGTCCAACGACTTAAAGACTATGAGTTCATTTGGCACAAGTTTTCAAACAATTGGCCTAACGTCCAACGATTTAAAAACTTGAAATTTATTGTGAAAAGGTTTTTGAAAAGTCACTCGATGTTGGATCGAGGTTTGGAAATTTATTATGAAAGTGGTGAAAAAGAGAAGATTTGATTTGGGTCATGATTAATCAAGTATATTGACTTAATTAATCTCGTGAGGATAGGTGCTCCTACCCCCAACTATGAAACCCTTGCATGATAATTTGGTATATGGACCAAGGCGCGAGAATGGAAATGAGGCGATTGCGAATAATTCATGGAAGTATAAATAAAGAGCCCATACAAGGTGGCTTGCACAAATGATAAAATAATTTACAATGGTGTAGGTGCATGCACGAAATAAATTTAATTGACTAATTAAACAAAGTTTAATCAAGTAATTAGATCAATAAAATTAATTAGATGGACTAATCAATTTTAAATAACCTAATTAGATAATTAAATAATGTTTAACTAATCAATCAAAGTCTCATTGTAAGCCCAAGAGCAAGCGTGGTGTCTGCACAAATGTGTGATCGTTGCGACGCTTCTAAGCTTTGTCGACTCAAGGTAGTGAAAATGGCTCGCAATCGAGTATTAGTTTGAAAATGTTTGGTTTGTGCACGCGTGAATGAATAATTAAAATAAACAATAGAATATTTACTAATTATTACAACGCGTAGGGATAGGAATACAAATTTACAAATGGGGATGACAAAAAATAATTATAAGTCTACATAAATGTACAAGTGTGATGAACAACAATTCAACAAATAAAAAAAATGTAAGATTAATACTAAAACTACTTAGCAATAAGAAATATTGTGTTTTTTTTTTTGAAATATCTCTAAATAGAAAACAAATTTAAATTAAACCTATTATTATATTTCTTCTTTTGTTTTTTGAAACTATAATAATAATAAAAACTAATTATTCTAAAAAGAGTTCTATCTAAAACAAAGTTATCATGTCAGGAGAGTGCTAAACAAAAGTGGGGCGCTGCTGCTAACTTACAACATTAACCTTAATAAAAAAACAAAAATTAAATAAAACCAAAAAAAGATGAAATTAAAAAAACATTAAGAGTTGTCTATCTAGCCGCTCACTCTCTATCGGCCTGTTCTTCTCTCGTCTCTTGCCTTCTGCTTCGATGGAACTCACTGTCTCTCAAAAATCTCACCTTAGCTCTCAATCAATCAAACAGATCAAGAAATAATTGAATCAAACCTATTCTACCCTTATCCCTATGAGAAACCCTAAGCCCCAAATATGAAGACTTCGGATTTTATATGTTACGAATTTGCAGAAAAAGTGAAATTAAGTCGTGAAAACTACAGCAATAAACAAACGAGAAAGCAAAGGAAAAAAAACAGATATATTACAAATCGATCCTTCGTCTCTATTCTGGTTTTCTGCTTCTGAGTGCTCTTGAATCTAGGTCTACGAGTTGTTGCTGCTTGTTGTCGGTTTTGTGAATCTGTTTCTATGTTGGTCTTCTGAGAACTTGTCTGCTGGTTTGCGTTTGGTTTTGAAGTTTGAAGAAGGTTTAAGTTCTGAGAGGTGAGTTGTAATGGAGGTATATAGAGGTGTTGGCTGTGATGTTATGGTGGGTTGGGATTTTGGAGATTGAAGGTAAGTATGGTTTGAATGGTGAGGTTTGGATGAAGAGGTTGGAGTTATGAAAAGTTGAAAGTTTTGTGATGGGTTTGATTTCTTGAATTGTTGTGGTTGTGGGTGTATGAAGGTTGGAACGGAGTGAAGTTTCAGGGAGTTTTTCGGTGGAGAAAGGTATGGAGGAAGACAATGAGGGATTAAGGAGAGGAATGGAAGGGTTGAGGTTTCAGTGAGTATGGGTTATTGATGTGGGTGTTTTTGTGAATAACTTTCAGTTTGTTTAAGGATGAAGGTTACGGTTTGGAGTTAAATGGACCATGGTAAAGGTGTGTGAGCAGAGGAATTTTGTTGGTTATTTTTTGGCTGTTGTTGGTTTGAGTGATGGAACACTGCTTTATAGGGTGATCGAAGTAAGGGCAAATGAGGAATTGTAGAAGTTGTGAGCTGGATTTGAGGATAAAGATGAATGAATATTGGTACAAGGTTAGAAAACTTGGAGGTGAAGTTTGTTAGGACAAAAATGTGTAGTGGAGCAGGATAGTGGAATGGAGAGTAATGGTTGTACAATTGTGGAGAGGCTTGGTGCAATTACAAGTTGTAAACATGTACTAATGTTTGTATTTATTTTAACTTTTCTGCAAATAGTACAAGAGGTGTAGGTGAAAATTGGGAGTGGAAGAGTGGTGGAATGGTTTGAAAGTTTGTACAATTTGTGTGAGTGGAGAGGAAGAAATCGAAGGAGAGAATGAGACTCTGCTAGCTGTAATATTGTACTAAAATTTTGGACAATTAAATTGGACAAAAATATTAACAAAAAAAATATATAAAAAAAACAATTGAAAGTTATAAAAATAATAAACATTATTCTACATATAAAACAAATTTTTTGACATTACGATGTTCGACCATCGAAGTTCGCCATCGAAGTTCGGCCGGTTCCTGAAGAAGTTCGCCATCGAAATTTTGGCTGTCGGTTTTGGCCATCGAAGTTCGCTCAAGCTCGCCGCAAGTTCCGCCGTCGTTCCGCCATCATAAGTTCCGCCATCGAAGCTCGTCGTCGCGCTCGTCGCCGAAGTTCGGCAACAAAGTTCTAACCATCGAAGTTCGACCATCGAATTTCGCCATCGGGTTCGCACCATCAAAAGTTCGACCATCGGGTTATGACCATCGAAGTTCGCCATCGGTTGCTAGCACTTAGCAAGCTTCTGATAGTTAGCACTTAGCAAGCTTCAGATAGCTAGAACTTAGCAAGCTTCTAATATCTAGCACATAGAAAACTTCTGATAGCTAGCACTTAGCAAGCTTCTGATAGCTAGCACTTAGCAAGCTTCTGATAAAGTCAAATGTGCAAAAATTCAAAAAATGATGCAAGTATGACTAAGACTATTTTGATGCAAAATATGTTCAATTATAAATTAACAATGCAAAGTGAAAATGCTAACTAAAATTCAAAGACATTATAAAAATGCAAATGAATCATATGAAAAATTCAGGGTGAAATTTAGGGTGTGACACCGAGCGATACATTGTTAAAGAAGCGGTTGAGTTTTGTACTGAATATCTGTCAAATGTTAAATCAATTGGACTCCCCAAATCTCATATTGTTGAAAAAAAAGAGGTAAGAAGCTAATTGGAAATAAAGCTGTGACAGTATCAAGGGTCGAACGGGATCAAGTGCATTTGTATGTTCTGCACAATGAGATTGAGGTGGAGCCGTATGTTGAAATGCACAAGGGTGTTCTTCGAGGTTTAAATCCGAATAGACATGAGAATTGTATTGTACGAGACCACAGTCGAAGTTTTATACCATGGTTTGAGGAAAACATTTATTCAAAGTGTCGTTTAGATCCCGCTTCAGTAATAGAAAGGTTGAGATGTTTAGTATATGGTCCAAGTTTGGTTGTGTTTTCTTATAGTGCATACGCAATTAAAGGATACACATTTTATACCAAAGAACAGGATGATAAAAGTACTATGCAAAATAGTGGTGTCACCTTGGTAGCTGAAGCAATGCACATATCAAATGTGAAGGACTTAAACCCAAAATTTGCAAATTTGTCATATTTTGGGGTTATCGAGCGCATTTGGGTGTTTGATTACGAGAAATTTCAGATTCCTATATTTGGTTGCAAGTGGGTTGAAAATAATAATGGCATACGAAAGGATAAGTCAGGATTTTTGCAAGTGGATCTTAACAGGGTGGGGTACAAAGATGAGCCTTTCATTCTAGCCTCTCAAGCTAAACAAGTGTTCTATGTCACTGATCCAACAAGTACAAAATGGTCTATAGTGCTTTTATCTAACAAAGTAATTGATGAAAACATTGGAGATCAAGGCGATATTGGTGTTGACATTGAATCTTTTACCATAAATGATCAAAACGAGAATGAATCATGTACTAGAAATGATCATAATGAGGGTATTTGGATCAATCCAACCGTCCGCGTTGTTAAGAGACGAGTAGAACATATTCCTACCAAGAAAAGAAAGAGAAGTTAGTGAAAAAGGTAATAGTATATATAATTATAGCCTATATCATTCAATAAAATTTAAATATATGTCATTTCATTTTTTTCTTTGTAGTATATATGATTATGGATTTTTATATTTGTCATTTGATTTGATTTGATTTTTCTTTATTACAGGTCAAATGGCTAGTAATCAAGAAAATTCACAAGATGCAAATGTTCCAGAAGATACTTCAGAAAAAGATATTACACGAGGCATAACTATTATGACGGGAATCATCTGTGATAGAGATAGAGGAGTTACATATAATGTAGATTGGAATAATGAGGACCAACTAATTGGGTCTAATGCTGCAAAGTTGACAAGTTAAATTGGTACACTTGTTCGTATGCACATTCTGATCACCACTCCGAGATGGAAAAGAGGAGAGTTGGATGAGGCTAAAGAAAAAAATTGGACTGAGATAAAGGTACTATATATGGTTGTTGTTATTTGCTTTATCTTGACGATAATGTGTTTAAATTACTTATACTAACACACTCTATGCGTATGTGTTTTTATAGAGGTCTTTTAACATTGAAGATACCCGCAAAAAGTATATAATGGGTTTGTCCGGAAAAAGACACAGAGGGTGGAGAACTTTTTTAACAAACAAGTATCTTAAAGATGAGGAAGGAAATTTTGTTGAAGAGGATCCTGAACGTCCAAAGAAATATGAGAGCTTCATTACACATGAAGACTGGGTTGCATTTGTAGGACAAAGAAGAGACGATAATTTCAAGAAAGTGAGTGCCGTAAATTGCGGGAGAGCGTCAAAACCCACATATCCATATAAAAAGGGCGTTTGGGATATGCACGCTTACAAGAAAAAATTGTAAGTAAATATAAATTCTACGATCTTATTAATTCTCACAATGTGTTATAATTGATGATCTTATTATTTGTAACAATACGTAATTAGAAGAGACAAAAAGTGACGAAACATCACTACCCGCACATGTGTTGTGGAAGGAAGCTCGTGTTGGCAAAGATCGAGTTGTTAATCCCGATCTGCAACATGTTTATGATGAGTGTGTAAGTATAACATTGTGTCTTTAATTAAATTATATTAAATGTTTATTAATATATAATTAATTTTTTATCTCCACTAATAATTTTCGATATGTAAATGAATTACAGGAGACCCTATCGCAATCGGTATCCACAGGTGAGGACCAGGATATCAGGAGCATACTCAGTCGAGCACTAAATATTGTTGAGTATCCGGGTCGGGTGAGGGGTAAAGGTCGTGGTGTGACTCCAACCTCTTTGTATAAGAATCCAAGGGGAAAAAATCCTAGCAATGCAGAAGTGATGCAAACATTGCAGAAATTACAAGCACAAGTTTGTGAATTGCAGAAGGATAAAGAGAGATATATGACGGAAAAGAACAGTTCACAGTTGAAAGAAACTAGTGACAAGGCTAGTATCAATTGTCAACATAAATTTCCCGAGGTAATTAAGATGATAATCCATTGGAGAATGTTTAATTGTAATTTATAAAGGAAGTGAACTGAACAATATAGATCTGTTTATTATTACATAATTTTTTTAGTCACTTCTAACGGTTATTATTGGTTTAGGGCATTTCATGTTGTCAGATATACCTATCGTCACTGACTTATCGTCTAGTTGGCAAGGGAAAAGTGCACAACACTTTGGGAGATTCACTTCACCATAGACCGCTCCCGGATGGACACATGAAAGAATCGGTTGACGTTGCTTTAGATCTGGATGCGTTGCTACCGGTACCTGACATTGTTGCTGAGACCACATTGTTGCGAGATGTAGTAGGATCTTTTGTTGCATGGCCATCAGACCTCATTTTCATAGATGATCAGATATGTTGAAAACCATTATGAATCTTTAAGTATTCAAATGACAGTTCTGACCTCATTTTTTACATGGTAATTTTAGACTCCTACAAAACCCGCATCTAAGGATAAAGGGATTTTGCAGCACGACGAGTCTGTTGCATCACAAAAAGAGGTACGTTTAAAGTGTTAGTTATATGATCCGAATAAAAAACTGCATAACTTTATAGTTTACCTAAGTCTATATGATTTTTAGGTACCTTTTCAAGGGTCACAACAAGTAAGCCAGAGAGTTGGTAGGGTACCACCCAAGAAAAGGGTTCCTGTTAGAAAATTTGTGCTTAGATTCCGGCAGTGTCTTGAAATACTAGTTGGCACATCAGATTTGATGAATGGTGGTATTCGTCAAATGGATATGGATTCAGGTATCTTTGGGTTTCCTTGCACCGAAACAATTGGACAAGAGGACATAGAAATTTTTTTTCTTCATAGAGAACTAGGCGTCAGTGTTATGCACTCGTACATCCGGTAACCCGATCAATATATTATTTAATTGGTTGAACATTTTTTTAAAACATTTCAATGAAAATAGTCTAATATTAATTATGTTTTTATTTAAGGTCGTTATATGACAAATTGATGCGCGAGAATCAATTGTCAAATAGATTTCATTTCGTGTCTTCCTCCCGTGTCAGCGGAGCGACAATTGCTAGGGAACCGGAGTCAGTAAGAGAGCACTTGGTAGATAGATTCATGGCAACTGGCAGTACATAAAGCTTGTATCTTTTGGCGTATAATTCAGGGTTAGATTTTCATTCTAAGTTCATTTTAATATTTGTATTTTTTGCTTGAAAATTTTCATCTAAATTGTTGCTTTAATTTATAGATGTCACTAGTTGTTGTTTGCTATCGATCCTATAAAAGAAGTGGTCTATTATCTGAACTCGGTTGACGGTGATTGGACAAATTATCCAGATATGAATTTAATGATTGATACGTAAGTGACATTATTCTAAATATTCGTGTGTATTTATATATTTAATTATTTCTGTGACATTGTTCTAAATATATATTTTTATTTTGTTAGCGCAATACAAGTATTCCGATGTCAAAGAGAAGTTCGAGTACCACGGTCTAAATCAAACAACATTAATTGGATCAAAGTGCAGGTATAATAATTTTCACAATTTTGCTTATAATATTTATGCTACTTGATAAAACAAGACAACTATATATTGTTATTTGTTTTTCTATGTAGTATCCTCAACAACAAAACGACATAGGTTGCGGATACTTCGTTTTGAAGTTTATCAAAGAAATCCTTCAAATAAATCAAATAGAGATTTCAGTCACGGTATGGATTTATAACTTAGGATTTGTTTTATTATTTATCGAATATTTCATATAATTTATTATTTTAAACTAAATTATGCATATTATTTGTTTTGTTATGTAGTACTTCGATGAACACAAGTGTGCATATTACACAAAACTTTAGTTGGAAGAACTCAAAGAGGAATTGTGTCAATATTTTATTGAGCAAAGAATCCTATAAGGTATGAATACATTATTGTGTGAAAATGGTTATGAATACATTGTTGTGTGAATACAATACTGACCATGTTATTATGTTCATATCTTGCAGGACCAGGACCTTGAATATATAATTGACCGTGTTTTGTTCATACATTAGGACTGATTTAGTTATTGTTATAGCTGATTTTGTTAGGCTTGATTTTGGTAATGTTAAAAATATGTGAACTGAATTACAATGGTGTATATATATTTTGGATAACAATGGTATATAATGGCATTTGTATATAATCTCTTTGTTGAAATAACAGGATTAAGATTGTACCGGTTTATGAATTATAGGTATATGAATTACATGTTTATGAATTACAGGTTTATGAAATAATGCTGCAAAAAATGCAGGTTTAAAAATTATATAAATTTTTGGTTTTTCAGTAAAAACCCTAAGAAAGTGCTGCCTTAGGCCACTTATGAAAGCGCTTTTTGAGTAAAAGCATTGCCTAAGGTATACATAACAAAGCGCTTTTAAAAGCGCATTCATAGGTATGCCTAAGGTAGTGCTTTTTATCAAAAGCGCTTTCATAGGTGGCCTAAGGCAGCGCTTTTACTGAAAAGTGCTTTCTTAGGGTGCCTATAGAAAGCATAAAAGGCATTCTAAAGTAGGCCTAAGAAAGCGCTTTTAAAAGCGCTGCCTTAGGTATACCTACGAAAGCGTTTTTTAGGAAAAAGCGCTGCCTTAGGTATACCTACGAAAGGGCATTTTAGGAAAAAGTGTTGCCTTAGGTATACCTACGAAAGCGCTTTTGCCTAAACAAAAAGCGCTGCTAAAACCTATAGCAGCGCCACCTACGAAAGCACTTTTAAGGCCCAAAAAAAGCGCTTTCGTAGGTCTTTTATGGCGTAGTGACTGCCTGATGGAAAGTTAAGTGTGAAATATGCAATCTTGCATAGAATTGGAGCTGCAAATTGGGTGCCCACAAATCACACCTCAACAATTTCAGTGGGGTTGGGGAGATTTATTTATACTGTAGGCATGAAGAAACCATTTGATTATGGTACCTACATTTTTTATCAGACAATCAAACATGCTAATACCTATGCTACAAAGCTTCCCAATGCCTTCCCACTCTGATATGTGGCATAATCCTCCACTAACACCCTGTAATCTTGTCCACACTTGATACATGCAGCAAAAAATGAACTCCATTGTCAATTCACCAAAAACTGATTGTAGGGGAACATGTCCCAGACATTATTTCAACATCTGCAACTACTGCAACCAAGACCACAAACAAGGGTGATTTGATTGCTGAACTGATATAAGCTTGCAAAGAATTAGATGAAGTTATACACATAAGCTCAACAAGGAAGCTGAAATTTGAAGAGACCATCCAAGCTCTTAAGAGGAATGCTGCTGCAAGTGCTGCACATAAGGTGAAAGAAGAGGAAAGTAGCTCTGCAACTCAAGGATCTTCTGGAGATGGATCAGGCAGTAAAGGAAGTGAAGAGTCTTCAAATTCTGCAGAAAACTGATTGTGCTGAAGAACTGTCGATTGTGTTTCCAATGGCTCAATGTTGAATGTTTTTGTGTAATTTTGGCACTTAAGTGCATAAAACTTACCTTGTCATCCTCTAAGATTTAAATATGTGTTTAGCATATTATGGCTAAAAAGGGGAGCCTGAATGTGAATGTGTGTGAGAAGATGTGATGATGATGAATAGGGGGAGCAACTGCTATCTGTGCTAATATGTGTGTTTCCAAATGTGATGTTGTGATATGCAAGGGGAGCAGCTATCTGTGTGATTCCAAATGTGATTGATGTTGTGTGTAGGGGGCGTAAGTGACAGTGTGTGTGCATTTGTGAATGTTCTAACTGATGTTTGAACATCTAGTTTTTCTGCTGATGTATCTTTGATACTTTGATGCTGATTTTACTGTGCTTACCTGCTATATGTGCTTAACTGTTAATGTTGATTGTGATGTTATTTTTGTATGGCTTGTACCCCAAATAATGTTTTAGCCAAAATTTGCCGGGGTTGTTGTTGGTTCTATTGATTGGCAGCAATTTTGGTAAAACATTCTGCTCAGAAAAATGCCATGAAGTTTACTGAAACAGCAGATGTCGCAGCAGATGTCCTGGCATGTGAAACTGACTGAACTGATTTTAAGGTCAAATATTTTAGGATTGAATTTGTTTTTAATTGTATGCTTCGATTAAGGAAGCTTTGGAATGATCTTTAGCAATATATTTGTAGAGCTTTAATCCCACTTTCATGAAAAAAGATTAGGAAGCGCTGAAGACAAACGAATGAAGCAACCCTAGTTATTGTAACTCTATAACTACTGATATAAGATGTCGAAGATGATGTCACAAAACTGATATTTGGGTTTTCCCTTAGGAGATCACCAAGCACCTTTGAATGTGTGTGTTAATTTATACTTGTTTAACAATGATACGTGTACACTTTGCTCTCTAAATATTGTAGGTGAATGGTGCACAAGTTTCTTACTCAAGGAGACAATAGGTTCATGTGTTTATTTTCATGCCTTATCTCCTCAACTCTCAAAGATTTTTGAAAGTATTGTATCCCATTGAAGGCTTATCTTGTCATAAATTATGGCCTCTTGTATTGAGTGTATGCTTCATGCTTGAAAGAGATCAACTAATATGAAGAATTCTCCATGCTATGGCCATCTATCTTGAAATTAGGGTTTTGGACTTTTGAGGACCATATATTGGTGTTTGTGTGAAGTTTGTGGATGATTTCAAAGCTAGATGATTCTTAAAAGGACTTCTAATATGAATATGCTTTGATCCAAGAAGTTTAATTGATGAGAAGTTTGTTTTGGAGGTCTATGATTGCCCACTCTTTAGATTGATACTTCATCTATCTTGTATGACTTCAAAGGATCATAAATTTGCCATCCCTTGTCTCCTTGAGATCATTCTTCTTTCAAAATGAACCTAAGTATGTCTAATACAACTTAGTTCAATTATTAGGAAGAGAAAATGCTTGGAAATTTTCCTATGAGGTCAAAAGATTACAAGTCCTCTATGAATCTCTCAATTTTTGGTCAATCAACTTCAAGAGATCATATCTTGATCATCACTTATCACCTTGGGGTCATTCTTTTTGCACAAAAATCTTGAATATGTTAAATTCATCTCCATTTAAAATTCAAAGATTGAAAGTGTTTGGAAGTTGCCTGAAGAAGCCAAAAGATTATAGGTCATTTCACAAATTTCCCTTAACTTCACAAGGCCATAACTTTATCAATTTTTGGAGTTTTTGGGTGATTCTTTTTGAAAATGCCATTAAATAGGTCTAAATCATATCATATTTGAAAATCAAAAGCAAAGTTTGAATGGAAGGCCAGGTTTGGATTGAAAACATTATAAGTCATTTTTTGCCAAACTTAGAAATTTTTCTAAGTGTGAAAAAGTCAGTTTGTTTTTGGGGATTTCAAAGGATCATAAATCCTATATCAATATTCCAAATGCTACCTTTCCAAGTGCATTGTAAACCTTGAAATCTCAGATTTCCAAAGAGCCCAAGGTTGTTCCATAAAGGTCCCTGGGCAATAAGCCATGCATGTTTGAAGGAGGCTCCATGTCATCCAATTTTGCTTCGAATCAGAAAATTTACAACATGTAAACTTGGATTACAAGGAGAATTACTCAAAGTTTAGATGCTAAACATGTTTAACTAATTGCCCAGATGCATTTTGATACAAATTACACTTAAAATGAGGTCGTTTTATATAAGTATGAAGTGCACCTAAGAGGGGGGTGAATTAGGACTTTTAAAAATTTATCCGATTTTATGAATACTTGTTCGTATTTTTCTGGTTTGGTTTAAGATTTTAGATATGTGCTTATTTCTTTCTTGATTATGATTTATGATGAAAGCGATAAAGTGCGGAAATTAAACACAAGCATATACTAGTTCCCATCACAGCCCGAGAGTACATCTAGTCCCTTTTCAACATGAAAGAGATTTCACTACTAATAGATCTTTGTACAAGCATAATCCCAAGACTTATCCTACAATATTCTAACAATAATATTGTTGTACCCTAATTTTTTCCCTAAGACTCTCTCATACTTCATACAATTGCATTGCACAAAGATCACAAATTGGTTCTCTCTCTCTCAAATTGGTTCACAAATTGGTTCACCAAGCACCTTGTGAAAGTGATTATTGCTTGTGTGTGATGATTGATATTTTACTAACCATAATGTGTATACTTTTCTCTCTAAATGTTGTAGGTGAATGGTGCATAAGTTCCTCAAAGAGCTGATAGGTCCATGAGTGTATTTCCATGCCTTCTCTCATCAATTCTCAAGATTTTGAAAGTATTATCTCTCATTGAAGATTTATCTTATCATCAAACATGCTCTCTTATCTTGAGTTTATGCTTCATGCTTGAAAGAGATCATCAAATTCAAAGAATTCTCCATCATATGGCCATCTCTCTTAAAATTAGGGTCTTAGACTTCTGAGGACCATATCTTGATGTTTCTGTGAAGTTTGTGGATGAATTAAAAGCCACGTGATTCTTAATAGGACCTCCATTTGAATATGCTTGGATCCAAGAAATTTAATTGATGAAAAGATTATTTTAGAAGTCTATGATTGCCCACCCTCTAGATTGATGCTTCATCTATCCTGTATGACTCCAAAGGATCATAACTTGGTCATATCTTGTCTCATTGAGCTCATTTTTCTTTCACAATAAACCTAAGGATGTATAATACAACTTAGTTCAATTGGTGAGAAAAGAAAATGCTTGGAAACTTGCATATGAGGTGTTATACCCCAAAATTTGCCCTCCTACTTCTCAAGACAATTCACAACTCCATACTCAAGGATTCCATAAGGGTTGACCAGACAAACCCTCTCCTAAGCAATTAATCCAAACTAGGGTTTTTCTCCTCTCAGGTCAAAATGGATTTCCAATGCTTCAAGTGGTCATCATACCTCATCATATGCTTCAAGGGATCACCGTGTCAAGTTTCAAGCCTTACAAGTCAAATTTGCTCAGATGTTGAAAATCAGCTGTCAATTGTGGTCAACATACAATCAAACTTCATAATTTTTGGTCAACACCAATATTTTGAATTAATATTCATCATTTGATAAAAGGTTGATCATGATTCCTCAAGAAAAGTCAAGATCTGATCAAAAGTCAAAGTTTCTAAAGTAGGGTTTTTTAGTCAAAAGTCAACAGAACTTTGACCAAGCATAACTTTTCACATACTTTATCACAAATTTTTCCTCCAAAAATCATTTTGAAGGAAATTCAATTCTCTACAACTTCATGTCTCACAAGCTTTGACCAAAAATGCTTCATTTGGAAGTTATGGAGCAAAACATTACAGGTCCTTTTAAAAGTCAACAAAAAGTCATCTTTTTGCAAAGAAGTGTTCATGAGCATGGAAACTTAAATGGAGATGAAACCAAAAGGGTTGTTTAGAGGACATCTTGAGATTTCTAAAAAGTCCAAGAACACCCCAACATGTTGAAAATTGAGCAAGATACAAATTGTACAAGTTGAGCATTTTTTAGGAGGTGCATGAAGAGAAATACTTGAGAAAATCAATTTTTTTCTAAATGGGCCTAACATTTCTTGATCCAAACTTATTTCTAAGATAGTCCCTGACCTATAAGTCCATTAGCACGCCCTTACATCATTTATTTAATTTATTATTGAATTATTTCATTAAAATTCAATTTTAAATAAAATAAAATACAAAAACAAGAAGTGAGGCATGCAAGGCTTATTATTCAACATTCTTGAGGTCCAAGCAAGCCCAAATAGCTGGCAATTTCGTGGAAAATATGTTTGGCATGAAGATTGATCAAATTTTGGAAATATTGTATTTGATTCTTCAATCAAATATTTTCCAATGAAAACAACATATTTTAACATAACTCTTGACCTAATTTCTTCCTCTATATATACATGACACATTCACAAGCATAAAGAGGGAAACCCTAGCCTCTTACAAACCCTAAAATTCTCCAAAATTTTCATAAAAAGTTGCAAACTCATATTCCAATTTCCAGCCGCTTTCAAGTCATTCCAGCCATCCATTCGTGCTCCTGGGGTGAGTTTGAGCAAGTACAGGTCAATAGCCATGGCCAAATGTCCCTGAATCATGCCATACATGAACATCCACTTGCATACTTTTCTTAAATTCGTATTTCAATATTTGTTGTGTTTTTTCTGAAACTTACAGTTCTAATGTGTTCCTGAGATATCCTAGAGCAGCTTTGAACGATCGCATGAAGCTCCTAACGGCCAAAACATGAGTTGCCATGATTAGGGCTTTGGATCGGAGAAGTTTTGAACCTCACGATACAGGCAGTTTCAGGCCATAAAAATATTACCATCGTGTTCACAAGGGTCGAATTAGACGATTTGGGCTTTTGGTTTGCATTAATTGATTGAGTTTACAGGTTTTTCAGGTTTGGGACGATCGGAGAAGACGACTGGAGTGTTGACTCCGGCGTCTCTGCGTTCTTTGACCCCGGCGAGGGCTGGCGTGGCGCTTTCTCTCATTCTGATTCGCTCGTTCCAATAATTGGGGCCCACGACTTGACTTGGTTTGAAATTCAAAACGGAACATTGGATCAATTATAATCACATGGACGTAATTCTTTGACAACTAAAGCACGCAGCTCAGTTGGCAAGCGTGCATGCTCGTAACCAGGGGGTCCTGGGATCGATTCCCAGCGACCACACCATCTTTTTTAACCCTTTTCCTTTTTCCATTTTCTAACTATTTTCATTTTTTTTAGTTATTTCAATTAATTAAATTAATTAGTAATTAGGTTAAACAATTAGCTTAATTAGGATTAAAATCACAATTAATTTTCTTTTCTATTTTTCTTAATTAAATTCATTAATTTAATTAGTTTAATTTAGGTTAATCATTTAATTTAAATTAAATTTCTTTTATTAATTAAAATCAATTAGAATTAGGGTTTCCGATTCACCCGATTTTCACTAAATAATTAGGTCAACTAAAATCAAACTTTATTTTACTAACCTAAAACGTTTTACTAACTATTTTCCAAACTTCTCCCGATTATATTTTTCCTTCGATTATCTGTTTCGTGCATATTATTGTAACTGCTTCCAGGATGTATAATTTTTTGTGCGCGTTCCTTTTATCATTATGTATCTGCTTATGGGATGTAAAAGATAATTAGGACATTTACTTTCCGCACTCCTTATTATGTATCTGCCCCAAAGCCATGTAATAGCGTAAGACCTTTTATTTTCCGCACTTTACATTTCCGCAATTTATTTTTCGTACATATTTAATTGTTAGTAACTAGGTGTGTATGGCAAGGTTAATTCAATCTACATAGCTAACCCTAATCACAAGATAAATATCTGAATACAACACACTTTTTCACACATGCACTCACCTTAGGGTATCCTCTCTTCTTGCCTTACGAACAATGGTCATTACCCTCGAACATGGGGATATCTTAGCTAAGACGCTTACAAGTATATCATCATAGTCTCTTCGATACAAAGATCATAGTCCCTCGATGACCCTCGATGTTGCCTACGAATACATGATCTCGTCCCTCGATTGTTGCCTACGAAAAGTGATGATCGTCCCTACGAATATGCTAAGGTATCCCTACAAATTGCCTTCTATGACCATCTGATGTCCCTTCAAATGTCCCTTTACATCCAACGGATAGAGTTACCTACCAACTAATGGTATGGATAGCGCTACCCCAAAGTAAAGCAAAATAACATGGAAACGACCATTCTGAGTAGGTAATAAGTCTCTTTTGCTTGCTCAATCAAAATGCTCTTTACACCTCACACTTTTTTTTCAAAAAAATATTTTCAAAACACTTTGTATACATTCCAACGTGAATCATTACAAAGTCTTTTCCAAAACAAAACATTTCCAAGAACTTCGTATACATTCCAGCGAGAATCATTACGAAGTCAAAGCGAAATGCCTTTCAAAATATCTTTTCAAACACACACACAAAAAGCAATTTATAAAGTGAGCTAAGCAATTAAGAGTCCGTAGATAACTACGGATGGAAAGGGTGCTAATACCTTCCCTTTTCATAACTGCCTCCCGTACTCAAAATCTAACAAAGGTCTTTTCCTGTTCTTTTCACCTTCCCTTAATTGGATAAAAGAAAAGTCGGTGGCGACTCTTGCTATCCGCAACATTTGCGATAAAACGCAACACAAACAAGTGAGTTCTCCCACCGTATTACATGAGGTCAAAAGATTACAAGTCCTTGATGAATTTCTCAACTTTTGGTCAATTAACTTCAAATGAACATATCTTGGTCATCATTTATCATTTTTAGGTCATTATTTTTGCACAACAATCTTGAAGATGTGAACTTCATCTCCATATAAGCCTTGAAGATTGAAAGTGTTTGAAAGTTTCTTGAAGACGTTGAAAGATTATAGGTCATTTCATGTTTTTTCCTCAACTTCACAAGATCATAACTTGCTCAATTTTTGGAGTTTTTGATTGGTTCTTTTTGAAAAATGTTCTTTGAGAGATCTACTTCATTTCATATTTGAAAATCAAGAGAAAATTTTGAGTGGAAGACCATGCTTGGATTGAAAACATTATAGGTCATTTTTTGCCAAACTTAGAAATTTTTCTAAGTGTGAAAATTTCAAATGGTTTTTGGTGATTTCAAATGATCACAACTTTCAGCTCAAGTTACCAAATGCTGCCTTTACAAGTGCATTATAAAGCTTGCAATCTCAGCTTTCCAAAGAGCCCAGGATTGCATCATAAAGGTCCTTGAGCAATAAGCTATACATGTTTGAAGGAGGCTCCATGTCATCCAATTTTGTTTCGAATCAGAAAAATTATAACATGTAAACTTGGATTACAAGGAAATTTACTCAAAATTTAGATGCTAAGCAAGTTTAACTAATTGCTAGATGTGTTTTAATGCAAATTGCACTTGAAATGAGGTCGTTTTGATGCCCTTCGAGTCACACGTTTGACATGATTTCAGCCAGCTCGTTTTGCAAGAATTCACCAACATTCCATCTCATTTCATCACCACTCACTCTCCTATAAATAGAGGATCATTTCTCACTTATTTCCTCAAGCTTTGATAGCCAGAAAACCTCTGCCAAACTCCCTCCATAACCAGTTTTTCTGTAACTTTGAATTCGTGTTTAGACCACTTCCAGTTTGAAATTAACCCTCGGTTCTTCTTCCCTGAACATCACTGAAGCTAACAAAAAAAGAATCGTGCCTTGAAGCATCCTGAATCATGCTATCCAAGTCCAGTTTCAGAGCTCTGAAAGTGAACTTTGTTCAGGTAGAAATCTCCATAAAATATTGCAAAATAAAACATCATTGCACTCTCCTCATCTCCCTGATCCTTGTGATCTTCACCATTTGCAATTTCATAAAGTATTGACTGAGAATTTCTGGAAACAAGTGCTCGTTATTATTCATGTTTTTTCCAAATTGTTCATGATAGAAGTTAAATAAATTTTTCGCAAGGGTACCATTAGAATTGTCTTGAAGAGACAAAGCAAATGGTACCGGTCTGGGAAATTTATGTCACAGTTTGAGGATCACATATAGATGAAGGTTGGAGGTTGAAGACGACCTACGTGTCTGTCTTCAACCAATGAAGGCATGGCATGTAATATTTTTAAATCAGATCCGGTGTTTTGATTCTATCATACGTGCGTGATGTGAGCCCTTGGATCTGATTACTTTTGTGAGTCAGACTCCATTCAATGCGCAACATTAATTCTGATTTTTATTATTTTTTAATTTCAATTTAATTGGTGATCCGGTGTGATTTCCAAGAGGTCCATATCAAGCACAGCGCGTCTGATCCATTGGATTAGCTTAGTAACACGTTTTGACTATGATCAGATGGTCCATATTTTTCTATTTTTATTTTATTTTCTGATTTTATATTTTAAATGTTTTAAACTTCAAAAAATCATATTAAATTCATTTTTAATTCAAAAATTATGAAAAAAATCACAAATATATTTTGGAATCTTATCTTTCTGGAAAAAAAAATTCTCACAGTTTTATTTTCAGATTTGATATTTTTTGTGATTTTTCTCTTTTATTTGATGTTTTTAATTATTTTAAAATACTTTTTGACATTTAAAAATTCTGGAAGGATCCAATGGCCATTTGACAAATATTGGTGACCTCATTTTATTTTTATTTCGACTTTTACTATTTTTGCCTTTTTGGTTTATTCCATCATTTTTATTTAAAAAAAATTTCACGTTGATCTTGTTCAACTTGAATTTGATTCTTGTCAAGTTTCCACTAACCTTGTCCATTTGAAATTCTCAATCATCTTTGATCAAATGATATGATAATTCCAAAATCGGTGAAATACTTGACAAAAAACAATTGAAACTTGTCGTGTGGTCGCATTGATTCTATCAAGCTTCTGGCAAGTCTTCATGCGTAAGTTTCAAGATGGTCACCTTGCTGACGACTAACAATTAACAATTCGATGATATACTTGACAAGTTTCAAGATTGTTATCTTGCTAACCTTTAATTAATTGCTTTTACTTTATTGCTCTTTACTTCATTTATTTTCACGCTCTTTATTTTTATGCACCTTTATCTTTTAGCATTTATATTTCATGCCATTTTTTCTTTACTCATTTGAGCATTTTACTTTCTTTTTTAAAATACCTAATAATTCAGCTTAGACATAAAAAACTTATAATTGGACTTGGTTACTATCCTTGTGCTTGGAGCTTGATCTTTAGACTTAGGATTATGACCTTTACCTCAGCTTGGAGATCTTTGTGCCTTCGGTGTTATTCTGTCTTGTCTGGTTATTATCTTTGTATGCAGGTTATTCCGTTGTACTCGATTAAGAGTGGATTTCCTCAAAAATATAGTCGTTACTCTGCCCGTTTTTCTTTAGACAAGAGTTCACCTAAAAGCATTGGTTTATCTGAAGCTTGTGTTTTTTGTCCAATTATTTGTTGCTTATGTGGTAATCCAAAGGATGGGATGTGGTATTGGCTCTTGATGTCAAGTACTAGTCTTCTCACCTGGTTAGATCTTTTCTTTACCCTTACCTTTTACTTTATGCATTCAAACTTCTTTTCTTAATAAACTTTCAATCCATTTAATAATAATTTAACTTTTCTTTTCATAAGACTAAAAAACACCTAACCTCATTCAAACCTTTTTGAGCTCTTTGTAACTTTATCTAATTATCTTTTCTTAAAATCAACCAACACACAACTTTGGTCTTTTTTTTAGATGAACTACTTGATTTTGATTTCAATATTGCACATTGTTGGTATGTAGACCTAGAACTCATTGGAAGTTCTATCAAACCAAAAATTATAAAAAATACTTCTTCTCTCCCCCCACCATCCATTTTGTACATACTCTTTTAGCATATATATACAAATTTTCAAAAAGGTTCTTGCGGAGTACCGTGGATGCTTTGGGTGCCTAACACCTTCCCTTTGCATAACTAACCCCCGGTCTCATATCTCTGATCTTTTTATTAGGATTTTATTCGCTCTTTTTTCTAGTCCTTTGGATAAAATAAAGGCGCGGTGGAGACTCATTTATTAATTTTTGAGTTAAGTCAATTCAATGGCTTATACTCGTAGTTTTTGCCGCTATACATAGCACCAAGAACAATCCTCTTGGATTAACCAAGTTGAAATGAGAACAATCCTCTCACTTTCAACCTCTTCCTTCTAACAATCCTAGATAGCAAGGAATACAAAACCAAGTAATCTTAATTCCAACAAACCTGAAAATAAGATATGAATACAACAAGAGTTTTTAAGAATATGAAATTTGTACAACAATTATCACTTTGAGTGATGTATCAATATAATTGATCTTCTCTTCAAACAAGCAAATTATAATGATAGAATATAGTGCTCAAGTGTTTGTAAATATAATATGAATTTTTCTAGACTAATATGGAAATATATGGAGAAAAATTCTTTGTGAAAGTTCAAGAACACAAACACTTGTTTTGAAATTTGAATGATAAAAATAATGTTAAATTGCTATTGAAGAGGTAATTTGAATTCTGAAAATATGTAGTTTATATAGTGCCTTAACACGTTCAAAGGAAATACTTTCATGCAAAAAATAGTAAGTATTTGGTTCTATCAAGTTCAGGAAATCGATTAACCTATATAGGTAATCGATTTCCCCCAAGCGTTGTGACCAAAATTTGAAATTTAAGCACAGGAAATCGAGTAACCATATATGGTAATCAATTACCGCTCTTTGAAAAAGATTTTTGCAGCGCATGAAGAGGAAACCGATTAACCATATATGGTAATCGATTTCCTGAAGGAATTTTCAGCAAAAATTTATTTTTCATTTCACGCACAAGTTGTTTTGCACCAAATAAAAAGTGTTAATGCATGCATATATTTTAATGATATTTTGAGCACTAATTATCAATATAAGTGCATGCTTGTACATATGAAGCTTGAAAATCAAATGAGTCTTCAAGAATCTTGAAATTTGTTGCTAGCTTTCATTATGATAAGTCTTGATCACTTGATATTACAATTAAACTTGAAGCTTTTTCCATTCTTTTTCCATTCATTTATTTATCATTTTGTCTTCATCAAAACACAATAGATGGAGAGTCTTAACTTCACATTTTGATGCCCTTCGAGTCACACGTTTGGCATGATTTCAGCCAGCTTGTTTTGCAAGAATTCACCATAATTCCTTCTCATTTTCATCACCATTCACTCTCCTATAAAGAGAGGATCATTCCTCACTCATTTTCTCAAGCTTTCATAGCCAAAAAACCTCTTCCAAACTTCCTCCATAACCATATTTTATGCAACTTCGAACTCATAGTTAGACCACTTCCAGTTTGAAATTAACCACTCACTCTTCTTCCTTGAACCTCACTGAAGCTAACAGAACAAGAATCATGCATTGAAGCTCCCTAAATCGTGCTAACCAAGTCAAGTTTCAGACCTATAAAAGTGAACTTCGTTTAGGTAGGAATATCCATTAAATCATTTTAAATCAAGCACTATTTTATTCTCCTCATCTCCCTAATCCTTGTGATTTTCACCATTTGTGTTTTCATCGGGTATTGACTGAGAATTTCATCAAACTCGTGCTCGCTATTATTTGAGTTTTTTCCAAATTGATCCTTGATCGTTTTAAATAAATTTTCTGCGAGGGTACCATTAGAATCGTCTTGAAGACACGAATCTAATGATACCGGTCTGAGGGATTAATTTTACAGTTTGAGAATCCTGTATGGATGATGGCTGGAGGTTGAAGACGACCTACGTGTCTGTCTCAACCAATGAGGACTTGACATGTAATTTTTTTGAATTCAATCTGGTGTGGTTGCTATACCGTGCATGTGTTATAGGAGCCCTTGGATCTGATTACTTTTGTGAGTCAGACTCAATCCAACGCGTGATATCTTTCCTTGTTTTATTTTTTTAATTTAATTTTAGTTTGTAATCCGGTGTGAAAACCAAGGAGGTCCATATAAAGCACACCGTGTGTGATCCTTTGGATCCGATTACTCACGCGTTTTGACTGTGATCTAATGGTCCATATTTTTTGACTTTTTATTTTATTTTCTGATTTTATATTTTAAATGTTTTAAACTTCAAAATACATAGAAAATTCATTTTTGACTAAAAAATTATGAAAAAATTCACAAAAATATTTTGAAATATTATCTTTCTAATTTTTATTTTTTCATAATTTTATTTTCATATTTGATTTTTTTTAAATGATTTTTCCCTTTTATTTGATGTTTTTAATTATTTTTAAATACTTTTTGATATTTTAAAATTCTGGAAAAAATATTGAAGGATTTAATGGTCATTTGACAAATATTGGTGACCTTATTATATTTTTATTTCTGATTTTACTATTTTTTGCCATTTTTGGTTTATTTCACCTTTTATTTTATTGTTTAAAAATATTTTCTGACTTTTAAAAATTCTAAATTTTTTTTGTCAACACTTGTTGACCTCTGTTTGACTTTAAGTAATTTTCTTAAAATTTTATTTATATAAATTCAGGACTTATATCTAATACCTGGAGTAAGAAGTTGTGAAGCGATAATTGTGGTAACAATTAGATGTCGATTCATGAGCCATAATCTACCACAACAACAAATAACAATACAATAGTAATTCCATAGCAGAGAAATTGAAAGAAAAAGAGAAGAGGAGATCTCGCAAATTTGCTCAGTGACATCTGCATGCTGCTATTATCGAATAGGTGTTGATTGCCATAAGCAAGGAATCACGAGCAATTCACTATTATTGTTGTCGTCGCGTGAGAGAATGATTATCGCGTTGAAACCGCAAAATAGCACTTTTGAAAAGCGCTTATGAATAGCTGAAAGAAACTGCGTTCATGTTTGCAAGGAAATGCTAGTTTCATGTGTATTTGTTGTTTTCTCTATTTTCTTTGGCTTCTTACTGTTATTTTAACCTTTAGTAAATTAAATGTTTAAAATGGTCAGAAGCATCTATGACATAAAATAATGTTAAAATGGTAAGAAGCATAAAAATTGATGTATTGAATTGAAAGCATTATACATGAAATTTTGTTTAAATTATTTGTTAATAGGCATATAGATAATATATTTTGAGTTATAAAATTAAATAATTTTTTATTTAGTTTATATAAATTTAAACCCAATTTTTTTTAATTTAAAAGGAGTAATTGAGATTTGATTATAATAATAATTTTAATTTAAACTCTGTTTTACAAAATAAGGAGTATATTGTCACATGATAATATTTAAAATGACACTTTATTTACAAAATTGTCACCGTGTTTTTTATTTACACATATTTTTTAAAATATTGGGTGTAAATTTTAAAATTATATTATTCTTTTTGTACAATTGGTCAATCACTTTAGACGGTTTTCTTGTGTTATCTAAGCTCGTTTTGTTTGATTACACACTGAAACACATAAAAGAAGTCATTCAGTGTGATTGTTGCGTTCCATAACACTTTCACATAGTCTATAAATATCATACAAAACAAGTTTAGGGAACACAAGAAAATTGTTGCCTAAAATCATTGCTTAAACCTTCTACACATCGGTCGTTACTTTTTTGCAAACACCACTTTTAGAAACTCATTTAAACTGATTCCTAAAGTTTAGAAGTTTTTTTAAAATATAAACAAGTGTTCCTTTATGCAACTTGAAAACTATCAATTTTAAGCAACTTGAAAAATATCGGAACACTTTAACTAACTGTTATGGTAAGTAACTTGAAAATTTTGACTACCTGAACTCTTTTTCCAATTGTTCCGGTACATTAAAAATAAAAAAAGTTTTACCGGGTGACTTTTATAACGTGTTTCGATTTATATATTTTTGGGTGTTTCGAGAGCTTTTCTGAAATGTGAGAAAAAATAGAATATTTTTAAAATATAAACTATTTATATAAGGGTATTTATGTTGAAACAAATTATGGGCAGTGGTATGGGTATAATTGTTGGGGTATGAGGTAAAATTTCAAAAAGTTTCCAGTCTTATTGAACTTTGCATGTTGATACCATGTTACAGGCCCAATCTCAAAATTCTAAACCAATGAACTCTAAAATCCCCTCACTTATTAAAAGTGAGACGTTTTTCATCTTGTAGCGGTGATTCAAGAACAAACTGTTGGTTTCCAACTTTTATTGGGGCAATGAGTTTGATGATAAAAAGGAGACAATCCTTCTTCCTCTTCTTCTTCTTCTTCTGATTCTTAGTTTTACTAGAAGAAACCATTGTTGATGTACGAAGAACTTGAGAAATTGAATTGCTAAGGAAGGAAAATGAGAGGTGATTTAGTTTGAAAGCGAAGAAAGGACAAAAATGGAGTGAATGAGTTATTTATATCTTAACCAAGGGACATTTGGGTGTTAGAAGAGAGGCAGTTTACACTGAAATAAAAGACACGTGCAAAATGTCTTTTGAGTGAGACGAAGTGGATCGATTTGGTGGGCCACGATTGTCCTAGGAAATTGGAGTTAGGAAGTAGGGTAGTGGTATGGGTATAATTGTTGGGACACGAGGTAAAATTTTCAAAAAGTTTTCAGTCTTATTTAACTTTGCATGTTGATACCATATTACAGGCCCAATCTCAAAATTCCAAACCAATAAACTCTAAAATCCCCTCACTTATTAAAAGTGAGATGTTTTTCATCTTGTAGCGGTGATTCAAGAACAAAATGTTGGTTTCCAACCTTTATTGGGGTGATGAGTTTGATGACCAAAAGGAGAGAGTCTTTGTTGTTCTTATTATTCTTAGTTTTACTAGAATAAGCCATTGTTGAAGTACGAAGAACTTGAGAAATTGAATTGTTAAGGAAGGAAAATAAGAGGTGATTTAGTTTGAAAGCGAAGAAAGGACAAAAATGGAGTGAATGAGTTATTTATATCTTAACCAAGAGACGTTTGGGTGTTAGAAGAGAGGCAGTTTACACTCAAATAAAAGACACGTGCAAAATGTCCGTTGAGTGAGGCGATGTGGTTCGATTTGGTGGGCCACAATTGTCCTAGGAAATTGGAGCTAGGAAGTAGAGTAGTGGCTGCATGTTTTGGCTGAAATGACATTTGAGGAAAATTCAAAAATGTTACCATCTTTTTCCTGTCTAAAGAGACACTTTTGGGGCAATTTGTTAGTTGAAATTTTCGACAAGGTCTTAAAATTTAGCTAAAGCAAGTGGAGGAAAACAACTTTTAGATAAGGAATTTATTTCAAGGCAAAAGTTGTGGCCGATATGTGTATAGGTGAATGGTCAACGAGAAATGGGCGAAGTAGGGGTAAAAATCTCGTCCGAAGGAAGTTATGGAGTTAGGATATTTTCTGTAGAAAGATAGATGGTTCGACTAGGACAGTCATCTAAACCAAAGCGCTTATCACAAGCGAACGTGGTGTCGATACCTTTTGTTACCTCGTCCCCAACATGGAAACGTGCAAAAGCGGTTAACGAAGATAAGAGGAGGCGTGGCACATCCTGAAGAGAAGCCCACCATACAAAATTACTTATTTGTATCATAAATAAAGGTTTCATTAGTAGATTTAAGGGTGCTCAAACTTACTACGTACCAAACTCACATACAAATCAAAGTATCCAACGAAGTGTGAAATGAGCCCTACAAGTGCAATGTACGTTTGGTCACCGAATTTCAATTAATGCAAAGCTTTTCATTCAGTCTCGCTTTACTTCCTTTTACATTTTTCAATCGAAGTCTTTACATTTTTATTCAGATTTTTACCTTTACTTATTCTGAAACTCATAATGTGATTTCGACCACTGTCAAAATCACCAAACACTCACCATCCTTACTGCATTAAAAAAGTCCAAACATAGTATTCTGAAATCGTAAAGCAATATTTAATAAGAGATTAGTGATGTTTATCAGTTTTTAGAGTAAACACCAATAAGGATAATTTTTTTAAAAACAAATGATGTGTTCGAAAAATTTAATTTTTTTTTCAACTGTGATGATAAATTTATATTTCAATTGATTTTTCTGGGTTGGAATCAGATTTGAGGGGTATGAATTAAGATTTCTATAGATCATAGATTTCTTGGACTACTTTTACTTTTAATATTTAAGTTCTAAAGGCCCAATTTTTTTTAAATTTATTTATAAAAAGTTGTCAGTCCTATTGAGCATGTTGATACTATGTTAAAGGTCCAATCTCAAAATTCCAAACTAATGAACTCTAAAATCACCTCACTTATTACTTACAAACACTTTAGTTTTTGACCCCAAAAAAAACACTTTAGCTTTTACTACTAACATTTTTGAATTATTATTTCACAAAGTTAGTCATGTGAAGTATTATCATACTATATAACAAAAAAGTTAACACACTGGTTATTTTGGACAGTATTTTAAGCAGAATACACTAGTTTTTGTTACATATAAAGAAAAGAATACACTATTTTCCAAAAAGGTGAAAAAGAATAAAGATTCAAAGTGCAACAACAGTGGTATCAGTTTCAAGAACACGTATCAATATATCATACGAAAATGAAACAAAAAAAGTAGTAATGTTGTCACACAATAACACCCTGTGTCACATTCTGAATCACTCCAAATATTTCCACTCTCATTCGTGCGTTATTATAAGAGAGGTTTTAGATTTCAGATCATGAATTCTGATGAATAACAAGTTAACCTATAGTGAGTAGTTGTGACCCATTATTTCTTTGCTCCCCAATAACAAGGCATCTTAGGTTCACATGTGGAGACCCATGTGCCATACAAGTTCACCGTATCCAATATATGCAAATAATAAACCTATAATTTTATTCCTATATAATGCATACTTTTTGCATTTTTTTATATACATTTAACATGCAATATGGAGTATTTAATATTTTTATAAGACAAAAAACTACAACAGCATTGTTCTGTGGGCTCGACCCTCAATGCAGGGACCGATACCCTAATCTAGGACACGTGTAAGAAACTTGTGTATTTAGTTTTCTTGAGAGCCATACACGTGTACTTTTTAGGACCATCACAAACCACTCATATAGCATAGTTTCTGAATTCTGACACCATGACAATAATCAAGACTAAGACATGAGGTTCCAACATCTTATTGCTGCTTTATTTGCTCAATTTCTGCGTGAGATCCATATTCACATGAATATGTTTGTATAGTGTTAATTATGGTATTAAATTGTAGTAATATTTGCCACCAAAATTGTCTGTTTTTTTTTTATTTTTAAAATTCGATATCTGATTTTATGATTGTCTAATTTAATTTAAGAGAATCAATACATCGTTTCAACTACTAAATTATTTAAATACGGAACAAAATTTTGTTTCAATTGACATAACATAAAGATTATTTGCAAAGTCGTTGGATTCGTGTTATATAGTGATTATGTTGTTGAATTATGGGGAGTGTATGTAGGCTTGACATATGAAAGGCAATTTGGAATAAATTCGGTTGAAGTAAATATTGATTATACAGCGATAGTTCATGATCAAGAATGATGTTTCTAGGGCTATAGGAAAGTTTTAGTTATGAATATTTGTCGGTTGTTGGATCTGTAATGAGAAGTTACTGTAATTTATATTTATAAGTGTTGGTGCACAAGAATCAAAATTAATAGAATAATGAGAGAATAATAAGAGAATGACAGCTACAAAAGTATGAACGAAATAAGGATTGTTGTTATAAATGACATTTATCACTAGTCTATTTATACAAGGATAAAATTGCCACATAGGTCCTAAAGTAAATTTAATGACCAAGATAAAAGGTATATAAATATAAATACTAAATTACCCTTCAATATCATCCCTTAATTTATATTTCTATATGTTAAGGACCGAATTGTACTAATTTTCATACATATTTAATGGTCCTTTTTACCAAGTTTTATTTAATTTGTATCCTTTTATTCACACAATTCACAAATATGCAATTATCATTGTTTTTATTTTAGTAGAATAGATATTTCACCTTAATTGTTAGTTTTGTAGCAATTTTTAGAGAAAAAGAATTACTTGGATTCAATTGGAGTTGGAAGAAGCAACCAAGTCAAAGAAAGATCAAGATAAGACAAAAGGAGCCAAGGAAAAGTCAAAGGAGCATGAGCATTCGGGCCCTTCGCGGCGCGAACTTATTTGCCTTAGTTCGCGCGCCCTTGGTTGGCGCCGAATGCGTGGTCAGCAATTGCTTGAGATGATTAGAAGTATCTTTGGGTCACCTGCCTTGGGGTGGCGTGAGGATTTACTTTAGTTACTTTTGGGCCAAGAGAAAGGAGGATGCATGTAAAAGGTCATATCATGTGCAATGATGAGGGAAGAAAGCAAATGAAGGAGAGAGAAAAGAAAGAAACAAAAGATAGTTTTGCTAGGTTGTTTTATTATTATCCACAATCAGATTTGAAAATATAGATAGAACTTTGGAGAGAAGAATAAGAAAGCTTCTTGGATGTCAACAATGGTGATGAGGAGCTAACTTCCCAAATTTTGTCAAGACTAAGGTAGTAGCTATTCCAATTCCATTATGTATCTCTTGTAATTCTTTGTATGTGAACAATTTGAGGTTGAATGTAGAGAAACTCTTGTATGGTTTATTGAATATGTCAAATTAAGTTATTGTTGAAAAAGATAATTTAATTTATGTTCTTCAAGTATTTTCTCAAGTAAGAATTGAATTGTAGAAATAGGTTATTTCTTGCTTTTCCTTATTATCAAATATTAGGGATTGTTAGATTAATATTTTGGATGAAGAAATTATCTAAGGGATTAATTTAATAAACATCACATTATCATTTAGATATAAATGGTATTGAGAGGATAGTGGAATAGATTCAACCTATTGAGCTCACATACTAGTTATAAGTAAATCTATGGAAATGGAATAGGGAAACCAAGTCTTGACAAAATTCTTTTAATTGATAAAAACCACATTTTGAGTATTTTCAATTTATGTCACAAGTGCATGATATATTTCCAAACATAAACAAACCATTTTTAATTTGTAAACTTAAAGCAATTTTAACTATAGAACGGCGGTAATATCACCCAATCTCTGTGGATACGATATAAAAATATTTGCCGGAAATATACTTTTCAACAAATTGGCGCCGTTGCCGGGGATTGGCGTTTGATATTACAAGCATTGCAATAGTTCATTGTTTTAAATTTTTTTTTACTTTATTATTATATCTCTTGCGTTTCACTTGGTTTGCTAGTTTTGTAGATTCTTGTGTATGCGTGAGAAAGCTACCGAAGAACAATTTCCATTCAATCCCGAAATTGAAAGGACGATTCGGAGGCTCAATAGCAAAACACGAAGAAGAAGGAAATTAGCCGAAGAGAGGAGACTAAGAGAAGAAGCATCTACTTCTTCAACAAATCAAATTGAGGAAGTGGGTGTAAACACTTTGAAGGAAACATGGCGGGTGAAGTTCGTCAAATATCCGCTAATAGTCCAAGGCGCACCGCTCAATTTGCTCGTAATGCTCAAGGTGGAAGGAACACGGAGATGAAGACCGAAATCCTCCAACTTCTTTATGCAAGTCCGTTCACCGGAATGGACCATGAAGACCCTTTCACGCATCTCACCAAATTTTATGAGATTGCGGGTGCAACGGGGGTAGATGAAGCGGGTGAGGAGGTACTATTCAAGAGATTGTTTCCACATTCCTTAATTGGAAAAGCTAAAGAGTGGTATCTTGATCAATTACCAAGAGTGATGACGGATTGGAATTTATTAGAAGAAAAGTTCTTAGAAAGGTATTTTCCACAATCCCGATTCATGGAAGCCAAAACGGCGATTGCGGTATTCACTCAAGGAGGCAATGAGTCTCTAAATGAGGCTTGGGAAAGATTCAAGTCCATGTTAAGAAAGTGCAAAGGTCATGGTTTTGATGAACTCACTCAAATCCATATATTCTGAAATGGACTACAACCGGTGCATAAAACACTTTTAGATGCTACCGCGGGTGGTTCTTTAATGTCTAAAAGTGCGGAAGATGCTATAGTGATTATTGATCGAATGGCACTCAATGATCTTCAAAGTCAACATGATCGTGGTTCTTCACAAAGGAAACCGGGTGTTCTTGAATTAAACACCAATGATGCTATTCTTGCTCAAAACAAGCTACTTTCACAACAAGTGGAGTTACTTACTCGACAAATGTCCAAACTTCCACAACAAATGAAGGAAATGCAAGGAACTCAAATTAATCATCAAGTGGCATGTTGTGAACTTTGTCAAGGTGATCATCCTACCGGTTATTGTCCACCTCTCAAAGGAGAAGAAGTGAATTATGTGAACGACCAAAGTCAAGGCTATCAAAGGAACCCACCACATCACAACAACTCATATCAAAGGAACAACCAAGGCTACCAACCATCAAGATTCAGCAATCAAAACTATCAACATCAAAATCCCTATCAAAGTTCAAATTCTCAAGGCCAACAATCTCAAGGTGGAAGCTCAAAACTGGAAGAAACTCTCAACCAATTCATGCAAGTTTCTATGGAGAATCAAAAGAGCAATGTGGCTGCCATAAAGAACTTAGAAAATCAAGTGGGGAAGCTTGCAAAGCAATTGGCCGAGCAACAAACGGGGCCTTCTTTTTCTGCCAACACTTACACCAATCCGAAGGAGTATTGCAAAGCAATTTTCACTAGAAGTGGTAAAGAGCTGAATAATGGGATTAGTGATGAAGTTGTGGAGGAGGATGAGGCAGAAGTTGTAGTTGAAAAGGAAAAATGAAGTAGTGGTGGAAGATGTTAAAGATGAGTTGGAAGCGAGTGGAAGATGACTTAGTTGAAAAGGAGAAAGAAGATGGTAAGGAAGTAAAAGAAAGATAAGAATGCAAGGAAGAGTAAAAGGAAATAAAGAAGTAAGCTCAATTCCCATTCAACTTACCTTATCCGCATGCACCATCAAAGAAGGAGAAGGCAAGATAATATGCCCGGTTATGGATATATTTAAACAACTTCATATAAATATTCCATTTTCCAAGCATTGAGCAAATGCCAAAATATGCTAAATTCATGAAGGATATGCTCACAAAGAAGAAGAGGTGCAAGGATAAAGAGACAATTTTACTTGATGCCCATTGTAGCGCCATAATCAAAAAAACTCTCCCAAGGAAGGAATTCGATCCGGGGCGAGTCACTTTGCCGGTAGCCATTGGAGATACCTACAATGGTAATGGGTTGATTGATTTGGGGTCTAGCATCAATTTAATCCCGTTATCCATTGTTAAAAGGTTGGGAAATGTTAAGATGGAGTCTACTAGGATGACTTTGCAACTAGCCGATAAGTCTACCACTTCACCATATGGAGTTGCTAAAGACATGGTAGTAAAGGTGGACAAATTCTTGTTTCCGGTGGATTTTGTGGTAGTTGACATGGAGGAGGATCATGATGTGCCATTAATTCTTGGAAGACCATTCATGAAGACTGCCCGAATGATGATTGATATTGACGATGGGCTTATGAAAGTGAGAGTGCAAGATGAAGAGATAGCTTTCAATCTTTTTGAAGCCAAAAAGCATTCCAAGGACAAACATGACACCTTCCGAATCGATGCTACCGAGGAGGAAATCATGGAGGTTGACCATGGTGGAGGAGTAAAGCGTGATGTTGGTGCCATTCCATTCTTCGAGCCTTGAAGCATCGTTGAACCGTCGAGCTCGAACGACGTTAAACAAAGCGCTTCTTGGGAGGCAACCCAATGTAGTAAGTGTTTCTTTCATAATTAGAGTAATTTTAAGTTTTTGAGGCAATCCCTCTGCTGTTCAAGTTTTTGAGTTAAAAGTAAAAATCTGCAGCATCTAAAATTTTTCAAAAATTGGTTCAGTTGGCGCCGCGAACATAGAACGCGCCGCGTCTTTAGCAGGAAAACTGGGTTCGCGTCGCATACAAGGGTTGGCGCCGCGAACTGAGCGGGCAGAAACTTTTTCAAAATTATTTTTTCTTCAGTGCGCGCCGCGCACAGCGTTTGCGCCGCGAACTTAGTGCAGCAGAACCCTCTCTTTTGTTTCTGCCTTCTCTAATGGGCCTGAGGGCAGGCCAACATTTATGGGGGGTGCAGGAGGTGGTGGCTCTCGTTCACCGTTACTTTTGGGTGGCTCTCGTTCAACGTTACTCTTGGTGGCTCTAGTTCACCGTTTAAACTTTTTTGTGTTAATTGCATAGTTGTTTAATTGTGTGTTTTAAAAGTTTATTAGTTGAATTTATGGAATTTGGGACACCCCACTTTTTCAAAAATTTTGTTTAATTGTTTGTTCATTAAGTTAAGCTTGAAGTAACAAAGTAACGGTTTCAAGAGAGGAATGCAAGACACTTTGGGTGGTGATGATAAGATTGGTACTCGGCATTTCAAGGTACACTTTTACCGATTTCTAGAATTAACATGAATAGTTGACGGTTTGTGCAAATTACATATCATGAATTCTTTGAGATACATGTCCATGTTGAATCAAAGTAGAACTTAACCAATTGTGAGGTAACTTTCCATTGTGCACTAAATGCGGGAAACCGAATTTTATTTCAACTCGTTCTTATCATGCTAAATCATGCATTAGTCCTTTTTTGTGAAAATTGTGAAAATGATAGAGGCATTGTTTGTTATTGAGAAAAACCACTTGGCCAAAAAGTTTGAATCAACTAACCTTGTGAGGAGTGATCCGTAGTTAACCCCTTTGAGCTTGTTTTAGGATTCATTCAATTGAAAATTGCAAAAATCGTGTGAATGAATGAATCTTAGAAATTTGTTTTTGTTTCATTTTAACCCTCAACCAATTTGGTTGCAAATTTGTTTTTCCTAAGGGGAGCATTATTTGTATTAATAATTGTGTTGAAAACTAAAGTTGGGGAGAGAACAAAAGTTGATCAAAAAGAAAAGAAAATAAGTGATCCTTATTAAGAACAAGTGGATACTTTTGGAAACCATGGAGTAAATAGAATGAAAAATATCAAAGAGCTCCCGGTTGTATGTTGTTGAAAAACAGAAGAAAAAAATTGGATCAAAGAAGAAGTGCTATTGAGTTGAATTGATAAAAGTGCTCCCTTAGGATAAGTATTTTGTTGGATTCCCCTTGATATTAACCTTTCTTTGTAACCCAAACCGCATTACAACCCATGAAAGACCTCTTGATTCTCATTTTTCACATGACTTGGTATTTGTTTTGATGGCCGCATGATTCGATTTGTTGTTGATTTAATTGTTCGGATGAGTGAAAGAACACCTCGTGTTTAATTATTATAAATTGTGTGTAGGTTTGATTCAATTTTGATATGTATCGCTTTGAATTCCTTGGTATGTACTTTGCACCTAACCATTATGTTGTTCACGTTTTGTTCTAGTATTGAGGTAAGTGAATCATGGAAGCCGTATACTTTTGAACCAACAAAGTGTTTGTAATTAATTCTCATTCCTTCTCTTGTTTCATTATACTTTGGATAACTTGGTAAAAAACTTTTGTTTAGGGACAAACAAAATGGTAAGTTGGGGAGAGTTGTTAAGGACCGAATTGTACTAATTTTCATACATATTTAATGGTCCTTTTTACCAAGTTTTATTTAATTTGTATCCTTTTATTCACACAATTCACAAATATGCAATTATCATTGTTTTTATTTTAGTAGAATAGATATTTCACCTTAATTGTTAGTTTTGTAGCAATTTTAGAGAAAAGAATTACTTGGATTCAATTGAGTTGGAAGAAGCAACCAAGTCAAAGAAAGATCAAGATAAGATAAAAGGAGCCAAGGAAAAGTCAAAGGAGCATGAGCGTTCGCTGCGTCCTTGTGGCGCCGCGAACTTATTTGCTTTAGTTCGCGCTGCCCTTGGTTGGCCATGAATCGCGTGGTCAGCAATTTGTTTGAGATGATTAGGTATCACCGTCTTGGGGTGGCGTGAGGATTTACTTTTAGTTACTTTTTGGGCCAAGAGAAAGGAGTGGATGCATGTAAAAGGTCATATCATGTGCAATGATGAGGGGAAGAAAGCAAATGAAGGAGAGAGAAAAGAAAGAAACAAAAGATAGTTTTGCTAGGTTGTTTTATTATTATCCACAATCAGATTTGAAAATATAGATAGAACTTTGGAGAGAAGAATAAGAAAGCTTCTTGGATGTCAACAATGGTGATGAGGAGCTAACTTCCCAAATTTTGTCAAGACTAAGGTAGTAGCTATTCTAATTCCATTATGTATCTCTTGTAATTCTTTGTATGTGAACAATTTGAGGTTGAATGTAGAGAAACTCTTGTATGGTTTATTGAATATGTCAAATTAAGTTATTGTTGAAAAAGATAATTTAATTTATGTTCTTCAAGTATTTTCTCAAGTAAGAATTGAATTGTAGAAATAGGTTATTTCTTGCTTTTCCTTATTATCAAATATTAGGGATTGTTAGATTAATATTTTGGATGAAGAAATTATCTAAGGGATTAATTTAATAAACATCACATTATCATTTAGATATAAATGGTATTGAGAGGATAGTGGAATAGATTCAACCTATTGAGCTCACATACTAGTTATAAGTAAATCTGTGGAAATGGAATAGTGAAACCAAGTCTTGACAAAATTCTTTTAATTGATAAAAACCACATTTTGAGTATTTTCAATTTATGTCACAAGTGCATGATATATTTCCAAACATAAACAAACCATTTTTAATTTGTAAACTTAAAGCAATTTTAACTATAGAACGGCGGTAATATCACCCAATCTCTGTGGATACGATATAAAAATATTTGCCGGAAATATACTTTTCAACACTATACAAAACTAACAACACCAATTTCATCCCTTAAGAGGAGAAATTGATCCGTCTTGATTGCCTTCGTCAGAACATCTGCCAACTGCTTCTGGGTGCTACAGTGCACAACTTCTAATGTTCTGTTCTGGACTTGGCTTCTCAAGAAATGATACTTAGTCTCAATATGCTTGCTTCTCCCGTGCAATACAAGATTTCTGGCAAGATTGATTGCAGACTTGTTATCAATCATCAACTTTAGAGGATTCTTTACTTTAATCTTCAGATCTTGCAATAAGTTCAGAAGCCACACAGCTTGACATGCAGCTACAACGCCTACAATATACTTAGCTTCACACGGTGATAGAGAAACAACAACTTGCTTCTTGGAACTCCAAGAAGTAGGACCTCCCAGAATCTTGAATAAGTATCTAGAAGTACTTCTCCTATCTCCACACCAATCAGATTCAGAGTAACTCATCAACTCTGATTCTGCCTTTCTTCCAGAAGGAAATAATATTCCAAACTTTAGAGTTCCCTTGAAATACCTTAGAATTCTGACAGCGGCTTGATAATGGGACCACTTAGGTTTACTCATAAACCTATTAACCAATCCAACTGCATAGGAAATATTAGGTATGGTATTACACAAATACCTCAGAGAACCAACCAGCTGTTTGAAGATCGTAGCATCCACATCTTCACCCTCAGAGTCAGAATCCAATTTATGATTGGTTTCTGACGGTGTAACAACAATCTTACAAATCTCCAACTTAAACCTCTTTAGAAGTTCTAGTTAATACTTCAGCTAATGCAAAATGATACCATCCTTCGAATACAGAATCTCCATCCCTAAAAAATATACCATATTTCCCAGATCCTTCATCTCAAATTCATTCATCAACACCTCTTTGAACTTGATTATATCTTCTGGACAACTCCGTGTAAGCAATATGTCATCAACATAAAGACACACCAGAATCATATTGCTTTCAGAATGCTGCACGTAAAATCCATATTCCATCTCACACTTCTAAAACCCTTGCTTCTTAAAAAATGAATCAATCTTCTGATTCCAAGCTCTGGGTGCTTGCTTCAATCCATACAAAGCTTTATGTAACTTGTACATCATCCCTTCCTGATTCTTTTCACGAAGCCAAGAGGTTGTGACACGTATACCTCTTCTTGTAATTGACCATTTCAGAAATGCTGACTTCACATCCAATGCATCAGAGGCCACTTTCTATTTGCAGCTAGAGCAATCACCAGTCTGATTGTTTCATGTCTAGCTACAGGTGCAAATACCTCAAAGTAATCTAGTCAAGGTTTCTGAAGAAAAACTTCTGGCCACTAGCCTTGCTTTGTGCTTACCAACTAATCCATCTGGCTTAAGCTTCGCCTTGAAAACCCATCTGACGCTGATGGCTTTCTTCTTCTTCAGAAGCTTAGTCAACTTCCAAGTTTTGTTTCTTTCTATAACCCCAAGTTCTTCTTTCATGGCATTCAGCCATACTTTCTCCTTGAGTGCTTCTTCTATACCCAATGGTTCAGAATTTACTAACATGGCACACTAAATGACTTCTCCTTCTAAGTCAACTTCAGTGTCTTGCAACATGTCAAAATCTGCAAACCTTCTAGGTATGGTTCTGATTCTTTGTGGTCTCTGAACTTGTTCTTTATATTCTCCATAACTTGGAACAACATTAGCTTCTGGACCTTGTCAAAAAACCCTATCTTCAGAATTACCACCTTCAAAAACATGATCATCTTCATAAGCTTGTCCTCTAAAACCTACGTCTGTAGAGTTTTCTCTTCCAGAAGCATGACCACCACCAAATCCTGGATCATCATCATAATCTGGTTCAGAATCAGATTCATCAACTTCATCTTCAGAGTCTTCAGAATAATCTTCTGACTCTAACTCTTCTTCATAACTTTCAAATTCTGACTCATCTTCAGAAGTTATCTCTACACCAGAAATGGGTTGAGACTTTCTCCAATCCCAAACTTTTGACTTTTTCACAATAATGTCTCTGCTGACTTCAACTTTGTTAGTTTTTGGGCAATAGAGCTTGTATGCACCTGTACTGTGGTACCCCACCAGTAACATCACTTTGCTTCTATCATCCAGCTTTATCCTTCTAGCTTCTGGAACGTGTTTGTAACACACAAAACCAAAAACTTTCAGATGACTAACACTTTGCTTCTCTCCAGTACACTTCTCTAAAGGAACAGTCTCCTTCAACTTCTGTGTTGGACACCTATTGAGCACATATGCTACAGTAGCAACAACTTCTCCCTATAATTTGCGAGGAAGCTTCTTCTCTTTTAGCATACTTCTCGTCATATCAAGCAAAGTTCGATTTCTTCGTTCAGCAAGACCATTGTGTTGAGGAGTATAAGGAGCATTAACCTCATGCTCAATTCCATTATCATCACAGAACTTCTAGAATTCTGCAGAGTTATACTCACCTCCATCATTCGTTCTGAGAATCTTTAACTTCTTACCACTTTGATTCTCAGCCTTCACCTTGAACTTCTGAAATTCAGTAAACACCTCATTCTTAAACTTGATGAGTGTTACCCACATCATTCTTGTGAACTCATCCACAAAAGACACAAAATACTTATTTCCTCCAAGTGAAGGTTCTGGAAATGGTCCACACACATCAAAATATACTACTCCCAAAGCATGTTTTGCTCTTGGGGATACTTCTGATACAAATGGCAATCTGGGTTGCTTGCCTTTCATGCATACCTCACATGACTTCTCAGGATTCACAATCTTCAGAATTTCATGTACGAGCTTCTTAGAACTCAGATGCCCTAAGCTTCTATAGTTCAGATGCCTCAACCTCTTGTGCCACAACTTACTATCTCCTTCAGAGCCTTCTACACTAAGACACTCTGTTTCAGCTGTTTCTACATTCACCTTAAATGTTCTGTTGCTTCCTTGTTCATATTGCATAATCAACTTCTGATTGAAATCATACAACTTCAAGAGATTGTTCTTCATAACAACTGAGAAACCTTTCTCAATGAGCTGACCCACACTCATCAGATTGCTTTTGATTCCAGGAACATACCAAACATCCTTGATCAAAACATTATTCCCATTCTTCACTTTAACTTTGACATTTCTCACACCTTATGCATTAAGGTACTTATCATCAACACATCTGATCTTTGTCCTCCTTCTGCAGTCAAAATCTATCAGCCATTGTTTGTTTCCAGTCAAGTGATTTGAACAACCAATGTCCATATACCACCAATCTGCCAAACATCTTCCATCAGACTTAGAAGCCATCAATAACACAAGTTCATCATCTAAATCTCCTCTGGCTATGTTTTCTTCTTCTAATTTCCTTCCTTTGTTTGACCAATAATCTCTAGAAAAATGGTCAAACTACTTACAACAGTAACATTGAACTTTCTTATTGTCATATTTTTCTTTTCCATTCTGATGTTTCTTTTCATCAGAACTTTCGACTGGAATCTATCACCACGCTATTCTTGGCCTCTGACCAAGAATGCTTCTGGTCTTTGTTGACAAAAGAAGCTTTCAGAGCCTGCATAACTTCCCTCTCAAAAGTTCTTTCAGTCAGACGCAACTCATGCGCTTCTAGACTACTTTGCAGCTCTTCTATTCTCATGGTTTCCATATCTTTAGAATGTTCTATTGCTACAACAATGTAATCAAATTGAGGAGTAAGTGACCTCAATACCTTCTCTATGATTACCTGTTCATAAAGAGTTTCTCCACAAGCCTTCATCTCATTAGTGATCAGAATCACTCTAGAGATATACTCTAAAACCTTCTCATTGTTCTTCATGTTGAGATTCTCGTATTGCTTTCTTAGGGACTGAAGCTTCACCTTCTTCCGTGATGCATCACCACCGTAACATTTAAGTGTGTCCCACGCCTCCTTTGACGTCGTTGAATCTGCAATCTTCTCAAACACATTCACATCCACACACTGATGGATGAAGAACAACGCCTTCTGATCTTTCTTTGTCTTTTTTCTCTGCGCCTCTCTCTCTTCTTTTGTTTTATCTGTTGCAACCGGAATATACCCATCAGTAACAAGCTCAAGAACATTTTGATCCCCAAATAACACGTGCATCTGAATCATCCATATGTTTTAGTTCTTGCCATCAAAACTGGAAGTTTGGTACTCATATTGCCGTTTCCGTTCATCTTCAACCTTGTACAGTACACTCAGATCTTTACTCACACAGTGTTTCCCAACCCCACAGAATCAGAAAATGTGATTCTATTACAATTTTGTTCAAAGATTCAACGTGAACCCAGAAACAAAATCAATCACACAACACAAACTCACGTTCACTCGTGTTTCCCTATGTTTCTAACCAGAGCTCTAGATACCAATTTGTTGATGCACAAGAATCAAAGATGATAAAAATAATGGGAGAATAATAAGAGAATGACGGCTATTAAAGTATAAAAGAAATAAGGATTGTTTTTATAAATGACATCTACCACTAGTCTATTTATACAAGGAGAAAATTGTCACATAGGCCCTAAAATAAACTTAATGACCAAGATAAAAGTTACATAAATAGAAAATACTAAATTACTCTTCAATAATAAGAACGTAAATTATTGTGCAGATGCTTTAGCTAACTTAGAATGTATTCTAAAACCTGTAGTTTTTTCATCAAATACGTACCTAATTTGATTAGGCATGCAAGAGGGTTCACTAAAAAAAACATCCTACAAAATATCACAACCACTCAAACAAAAAAACAAACTAATACTAAAACAACAATAACACACTAGTTAAGGAGGTAAACTCGTCATCTATAAAAAAATAAAGGAGAATACTGATCAACCAACATATTCCTAAAAACGGAGATATAAGAACATAACATGTCCCGTTTCTAGTCTAATAAAGAGAAAGTAAAGACTCGGTGCATGAGAATGAGATTGTACTCAATTTCAAGTCAAACTAATAATCTAATTCAATTTAAACTAATTTCCCTACATTAACTAAATTTGTACAATTTTTAACTTCAAGGTTGGGGTAGGTGGGAGCAAGAGTGTATAATGGGTGACCAAATTAGGATGAGTCTTTTATTTAAGTACTTCAAATTATTATATAGTACTATGCTACTTATTGAAATGAAAGTATATATTTAATAAGATTAATGCGTATACTTTATTTTCCTAAGATCACGAGCCAATGCATAGCTAAAAGAAGATGTAGATGGAGAATGGGAATAATAAAACTACAAAGCCATATAACTAGTGAAAATGAAAGATGACAATTGGCAGAGAAATGGTGTTCAACTTTTACCTCAATAATTGAAACTTTGAAAAGCTTAATTTATTTCAAACATAAACATCAATCATAAATCTGGTGGACTCCATCTTTCCACGTCCGACAGACACAAAATTAAACATCTGAGAGGGGTTGTCAAAGGTTGGATGGAGCCATGTTAATGTCTCTATTCCAAATATCTATGTTATTATTCTTCCCATCAAACATCTCAATTTTTCAGTGGATTCCAACTCTTCATTCAACCAACATATACATACATAGATTCCCTAAACTAAAATCTTAACTTTCATTTTCACTAACTAACAAAAACATTAACATTACTTCATCTATCCTACATTACAAAATCAAAAAGAAAGAAAGAGAAATTTTTCGAGAGTTTCCTTCGAACTTAAGCACCAATTATTCTATACAAGTCCTATTCTTCTTTATTTTTTTCTTCTTTCTCTCTTTTGTCAACTTTGTTATGTGTCTAATAAATCAAAGAATCTAAGCAATTATAAACCTCTTACAGTCTCGATCATTACATTATAGATTAACTTTTTTCTGCATGTTTCTTGTTGCAATAACACGGGCACAGCTTTTTGCATGTGCATAATATCTGTGGTCATTTCACATGATTTGTTTCCTTATTTTTTATACATTAGTTTCTGCCATTTCTTATTGTATATTGTGCCACTTCACAAATCTAGCTACTTAAACAAAGAAAACAAATAGGGTTCATAAGATAGTGGATAGTGGACACATAAGTATATTATGGAAATCTCCCAAACTTTTTTTCTTTTTTCTTTGTTTAGAGAAATAAAAATGGAGCATTGGTTTCTTTCATTATTGATATGAAAAATGAAACACCTTTTGTGTACATGGGACAGGTAACCTTCTTTTTTATTTTTTATCACCAAGGTGCATGTGATGAGTGGAACTTAATTATCAAACCTAGAATCTCTATATAAATAATATTAGTGCAAAGTTTCTCACATTTTGATTCTAGATCAATAATAATTGGTGAAACATGAGAATATTGTAGAAAATGGTTGGTAGTACACCAATAAAATTATGTCTTGATTTAGATGTGTCTAGATCAAAACTTTTTACAACCATTCAAAATGAATATATTGATTTTTTTTAATAGTAAAAGGAGGAATCATATATATTAATAATATAAAAGAGAAATAAAGACCACTATTAGTGCGCAAGAACAATAAATGCGACAAAGTCTATACGAAAATCAAGTAAAAGAGCCGAACAATTAAACAATGTGAAAAGAAAAAACAAGTTAACTAATTCAACAAGTCGAATAATCATGTATCTTTTGACAAATATCAAGACTTCAAAGAGAGAAAATCGGAGGGAGGTAGACACGACCACAAACATTAAACAAAATCGAGGAGAGATGACCACCCCCCTCACTCCAAAATATTTAGCCACTAGAGTGAGTTGCACTCTCAGTTTAATAGAAGAAAAAAAATAAACGGAGAGTATTGACATGTACTCACTTCCACGTCAAACTAATAATAGTGAAATTAACTGCCAAACTTTTCTAAAGAAAAATAATTTTATTTTGCATTCTCGGTCTGGCATAAGAGTGCTATATTATTTTTGGGTTCTTAGTGGGGTGAGTGGCTCCAACCTCCTTTGGATGTGTTCTTGTATGTCTTTTGTGATTTGTTATACAAGTGTCCTGATTTTAGAGAGATCTAGCTTTCTCCGGACTCTAGTTATTTGCAGTGTTATTTGTCGTCTCTTTTATTTTTTGTGGATGTTTTGGTGTTTGTTTTCTTATATTGTGTTGTTTCTTTCTCGGAAGTGGTACTCCTTGTATCTTTTTAGGTGTTCTTTGTACTTTGACGGTTAGTGCTCGATTTCTATATTATATTACTATTTGCTTTAAAAAGAAATAAAATGTTAGATCGAGACTAGGTCTAAAGACGCCTATTTTCCTTTCTCTAAACTCTTAAAGAACTAAGCACTCCATAATCGAATGTGGTAGAGGCTTATGCTGTCTCATTCACTTAAAAATTCTATACTAGTTGAAGCCACTTTGCACAAGGCAAGAATATGATCGGCCGACTCCACCTATCTAACCCTACGCGCGCCATCCCGCATTACTATATATATTTATTGACTATATCATCCCATTAAAAACCGAGGATGGTCCTACATATAAATACCAGAAGTGTTCAATTTTCTAGAGAGGGCTATTTTTACTGTATTTCACAATTGGATTTATGGTAATAGACGAACTCATGAAACAATTTTCAACACTTAAATAGAATACAAAAATGTCAATATTGTACTAGAATGCATGACAGAACTAAAGCTATTGAGGGTGTTACTGGCAATATGGCCAAAGTAACATTGATGTAAACATTGAATAATAATGACATATATGGCACAAAGTGTTGAGTATTTATGAGCACCTATATAAAGTGTAGCCCACAAGTTCAACTTTTGAGTCAGCTTCAGTTATAGGATAAAAATATTCTAAATAAGCCAATTGATAAGGGACCCTCTTTTACTCTTATTACCTGAATCTCCAAGTATTCAATCATTGAATGGTTATGATGATCTTATCTCCATATTAAGGATATCTTACTGAGATATATATAGCAAGTTCGTTTTTGCTACATGTTGTTTGTTAGTTATATGAACATCACACGTGTGAGATGTGGTCCTAAAATTTAATGCAAGTGGATTATTAATTAAGATCACCTTCTAGGTGTTTTAGGTAGGTGGAGTTAATTTCTTTTTGACATGGCTTATGTACTGCATTACTTTTACTATATCTTGTACTAGCATATTCAATGAATCAAGACTATTATTATTATAGAGATTAATCAATATTGTTATAGATCCAAATGAAGAATTTATAATGTGTCTTTTAACTAAATATGTGGTAAATAGTTTGAAAAGGAAACAATAATTGGTGAGAAATGGAAGGTGAAAAGATAGATGTGAAATGTGAAATGAAGTTGCTGGTTTCACTTATTGGTCTTGAAGACCTAAGAACTAGTTGAAGTATCACTTCATGAACTTATATTCAAAGTGCTATAATCTGTTTTTTTGTTCTTTCCTTCTTTCTCAATGTAGAGTGCAGTGTGTCGTCAAACATAAATGGTTGAGAATGAAAATGATCTGCCTTTCCTTCTTTCTCAATGTAGAGTGCAGTGTGTCGTCAAACATAAATGGTTGAGAATGAAAATGATCTGCACCAATTGTTAAGCATTATCAATTTTTTTGTCTTTGTGAAATTTTGTCTCAATGCATGATTTTATTACTCTTCTTTAAAGTAAATTTCGCTTTATTTTATCAATATATAATGTTCAAAATTTATTTAAAACGTACTAGTATTCCACAAATATCATTTGTGCACCACTATTAAGCCACTTTATGTTCTATTTTATTATGCATCTATGACTATTGTTTATAATTTTTTTAGTTGAAAAACAGTAATTATATATTAGTAAAGTAACTATATATTGGTAAAAGAAAAGAATTAAAAGTTACAGAATATGTATAGGGGAAGCTAGGGGTGTTTAAAATCAAACCGGTTCAATAAAAAACTACAAAGCTGAACCGAATAAAATCGAAATTGTAAAAAATCACATTTGATTCAGATGTGTTTGAGTCATTTTCTAACGAAAATGTGTGTTTCGGTTATGTTTGCGGTTTGTATTTTGTAAATCAAATCAAACCAAACTAAATAAAATCGGTATATATTTATTAAATTCTTTACAGAAATCAAATGTATTATGTGTATATATTTTATCATATTTTTTTGTATGATATTTATTTTGATTTAGTAGAAATTATATAAAATAAAATATTATTCATTTATAAATACTATTTTCACAAAATATATTTTATCGTATTCTTCGTATAATATTTATTGAAGAATGCAGTCTTATGTATATCATTCTTTGGATTTAAATAAAATTATAATCGCAATTTAATTTATCAAATTATAGACTTATTTTAACAATTATAAATTTTTTTTATGGTAATGTACAAACGATTAATCACAACATTATATTTTTCTCTATATGAGTATGTATGGCTCAATATTTTTGTTTGTAAAAAATCGAACATACTGAAACAATCCAAACCGAATTATTTGGTTTGGTTTTATTTTTAAACTAGATTTAAACCAGCGCGATGCGCAGTTGTAAATTATTATATAATTTTTTTATTAAATTTTATATAAGTTAAAAATTTATTTTGAAAATATATGATTACTAAATTTATATTACAAAAATTTATTGTGAAAATATAATTGAGAGAATGATATGAATTAATCATATATAAGAAGACAAACTTTATTTAAAAAGAAAAATGCATGTAAATTGAGAATGACATTCATAATTAATTTTGTATATTTAATAAAATATTAAATAATTTTTATTTTGTTTGATTCTCATGTAGTTTTAGTAGTTATCTTTGATTTATTAATTTAATTTTATGTTGTTAAAGGTGTGTATTTATTCTTAATGAAAAATAAAATAAAATAAATTATTTTCAATTATATATTATCAAGTAAAACTTTATTAACTTGGTAATACTTATATATATTTTTGTACGATTTTAGTTATTTAATGAATAAAGAGTTGAAAACGCTAGTTGCTATAGTAGTTTAATTGATTTTTTAAATATCTATTTTAATTTTCTTAAAGGAATTGTATAAATTTATCTGTAAATTTATATTACAATAATTTATTATGAAATATAATTGAGATGATGATATGAATTAATCACATATAAATAAAGAGTTTAAAATGCTAGTTGCTACAACAACTTAATTATTATTTTTTATATAGATATTTTAAATTTATTAATGAGCTTGTAAAACTTTATCTAATTTTATTGTTGATATCAATTTAAATATGTATTTTCCTTTTTAAATATTCTTTTAAATATTTTTATTATATTATCTATGGTCAATATTATAAAAGAAAAAGGGTATAATATAGTTGATTTTGGTAATATATATTTATGAAAATATATATATTTATCTGAGTTAGTAGATAATTAATCGGTTAATATATTTTTTTATCATAACTACTTTGAACTTAAAAATATTTATTTTAAATATTTATTTTTATGATTTTAAAGAAAACCTAATTATTTTAGTGTTTAAAACTTTAGATTCACACGTATATTTTAAAATTGGAATTTAGGAGAATATAGATAGTTGAAAGAGTAATTGTCTTGATACATATTTTTGTTAAAAAGTGAGATTTTTTTGTCTTTTTTAAGATTCGAACTTGTGACACAAATAAAGAAAAATTGTAGTTGTCTATTTGAAAAAGTGAAAGTAAGATTTTGTTAGTGCTACATAGGACCATGGAATAATGTGACATAAAAGAAACAATTTGTTTTTCACCGTGCCGTGATAACGAAAAAGAGTAAAATATAGTTGACTTTAGTAATATATATTTATGAAAAAAAATATATTTATTTAAGTTTGAAGGCAATTGATAGGTTAATATATTTTTTACTATAACTACTTTGAGATAAAAAAATTATTTTAAATTTTTTTTTTTTTAAAGATTTAAGGAAAACATAATTCCAATTTTAGCTTAGGAGATATGAAATAATAATTATCTTGTTAGATCATTTTTGTTAAAAGTTAAGATATTTTTTTCTTTTTCAAGGTTCGAACACGTGATCTCTAAAAGAGAAAATATTGTATTTGTCTATTTGAAAAGTGGAAGTAAGATTTTGGAGGTGCCACATAGAATTATGAGATGATGTGGAACAAAAAGAATAATTTTTGTTAACATGTGTCTTGATATAATTTGGTGAACCAAACCAAACTGAACCACACGTTTTTCTCTTGTGGTTCGGGTGATTTTTTGCTTCAAAATCGCCCAAAACGCTCTGCGAACACCCATAGAGGAAGCAAAGAGAACCAGAAGAGTTCGAGAAGGGTCACTGTAACTTACTAGTACTGAGTTAGAAACCAAACAGAAAAAACAAAAGAAAAGAAATCGCCATCAAAGGGAAACAAAAGCCAATCAAACCACTTGGTTGGACTATCTTGAGATAATAGACACAAATTGACTTAAAGTGGGAACAAGCTTCACGAAGGTAGACAAAACCATCTATAGAAAAACAAAAAGATAGAAGAAGAGAAACTAGTCATCCATCACACCCCTAATTACCCAGTCACTTAAACGGGTTATGCTTCCTATCAATTAGAAAAATGGCAAAACCCTGGCGATAGGTTGGGTCCATTTCCACGTCAAACTAATAATTATTATTTAGGGACTAATTGTCAAGTTTTCCCAACAAAAAAATTATTCTTAATTTTTAAAATAATTCAGACCACAAAATTGTTAGTGCGTGAGACACCTTTAATGAGGAGAGAAAGAGAGAATAAAGGAAATAATGATTTTATTATTGACTTGAATTGTTTCAAATTGATTTACAAACTAGTCAATTTATATACAACTAACTTGTACACTAATTAGGCTAGAAACCCCTAATTGGGCTTGAGCTTGGATTACACAACTTGGATATGATTAGATATAATATTATATCAAATATATCAACATACCCCAAAATCCAAGTTGTCGAACCTACGCTAGACATAATCGATCTAAACTATTTCTAATTTCTTTCTCAAATTCAGAAATCTGTCGATCTTCAGTCCTTTGGTGAAAAATGTCTGCCAACTGTACTTCGATATGCTTACTTCTTCTATGTAAAACTAGATTCTTTGCTAGATTTATGGATGATTTGTTGTCGATTTACAATGCAAGAGGTTTCTTCACTTCGACCTCCATTTTTTCTATTGATATGATCCAAATTGCTTGACATGTAGCGTATGATCCTATTATGTATTCAACTTCATACGATGATAATGTCACCACATGTTTTTTTAGCAGCATGGGATTTTTAATGTTCACAAAAATGTTTGCAACCAAATTGTTTTTCATAAAACATGAGGAATTGGGGATTGTTAATATCTCCAATGTTACTTTCTTTATTATGATGCTTGCACTTTTGTACTTTTGCTCTAACACTTTGTTTGAAATATTTTATATCATGTGAGTGCAACTTCTATTCCATCAAGAGTGAGGTAATATTATTCTAAATTTCTCCTTGAAAGTAAGAAGCTTCTTGATACATGTTTTAGTTGATGAAAAATGTTTTCTATGTTTTCAAATGATGAAAGCCATGAATATTAATTTCCAAAATTTTTAATTGATAACCATTGTGTGTTCTCAATGTATATGTTTTTAATTGATATCTTAATATTGGTATTGGAATGTGATACTTCTCACGATTTTCCTTCTTTCTTTTTGATGTTGTCAAATGGGAAGAAGCATATGCGAGATGAAGTTGGGAAGCACAAAGTCAAGGGGAGCCTTCGATAACTACATGAAATGCATCGTCGCAAGTTTTTCCATCGTCAAAAGGGGGGGGGGTGTGAGTGCAACTTCACTATTAGATGTTTTTCATGATGTCAAAACTCGAAAAGCTAGCATTTTAGAATGGTGGACGGTATCCTTATGTCTTGTAGAACTCCCTTGCATTATAGGTCTTATGAATCATTTAAAACAACTTTAAAATTGGTCCCAATCATGAAAATCAATTTTTGCATAAAATCAACACTTATGTGTCGACCTAAAATTTGTATGTGTTGACATTTAAGTTATGCATTTATGCATTATCTTAAATGTTTCAGTATGTGTCGACACATACGATTTATGCGTCGACACATGTACTTCAATATTAAAGCTTTCAACATTTTGCATAGGCACATGTGTCGACACATATCATATTCAGGTTGACACATGTACTGCATTATTAAGGCATATAGCTACTATTTTACATGTTTTGAATCATAATTTTTTCAGGTCGACACATACTATTTTGTGGGTCATTTTTTAAATTATTTTTCACTCTGAAACTACCTTTTTTTACCTAAAAAGAGTCCAACTATAAATATATTATTCATGTATCATTCCAACTTGATGATACCATAAAATTAGGATATATTTTATCTTCATATTCAACCTCTAATCTATGTATAGACACTAGCATTACATTGTGATGATGTTGCGTTGGGGTTCCATCTAGACGAGGATTGAGATAGTCCGATTAGGTTCTTGAATAACCAAAGATATTGGGTTGAGATTTGTAGGGGTCTTAATCTAGAAAAACCATAAATTTGTCCTCCAAGATCATTGGTTAATTTAAGGGTTTTCATGCAAGATAGTTCTCGAAGGATTCGTCCATGTGAATCACCATGGAGTGTTTAAAATATTTGCAAGAAACCTTTGAATGTTTGAAATCTTTTCAAGGAAGTAGCAAGTATTGGAAGATAGAATTGAAGATCTTGTATTGATAGAGTGCAATCAAATTTACTCGAGTTAAATCCCTTGAAGTGTTTGAAATCATTGCAAGGAAGTAGCTTAAGCGATGAATAGGTTGCATCTATCAGTGTGGGTCTTGATCAAAGATCAAAAGAGTAGAATGGGTTGTATCAACATCAATATGTAGGTTTGTATAGTTGCTCTGGACACTTCTCTTGTAATCATACTTTTGCAAAGTAAGAAATAATCCTAATTCCAAATTTCGAATTAGGGGGAGATGTAGCCATAGCGACGATGATTGGTGAACTTCCTAAATAAATTCTTGTGTCGATAAATTGTCAAGTTATGTTTTTAATATGATTTCATTGGAAATAGGAAATCATCATGTTGTATATTAAACGATTAATCGAGATATTATTAGGTTGATTGATTTTATCATTTTGTTAATTTCATATGGCTCGTGCATATCCGAGTTTCTAATAACTAAGTTCGTTTAGACTACTATATTGATCTAGGGCAAAAACGTTCCACTCAACATTGTTTTTCTAATAAGTTTTAAATAACTATTTTGAAAGGTAGTTTTTATTTAGAGATTTATTCACCCCTCTAGATCTGGTGCCTAAGTCTAACATGCATATTTGTAATCACTTAAATTCCATATTCATCTCCAAAATTCAAAGCTTGCATCTTGACTTGGATAGAGTGATTTGGCACGATTCGAAGAAAAGTAGAGACATCATTAGTTTCAGGAAAGTTCAAGGGTGCTAAATGAACTATTTTTCTTTGCATCTAAAACCATTAAAAGAGGCATTGGACCTTACTCTAATATGAGAGTTTTTCTTGATTTCTATGTCACTCATACAAGCATCATTTTGAATATTTCTTGATACTATTCTGCTTGTTTAATTCTCATGAACAAAAGTCCTATGAAAATAGGAATTGGTTGAACTTGTGTGCAATTTAATTTTACTTTGAAAAAATTAGATTTTTTTTGTTTTGATTGAAATTTTCTTGATATAGTGGATATAAATTAATTTTAAGCATGTTTGATCTTTACGCTTTTGATTTAGGTTGAGAAATGAGGAAGTTGGAATTCACACCATTGTTACGTTATTACTATTATAGTAACGAAGAAGATGATTAAGTGGTGCCATTTCCAATTTTTTGAAACAATGTTTATTTTCTTTTTAGTTCAAGCTGTTTTATTAACTAATTGACATCACGCCCAAGTGGAGAGAGCGCGAGTTATGACACTCTACATACGCAAGGGCGCGGGTTTAATCCTTACTGAACCCCCTTTTACTTTTTTTCATCTTTTGTTTTGTTTTGTTATGCACTATGTGATTTGTTTCAATTATTATTCAATAAGAATGTATTATTAACATCATAAGCGCGCGACCCTGTGTTAAGATTTTAAACCGTTATCTAGAGGGCGTGGGTTCAACCCCCTTTGGCCCTAAAATCTTATTTTTAATAACTATTTTCTTATTTTTGTTTCACTACAAGAAAACATTGTTTTAGCGTCGGCCAAAAGCCCACACTAAAATCAACAAAATCGACGCTACCTAGTGTTAGCGTCGATTTAGCGTAGGAATCCGGGAGGTCTCTTTAAAGCTCAAAACTAACAAGATTATAGGGCCGATGTTAATCTAGTGTCGGCTATATTTAACACTACGCTGACACTACCAATGAACTAGAGGTCTACGCAAATTCAAATATAGCGTCAATTTATAGCGACTCCAATATTTTCCACGTGGCGTTATGAGAATTGGGCCCATCTTTAACACATAAAACATTAGAATTGATAGTAGTGTCGGTTGTAGTCGACACTATTGTGCGCCACGTGTAAGCTTATGATTGTATAAGGTTCAAAACAATTACCTTCTAAAGTTTAGTGTAGGTGTCATCCGATGCTATAACCTGCAATGTTGTTAGTAGCGTCCCTTTAAAATGGCCGATGCTAATAATTTGTTTCCTATGTCCTAAATCCTACTTTTATTTGCACTTTTAAATTATAAAAAAAATGATAAAATAGAATTATTTTACAACACATAAATTATTCTTTTTCTATCAAACCAGTAACTATTAGTAAACATAATTTAATCATTTTAAAATAAAATCAATAAATTATAAAATATGATACAATACTAATAGGGCCGATTCCGACTTTTTAGAGATTCAGGGAAACCAACAAAAATAGATCCCTAACAAAAAATTAACTTTTTATTCGATAAAAAGTAAAAAATAATCTCTATGAAGTCTTAGTTGTTTGGATGGACAAAAAGAATTTCAATACAGATAAGAAACTATTTACAAACCATTAAAGAATTTAAAATCACAGTATTATTAATTGAATTAAGAATGTGAAACTTTTAAGAGTGTTAATTACTCTAATTTTTAGATCTAGTTTAATTTAATTTAAAATGTTACTAAAATAATCTCCATAGTAAATAAGTTTTATTATATTAAATTAATTGAATAACTCTAATGTTAAACTACTTTAATAAATATAAACTACTTTAGTATACACCTGAGAAAATGTTAATTAATAGTTATTTAAAATGTGAATAAAATTTGTTAATTAACATTAATTAAAATTTATTAATCAACAATTTATTAAAAATTTATTAATTAACATTTATTAATTAATAAATTTTAATTAATGTTAATTAATAAAATCTTCATTAATGTTAGTTAACAAATTTTAATTAATAAATTTTAATTAATAAATTTTAAAAAAATGTTATTAAAATTCTAATTAATATTTTAATAAAATTTAAAAATATATTAAAATGTTACTAATTAAATCAATTAAAATTAATGTTCACTTTAAAATAATTTTATTAATAGATTATTAATAAATTATTAATAAATTTATTAATTAAATAATTTATTAAATGTTATTAAAATTAATTAAAATTTATTAATTAACAATTTATTAATAATAACATTAATCTATTTTAATCTATTAATAACATTATTTTAATGTTAACAATTTATTAATTAATAAATTTTAATTAATGTTAATTAATAAATAAATTTATTAACAAATTTTATTTAATAATATTTAATAATACATTACGTAAATAATTATTAATACCTACGTAAATAATTATTAATACATTACGTAAATAATATTTTACGTAAATAATATATTTAATAATAATTATTTAATAATATATTTTATAATATGTTAATAATTATTAAATATTTACGTAAATAATATTTAATAATAATTATTAATAAAGTAATTTACATATTATTTGAAAACTTATCACATTTTCAATAATTATTAATTAACATTTTTAATACTAATTATGTACTAAATTTTAGGTAATAAATACAATTTAATAAATAATAAAAAATAATTGAAATAAATTATTAATAAATAAATAACGTAATATATTAACAATATTAAACATATATAATATATACTATTATTAAAAATAATGTACCATGTTAACTAATAATTATTGAAAAAATGGTGGAACATCATGGTTTACTACATATAGAATGCATTGACAATAATAACAATCAAATATGCATTGGCCTTGTGGAAAGCAAAGTGCCTCTTATCCCTTAAATCAAATCTCGCTACTATTGTAAGGGATAAAAAATATTTAACCCTTTATTTTATTTTCCCTCTTGATTTTTATCATATGACATTCATTTAAAATACCAAAAAAATATTTTATCTTATTTTATCAAACTTTGGTTTTACTTTATTTATTTAATAGGTTAATTATTAAAAAAACTTAAAAAATAGATTATTTGTTTAATTAAATCTTAGTACTTTCTTTTAAACCTTTTATAAATATTTTTCTTAAATGACTTTAAATACCATGATACTCTAATGTGTTTACTTGTTTGTGATTTTATTTTTATACTATAATTAAGTATTGATTAAATGAGCTTGATTTAGAATATCTTGTTGCTTTGAATGAAATTTTAGGTTTTGTTCTTGTCATGCTTAGTTAAATCCTTACTAGTGTTTTGAGGTTTTGATTGATGTTTTGATTATGTGAAGCCCTAATCCATGAAGCTTGCATGTTTATTTTCTTTGACGTTAATTTAAATGTCCATGTGATGTTGGTTGATGTTTATACTTCATTTGTGTTAATACTTGTGTTAAAATCTAAGAAAAATAATAGTATTGTTGACTTTATACATATGCACATGACTTGTTTTTTTTTATGTTTACCCTTGTATGTTATCCTTGTAATCGTTGATGTTTACCCTATGTATTCTTATGTATTCTAAAGACCTTTTTCACTTAACCCTCAAAAATCAATTTTCAAGCTTTCACCACTTTCATATAAAAAACTTTGACTTTGTATCATTGCATTTTCAAACCTTCTTTAATAAAATGCTTCAAGATATTTAAGCATATCAAAACAAATTTCAAAAGACTAAAAGTGATTCAACCTCACTCAAATATTTTTTTCCGCTTGACTTTTCAATTTAAAATATTTTCTCAAAAAGATTAGATATAATTATAAATCATCTTTATAGTATGCAAGACCCATCTTCTCATATTTGTGGTGATATTAGTTGAGCATGCTCCGTAAGATGATGAAATATCTCTTCTCCTATAATCAACCACAACAAACTCTTTTTGTTATTTTTACCACAAATAACGAGGTTTTGATCCTTCATTTATTAGTACGTAGGTATAAGACGTTGTCTTTCCAAACAAAAATATCCTAGAATATACCTCTTTCCCCATTTACACACTCATTTAGAAAACAAACAAATTTTTAACCAAAAAACAGATATTATAAAAGGTTCTTGTAGAGTGCTACAGATACATAAGTTGATAATACATTCCCTTTGTATAAACTAATCACCATATCTTAGATTTGTGTTTTATGATGTGCTTTTAGTATTTACCTCTTGCATTACATGTTAAAACAATAGGGTTTCGATCTTTTTCCTTTTTCTTGAAAATAATAAAGTTTGGTGGTGACTTCTTATGTCCTTGTGAGTCAAATTTATCAATAACTTGGTCTCCTCAATTTTTCATCGTGACAGTGCGTGAGACATATTTAGTGAAGAGAAAATTAAGAGAGAATAAAAGAAATAAATATTTTATTATTGAGTTGAAAAATTACAAACTGATTTAAAAACTAGTCTATTTATATATATAACTAACTTATATGCTAAGTAGGTTAACAAACTCTAATTAAATTTGAACTTAGATTACACAACTTGGATATAATTATATCTAATATTATTCAAATATTTCAACAAAAATGCCCTATAATCAAGCTCAAACACACCTATATTTCCATGACTAAACCTTGGAACAACTCTAAACCCTCTAAAATCAAGTGAGGCAAAGGCTTCTCCCATCCAACCCATCTAAAATTTGTATACCAAATGTCAAATTTGCACAAAATAAAAAGATTATCGGTCGATTTCACATGCCACTGTCAATTGAACACCTGTCAAAACTAAAATCTGATGCAATTTAGCGCTTCAGAAGCTCTGTCTGCTCGACAATCTATCATGAAGCAACTATCTAAAAAATATACCGCTTTAAAATACGTCTAAAAGCAACTATTGCTTGGAACACTACAACTTTAAAATACTACAACTTTAATAATTTATTTTACTAATAATTACAATGCCTTTAATAACGAAAATAGAAGTAAACAATCCAAATTAAAGTTAAAGTCAAAGACAAAAGTAATATATACAGCATTAAAAAATCCAATAAAATTAAATTAAATTTATTCCTGAAGTAAGAAAAGACCACCATATTCTTCAAAATAATTTAACCCTATTGAATGCACCTGAGTTTAAATCCAAGATTTTGATTGGGAAGAATTTTTTACCATATCTCTTTTATGCTCTTTTAGAAAAAAGTTCAAACCTTTAAAACAATAAAACATTAACCTAAACAATAATTAAATCCTAACCCTTTCGGTCATATGAAGTTTAATCCATACTTATGTTATGACTGCATGAAGTATTTGGTACCTTATGAAATTACTGTAGTTGTTTATTGCTTTATCTAAGTAAGTTGATTCGCAAATCAAAATTTAAGTGATCATATAAACAAAACTAAAATATTTATAACTGAATAACTTACGAGACCTTATACATTAAGTTTTGTTCACCTAATTTTTTATTTTTTTATTTTTAAATCAAACGAACTATAATATAATTTTGCATTATATGCATACCGAAGGAAAAGAACAGCTTAACAAATAAGTTCATTTTATTAGATTTAAAATTATTAAGAAAATATAAAAATCATAACTCTTAGTATCAGAAGCAGCCAAAAATTCAACATTAATCAACTTCTAGATTCTTTTCTAGCTAAACTAGTCATAAGAATACATCCAAATAAATTTTTTCTTCACAATTTCAGGAACAAATGGTACTTAACATCGATATTTTCAAAGTCTCATGACCACAAAACAACAAATAAATTCGTACCAGCATGCAATTAAACTACATTGTAGGACCATACTAAATACTCATAATCATGTCACGACACATAAAATAATAATAATAAATACATAATATTTAATCATTAATATTAAATAAGAGTACAATTTTTAACCCTTCCAGAATTACATTTTCTGATGGATGGTTAGTACATATACTTTTCCACGTACTAATTACTACCTAATTACATCAATTTTAGACATTCGAGCTTCAAACTCAGAAAAACACTTTTGTCTTTCTTTTCTTTTTTTCATACATTTTTGCTCTATGTCCTATTCTAAACAAAACAAAAATAAAATATTAAAAAAGGTCATGTATTTTATAGCTGGTAGAGATGTACAATGTCTTGTCTTCATCTACACCCTAGAACGTGATTTTGTAGATAATTTTTTCCACTCCACCAAACGCTGCAGAAAATCCATAACCTGCATGAAATCAAATTAATTAATTAATAAAAATATATTTAAGAAATGTATAAATAATATACTTGTTAGGTATATAAATTAATTAATTAATTAAATTAAGCTTGCCTCATTGGGTTCTTGTAGAGAGTAAGAAGCAGTAGTTTCTTTTGGAAATTTAGACACCAGAATTCCAAAACCTTGTCCTCTTTCTCTTAATTTCTGTTTATGATAAAATAATTAGCATGTTAATTATCCAAAATAGTTAGCAAAAGTTAAAAATATACTTGATTAAGAAATAAAAAATTAATTAAAAAAACAGTTAAGATCATTGGATACCTTGAATGCATCTTCATCGGTTCTATCATCACCAATATAAATAGGAAACACATCGTTACAGTTGGCAAATCCTGTTGAAAACGATTTATTAGTTACTTAATTGAAGTACTAATTAAAAATTTAGTGTTTAATCAATAACTAATCCCACGAGGGTGTAGGTGTCACCCTCTTAATTCTTTGTAATGGTCAAATACTTTGAAGAATTATCCAACTAATTAAAGACCATGAATAGTACTTTATTTATAAGTTTGTGTGATTAATTAATTAACTATATATATATATATATATATATATATATATATATATATATATATATATATATATATATATATATATATATATATATATATATATATATATATATATATGTTTGTTTGTTTGATTGTGACAAAGATTAAATATTTAACTCACCAAGTGACTCTAACAAAAATTCTAAAGCCTTGCCCTTGTCCCATTTAATTGAGGGACGAATCTCGAATACCTGTATTAAACAAATGAGATTGAAAGTGAGACATCTATTTTTATCTTATTCTTAATCCATGTCTTAATCACCTTTGAACTAATCAAATCACAATATAAACCACCCAAATTAAATTAATTAATTATAAAAAAAATAATTAAAACTATGACCCACCTTTCTTCCTTGTGCAAGACGAAGTTTTGGATACTCTTTTAACACTGATTTTACTTGCTGGGCTAATTCAATCCATCTCTGTATTAAATAAATTTGATTTAGATCATAAATAATATTAACACTGATTTATTTAATTATAACTTTAAAATTATAATTATAAATATACCTTTTCCTCTACACATCTAAAATGAACAGAGGCACAGAACTTATGATTCTCAACTCTAGCACCAGGAGTTGATTTTGTTTTCTCAACTAATTGTTCATACACCTGAGAATATTCAAAAAAGTTAAAAAATTTAAATTAACTTTTTCTTATTATAAGTTTTTGAAAAAAGATTAAATTACATTAGGAGTTTTTTGAGTCAGACTCACCTCATTTATCATAGGAACAAATTCACTAGCTGGTTGAAAAAGAATTTCCTCTGCTTTGTCATTCTACAAATCATGAACAATGTTAATTTTATTTATTTTTCAAAATTAATAAAACTTATATATGTAAAATATATAGTAAACAAGAGGTAGGTAAAGTTTATTTACTTTGCTGGATTTAGACTCTTTTGTTGGCCCTTTAATATCCATACCATGGCTTCCAGCATAATATAGTTCAGCCAAACGGATAAAATTGTACACCTGAAAAATTATTTTCAGAAAATATTCAAAATCAGATAAATTTTGTTTTTTTTCTTTAAATAAAATTATATAAAATAGAAATTTGAAAGAGTTAAAGTGTACTTTGTCAATGCATCTTCCAGTGACAATTGCAGTAGGAAAACACCTAGCAAGTTTCCTAACAGTTTTCCTCATCTGAATATGATAGTAGATAATAGAATATATTAGAAACTACAAATCAAAAGGTTTAAGTGACATGCAATCAAAAGGTTTAAGTGACATGCATTGACAGTGTAAAACTAACTAACCGATTCCGACATAAAAGCGCGGTCGGGGTCGTCGACGATAGGAGACAAAGTACCGTCATAGTCCAAAAACATGACAATTTGTTTCCCCTTAGCAGCATCCATAATCTGCTCAAACATGTCTAATGCAGATGGATGATGAAGCTGTTCAGAAAAAAACAACGTTGTTCGATATGAATCAGATCCATTATTTGTTCAAATTTTGCATGTGAAAAACAGAGAGTGATGAACGATGATGATGATGATGATGCTTACAATCCAAGAATTGTATTCTTCAGCTAGAGAAGGAGTTGATTTGACATGTGTCGGAGAAGAAGCTCTCATGGAATCAATGGAAATATTGATTCTCTGTCCTCCATTGATTTCAAGGTTCTTCAAAATCCTCCTTCTCGGAATGGGAATGTAACCACCCGGTGCCGCCGGTGGCTTCTGCGCCACGGTAATACTACTATTCCCGCCGTTGATTCCGGTTTTCGTCTCCGACACTACCACATTCTGTTGAGTCATTTTTTCACTGCGAAACCAAATATTCAAACCCAACCAACAAACCATGTTAATAATAATACTACAAAATTTTACATTATTAAACCTTAGAATGTCAAGAACTTAAGGTGACCTTAACACTAACATTAACAATAACATGTTCATTGAATATTCACCTTAGGATTTGGTTTTGTGGTGATTGCAATGAATTGCAAAAGAGATGAGGAAGGGGAGTTGAAGAGGCAGAGAATAATTGAAACTTAGAGAGAGTGAGAGAGAGAGAGAGAGAATAAGAGAGAGAGAGAGAGTGGGAGTGGGGGAAGAATACATAGGAAGTGGGTTAGATTTATAGGAAGAAAAAGAGGAAGTGCCAAAAGGACCAAAATTCACTGTGGGACCCAGTTTTGAAAAAAACTATTATGACCCCACAACACAACTCTGCCTTACCCCGATAGATATCCTTGAGGTCCCCGCCAGTATACCACACACACTGCACTATCTCTCTATTCTTTATTCTATATTTTTTTTCTTCACAATTCACACTTCTTCAAACTTCTAACTTCAAACTATCACTGCTACTAACAGAAGATACCAAATAGTATTTTCCTTTGTTCCTATAATTGTTGTTCAATTCATTTTATTATTCTAAATCACTGAACTATCGTATACTGCATATTCATTTTTTTTTGTTTGCTAAATATTAAGTACTACTAGTAAACTAGTTCTATATGCTTTTTTACTCTTTCAAATCTGCTTTTTTTTAGTGTTGTTTTTAGGTTAAAGAATCAAATCACAACACGTGGCTAATATCCTTTAGCCGACTCATTCTTAGAGCTTTTCTACTGCCTACACGTTGTATAAACCGTGTTACTAATATTTTATGAGGAAAAGAAAACATGCATTAGTATCCACTTGACCTTATGTAAGAATTGATTATTTGATTCTATTTGCCAAATCGGTTATGATATAGGCTTATGTGACCATTCGATAATTTTTTATTTTAAAAATGTTCTTGTGAGGAGTAAGAGGTTTTCATAATCAAAACCTGTGATATGATTCTATATCCCATCTCTTTATCGTATCCACTTTCTTAAAATTTTCTTAAATGGTAAATCATCCACATTAATAATAATTTAAAAAAATAAATAAATAAATTTAATTATATCTTTTAGAGATATTAGTGTTATATAGATAAAGTGTTTCAAGCAAAGATAATTTAATGTCAAAGTTAAGTTGGATTTAAGTGAAATGTCTGCTTGAGAATCTATAGTTAATTTAATTTAGAAAAGCTCCATTATTGAGATCATAGGTGTATCAGTCTCGGGGATATAGTCAATCTCCTTAATTCGGTTCTTAATGATATATTTATGTTCTTTCTTTAAGTTTCGGATTAAAGTTTGAAAAAAGATTGTTAGGATTTAGAGAAGATTTTTATGGGAAGGGGTAAAAAGAAAATCTAAAATCTCCTTGGTCATATGTGGTTTGATGTGTGTAAGTCTAAGAAGGTTGGAGGTCCTGGTATTAAAGATCTTCGGTTGACTAATTTGACTCTTCTAATTAAATAGAAAAGGTGTCTTTGTCTGGGGTCTCTAATTTATGGATCAACTTTCTGACTTCTATGTATGGCCTTCTTAGAAACTCTTCCTTGAATGGGGTCACCTTCTAAGGCACAATTCGATTTTTACCTGGCGAAAAGGTGTTTTCCTCCTTGAATCTAAGAAAGAATACCCTCCTAATTGGTTTAAAAAAGGTTTAGTGAGGAAGGTGGAGTTTGGTCTTTCTACCTCTTTCTAGTACTATATATCTTTGGGTTGGGAATATCCATTTGAGTTCAAGGTTTCATCGGTTATTCACTATATCCCAAAGGAAAGATGATAAGGTGGGTGAGTTGGGTAGGTGTGTGGAGGGTAGGGTGGTTTGAGATCTTGGTTGGAGTCGACCTTTTTTTCATCTATGAAGAAGCTATGGTTGAGGAGTTTTTCCAAATTCTCTAAGTTTTTCAATTTTTCCGTGGAAAGGGATAGTTGGATTTGGAGACATTCTAGAGAGGGAGTTTTCTCGATTTCTTCTGCCTATCAGATCCAAGAGGAGTCCAGTGTTTCTTTTGAGATCCCTTAGTTTCTAAGAATTCCAATCTCCCTTTTATTTGGGAAAGTTGGGCTCCAGCTAAAACTTTGGGTTTCTCTTGGCAAATTTTGCAAGATAGATTTTCATCTAAGGAAATCTCTTCAAGTGGAAGGTTATTTTGGATCTAGGGGATGTCTCGTGTTGTTTTTGTGAGCATCAGTTGGAATCTGTTTCCTTTTTATTTGTTTCATGTAAGTTCTCATCTAGTGTTATGTATGAGGTGTTTAGGTGGTTAGATTTTCAGGTGGTTCTCCCTAGGGAGTTGGGTAGCCTTTTCGAGTTTGTTTATTATTTAGGAGGGAGTTCTAAGGATGGGAATGGTTTTATTGTGATTTGGCATGTTATTTTCTGGTTCGTCTTCAAATACGAAAGAGGTGTAGAATAAGAGTATTCATTTGTCCTGGACTTGGTTTCTTAATAGGTCAAAGTTCAACTTTCCCTCCTTCTCAAATTGAATTTCGAATCATATCCATTGTCTGAGCCAATAACGATTCAATTGGTTTGGCCTTCTCCTATTTTTTGGTGGTGGTATTAGTGGTTCTAGTGGTGTTATATTTCTATTGATGGTGAGTTTGGAGGTCTGAGGTCTAGGTCGCCTCTTCTGCTCGGTGTTCTTTGTTGCTTGGGGTTTTCTTTTAGATTTCTGGTTGGGTTGACTCTTAGGGTGTTGTGGTTTCTTCTCTAGAGCTTCTCTTTTGTTTTTCACCTTTTTTGTGTGTTATGGGCACTTCTTGTGCCTAGGACTGGGAGCTTTTTGTGGAGGTCCCCTCTCCTGCACTTTTCATTTTTTATTATTACACACACACACACACATATATATGCCTTTAAAAAAAGACTATGTTTATATATGAGATAAAGTATATTGATGCACGAACATTACTTGATAATTTCTATGATACATGTCAAAAAGAGTCAAAGTGGTTTTGTTTCCTCTAAGAAATATAATATGTCTTCCTCATCCTTTGAACCTTCGTTTTATACTTGTTTTTGGCCACCTGACCGAACAAAGACATTAAGAACCACTATTCACCATTATTAATATTCAAGGTCATTGATATGATTCATAAACAACATTTAATCCACTCAAGAATATGTATGAATGTGTTGATGTCGTGTGATATTGCTCTATAAATTTTTGTATGAAAGCTTGTATAGGATGGCCTTGGACTGGTCAAATCTTCGTAGTCGGTAGGCATGGAAAAAAACTTGAGCCCGGACCGCCTAAAATTAACGGGAAAACCCGCTAAAACGCGGTGCGGTGCGGTAAACCTTTCTAACTACGGGTGGGGCGGGCGGTACAGAGACTCGCACACCGCACCCGCACCGCCCTGAATGATCCAATTACCATAATACCCCTTGTTTTAATCATCTTTATGGTACTTTATTTTTTCTCGCTTAGAAGCATTTTCCGCCATCATCACCGGTTTCTCAAATCTCAAATCTCAAATCACCATTAACGGCCGCGTTGATCGGCGCCATCACCACAACAACATCCCCATCGACTTTTAGCTCAGCCGTTGGATTTGAAAGGTTAGATCTATAATTAGGTTTTAACTTGTTAGATCCATTACTCTATTATTGTTAGAGATCCTAAGCTTCTGTCCACCGTTTCTTAGAGATCCTCTTAATAATCATTTTGCTTAGAATTGTCGTTCTTCCTTCTGGTTTCAATGTCGTCGCGCGAAGCAAACAAGGTGTCAGTAATCGCTTCTTATCTCGTCTATTCTTTCAAAACTTCCCATAAAATCATTGAAGCGCTTTGGATGCGTATGCAAATCATTTGAAGAGTAGCGGTTGTTCTAATCCTGCTAGGCTAAATTGTTATATCCGCCATTTGAATTTGACAACATTTTGTACTAAAACCCCAAGATGTCTTGAGCCAAGAACCATCTTTGATGTTGTTCACAAATTTGTCCAAAGGAAGAAAACTTCCCTTAAGATACCTGATGAAGTTAAGCATCAAAAGAACATGATTCTTGCTTAAAGTGAAGGAAGATGCACGAGACATCAGTTCTTTTCCAATGAAATCGCATGCTTCCTCACAATTGGAAATCACTCCAATTGTTTTCAACTCCACTTCATATGTATTTATTCTATCCCCATAGAAGATCTCATCAATCAGTAGAATATCAACAAGAACATAACCTGATTGCATAATTTTCCCTAATGGTGAGCGAATTAAAAACGATTTTAAGGGGGGACTGTATCCATTGACTGTATTTTTAAGCCAACCGCTTTTATGCATTCCAAAACCTCTTCGGTAGTTGCACTCCTTTGTACCTCAGATTCCGAATCCAATCCAATAGCAAAAAGGCATTGTCTTTGGTTAACAGAGTATCAACAGTTGAAAACCCAGCATTTGGAGGAGATATATGAGGTATGTTAGAAGCTCCAACATGAGTTGTAAGGAAACTAATAAGCTTCCCGTAATCAGAATTGACCAAAGATAAAATGATGCATTAAGGTACTGCTTCCAAGCTCAACGTAATTTTAATTCCACCAAGGATTAGAAACAATCAAGTCAACCCATTTGCTCACATTTGCAGGCACAAGAACCCCTTCTCTTTTCTCGGTGATAGAACCATAGTTATCAACAAGTGGCATAGAATTACAAAGAGTATCAACCTCCCGCTTTGTCAAATACGCCTTTGACATTGAGTGATACAAAAAATGAGCAATGCAATAGCATGTTTCCTGTTATTTTTAACAGAACTGCAGAGGACTTTGGAAAAAGCGTACACACTCAAATCAGTAACATAAACTTGATTTACGAGCCATTCCATCAAAATCTATTTCTGGGAATAATGCAAGATAGCTTTTTGTGTGCTTTCTGGCATAAAGAAACAGTTTGCTGCATATTTTTCTCACACTAACTTATAGGCTCTTTGTTGATGGAAGAAATGAAGTATCAGATCTGTAGTTCTTTCTTTCTTGCTTTTATCTGTATAATCACTGTCTTCTTGTCTTCATTGATTTAGTTTGCTCAACTAACATTGTCTGATCATGCTGATGTAACAGAAACTAACATACTTCTCAAATTACCTCACTGTCTGACCATTGGAGATAGGCTTAGGTTACTGCCACTTGAACGGAAAGCTTCAAAATTTTGCAGCTTGAATGTGTTAGGCTTAGGTTACTCTCCTTAGTACCAAACTGCAGAGTCTCGAAATTTTAGTTCTTTCTGATAATTCTTTGACAGGTAGCATCCCAAGTAGTTTCTGGATCAATTATAATTTCTTTCTCAAACTTTTCTGGATCAATTACACTAGATAAAACTCAATATGTTTTAGATAGAAAGAAAAAAAGAAGAGAATTTGTTACCTAGTTTTTCTATCTGCCTATATTAGTTAAATCCAGTGGCATTACCGTGGTAGTATCGTGGATGAAAATGCACATGATCGAAATCAACCTCTCTTTTCTTTCGGATTGATATCTGATGTGCAATATGGTGATACTTGTTTAGGCATAGCATTTTTGTTTGTATAGATACTTGTATAAAATTTTATCTTAAATCATAAGTGGTTGCTGATAGAGAATAGAGCTTGCTACAAGCCAATAGGTTTGGAGAAGAAACACCTTTCTCGTTTTTGTCTTGCTGTCAAAATGCCTTGACCCATCTAATTTCTTCGTAAAGTTTCTTCATTTATCCAATATGGACTTGTATTGTAGCTGAAAGCTCTACGCCCTTCTCAAAACACAAAGGGTATAGGGATTGAATCGAGTATTTGGCTTCAAGTTCAATATCTTATGCTTAATAAACCAAATCACACTCTTAGGCTTGAAAAAAGTAAATATACAACAAGAATAATACTATTAACTAGCACAAATGCAGAAGTGTTTAATATATGTACAATAAGAATACACAAAAACCACATGAAAGTGGTCACTAGAATGCTGACAGGAAAAGGGAAAAGGAAAACAATCAACTATACTATCAATTAACAACCCCTACTGTTATAGTGCCTACTATAAACATAGCACTGCTATATATTACAATTACAAAACTTGTTGTTACAGTCAAAATTAAGCAACAGTGCTTTGTGAATGAATATTTAATGCTAAAAATGCTACAAGTTCAAGACTCCTGAAGATATTGTTGCTGAATTAGAAGAGGTTTGTCGTATCAATTAGTAAATGATCAGCTGATTCTCCCTTATCTTATGATGTTCCATGATTACAGATTATAGTGAAAAACTTGTCAGTTCAAGAGTTATGCATGTCCACTTATTTTACCCGTTAGAGTTTATATTTGAGACCTAGTTTAAAAAGTGGGCCTGTTTATTTTAGTTTATAATTTTGAATACTTGTTATTCTAATGGTTCTAATTATTCTTGTCTTTATCTTATTCCAAACATTATCCTTATCCTATTGTGATAAATTTTAGTTTATTCTTATTCTTATGTACAACTTAATTACTTTACAGGATAATTAGTTATGGAAAATGAAGATACCTCTCAAACACGATGTCCACCTATCTCACAAGAAAGTACACATCAACCAATTCCCAATGAAAGTGGTAACCAATCAGTTGATGTTCCTCCTCCCACGCCAAATAATATTATGGAGGTTGATAGCCAAACAACCACAAGTCATCGATCCAGACAGAAAAGTTTCGTATGGAATCATTTTACAAAGGTCAAAGTTGACGGAAAAGATAAGGCTCAATGTAATTATTTCTCAAAGAAGCTTAATGGATCATCAAATGATGAGACATCACATTTAAAAGGACATTTGTGATGTTGTCCTAAAAAGAAGATTTTGAACCCATCTGATAAAGGACAAACAATTCTTACGCCTAGATCCATGCAAGGTAAACAAGAGTTGAGTATTGGAATTTATGATGCAGAAAATTCTAAGAAAGAGCTTGCACATGCAATTATTTTGCATGAATATCCGCTTTCAATAGTGGATCATATTGGTTTTAGAAGATACTCAACTTCTCTCCAACCAATATTTCAAGTTCCTTGTAGAAATACTATAAAGAAGGAGATACTCAAAGTATACAATATGGAGAGATCATCAACTTTGAAGTTGTTAGAAAATCTTGAAGGAAGTGTGGCCATTACTTCTGACCTTTGGACCTCGAGCAATCAAAAAAAGGGATATATGGCTGTCACTGCTCATTACATTGATGGAAACTAGAATTTACAGAGTCACATTTTGAGGTAAATCTAATTTCTTCTAATAATAGATTAATTGCATATTATATATAGTTTTGTGAATCTTATTATGTTAGGTTCATTTATGTTCCTGCACCTCATACTAGTGAAAATCTTTGTGGTGCATTGGTTGAATGTTTGATGGATTGGAACATTGATTCAAAATTGTCTACTATCACTTTGGACAATTGTAGCACAAATGATGCAATAATTGATAAAATTAAGGCTAAGTTGAAACCAGAGACATTATTAAGGGACGAGGCCTTACTTCATATGCGTTGTTGTGCACATATACTAAATTGATAGTAAAAGAAGGGTTAGAAGTTGTGAAAGATGGAATAGAGATGATTCGAGATAGCGTTGCATTTTGGACAGCAACTCCTAAAAGGAAGGAACGGTTTGAGGAGACATGTAAACAATTAAAAATACCTTGCACCAAGAATTTAGTTTTAGATTGTCCAACTAGATGGAATTCTACCTACAAGATGCTTGATGTTGCTATTTTGTATGAAGAGGTATTTAATAGATTAGCAATTCGTGTAACTCAGTACACTTGTTTACCAACAACTTTACATTGGAAATTTGCAAAAGAGATTTGTGTAAAATTGAAATTGTTCAATTCTATCACTGAAGTGTTTTCTGGAACTAAGTATCCAACTGCCAATGAATACTTCCCTAAGATTTGTCAGATTAAAGTTTCATTACTTGAGTGGATTGAATCCTCTGAAGAATTGGTAAAAAGAATGGCAGAAAATATGTTGGTAAAGTTTGAAAAATATTGGAGTGTGATTCATGAAATAATGGGGGTTACTGCGGTTTTGGATCCTAGGTATAAAACTGATTTGCTTGAATATTATTATGGAGTCTTCTATGGGAATGATGTTGATTCCCAAGTTAAGTCAATCAGACAGTTGTGTTACGAGTTGCTTTATGATTATCAATTAAAAATGAACAAGGATTCTAGAAGTGAATCTGAAATGTTGGATGCTAATGTTGGTAATGTTAGTAAAGATGGTTTGAAAGACTATGATTTGTATGTCATAAGAAAAAAAGAGCTAGAACTTCATCTGCTAAAATAGAGTTAGATGTTTATTTGGAAGAGGAAGTTTTACCAAGAAGTCCAGATTTTGATATTTTATTATGGTGGAAGTTGAATGGGATTAAGTATCCAACACTTCAAGCAATTGCAAGAGATGTATTGACAATTCTTGTTTCTACCATGGCTTCTGAATCCGCATTTAGTACAAGTGGTCATATCGTAAGCCCTCATCGAAGTCGACTTCATTGGACCACTTTAGAAGCTTTGATGTGTGCAAGAAGTTGGTTATGGAGTGCTGAGAATAATGGTAAAGATCTTTCTTGTTTATATTTTTTATTTTTACTTGCCAAGACTATCATTGACTATATTTTACTATATTGATAGGTAATTTGAAATCTAATGTGGAAAATGAAAATGCTATTTTACTAACTGAAATGGAGTTTGATGATGAAGGTATTATTCATACTATTTGTATTAAATTTGTCTAGTTAAATTTTTATGTTTTAACTTTTATTTTTTAATACAGGTGAGTTGTTGATTGATGGTGCTAGTTCTGTTTCCAACTCCCGCCTCGAAGATGAAGATTATTAGAAAATTTGTTGTTTATTTGGATCTTTTTTTGTTATGATGATATAGTATATTTTGTTCCATGTTGTTGGAATGGTTCTTTTGTTGATTGTATTGTTTTAATTTTGTATTTGTACTTTGCAAAAAATTGTTGGTTGTTGTGAGTGATTTATACTTTGATATATTGAAAGATTACACTCTTTTAATGAATCACAACCAATTATAGTTGTTGATTGAAGGGTTATGATAGAAAAATATTTAGAATGGTGTTTGAATATTAAATCCTACAATTACTTACTCAAATCAATGGAGAATTTTGTATTTTTAATGTATTTGTTAATGTTGTCCAAGAAATTTGTGGAAAAAAATAGATATTTTTTTATTTAAAAAATACAGTTTTCGCGGATGGGGGCGGGTGCGGGTGCGGGTGCGGGTGACCCCTAGATCTTGTTGTTCATCTTTTTAAAGAGACACAATTGTGTGAACCAACTTATATGAGATGGATGTATCCTGTTGAGCGTTATATGAAAATATTAGAAGGGTACGTGAAAAATTGAAGTAGGTCAGAGGGTTGTATTGTTGAACGATACATTGTTGATGAAGCAGCTGAGTTTTATACTGAATATTTGTCCAATGTTCAATCCGTTGGACTACCCAAATCTCATATTTTCGAAAGAAAGGAAGGTAAAAAGTTAATTGGAAATAAAATTGTCATAGTGTCAAGGGATGAACGGGATCAAGTACATTTGTATGTTCTGCACAATGACAATGAGGTTGAGTCGTATGTTCAAATGCACAAGAATGTACTCTGGGGTTTAAATCCGAATAGAAATGAAAATTGGATAGTACGAGAGCACAATCAAAGTTTTATACAATGGTTCAAGGATCATATTTAATCAAGTTTTGATATAGATCCCGCTTCAATTATAGAAAAGTTGAGATGTTTAGCATATGGTCCGAGTTTGCATATGTTTTCTTATAGCGCATATGCAATTAACGGATACACATTTTATACCAAAGAACAGGATGATAAAATTACTATGAAAAATATTAGTGTCACCCTAGTAGCTGAAGCAATGCACATTTTAAGTATGAAGGACTTAAACCCCAAATATGCAAACACTTGGATGTTTGACCATGAGAATTTTCATATTCCTATTTTTGGTTGCAAGTGGGTACACAATGGTGGCATATGAATTGGATAAATTGGGATTTTTACAAGTGGATCTTAATAGGATGGGGTACAAAGGCGAGTCCTTTATTCTAGCCTCTCAAGCTAAAAAAATTTCCTATGTCACTGATCTGAAAAGTACGAAATGGTCTATAGTTCTTTTATCTAATAAACTGATTGATGATAAAAGTGTAGATCAAAGTGATATTGATGTTGAGAATGAGTCATATATAAGAAATGATAAAGATGGGAATATTATAGCGGATGAATCATATATTAGGAAGGATCATAATGAGGGAATTTGGATCAATCCATCATACTGCGTTGTTAAGAGGCAAATAATTCATACTCAAATCAAGAAAAGAAAGAGATGTTTGTGAAAAGGTAATTGTGTGTATGTTTTTATATTGTTTTTATTCATTCAATGCTACTTGAATATTCTAAATGTGTTTATGTTTTTATATTATGTTTATTCATTCAATACTACATTAATTTTATAACGGTTACTTTATTACAGGTCACATGGCTAATAACGAGGACAATCCACCACATGAAGCTTCTAATAATGACGGTACTTGTGTTTATGTTTTTATATTGTGTTTATTAATTCAATGCTATTTGAATTTTTTAAATGTGTTTATGTTTTTATATTGTGTTTATTCATTCAATACTACATTAATTTTCTAACGGTCACTTTATTACAGGTCACATGGCTAGTAACGAGGACAACCCACACGAAGCTTCTAATAATTATGGAAATAAAACAGTTTAAGAAGTGGATAATGAGATTAGACGAGGAATAATCATCATGAATTCAATCATTCGTGCAAGAGATAGAGGAATCAAATATGACGTACATTGGAATGAAGAAAACCAACTAATTGAGCCTAACGGTTCAAAGTTGACAAGTTATATTGGTTCCCTTGTACGGAGAGAGGTTCCAGTCACTTGAGATGACTGGAGACTTAAAATGTTGAAACCCACTAAAGATAAAATTTGGAGTGAGATAATGGTATTGTAAGTTCTCGGTTCTTATGTATTGTCTAAATTTTAATAAAACAAATAATGGCAGCAACAATAGATTGTACAATAGGATATTTAACTTGTTGTAATCCTATTGGAATTCCTAAACATGTTGTGTTGAAGAGTTTCAACATATGGAACAACATGTCAAATGAGATGTCGAGACATCAGACATCAGTCATCACGCTACTGAACTATCAAAGTTTATTACAGTTCTGTTTTTAAATTGTGCAGAATATTTTGGGAATATTATGCATCATATGTGGCGTGTTTATGATGGCACTTGTGGAGGTTCAGAAGCTAAGGAGAAAAATCAGAAAGAACCTTGATTGTAGCATAACTTATCTGCTTGTTTGTTTTTCTGCAGAAGTTTGTTACGACAATTTGTTACATCCTCAAGCTGTTATTTGAAGGCCCAAGTCCAGTTGGGTAGTAGGTTATAAATAAGCAGTTTGTAACCTAATTTTAGTAAGCTAGCCGATTTTTGAAAGATGTAATATTTAGGGTTAGCCATGTAATTGAACCACCCAGATTGTGGGATGATCACTGATTTGTACCTCGAAGCATGTAAGCAAGATGATTGTTTTACTCACTCAGAAGCTGTGAAGCAATGAGTGCAGTTGTGTTCTTGGAGGAAGCTGGGAAGCAACTCTAAGGTGTTTCCTAAGACAGAATCTTGTTTCCTTTAGTCTTAGTTAGTTTGTGATAGAAGTGTGACTTCTACTTTTCTAGGTTTGAAGAGTTATTGGAAACCAAGTTGTTGATGCAGTTCCTGAGATGTTGACTTCTAGAAATCATCGTGATGATAGGGATTGAGAAGAGATTATCATATCTAGGATGAGTTTCTTAGGTAGAAGGTTCATTGGGTAGGGATTAAGTGAAGGGTTTAAATGGGGATTTTAGCTCTGAATTAATACTGTGGATAGTGGACTTCATTCCTGGCATGGTATGCCCCAAGATGTAGGTTGGATAGAACCGAACTGGGTGAACAATTCTATGTGTTCTTTTTGTTTCCTACACTATTTTAACTTCTTCCTTGTTGTGTATGTTAATGTCAGATCAGATGTCAAGACATCCTTATATGACATTTAAGTCTGCTGTCACCAGAATTTCAATTGGTATTAGAGTGGACATCATGTTTGTTTCTAGATGAGATCCTAGGGAGGATATTTTTTGGTTGTGTACAAGCTAGAAGATTTTAACAAGGAGTGTTCATATTGTATGGTCCCTTGAAGTAGAGGATGAACCTATTTGTGGAAGAGTAGTGTGCATTGAAGACCAACCTGACCAGAACTGTTGTACCTTATTGATGAAAGAAGATGATGAAGCTGAACAAAAGGAGTTTAAAATCAAAGACTTCATGTTCGAGTGGAGACCTTGGATTAATCTAAAGATTAATGTTCAACTATTTTTGAGCAAGAGAACAAAGCTGTTAAAACCTTCATGCGAGAGTGAAGATATTGATAAGGTAACTCTTAAGCTTATGTGTGTTCTAGTTATGGTATTGGTGATATCTAGTATATAGCTTGGTGAGAAGCTACTATATGTAAGGTTGATGTATTTTCAACCCTGAATTTCCATGTTAATGCTTAAATTGAAGAGAAATAGTAATGTGTGAAGTTTGTTGAAGTATTGTTATATTTCGCTGCATGACATCTGTTGTAATCCTTAAAATACAAGAATAATTCTAGGGTTACTATTTTCTCAACAAAATATTTGGAAGATTTTTTTAACTATATTAAAAGTGTCGAAGATACTTGAGATCTTCCTCAAGTCCACTCATAAAGACATTTATTAATGGAATTAATGAGAATTAATTGATCAATGATCCTCAAGCATATCTACATATTGTTTTGAAGACCTTGAAAATTATCAAGGATAGTGTGTTCCAAGAAGATGGAAATGATGTTCTATGGGATGTTAGAACATTATTTCAACAGGTATGCAGCTACCAGTTGAAGAACATATGTTCTAGGTGCTAAAAAATGTAGTGTGAGTACATATGTTTGGAACCTACTCCTGATCTAGAAGAGGAGACATCTGTTTTATGTTAGTTGATTAGGACATGATCAACAAGTTATCCACTCTAAAAGTCAGTTTATTTCTGACCAAAGCTTATGGGAGTATATAAGTTGAGCTCAATGTACTTAAAAGGACTCATAAAGGTATTTTCTACAGTCCATTTTGTAAGTATGAAATGCGCCTAAAAGGGGGGGGGGTGAATTAGGTGTTTAAAATTTTTATCAGTTTTTATGAATACTTGACACAATATTTTCTAGTTTGGTGTATGAAAGTATATGAGGATTCTTTCTTTTCTGGTTAAGATATTTATGAAAGCGGTAAATGCGGAAAAGTAAAGAACACAAGGATATATCTTGGTTCCCCTCACAGATCGAGAGTACTCTAGTCCCCTTACAACATGCAAGAGATTTCACTAAGTTTTAGATGCTCAAAGTTCCTAACATGATTGCATGATTGCATGTTAGGAACTTTGAGCATCTAAAACTTAAGTATTTGTTAGGCATTGTTATTATACCTTCTCAAAGTTTGTTAGTTGTCTTGAGTCAAAGTCTTGATCATGATGTTTTAAATTTAGAGTGCATTTTGCCTTGAGAGATATCTTTGCCTTCTTGCCATGAGGTTTGTCTTCATCAAAACATGATATCTTTATTGAGATTGAGAAGCTTGATTCTACACCTTTGTGAACACAAGATGAGCTTATTTATGGAAGATCCTTCTGATCAAAGGAACCAGAATTATCAAATTCTGCTTATGACCATAAAACAGATTCTATTTGGAGCAAAATACTGTGATTCAACCACAGTGATTAATGGTCCTGAGTCTTGAGTACCCTAATATATTGTCTTAGATGGGTATTGTCTGGAAGAATCAAGGAAGACAGGTTGCTTGGAGAATCTGTATATTTTTGTGTGTCATGCCTAGGTAAGTTTGTTCCAGAAACCTAGTAGAGGGAATCTCCTCTGTAGGTGCAAACTATGACATTCATCATCTCAAAGTCAGAATAAAAGTCTGAGGAAAATATTATTGAGATGTGGCTCATGGTATCCCCTGGTTATGTTAACTGTCTGATCATGGAGCTTGATCAGTTGGAAATAGTTGTGCTTCCTATATTCCCCCCAAGTATTATGGATGAGATGTTATGAATGCTACCCCCAGAACCATACTATGATGGATGATGTCGTATCAGATGTCTGAACATCATCTTAATGTCTTCAACCTTGAATGTTTATATTGTTGCTTGAAGTAAGAGTAAATGTGAAGAAGTAATCAGTCTGGATAATCTAGTGTGAGTAGAGAATTCTAACTGACTAACTGGTAAGTTCTTGGACGGGAGACTAAGTACTTATTAGTATGAAACCTGAATACCAAATTCACATACTCTGTCGGGAGCTGAGTGTTTGTCTGATGGATTCATGGTATATTATGAACTGAATGTCAATATTAAGTTCATTTTAATCTTCACAAGTTTAGGATGTATGGAAAACTTATCTGGTGATTGAATGAAGAGCTAATTCAATGTTAAGAGATGTATACAAATGCTTACAAATATCTTGATGGGAGTTGGATATATGTGTGATAGGTGTGTGGAAGTCAAAATCTAGATATGATAAAGTTTATGATGAATAGAAGAGAATGTTCTACATGAATATGTGACATCATAAGTGTTGAAGACACCCGATATTAAGAAGAAGGCAGATAAGGTCCACACTTATCTTTTGAAGACATATCTTTGGTCATACGCATGGTTCATAATGTGGTAACAGAGTGTGGAAATCTGAATCTTGTGTAGCAAGTAAACTAAGGATTCCTAATTTGGAAACTGTGGCAAATTCCAAATAAATAGTTCTTCTTAAATTGAGAGAACCAAAATCAATAATGTCCTTATTTTGTGTGACTATGGGGAGAGCAAGGGTATTTTGTAAAAGCTCTGAAGTGCTGATGTAAAGGAGGAGTAAAAATATTATGGAAAGCTTCATCTTGGAAGCTAAAAGAGGAGAAGGGATGATAGTAAGGGGGAGCAACTGTCTACATGCTAATTGTGTTAGTATGTTGGTATGTGCTTCCAAATGCTGATGATGTGAGGAAAGGAAGCAGATGTGTCATGTACTATTAAAATGTTTATAAAGGGAGCAAAAATCATGTATGTGCATCTGTAAATGTTCCATCTAATGTTTAAGTATCTATCCTTTTGATGCTGATGATAATGTGCCTATATGTATGTGGAGCTACAACTAAGGGGGATAATTTATTATAAAAGGACAATTATATTAGTTTGAGTGGGAGACCCTGAAGAAGAATTTGAAGTTGAATTTTTAAAGAGAAGCTGAGAAACAACTATGCTATCTAAACCAAAGAAAATGAATTTTGAAGCACTGCTGTAAATGTCTTATGTGATGTTGGAACAAGTATAATCTGAGTTCAGATTCTATCTTATGGATATTTAAAAAGAAATTATGGAAATATGTGAACAGTTAGAAGTAGAAGTGAAGAGTGTCTCATAGTAAAAGTTCCCCTGATATGAAAAAGTGAGTCACATGAAGTGAGCAAACAATGACTGACTGAATGTCAAGACATTATACAGAACATGTCTCTGCATGGACAACATTAGTGAAGTGATTAATGTATGCATTGGAACTATTTTAATCTCAAAAGAAACATCTAGGAGCTATTAAAGGCATTCAATGATAGCCTGGATGGTGGACAGTAAGTCATTGACAGATTCTCAGCCTAAATTAATGCACCTTAACCAAAAACTAAGCTTCAATTAATTCCTAAGAAACTGCTACCCTATTTATAAGAGATCTCAGCAATCCTCTAACCACAAGTGAGCATCCAACTTTTCACCACCATGCGTTTCATTAAAGTTTTGGCAAACAGTGCCCGGATCTGGTTTGGTGAGGGTTTTAATTGTCAAATGTTAGCTAAAAATGGGGAGAGAAATAATGTCTTACAGAAAGTAAAGAAGCAGAAAGAAAAGAAGGAGAGAGCAAAACAATGTCTAAGTCACAAATAAAGTTGTCACAAAACAAACCATGTTGAATTACTTGTGACTTTTGATCTGAGTTGTGAACACAATTATGACTTGTATTCTGAGTTACCTGGGAGAATTCCAGGTTTTCTCTTAAGAGGTAGCTTATTTCCCAAGGTCCTCTTTTACTACCCCCAGTGACGAGAATTGGTTCCTATCTTAAGGGGGAGTATAAGTTATCATCTTCCTCATGTGCACTAGGACTTTCCCTCCATTTATCCTGGACTGGTTCAATGGAGAGATTCAAAAACATGAGAAGATGTTAGACTGAATGTTGAGACATCATCCTCAACTGGAAGGCCATAAGTACAAACCTTGGAAGAACTGCTGATGATGCTTTTTCTCATCTCCAACTCAAGTTGTGTGCAAAATACTATGAATAAGAAGCTGAAGATCTTTTTAATTGTTAATTGTAATTGTAATTGCTGTTGTTGTTTTGATGTAACTGCTTTTTATTGTATTTATTTGTTTTAGCTAAAATTTGTCAAAGGGGGAGATTGTAAGTTCCTGGTTTTTATGTATTGGCTAAATTTTAATAAAACAAATAATGGCAACAACAATAGATTGTACAATAGGATATTTAACTGGGTGTAATCTTATTGGAATTCCTGAACATGTTATGTTGAAGAGTTTCAACATTTGGAACAACATGTCAAATGAGTTATCGAGACATCAAACATCAGACATCACGCTACTGAACTGTCAAAGTTTGTAATAGTTCTGTTTTTAAATTGTGCAGAATATTCTGGGAATATTATACATCATATGTGGCGTGTTTGTGAAGGAATTTGTGGAGGTCTAAAAGCTAAGGAGAAAAATCAGAAAGGACCTTGATTGTAGCAGAAGTTATCTGCTTGTTTGTTTTTTTGTAGAATTTTGTTACTACAGGTTGTTACAGCCTCAAGCTGTTATTTGAAGGCCCAAATCCAGTTGGGTAGTAGGTTATAAATAAGAAGTTTGTAACCTAATTTTAGTAAGCTAGCCATTTTTAGAAATATGTAATCTTTAGGGTTAGCCGTATAAGTGAACCACCCGAATTGTGGGATGTTCACTGATTTGTACTTCGAATCCTGTAGGCAAGAGGATTGTTTTACTCACGCAGAAGCTGTGAAGCAATGAGTGCAGTTGTGTTCTTAGAGGAAGTGGTGAAGCAACTCCAAGGTGTGTCCTAAGATAGAATCTTGTCGCTTTTAGTCTTAGTTAGTTTGTGAGAGAAGTGTGACTTCTACTTTTCTAGGTTTGAAGAGTTATTGGAAACCAAGTTATTGATGCAGTGGCTGAGATGTTGACTACTAGACATCATCGTGATGATATTGATTGAGCAGAGATTCTCATATCTAGGATGGGTTTCTTAGGTAGAAGGGTCATTGGGTAAGGATTAAATGAAGGGTATAAATGAGGAGTTTAAGTCTGAATTAATACTGCTGATAATGGACTTTATTCCTGACTTAGTATGCCCCCAGATGTAGGTTAGATTGAACCGAATTGGGTGAACAATTCTGTGTGTTATTTTGATTTCCTGCACTATTTTTACTTCTGCCTTGCTGTGTATGTTAATGTCTGATCAGATGTCAAGACATCCTTATATGACATCTGAGTCTACTGTCACCAAAATTTTAGGTACCATAAGTGATGTTTTTTGTTTTTGTTGATGATTATGTCTTTAAATTACTAACACACTCTATGTATGTTTTTTTGTAGTGATATTTTAACATTGATGATAATCGAAAACGCTATTGTCTTCAATTGGCCGGAAGAAGACTTAGAGGGTTTTGAACATTTTTAGCAAGATAGTTTCTTAGGGATGCCGATGAAAATTGTGTTGAAGGAGAACTTCCAAAAATCTATGACAACTTTGTCTCACCTGAAGAATGGGCGACTTTTAAATCCAAACGAAGAACCAAATTTTTTTAGGATGTGAGTGTCGTAAATTGCGAAAGAGCATCAAGTTCTCCGTATCCATACAAAAAGGGGCGTATGAGATATGCACGCTTACAACAAAGAATAGTAAGTACTTGTTAAATGCTATGATATAATTGATGTTATTATTTCTCATATGTTATATTGGATCTTAATTATACATTTCTATTAACGTGTAGTTAGAAGAGGAAAAAAATCAAGAAACATCTCTTCTAGAACATGTTTTGTGGTGGACTGCTCGTGTGGGCAAGGATGGAGTTGTTAAGGAAAATGTGAAACAAATTTATAAGGAATGTGTAAGTATGTCGTTATTCCTTTAATTAATACAAAGAATTTATGCTTTTTAATCACCACTAATTTATTTTTATATGCATATGAATTTCAGGAGAGTCTATCTCAATATTTTACTCTAGGCGAAGACCATGATTCCAAGAGCTTACTTAGTTGAGTGTTAAACGTTCCTAAGTACTCCGATCGTGTGAGGGGTAAGGGATTTGGGGTGACTCAAACATCTTTAGGTAACAAGCAAAAGGGGAAAGGTCATAGCAAAAAAGAAGTGATGGAAGAGATAGAAAAATTAAAAACTAAAATTGATGAGTTGGAAAAGGATAAAGAAAGACGTCAGGAAGAATGGCAAGGTTCAAGGTTCAAGGATACTAGTGACAAAGAAATTATCAATTGTGATTTCCAACCAAAAATTCTCGAGGTAATATATATTGTTATGAAATTAAACTGGCATTTTTTTTTTTGTAATTAACATGTATACATACTAACGTGTTCATATTTATTTTTGGTGTAGGGCATTTTACCTTGTCAGTCCTATTTATTGTCACCGACGTATAAGATAGTTGGCCAGGGAAAAGTACACAACACTTTGGGAGAATTACTTCACCATAAACCACTCCCTATTAGATATTTGAAAGTATCGATCGATATTGCTTTAGATAGGGATCAATATTACCTATACCTGAAGATATTTCAGATGCAACATTGGTGGGAGACGCCATAAGATCGTTTGTTGCATGGCCGTCACACCTCATTTGCATAGATGACGAGGTATGTTAAAAACCGTTATGAACATTTGATTTTTCAAATTTTTTACGACCATTTAATATACATTTTATTTACATGGTATTGTTAGACTCCTACAAAATCCAAACCAAAAGATAAGGGAATTTCGCGGAAAATCGAGTCAGTTGCATCACAAAAAGAGAAACTTTGATATATATATCTATATATATATATATATTCATGCTCTTATACTTCACCTAACTAATTATATGATATTTAGATTCATGCTAAAGAGATGCAACAAGTCAGTATGGGTAAGAAGCCTGAAATTAGCAACATCTCCAAACAAAGAAAGGTTGTTACAAAGCCCCCGCCAAAAAAAAAACTACTCAGTATAGGTTGTGCCTTCATACATATTTAGGAATAACAGATTTGAATGAAGGAGGTACGCGTATGATACCAATGGAGGAAGCTATTTTTGGTTATGAATTTTTAGAAACAATTGGTAAAGAGGATATGGATCTAGTTTTAGGACATTTGACATTAGGCCTCGGTGTTCTCGTTACATACATGAGGTATAATCCGATCAGCTTTATTTAATTGAATGAGCAATTTATTTACTCATTTCAATGAATATTTTTAATGTTAATGATGTTTTTATTGAAGATTCTTGTATGACAAATTGATGCGCCCACATCAATTGGAACAAAGATTTTCTTTCTTGTCTCCCAACCTTATCAACTCACTATTAATGAATCAAAGATCAGTTGACGTCAAAGTGTACGCTGTTAATCAATTAATGGCGAGCAGAGATTCAGAAAAGTTATTTTTTTACCATTTAATACTAGTCATAAGTAAGATTCTGAATTCTAACTTCATCTTTTTTTTTTGACGTTGTGTAGAAAATTTCCATCTAACCTTTGTTTATTCTTACAGTGGGCACTAGTTATTGCTTGCGATTAATCCTGTGAGAGAAATTGTATATTATCTGGATTCGTTAAAAGGTGATTACACAAAATACAAACTTTTGAACCCGACAGTTGATACATAAGTGAGATTGTTCAAAATATTTGTGAGATTGTTCTAAATACTCGTTTATTTATTTGTTTATTTATGTAAGATTGTTCTCAATTTTTGTTTATATTCTGTCAGAATTATACAAATTTTTCGATCACAGAGAGGTCTTCAAGTACCAAAGAGTAAATCAAACAACATAACATGGTTTAGAGTGCAGGTACATTTTCACAATTAAATTTTGATTATATTAATGATCGATGCTACTTTATAATACAAGTTAATGTATATTCGTATATTTTTCCATGTGTAGTGTCCTCGTCAACGCAATGGTATAGATTGCGGCTATTTCATCTTGAGGTTTATGAAAGAGATTATTCTTTCGAATCAAAAAGATATTTCAACCATGGTATAGATTTATAAGTTATCATATATTTAAATATTTGACACATATTTCATCTAATTAAATAGTTTTAACTAAATCATATTAAGTTATATTATGTAGTATTTTGATGAATTCAAGACTTCTACTTACTCTAAAGATCAAATGGATGAAATTAAGGAGGATTGATGTCAACTCATAATTGAGTTAAAAATTTTATAAGGTATTGACAATTTTGAGTATATATAAGTTTGAGTTTTAATTAGCTACTATGTCGTTAAGTGGTAAATTGTGTTGCAATTTTGTTGTTGTTATGCAGATCGAAGATTAGTTTTGTTTGTATCATGGTATGTATTTGAAAATTTTTAATTGTGAATGTGGTAAATTGTGTTGCAATGTTGTTGTTGTTATTGTTATATGGAAGATTAGTTATATTAATGTTGTTTTTCTCATGGTATGAATATGTATGAATATTAACGGATTCTTGATCATATATATATATATATATATATATATATATATATATATATATATATATATATATATATATATATATATATATATATATATATATATATATATATATATATATAGAAGATAGAGATAAGAAGTTCGTATTATTAATGTTTTTTAGCATTGAATATGTAGAATTGTTAACGATATACAACCGATTAAATTATGTATATATTGAATGTTCATGTTGTATCAAAGTTTAAGTATTGTTTGACTTAAAACATTTATATATAAAGCTTCAAATTTGATGCATAGTTGAAAAGAAGCACTTATTTTGAGTGTTTATTTGTACAGGGCGCTTAAAATATAAACTGAAAATTTAAAAATTTTGTTGACAATAAACATCGTTTTTATCAAAAGCGCTGCCTAAAGGGTACATAAGAAAGCACTTTTAAAACCAAGAGTGTTCCCTAAGAAGGACTTTAGAAAGCGCTTCCTAAAACAGAAAAAAAAGGAATTCCTAAAGGCCTTAGATAGCGCTTCTAAAAGCGCTGTCTAAATTAAAAGTGTTGTCTAAGTGGGTGCAATAGATAGCACTTTTGAAAGAAAAAAAATGCTGCCTGAGGGAGACTTCAGAGGGCGCTGGTGGTAAAAAGCACTGCCTAAAGGCAACGGTAGGCAGCACTTTTAAATAGAAAAAAGCGCTTTCTAAACCTATAGCAACACACTATTAGGCATCACTTTAAAGCACTGTCTAAAGGCTTGTACGATGTAGTGTTCTCCTTAATTAATCTCTCTCTCTCTCTCTCTCCCCTCTTTCTAATTATCTCAAAATTCTTTCCAACTTCATATTCTCCAATTAATCATTTTTTCACCATTAATTAACCAACTTATTTTTGCGTATGTTCCAATATTTGGCATCAAGAGCTTTGATTCTGATCCATTAATCCGATAAAAACATGTCTACCATTTCCAATGATCGAATCCCTACCACTCTTCAAATTATTTGTTCCAAGAAGCAAGCGTATGAGATCTAGAAGAAAGCTTATGAAAGGGCTGATAAAGCAAAGGTTGTGAGGTTATAAGCTCACAAAAGGCAGTTTGAGATGATGCGGATGAAATAAAATGAGTCGATCAATGATTATGTTACGCGTATAATGCGTTTGATGAATCAAATGAAGTCTTGCAGTGAAACCGTGTCAGTGCAGAATATGCTAGCAAAAATCTTGCTTTATTTAACGTCAAGATTCGACAACATAGTGGATGCAATTGAAGAATCAAAGGATCTTCTTACATTGATTAAGGAGGAGATTCAAATATCACTAGAGGCTCATGAACATAGGATGGATGAAAGAGGAAATGACAAGGCCAAAGCGGAGATTGTATTGCAAGCACGGTTCAATGAGAAGAACAATATATCGAAAGGAAAATGGTCTTCAAAAGGGAAGAAATTTTTCCAAAATTTTGGTGGAAAAGATTCTAGATATTCAAAGGCTTCGATGAAACAAAGAGGTGAGAGTAACTCTAAAGGTAGTGGTCAAGGAAACTACACCAATAAGTTTAACAAGAGTGGTGCAAAGTGTTTCAATTTCATAAGCTTGCTCATTTTGAAAGGGAGTGTAATGAAATAATGATAGGAAATCAAAGTGATGGAGCTTAGGATGCACGACAAGAGGTGGATGAGGATAACACACTTCTGGTCATGATCACAGAGGAGAATTATGGAAAGGAAAAGCTCCTGGACAACAGCAACAACAATTGTCAGTGGCTGGGTAGCAGCGTCTATAGTGCAGAAAATGCTACAAAAACGCATTTGGAGCAAAACATAATGGTCATTATTCGAGATGAAGTCCAAGGAAGTGATGATTGGTACTTGAATTATGGTTGTTTAACTCACATGATGGGTATAAATGATTGCTTTGTCAAAATGAATCAAGCCATAAAGAATAGGGTAAAATTCGCGGATGACAACATTTTAGCGGTTGACAGTGTTGTGATATTTTGATCATGAAGAAGGATGGGAGTCATTCCTAGATCAAATATGTTCTATACATTCCAATAATTAAATGTAATCTCTTAAGCATTGGCCAATTGCTTGAGAAGAATTACACAATTCGCATGGAAAACAAGATTTTGTGCGTTTTGGACCGAAATAGAGTTTTAATTCTTAGAGAACCCATGGCTATAAATCGTACTTTAAAGATAGAGTTAAAAGTGATGGAACACAAGTGTATTTCTACAACAGCAAGTTGTAATGAGTGGTTATGGCATTATCGTCTTGGGCATCTCAATTTTTGAGACCTCGACACGTTACAAAGGAATGGTATGGTGACTGGGTTGTCTAAGATCAATGTTCTAGCTGAGATTTGTGAAGAGTGTGTTCAAGGAAAGAAATAAAATAATAGTTTCAGAAAGGATGTGGGTCATAGGACCAAACATCATCTTGAGGTGGTGTACTCCTATGTGCGTGGTCCAATGCAAATCGACTCATATTGTGGAAATAGGCACTTTGTCACATTTTGACGATTTTAGTAGGAAACCATGGATTTATCTAATCAAGAGGAAATATGAAATTTTTTATGTGTTCAAACGTTTTAAATCCATGGCGGAGCGACAAAGTGGTCACAAGTTGAAAATTCTTAAAACGGATGGTGGAGGTGAGTATACCTCGAGTGATTTTGGGAATTATTGTGATAATGAAGGTATAATGTGTGAGGTTGTGCCACCTTATACGCCTTAGCAAATGGTGTTTCCGAGACAAAAAATTATTCGATAATGAATATGGTTTGTAGCATGTTGAAGGGAAAAAGCTTTTCGAAGGAACTATGGGGTGAATTCGTGTCTACAACTGCCTCGTTGAACAGGTGCCCTATAAAGAAACTGGACAAAGTGACTCCAAAAGAGGTATGGTATGGACATAAACCAAGTTTGAGTCATTTGAAAGTTTTCGACTCAGTAGCATTTCGACATATTTTGGGTCAGCTTCGAAAGAAGTTAGATGACAAAGGAGAGATGATGTTTCTTGTTGGTTATCATCCTACCGGAGGCTACAAGTTGTTGGATGTGAGTACCTAGAAGATTGTGATAAGTTAAGATGTGATCATGGACGAATTGAGGATGTTTGACAGCAAAAAAAGGTTTATGACAACAATGGAAACCAATTTTCCATATAAGGGTAACTGGTTTCCAACACGATTTTTGAATTCTGAAGCTGTTGGAACTGAATTTTTAGAAGTAGAAACCGGAATAGGAAAATGCAGAAATGCAGAATTTTACAAGTACATTCCAATAGTCTGTCGAATTTGAGAATTCAAAATCCAGTAGACACCCAACAAGGCACAAAGGTCTACGTCAAAGGCTCTGTGATTGTGAAGTGTTCCATAATAATGAGATCAACAACGAAGGTGATCTTATTCACTTTGCGCTTATGACCGAATTCGAGCCCGTGAGCACGAAGGAGGCATTAAGTAATCTAAAGTGGGTATGTGCGATGAAATAAGTTAGAATTGATTGAGGTAGTTGGGAGCTATTCGATTTACTGGAATAGAAAAAGCCAGTCGGAGTGAGATGGGTCTATAAAGTGAAGGCAAATCCAAAAGGAGAAATTGTCAAGCATTAGGCTCGACTAGTTGCGAAAGGATTCTTGCAAAGAGAAGGTATAGACTATGATAAGGTGTTTACACCTGCGACTAGATTAGAAACTATATGGTTGGGTGTTGGTATTGCGAATAACAATAATTGGTCAATGTATGAAATAGATGTAAAATCTGCATTTTTGAATGGTCCACTTGAGGAAGAAGTCTATGTAGAGAAGCCCCCTGGTTTTGTGGTGATAAATTAAGAGGGAAGAGTATACAAATTGAAGAATGCACTTTATGGTTTAAAACAAGCTCCCAGAGCTTGGAACAAACACATCAATGTTTTTCTACATGAGATTAACTTTAAGAAGTGTGTATCCGAACATGGTATTTATGTGAAGATGGATGCAAGCGAAGATGTGATCATATATTGATTATATATGGTTGTTTTATTGATTATGTACAACAATGAAGTGAATATTTCTAAGTTCAATAGTGAGCTTATGGAAGAATTTGAAATGAGTGACCTTTGAATCATGACTTACTTTCTTTGCATAGAGTTCCACAAGTCAAAATCGGGATTTCTCATGCATCAAAGTAAGTATGATCTTGAGATTTTGAAAAAGAGTGATATGGAGCATTGTAATATTGCCAACAAACCTGCTGAAGCAAGGTTGCAGCTTTCCAAAAGTGATGATGAGTCATATGTGGATCCAACGCAATATAGGAGGTTGATTGGATCATTACGTTACTTGTGCAATACGAGGTCAGATTTGGTATTTAGTGTCGATATTGCAAGTAGATTCATTGAGAGACTAAAGGTGTCTCACTTGGTAGCAGATAAGAGGATTATAAGATACATCAAAAGAACTTTTGGCTATGGAATTCTCTTTTTTGCATCTGATACGAGCAAAAATTGTGAGTTATTCGGTTACATGGATTCAAATTGGTGTAGAGATAAGGATGATTGAAAGTCTACGGCTGATTATGTCTTTATGTTCAGAGGAGTTCCAATCTCTTGGTTCTCTAAAAAAGAACATGTGGTTGTATTCTCTTCTTGTGAGGTCGAGTATATCTTTGCATCGATGTGCGCGTAAGGTTGTGTGGCTTATGAATTCCACTAAAAACGAATTGTTCAGATATTATCTGAATTTAAATATTTGTAGAATAAAATTTGGTCAATAAATCGTCTCTCTGAATCACAAAATCAGATTAATCAATTCATTGTATGGATCAAAATTGACTAAATAAATAAATAAATAAAAAAAAGCTTATAATTTTTCAAATTTGTTCTTAAAAAAAAAATAGACACTTAGAATTTTTATATGAGATGACAGTATAAGGATTTGAGAATATGTTTTATTAAACTCTCTAAATAAATAGATAATATAATAGAATACAACTATATAAATCGAAATTGAGTCATCTGCTTTCAAATATTTCACCCATTCAAATGTTTGATTTATTTGTAGTCAATGGATGAGATCATATAATTTAAAACTGAAATAAAATATTTTTAAGATATAAAACATACAACCGAAAATATTGTTGGAGGGAGATTCCGGAGTATTGATATATAGTGTAGGAACATAAGTGAGAAACACACCACTTTTGTCCCTAAAACCTTAAGGTGATAGGGGAGTGGGTTCTCCCACTTATATACTCTCAAATCACCACATTATTCTCCAATGTGGGACTATTTCCCCACTACTCACACTTGTGTATTCCAACAAATATAAATACAAAATAGAGTAAATTTGTGATTGCATAAAAATTAATCCAAAAAAATCATGTTAAATTTAAATAATATTAAATATTAGAATTTAGTATTTTGTACGATAAAAAAATTATTTAAATTATCCAAATCAATTGCATGAATGTCGTTTGAACAAAACATCGCAAATAAACCTAAAACTTAAAAATCTGTAATGGAGTCATGCAATGCAACTAGTATGTCGTAACTTTTTTTAGTAGAGAGTGTAAGTCTAACTTGACAGCTACTTACATATATATATATATATATATATATATATATATATATATATATATATATATATATATATATATATATATATATATATATATGACACATATACTATGTCTAGCATCTATTTGTGCCAAACCAATTAGCACATTTATTTGCTTTCCGATATACATGAATAATACGAAAATTTAAATCTTAGTTTAGAGTTTTCCGAGTTTGTCACAGAAAGACTCATTTCTATTTTCATTTTATGATTATCCTTGATTATGACATGGTGTATCAATTTGAAAACAATCAGAATATTGATTTTTATATATCCTCTAATAAGAATTGATTTGTTATTCCAATAATCCCCACAACTATGCAGTTATAGTTGTGCAACTTTTTATGATTTTTGTTAAATATTATAATCAAACTCTATTATGGGCGAATGTAGTTTCTTGATTTCGACAGTTCGATAGAGTTTAGCATGTCGTCAAAGTTTGCTTATATGTTGGTGTCGAAAACCTATATGTTGTAGTATTAATGTGTTATAGTATGTAGATGTCGAAAATGTTAGGGTTGTTTGCATGCCGAATTAGATATGTTTGTTATGTCTAATTGTTTAAGTTTGCTTGTACCCTAAGTTAGCTTATAATGGATATTTGTGAAAAATCTCTTTAGTTTAGTATGTTAGGTTTATTATAAATAGAATATTAGTTTATTATCATTGCATACTGCAAATTCTAATTTATGGTGAGAGATTATTTGTTATTCTTGTGCACTTGTAATATTGTTCGAAGAGAAAGTAAAGAATAAAAATTATTACCAATCCTTATTGTTCTTCGTGTTCTTCCATCTTTGCTATCTTGATTGTTTCTTGATCATAAAGAAATATTTTATACTTTGTTTTAAAAGCATCGTGTTTCACAACAAATTGGTGTACTGAACGTGGAAAAGATGCACTACACCAAAAAGTGTTTTTGGCAGCACTACATAGAAAGGCTTTTATCAAAAAGTGCTGCTAGAGGTTGAAAAAAATTCGCTTAAAAAAAGCGCTGCTAAAGGATGCCTTTAGAAAGCGCTTTTTAAAAGCGCTGCTAAAGACCGTATGGAGACCCCACCTAAGAAAGCGCTTTTCCAAAAGCGCGGCTAAATGTTAACCTTAGAAAGCGCTTTTGAAAAGCGCTGCTAAATGTTAATCTTTGAAAACGCTTTTGAAAAGCGGTGCCATAGGCCTTAAATTGGGAAACGAAACGAAAGTGTTTCTAAGGAAAAAGTGATGCTACTCCAGCACTTAAGAAAGTGCTTTTCAAAAGCGCTCTTATAAGGCATTTATAAAATTAAAATAAAACATACGAATTTATAATTATTCATATTTTCTTTTTCTTTGTTCGCGCAGTATAGTCTTCTCTCTTCTCCGTTCATTTACCTAAACCCTATTCTCTGTTCGCCTACTCCCTCCGACTCCGTTCATTTTCCGGCCGCCGGCGGCTCCATTCACGACATACTCCCTCTGTCAGCAACCTCAACCTGCCTCTGTTCATCTCTACTTCTCAGGTAAACAAACACTGCTGCCGTTTTTCTCTGGTTTTGCATTATGTTCTTCTATGGTTCTACTCCGATTAGAGTTTCTCTAATTCTTATCTAGTATTTCTTGCTTTGTTTGTTTTTAGTTTTAGGGTTTCTCTTGTTCTTCTCAGGGTTTCTTAGGTTCTACTGTGGTTTGAGTTGAATCCATTTTATTTGTCCTTCCATGACTTATTGTTAACACGATTTGTGAGTTTTTCCTATGTCACATGAATTGGTTTTCTTCATACATTGGCTTGTAATGAAGATATATCAACTTAATTTTGACACTATTTATCGTTAAGAATGCTTAACAAGTAACAACTTATCACATTCAATTTGTCAAGTTTCCTGTGTTGCATTATGCAGCATGATTTTAGAAGGTCAGGTTATTAAAATAGTCTCATGTATGGATTTAGGTCATTAAAATAGTCATAAAAATTGAGTGTGGTGTACCTACAAACTGAATTCATATTCCGTGCGCGTGGAACACTTGTTTGAGATTTATTTTATCGAGTATCAACGGATTTAAGAAGTTGTTGCTTGATTCTTGGTTTAGTCAATTCTAAGTTGCTTTGAAAGCGATTTTTCATGTTTTGAACTTAATTGAATTGTGGCATGAGTTTTGGGATTTCGGTTTCTATTGTGGATTGAGTTTTAAATGTCGTGCCTTGTTATTTGTGATAATTTGAAGGAGTTTTTGTGATGTCTTCGCTGAATTTTTTATTTGAACTTGGAACGGTGAGTTCAGTTATGGTGACGTTGTGAATTTTGTTTGCGTTGAACACTAGTTCTAGATAATTTCATTGAGCATGATTGGATTTAGGTAGTTGCTTCCCGGATTTTGGTTTAGGGGTTTATAACTTACTTTGAATTTGATTTTTGATGTTTCGAATGTGAATTGAATAATAACTTGAGTTTCTTTGCTTTTAGTTTCATTTGTGAATTGAAATACTTGAATGATCGATTACTTGTTACTTGTTTATTAAAATGGATTAGTTTACTAGCTTGTGAGATAATTTTGTGATAACTCTGTGGAATGAACTAGCTTGTTGTTTTTGTTGCAGCGAAGGACATTGTGTTGGAATTAAAGCCACTTCTGATAAGAACAAGCTTTTAGTTTCTGTGTTGCTGCTGGAATCAAGTTGAAAGATCTCCAGATAATGGAATTTAGTCATTCTCACCTTCGTTATAAAATAAAAATAGAAGAATATAAATAAATTAAAAAAAGGTTATTAAAGGGGGTGTGAATACGAAATTAAACCAAAAGTGAGTTGTCATAAGAGTAAACTATTCTCAATGATACTCCAACAAATCATTCATAATTCTCATTTTACTAGTTTTGTTTTATTAAAAAGAAAACTATACCTCTATTTTTCACTCAGTGCTATTTTTCAGATATCAAATTGTTCTCTTCAAATTCACAATGAGACATTGTATTTTTAATAAAAACTATTATATTATGTAACTTCACGAAAATCAATGTCATTGTGAAAACTAGTATGAAACTTCACAAAATCAATGTCATTGTAAAATTTTTCTAAAGGCTCAATAAATGACGACAACATAGTAATTAAGATGAGATGAAAAAACTACTTAAGTAGTTATGTTCGTAGTAGAGATCTGTACAATTTTTTTCCTAATGCTCATATACAATATTACTAACTACATGCATAAAATGTAGATCAGATACCTCAAATCACTTCTATATAGTTCACTACAAGTAGAAGTAACACTTTATGCATAGGATCATATATATTCATTTCATATTGAACAACTTAAAAAATATAGAATTATGCATAAATTATTATATCAAAACCCAAACATGATACTTAGTACTAAGATTTTGAAAAAGCTACAACGATGACAAAACCAAATTGAAAAAACCAAATGGACAAAATAAAACTCATAACAACAACATTTCCTAAAAACCAAATTGAAAAAAACCAACATAACAAAAATATGATTCCACTACTCAACATTTGTAAACACAAACATCTATACAAAGAAAAGAGAAAACTATCAGTCGTCGATGTAGTAGCCACGCGTTTCTGACAAAGTTTGTTAGTGACCATTCGAATCAGAGATGTTTGTTAGTAAAAATTATTAAGATATCTCATATAAGATAAGTGGCTGTCGTGCCAGATATTGTTTTAGAGATTATGACTTATCCCGGATGTTGTTTTATATGTTATGACTTATCTCTGATGTTGTTTTATATATACATCGCTCATTCCCTGTGTTTCAGTGAGTTTGACCTTCTCATTTCAACTTCTTGATGTTGTTGTTCGGTAAATCTGAGGTAAATTTCTTCCTCAAATTACTGGTATTGTGATGAATTTGTCAAAAATTGCGTGAATATATTGCATTTTCTTGCTCCAAATCCATTCCGTGTATACTTTGCGTTATGACAGAAACGCATTATACCGTTTTGTGCCCTAATTAGTTGTTTTTGTTTAGCTTAATTAGTAAAACCATGGATAATACATAGATGTATTCCAATAGATTATCGAAAGAGTACGAGAATGGGGTATCAGAATTCGTTAAGTTTGCTGTTGCAAATGCCAAAGACCTCAGTCAAATGACATATCCTTGCTTGGGTTGTTGTTATGGGAGTCGGGTTGACGCGGTTCAGTTGGAATCGCATTTAATACGGTATGGAATTGATAGAAGTTATACATGTTGGAATTTTCATGGTGAGAAAAGTAACGGGAATGTTGAATCGGGGGATAATACGACCTATGCTTCAAACGATAATTGCACAGATACATACGATTATGATCGAGTCGAAGAGATTGCATAAGCACTTGAAGAAGATCTTAAAGATTGTCCCAAAATGTTCGAGAGGTTGGTAAGCGATGCAGAGAAACCGTTGTATAATGGTTGTACAAAATTCACAAGATTGTCTGCGGTATTAAAGTTGTACAACTTAAAGGCGGGCAATGGATGGTCGAATAAAAGTTTCACAGAGTTATTAGCCCTTATAAAAGATATGTTACCAGAGGATAATGTTCTTCCCAATCAAACGTATGAGGCCAAAAAGATGTTGTGCTCTATTGGCATGAGCTATGATAACATACATGCTTGTCCAAACGATTGCATTTTGTTTCGAAACGAGTATGCATCGTTAAATGAGTGTCCTAACAAAAGTCTTATGGTGTTTTCCTATAATTCTGAGATTTAGACGCATGTATCATAGTGAAAGCGATTCAAGACACTTGACTTGGCATGCAGATGAAAGAATTATTGATGGAAAGTTTCGACATCCGGCAGATTCACCATAGTGGATGCAAATTGATAATGATTATCCTGAATTTGGAAAAGAAGCAAGAAACCTTCGCTTGGAATTGTCTACTGATGGAATGAACCCACACGGTACTCAAAGTATCTCGCATAACACATGACCTGTGATTCTTATGAATTATAACCTACATATGTGGCTATGTATGAAGCGTAAGTACATGATGTTATCTATGTTAATTTATGGGTCTAAACAACCAGGGAACGACATAGACGTATACTTGACACCCTTAATAAAAGATTTAAACTTTTTATGGAAGAACAGTGTGGAGGTTTATGATGGGTATAGGAAAGAAAGTTTCAACTTGAGGGTGATGTTGTTTGGAACAGTTAATGAATTTCCAGCATACAAAAATCTATCAGGGTACAACATTAAAGGTCAAAAAGTGTGTCCTATTTTTGAGGATGGAACCGATACGATGCGATTAGACCTTTGTCAGAAGAATGTCTTTCTCGGTCATCGTCGATTATTAAATTCTAATCATCACTACCATGGGTGGAGAAAAGCATTCAATGGAAAGGTAGAACAAGGTAGAGCTCCAATAATGTTGAAAGGTGATCAAATTCTGAAAAGGTGAAAGTTGTGAGTACTCAGTTTGGCAAGCCTTTTGCACATACACTTGTCAAGAGTAGGTGGAAGAAAAGGTCAATTTTTTTATGAACTACCATATTGGAAGTCGTTGTATGTAAGGCATTTCCTCGATGTTATGCATAATGAAAAAATGTATTTTACAGTGTTATTGGTACGTTACTCAATATACAAGGAAAGTCTAAGGATGACCTTAAAGTAAGGGAGGACATGGTAAACATGGGAATGAGAATTGAATTGGTACCCGTGAAGAAAGAAAGACGAACATATCTACCACCTGTGTTTACACTCTATCTAGAAAGGAGAAAAAATATTGTGTAAGTTCCTAAGTGAAGTTAAATTTCCAGAAGGCTACGTATCAACTATTAGAAGACTTGTGTCTATGAAAGACCTCAAGTTAAAGAGTTTAAAGACGCATGATTGCCATGTTATAATGGAACATTTTCTACCAATAGGTATACGTTCTATTCTTCCAGAAAAAGTAAGAAGCGCAATAACTAAACTGTGTTTTTTCTTCAAGTCAATTTGTAGTAAGGTGATCGATCCTATGATCTTACCAACATTGCAAAAAGAAATAGTTGTTACTTTGTGTGATCTTGAAATGTATTTTCCTCCCTCGTTTTTTGACATAATGGTTCATCTAGTCGTTCATCTTTTGAAAGAGACACAATTATGCGGACCAGCTTATATGAGATGGATGTACCCTGCTGAACGTTATAGGAAAATATTAAAAGGGTATGTGAAAAACCAAAGTCGACCAGAGGGTTGTATTGCCGAACGATACATTGTTGAAGAAGCGGGTGAGTTTTGTATTGAATATCTGTCAAATGCTCAATCAATTGGACTCCCCAAATCTTATATTATTGGAAAAAAGAAGGTAAAAATCTAATTGGAAATAAAGTTGTGACAGTATCCAGGGTCAAACAGGATCAAGTGCATTTGTATGTTCTGCACAATGAGATTGAGGTTGATCCGTATGTTGAAATGCACAAGGGTGTTCTCCGAGGTTTAAATTCGAATAGAATTGAGAATTGGATAGAACGAGAGCACAATCGAAGTTTCATACCATGGTTCAAGGAACATATTTATTCAAAGTATCGTTCAAATCCCGCATCTATAACAGAAAGGTTTAGATGTTTAGCATATGGTCCAAGTTTGGTTGTGTTTTCTATAGCGCATACGCAATTAATGGATACACATTTTATACCAAAGAACACGATGATAAAAGTACTATGCAAAATAGTGGTGTCAACTTGGTAGCTGAAGCAATGCACATATCAAGTGTGAAGGACTTAAACCCGAAATTTGCAAATCTGTCATATTTTGGGGTTATCGAGAGCATTTGGGTGTTTGATTATGAGAAGCTTCAGATTCCTATATTTGGTTACAAGTGGGTTGAAAATAATAATGGCATATGAATGGATAAGTCAAGATTTTTGCAAGTGGATCTTAATAGGGTGGGGTACAAAAATGAGCCTTTCATTCTAGCCTCTCAAGCTAAACAAGTGTTTTATGTCACTGATCCGACAAGTACGAAATGGTCTATAGTGCTTTATATAAAAAAGTAATTTATGAAAACATTGGAGATCAAGGTGATAATGATGTTGAAATTGAGTTTTTTACCAGAAATGATCAAAATGAGAATGAATCGTGTATTAGAAATGATCATAATGAGGGTATTTGGATCAATCCAACCGTCCGCGTTGTTAAGGGACGAGTAGAACATATTCCTACCAAGAAAAGAAAGAGATGTTAGTGAAAAAGGTAATAGTATAATTATAGCCTATATCATTCAATAAAATTTAAATATATGTCATTTTATATACATATATATATATATATATATATATATATATATATATATATATATATATATATATGGATTATTGATTATGGATTTTTATATTTGTCATTTAATTTTTATTTTTTCTTTATTACAGGTCAAATGGCTAGTAATCAAGAAAACTCACAAGATGCAAATAATGCTCTAGATGATACGTCAGAAAAAGAAATTACACGAGACATAACTATTATGAAGAGAATCGTTCGTGATAGAGATAGAGGAGTAACCACTATGCCAAAAGGCACTTTTGGCAACACTACAAAGACATAGCTTTTGGAAAAAAGCGCTGCTATAGGTTGTAGAAAAAAATTCACTAAAAAAAGCGCTTATTAAGGCTACCTTTAGAAAGCGCTTTTAAAAGCGCTGCTATTGGCATATGAAATGAAAGCGCTTTTTAGGGAAAAAGCGCTTTCATTTTCTATGCTTATAGCAGCGCTTTTGAAAGCGCTGTCGTTGCTAGTTTTATATTTAAAATTATCGATCTTAAAAAGCGCTGCTATATGCATATGAAATGAACGCGCTTTTTAGGGAAAAAGCACTTTCATTCCATATGCCTATAGCAGCGCTTTTGAAAGCGTTGTCGTTGCTAGTTTTATATTTAAAATTGTTGATCTTAAAAAGCGCTTTTAAAAGCGCTGCTATAGGCATATGGAATGAAAGCGTTTTTTAGGAAAAAAGTGCTTTCATTCCATATGTCTATAGCAGCGCTTTTGAAAGTGCTGTCATTGCTAGTTTTATATTTACAATTATTGATCTTAAAAAGCGCTTTTAACAACGTTGTCGTTGCTAGTTTAATATTTAAAATTGTTAAACCCTAAACTAATTCTTTTTATTTTCCCTTCTCTGACCCACGATTTTCACTGTTCTCTCTTCATCGTTCTCACCTGTACTCGCGTTCGTCCCCAAAAACCTCCGTCTCTCGCCGTTCCATCCAAATCACCATCACCGGGAACCTCCATCTCTGTGTTAACTTTTCACCACCAACTCTTCACTGTGTTCTTCATCGTCACTGCCTCACCATTTGCAGCTTCTTCAAGTGGTAAACATATTCACTTTCATCCTTTTTGTTGATTTAATTCCCAGTTTTGTTTGATTGTTTTTGGTTTGATTGTTGTTTTTTGATAATAGAACTTTGTTTGGATTTTTAGTATTTACAGGGTCTGTTTTATGAACTTTAACACAAGGGCAATACCAATGTTCTTCTCCATCCAATTGAACTTTAACACAAGTTTTGGATTCTAGTATTTATAGGGTCTGTTTTATGACATTCCAAATAAATTGTTGACTATGTCACTAAGTGACAAAAGTGTGTCATTAGTTAGCATAGGAATAATCAGAATTACCTCATGAGTTTATTATACATTTTGTTTTAGGGATTATTATTTCAGTTGATAGATATTTAGATGAATATCTCCTGCTATATAACTATTTTTATGCATAGTCTGTGGACTGTGTTGGTTTGTTCTATACTCTACTATGTTTTAAACTATTTTTTAATGTTGAATGAACCTTACAAAATCTACATAGACATGAAATGAAATTGATATAAGTGTGGCTACTAGTGTAACTATACACCAATGGCTGAATTTTCGTGACGTCTTGGCTGAATTTTTAATTTAAACTTGGAACGGTGACTTCGGTTATGGTGACGTTGTGAATTTCGTTTGCGTTGAACACTAGTTCGAGAAAATTTCATTAAGAATGATTGAATTTAGGTAGTTGTAGCCCGGATTTTGGTTTAGGGGTTTAGAGCTTGAGTTTCTTTGGTTTTAGTTTCATTTGTGAATTGAATTTCTTGAATGATCGATTACTTAGTTCTTGAATTGTTCATATATAAGTTTCTTGAATTGTACATGTTATTACTTATCCTTGATGTTTTTTTTATATGTACAACGCTCATTCCCTGAGTTTCCGTGAGTTTGACTTTCTTGTTTCAACTTCTCGACGTTGCTGTTCGGTAAATTCGAGGTAAATTTCTTCCTCAAATTATTGGTATTGTGATGAATTTGTCTAAAATTGCATGAATTAGAAATGATCATAATGAGGGTATTTGGATCAATCCAACCGTCTGGGTTGTTAAGAGACGAGTAGAACATATTCCTACCAAGAAAAGAAAGTGACGTTAGTGAAAAAGGTAATAGTCTATATAATTATAGCCTATATCATTCAATAAAATTTAAATATATGTCATATATATATATATATATATATATATATATATATATATATATATGGATTATTGATTATGGATTTTTATATTTGTCATTTCATTTTTTTTTCTTTTCTTTATTACAGGTCAAATGGCTAGTAATCAAGAAAACTCACAAGATGCAAATGCTCTAGATAATACTTCAGAAAATGATATAACACGAGGCATAACTATTATGAGGGGAATCATCTGTGATAGAGATAGAGGAGTAACATATAATGTAGATTGGAATGATGAGGACCAACTAATTGGGTCTAATGTTGCAAAGTTGACAAGCTACATTGGTACACTTGTTTGTATGCACATTCCGATCACCACTCCTAGATGGAAAAGAGGAGAGTAAGATGAGGGTAAAGAGAAAGTTTGGACTGAGATAAAGGTACCATATATAGTTTTTGTTATTTGAATTATCTTGATGATAATATGTTTAAATTACTTATACTAACACACTCTATGCGTATGTTTTTTTTGTAGAGGTCTTTTACATTGAAGATACCCGTAAAAAGTATATAATGGGTTTGGTCGGAAAAAGACACAGAGGGTGGAGAACGTTTTTGACAAACCAGTATCTTAAAGATGAGGAAGGAAACTTTCTTGAAGAGGATTCGGAACATCCAAAGAATTATGAGAGCTTCATTACGACTGAAGAATGAGATACTTTTGTAGGCCAAAGAAGAGACAAGAATTTCAAGAAAGTGAGTGCCATAAATCGTGAGAAAGTGTCAAAATCCACGTATCCATAAAAAAAAGGGCATTTGGGATATGCACGCTTACAAGAAAAAATTGTAAGTAAATATAAATTCTACAATCTTATTAATTCTATCAATGTGTTATAATTGATGATCTTATTATTTGTGTCAATGCGTAGTTAGAAGAGACGAAAAATGATGAAACATCACTACCAGTACATGTGTTGTGGAAGGAAGCTCATGTGGGTAAGGATCGAGTTGTTAATCCCGATCTTCAACATGTTTATGATGAATGTGTAAGTATAACATTGTGTCTTTAATTAAATCAAATGTTTATTAATATATAATTAATTTTTTATCTCCACTAATAATTTTCGATATGTAAATGAATTACAAGAGACCCTATCGCAATCGGTTTCCACAGGTGAGCACCAGGATATCAGGAGCGTACTTAATCGGGCACTAAATGTTGCTGAGTATCTGGGTCGGGTGAGGGGTAAAGGTCATGGTGTGACTCTAACCTCTTTGTATAAGCATCCAAGGAGAAGAAATCCTAGCAATGCAGAAGTGATGCAAACATTGTAGAAATTACAAGCACAAGCCCGTGAATTGCAAAAGGATAAAGAGAGGTATATGGCGGAAAAGAGCAGTTCACAGTTGAAAGAAACTAGTGACAAAGCTAGTATCAAATGTCAACATAAATTTCCCGAGGTAATTAACATGATAATCCATTGGAGAAAGTTTAATTGCAATTTATAAAGGAAGTGAATTGAACAATATATATTCGTTTATATTATAGAATTCTTTAGTCACTTCTAACGGTTCTTATTGGTTAAGGGCATTTCATCTTGTCAGCTATACCTATCGTCACCGACTTATCGCCTAATTGGCAAGGGAAAAGTGCATAACACTTTGGGAGATTTACTTCACCATAGACCGCTCCCGGATGGACACATGAAAGTATCGTTTGATGTTGCTTTAGATCTGGATGTGTTGTTGCCGGTACCTGACATTGTTGTTGAGACCACATTGCTTTGAGATGCAATAGGATCTTTTGTCGCATGGTCATTGGACCTCATTTTCATAGATGATCAGGTATGTTGAAAACCATTATGAATCTTTAAGTATTCAACTGTCAGTTCTGACCTCAGTGTTTTACATGGTAATTTTAGACTCCTACAAAACCTGCATCTAAGGATAAAGGGATTTTGCAGCACGGCGAGTCTGTTGCATCACAAAAAGAGGTACGTTAAAGTGTTAATTATATGATCCGAATAAAAAACTGCATAATTTTATAGTTTACCTAAGTCTATATGATTTTTAGGTACCTCTTCAAGGGTCACAACAAGTAAGCCAGAAAATTTGTAGCGTACCACCCAAGAAAAGGGTTCCTGTCAGAATTTTTTTGCCTCGATTCCAGCAGTGTCTTGAAACAATTGTGGGAACATCAAATTTGATGAATGGTGGTATTCGTCAAATGGATATGGATGAAGGTATCTTTGGTTTTCCTTGCACCGAAATAATTGGACAAGAGGACATGAAAGAGATTTTTCTTCATAGAGAGTTAGGCGTCGGTGTTATGCACTCATACATCTAGTAACCCAATCAATTTATTATTTAACTAGTTGAACATTTTTTTAAACATTTAAATGAAAATAGTATAATATTAATTATGTTTTTTTTAAGGTTTTTATATGACAAATTGATGTGCGGGAATCAATTGTCAAACAGATTCCATTTCGTGTCTTCCTCTCGTGTCAGCGGAGCGATAATTGTTAGGGAACCAAAATCAGTAAGAGAGCACTTAGTCGAGATATTCATGGCCACCGAAAGTACAAAAAGCTTGTATCTTTGGGCGTATAATACTATTCCTACAGGGTTAGATTTTCATTCTAAGTTCATTTTAATATTTGTATTTTTTGCGTAGAAAATTTTCATCTAAACTGTTGTTTTAATTTATAGACGTCACTGGTTGTTGGTTGTTATCGATCCTATTGAAGCAACTCGTTTTTCAAAAATCATTTAAAATTTCAAAACAATGAAATCGCCACCTAATTTTATTTGTTCTAAAAAGAACGAGAAAATATAGATAAAACCCACGACATCGGATAAGGCGGTCTACGTGACCAAAGGCTACGGATTCGGGAGTCGGTTACGCAAGGGGAAGGTATTAGCACCCCTTACGTCCATCGTACTCGATGGGACCCATTTAGTTCAAAGTGTGTTTGTGTGTGTATTCGCTAATTTCTAAATTATGAATAAGAAAGAAGAAAAGGGGTTTGTTTATTATTATTTTGAGTTTGGCACGGTCGCGAAACCGTGTGCCTACGTATTCCCTCGTGCAATGGGAAAGTCAAAACTCCATAGTTCTTCTTGAAAATGATTGAATTGGTTGTATTGATTTTAGAATAAATGTTTTTGATGATCACATATGATCGAAAAAGAATTTGAATGGGTTGAATTGATTTTAAGTTGCGAATGACAAGTACCGAAATATTAGGCTATCATCTAACGATTCAAATACTGAAATTGGTGAGTGAGCTCGACCAATCATCCCTCATCCAAAATCTTTATTATGAAAAGGGTGAAGTGAAACAAAGTTCACATTTATTAAGTGTATGGAATAGAAGTATTTAAATTATTAGGCTATCATCTAATAACCCAAATACTTTAAATTTAATTAAATCGTCGGGCTATCATCCAACAATTTAATCAAATACCATAACACCATATTTTTTGTTTTAAAACATGGATAGAAATTTTTAGTTTATTATGCTAACATCTAACAATCTAAAATTTTCGATTTGTTTAAATCGTTAGGCTATCATCTAACAATTGAAACATATCTCATCCAAATGTTCTTTTATAAAAATTGATTTAAAAAACAAATTCAATTAATTATTTTAATTGGAAAGTGTTTTAAGAATTTCGATATTAAACGGAGAGAAGTAATGATTCGGGTTATGATTAACCAAGTATGTGGACTTGATTAACCTCGTGAGGATAGGTGCTCCTATCCCCAACCATGAGACCCTGATGCATGGATGATTGGTATGTGGACCAATATTTATTCGGGTTATGATTAATCAAAGAAACAAGGGCTTTGATTAACCTTGTGAGGATGGCCATGCCCATCCCCAACTATGAGACCCTTAGAAAATTTGGTGTGGGAACCAAAATGAGAGATCAGAGTCGTTTTATATTAATTGTGGGTGGATTGTACAATCGTGTAATAAAGCATACAAGCGGATAAACGGCGGATAAAATTATCACACAATACAACTGAAATTTAAATAATTATTAGGATGGATTTTTTTATTTGATAAAAAATCAACTAATAATTAATCGATAATTTAGCAAATAAAAACTATCATATACTAATTATTATTTAATACATCAAATTAAAAATACTTGCACAAATAAATAATTTAAAGAATGAATTTAGAAATGGGCCTGTGGTTGTAGTCAGATCTGGGGGGTGTGAAGAGCAAGCTGAGTCCAAGCCCAATAATACTAGCTGGATCTTGTATGGACAGTTCCATGGAAATGTAGAGTGGACTATCGTTCTGGAACGTTGGATTTGGATTTGAACAGATCTGACGGTTATAAGGAAAGGAGCAAAATTGCTGTTATAGGTGTACCTGCAGCAGATTACATATGAACCATACAGACGGTGACAAGTGTCACCGCCTGGATTAACTAAACAAAACTAATCCTAATTAATATTTAAATTAATACTAAACTATGTTTTTTTAAATAAATTAGCTAAAACTAAAAAAAAAAAGAATTAGTCCTAACTATTTCCTAAAACTAACATTAGTTCAGCTTAAAAAAAAAAGGACTAACATGATAAATAAAAATTAAATGTAAACAATTTACTTTCTCTCACGATTCCTCACCATCCTCTCATCTCTCTCGTTCTCCCACGAAGACCCTCTCGTTCATCCTCTCACGGTCCCTCTTGTTCTTCCGCTCACGACCCCTCTTGGCCGTTGCTTTTCTCTCATGCTCTCACGATTGCTTGGCCGGAAAAGAGAAAGATGGCCGCGCCGGAAATAGCCCTCGTGGCAGTGACGGCGGTGGCTCATCTCAGAACATGATTTTTTGTGTTTTTCCAATTCGTTTGCTTCATTTGAAACTCAATCTCATGTTGGTTTTTTGTGATTTGCACAGGTATAGCCTAAATCTGAAAGGGGAAAGAGGGAAACCCTAGTTCCTAAATGATGAAACCGGTGCTGTTCATGCATGAAAATGAAAGAAATGGAAAAGAAAGAGAAGGATGAGAACCATAGGGTTCGCAACCTCCTCCTCTTCCTTCGAAAATCCGGTATTACCTTTCTGAATCTCTCTCTCTCTCTTGGCTTTTACGATTTCTGAAGGGATTTGTCTTTGGGAAATGATGAGTTTTTGCTGTTTGGGGTTTGTAAATCGTGGTCTCTGTTTGATTTTCTGGGTTTCTCAATGTTGCTTCTATTAGGGTTCTCGGTTTCTGAATGTTGTTTTGGTTAGGGTTTGTAATGAACCGTGGCTGCCTCTTTTGGTTTCTGTGCCTTTTAATGTCTTTATAGTGATAGAACTAGGGTTTTGATTCTGAGATTATGTTTTGGAACATGGCCTGCTTGTGAAAATTCGATTGGGCGTTGGTATTCTGTTTTTTTGACATGTTAGTCATAAGATCTGTTATGCCAGCTTTGATTTTCTGTACTGGATCTAGCAATATTGTAACTTGTTGGACTATGATGTATTGGGCTGAAGCTTTTACTATTGTTTTCTGAGTCTGAACCTGTTTTTGGGCTGGAAACCTGACCTGCTGTACTTGTTATTAGATGCCTTGTCTCTTCTGCCATGTTGTAACTATGATGCCATGCTGAGTTGTAAATTTTCTCCTTATTGTGAACCAAAGTTGCCTTTGTGATTTGCAGTAGGAGTATTAAGTCTATGATTAATCTTTTAACTTTGATTATGAGACTTTGTCGCTTAAACACGATTGAATAAAATCCCTAAGAATCTGATTCCAGACACAAAACCCTAATGATGAGATTGAGAATTTGTGTAAGACTTTGTATATTCAATGCTGCCCGTTGCTTGCTAACCATTCTTTTTCTTTGTTTTCATGAATTGCAACGATGGTGAGGATGGATGGTAGAAGGAAAGATTTGAGGAACACAAAGGCGAGCCAGGATCCTTGGAAAAGCTTGAAGCGCTTAAGGAACATCGGAAGTTTTAAGGGAAACTCTTCATGTAGTTTAGAACCAAACTTGTATTAATTAGGAGTGCATTGTAATTCAAACTTTGCAATTTGCATTTGAGGATTGACAACTTGTAACACATGTATCTAGACCTTGCATTCTTGTATAATAAAAACTTAGAATAATTTGGAAACTCTCGAATTTTCATGAATACAAGATTTGAGAATTATGTATCGATTTGAGTTATTGATTATATATCTTTACATATTACTAATGCAATCTTCATCGCCATAGTACTTGTAAATGTAAGTTGGAAATCAAATTTTCCATAAACTAGTATCAATTTGGTTAAGACATATCATGTTGAAGTGTTGATTAGAATATGCATTCAATTCCAATTCCAATTCAATCCATAACCCCAATCCACAACCTTGAACCAAGCGAGTGATAACATGGTTGCTGTACTTTAGATCTTGAGCAAAATTGTCATGTATGATCTTGATTCATGTTCTAAAAAAATGAGGTCTTAAGAGAACTATGAATGGAATTTGAATACGTATTCAATTTTCTAAATCCTCCTTCGAACTCAATAATGCATTGAATATACATTATAAAAGCTTTGAACTTGTGGTCAAAAATCTCGAAAGCCAAGTTATCTTGTAATTAAAATAATCCCATTTGAATGATAGACGCCATATTAATTTAAAACTCAATCCTTCAAGAAAGTCCTCAAAGAAAATTGTAACCCATGTGAGCATAATTCTTCGACTTCACCTTCTGAACCTCTTGATGAGCAATTAACTTGTGGAAGGAGATAAAACTCAACGTTATCTCTGAAACAGAAACTCACACACAAGATCCGATGGATAAGAGAAAATAGGATCCACTGCTAAGCTTGTCATTCTCAACTCTCTTGGATTTATTGAAAGCACAAACATCTTCTATATCTCGTAAAATAATTACCTCAAGCCAAACCGAGCCTAATCCCCTAGAATCAATGACATTAATGCATGAATGTGCAATGGTGGGTACTTTACAAACACAAAATGATGCGAGTTTGAATTTCGATCACCCTAGATGCAACTAACGATGCAGATGTGATGAACGAATGAGTATTTAATGCCAATGGCCCAATGGAAGCGTGTGCAAATGAATGTGAAGCCTAAGCCAAGTAAAATCGATATAGGAGGGCAAATTTTGGGGTGCAATAGCTGCCCCTATTTAATCGTCTTAAACCTGAAAGTGAGATTGGCGCTAGCCTTTCGAACTTTTAAGGTGGAAGAAGATTAAATATTAAAAGTACCCTAGAATTTGAGCTCCGAAGAACAAGTAGAACTATTTATGCTTTTTTTGATGATGATTTTTTTAAATAATTTTTCATATTTCTATTTTTTGTTCTCTTTTTCTTGTAAAAAGATTTCGGTTCATCAGGAAACGAATATGCTTAAATAAGCGGTTTCACAGATCAGAAATGAAACCAGATAGACCTTTGGAACGAGCACACTTAAACAAGCGGCTTCGCAGATAAAAAATGAAACCAGACAGACCTTTGGAACGAGCACACTTAAATAAGCGGCTTCGCAGATCAAAATGGTAAGAACTCACAGATCTTTGGAACGAGCACACTTAAATAAGTGGCTTCGCAGATCAAAATGGTAAGAACTCACCGATCTTTGGAACGAGCACACTTAAATAAGTGGCTTCGCAGATCAGAAAAGAAACCAGACAGACCTTTGGTACGAGCACACTTAAATAAGCGGCTTCGCAGATCAGAAAGGTAAGAACTCATAGATCTTTGGAACGAGCACACTTAAATAAGCGGCTTCGCAGATCAAAATGAGAACAGATAGATCTTTGGAATGAGCACACTTAAATAAGTGGCTTCGCAGATCAAAATAAGAACAGATAGATCTTTGGAACGAGCACACTTAAATAAGTGGCTTCGCAGATTAGAAAAGAAACCCAGACAGACCTTTGGAACGAGCACACTTAAATAAGCGGCTTTGCATATCAGAAAGGTAAGAACTCATAGATCTTTGGAACGAGCACACTTAAATAAGCGGCTTCGTAGATCAAAATGAGAACAGATAGAAGTATATGTCAAGTAAAGATATTAGACACACACAAGAAGGAGACCGACCAGAGCAGACTCACTAGGGAGAAGATGTATGGTATGGTAAAATCGTCGATCGTAGACGAATTCACGGGGAAAGAGACCAACCAAAGGGACTCTAGCAAGTGTTTCCAAACTATGTTGGACTTTAAAAGTTTGCAAATATGCAAGAAATACAATATCCCTCGGGCCAAAGACAGGGTGTAATTCTTCAAGAGTGGCAATTATATGAATTACCACACATCAAGTATGGCTATTCAAACAATTGAGAAGCAAGAAAGGTTAGACACCAACTCTTACTCGCACTCTAACGACAAAGACAAACACGAGTAAGAATACCAAAAATAAGAATTTTGCAAAAAGCAAGACGCTTGGTAAATGGATTGACTTGAATGATGTAAGAGACCTACACAGGGTCAAAAATGCATTAGCAACAATAAGAAGACATGTCTTGAGGGAAACCTGGCAAGGAATACCACTTGGGGATTTTTTATGGATAAACTTCTCCTCGGAGACGCAAAAGGTACTCGAGAAAGACTTTAATCTGGCTTATGCTTAGATGCATGTTTAAGATTATTATTTTTAGCGTAATGCTCCATATCAATGGAAATGCTACGCATTTTTTTTGAGGGTGCTATGCAATACAATGATACATGTTTTAATATTTTGTCTAGGACTAAGGCAATTGTGAGCTTCTGAGGAAGCAACAACCATCCATGAATTGAATATGAATCATCTGGTCTTTATCAAAGAGATGATAGTCTGTACCCTGACAGGGAGATTGCAGAATAGAAGTATCAACTTTCAATGATCAACATCACTGGGGAAGTATCTCCTAGAGATTAACGTTCATCTGGGATGACCATCATGTTGCGTAGAGTTCCTAATTTCAATGACTCTAGATTACGAGCTCTTGCATAAGAGGGGTCGACAACATCTTCTGGCACAAGCGAGCCTTTGAAAATGATTCTGCTGGTGTAAACCGCTCTTTGCGATTTTTCGCATCGGGGAAAGAGTGATAACATTCGAGGGCACACATATGTCATAGATAACTCTTGTTGGAGAGGAAGAAACTTTATCGGTGACCAAAGCTTAGGCGTATCATGCCCTTATTCTAAAATCTTTGGATAACACGAAACACAACAATATTTATGCTACAGAGATCGAAAGTTTCAGCCGTTAGCGCGTGTACCCAAAATTCCGAGTAATTTCAAAAAATTATGTCACGTGCTGTAGGGCTCTGATATTTTATATGCGAAGTTTATTAAAAATATTGGACGTTATTTTTACAAACAAAACAGTTACGATATGAAAATAAGACAAATGAAAAGAAACACAGTTTGGATAAAGGTAATTTTATTGATTGACTGGCCCGTAAATGAGCATTTACATCAAGGAGCAATTCCTGAAAAGAGGCAATTGCGTACATATCATAGTTAAAAGAAAACAGAGGTGGCAACAAATTCATGGATTTTTATCGGACCCCGAATCCGCCGTGCTCTTCACAACTTCAACATTCCTTAATATCGCGCTGTCCAAAATGCTCCAATTAGACTGATTCTCCACCTTTCCAAATTATCAAGTTGTTGTAAGAGTGATAATACGGGTGTCGTGCAGATCATAGTCATTCGCTTCGAATCCCTAATTTTTTCCTGGACCGCCCTTTCGAGTTTTCGATCCACCGGGATACCCTTTTTTGCCCAAGCCGCCTTTTCAGGTTTTTGACTTGCCGGGTGTACAAATTTTTACATTTATCCCTAACTTTTGCCCGAACCCTTTTTGATTCGTCGGGATACCCTTATTTTTGCTTAGGCCAGTCAACCTAACGGGTCTTTTTTTATGCGAAGTATTTTTTGACTAGGTCTACATTGACAGGATGAGAGAACTCCTCCCCGTCCATAGTCGTGAGCAACATAGCTCCTCTAGAGAAAACTTTCTTCACGATATATGGTCATTCATAATTTGGAGCCCACTTGCCCCGAGCATCCGTATTGTTAGGAGGCAATATTCTCTTCAGCACAAGGTCACCAGCTTGAAAACTCCGAGGACACACTATCTTGTCGAAAGCCCTTTTCATCCTCTTTTGGTATAACTGCCCATGACAAATAGCTGTCAATCTCTTCTCGTCAATTAGATTCAATTGATCAAGTCTACTCTGAACCCATTCAGCTTCATCGAGTTGCACATCTATCAAAATCCTTAGGGAAGGAATTTCAACTTCTACGGGCAGGAATGCTTCCATACCGTATACCAAAGAGAAGGGAGTTGCCCCTGTTGAAGTGCGTACCGAGGTGCGATAGCCGTGCAAGGCATATGGAAGCATCTCGTGCCAATATTTATAAGTGACAACCATCTTCTGTACAATATTTTTGATATTCTTATTCGCCGCCTCCACAGCACCATTCATTTTTGGACGATACGGAGAGGAATTATGATGTGTTATCTTGAAACTGTCACACAGCTCTTTCATCATTTTTTTGTTGAGATTCGAACCGTTATCAGTGATGATCTTCTTAGGAACCCCATAACGACAAATGATATTATGCTTGATGAAACGCGTGACCACTTGCCTAGTGACACGAGCATAAGATGCTGCCTCAACCCACTTGGTGAAATAATCAATAGCAATGAGGATGAAACGGTGTCCGTTAGAAGCAGTAGGCTTGATTTCTCCAATCATATCAATGCCCCGCATTGCAAAAGGCCAAGGAGAAGTTAAAACATTCAACGAAGAAGGCGACACATGCATTTTATCTGTGTAGACTTGACATTTATAATAGGTTTTGGCATGGTTGTAGCAATCATTCTCCATGGTAGACCAATAGTAACCCGCTCTCAGGATTTTTTTAGCCATGGTGTGCCCGCTAGAATGCGTCCCGAAGGAACCTTCATGAATTTCTTCTATGATCTTATTTTCTTCGTGTCTATCCACACATCTGAGCAAAACAGAGTCATAGTTCCTCTTGTACCAAACGCCCCCATTGAGGAAAAATTTAGCCGAGTACTTACGCAGAACTTTCTTATCAGTGATGGAAGCATCTTCAGGGTACTTTTTCGTCTCAAGATACCTTTTGATGTCGTAGAACCAAGGTTTTTCATCCGCCTCTCCTTCTACTTCATAGCAGAATGCGGGCTCATCCAACCTCATGATAGTGATAGATGGGGCATCATTTGCCCATCTGACTTTAAACATGGATGATAGTGTAGCCAAAGCGTCTGCCAAGTTGTTCTCTTCCCTTGCGATATGGTCAAAAGTAATTTCTTCGAAATATGGGATCAACTTCAATACATGCTCTCGGTATGGAATTAAATTTGGGTGGGGAGTCTCCCAATCTCCATTGATTTGACTAATTACCAAAGCAGGATCTCCATATACCGCTAAGATTTTGATTCTCAGATCAATAGCTGCTTCAATCCCAAAAATACAAGCTTCATACTCGGCCATATTACTGGTGCAATTGAAGCAAAGTCGGGCAGTGAATGGAATATGAAAATCTGTCGGAGAAGTTATAACAACACCAACACCATTTCCTAATGCATTAGAGGCCCAATCGAATGCCATCGTCCACCGTGAGCCTGGTTCGGGTCCCTCTTCAGGGCCAGGAATATTACAATCCCTGATATACATGATTTCCTCATCAGGGAACTCAAACTTCATTGGCTGATAATCATCTTCTAATGGTTGTTGAGAAAGATAATCTGCCAACACACTACCTTTGATGGCCTTCTAAGTAGTGTATTAGATATCATATTCTGTTAGGATCATTTGCCAACGGGCTACTCTTCCTGTGAGAGCCGGTTTCTCAAAGATATACTTTATCGGGTCCATTTTGGAGATTAAGAGAGTAGTGTGAGTCAACATATATTATTCGAGTTTCTGCTTGCGCGTAACAAGTCTTTTCAATAATGAATATCTCGATTCACAATCGCTTCTTACTCAAATAGTATATGGCATGCTCTTTTACGGACTCATCATCTGGCACGCAACCCATGGAATTCTCCAACACGGTCAAGTACATAATCAACGGCCGGGGTGAGAGAATTGGAGGCTCTTGTAGGTACTTTTATACTATATTTTCGACAATTATCGTTCCACCTAGTGCGGATCTTTCCTAACTTGAAAATGGGCTCAGGTGGTAAGATGAGAAATAAACCTAGCAATGTAATTCAATCTTCCCAAGAACACACTTTTTTTTCGGCAATTTCTTGTATCGCTTTTATTTTGGGGGTAAACCTCGATCCCTTCTCGCTATGCGATTTATTAATTTTATCTTACCCCAAAGTGCACTTATTTGGGAACTTTCTTAATCTTTCAATAATTTTAGCAAGTTAACGGTGCTCTTCTTCCGGGACTTAGCAATCATATCGTCAACATAGACTTCAATCTCCTTATGCATCATATCATGAAAGAGTAACCATAGCACATCGATATTTTGCCCTGCATTCTTTAAACCAAAAGGCATCACTTTGTAGCGTAATGTTCCCAAGGTGTAATAAAGTAGTTTTCTCCATATCATTGGCCATCTTAATCGGTTGTAGGGAGAAACCATCCATGAAGGAGAACACTTTGGCAGTATATCAACCAAAATATCGATGTCGGGAGAGGGAAATCATCTTTAGGGCTTGCTGTTTAGATCCTATAATCACACACATTCTTACCTTTCTTTGGCACAATGTTCAAACAAGGGGATAAGAAACAACTTTGAAACCGACCTCCATGCGAACCTTTTTTTAATTTTCCTTGACATTTCGGTGCGCGCGAAGCTTCGCTTTACTGGGAAACCTTCTTTGAGGGCAATTCGTGCATAACGATATCGATCCAACCCAAGCATATCTTCATAAGACCAAGCGAAGATGTCCACGTATTCACGAAGCATTTCAACCGTTGTTGAACTCCATCCTCCAATCTTGCCTTTTTTGACCTCCTTTCGAGCATCCTCGGTTCCCGATGATCACTCTAGTGCGGTGGGTGACCTTTTCTTCGCCTCAAAATCTGGTAATTTCCTTTCGGTTTTTCTTGACTTGATAAATTGGCTTATCAAAGTCAAAATGAGCCACGGCACAATCGTCATCGACAAAATCCGGGATCAACAGGAGATTGCATCTGCGTGGTTGGTAATTTTATTATTATTTTTTTATTCATTTTAGTTTGAAGAAGAAAAAAAAACAAAGGTTTTTAAAAAAAAAAAAAAACAGAAAGCAATGAATATAAAGAAAAATTTCATATTGCCAACTTTCAAGTTTATCATTAATAAAGGACGTCCTTTTTGAATGCAAAAAGGACGTCCTTTATTAATGATAAACAAAGTTAAAAGCATGTGGCCCATGATCACTACGTCTTGGGCATAACTTAGGAATTATGGCATGACATAAAAAGCGGAAAATTACTCTTCAAAAGGGTGACCACAAAGCGCTTCAACAAACCAATTCGAGCTCCGTCAAGCAGTTGGGTCGATCCAATCGTCCATATCACAGTCGCTGTCAGCTTCACTATCAATTGCATCAACATCTTCAATCTGGACTCCACCTTTAACAAACTTGACAGGAGGAGACATTCCCTTGCTCATTGAGGCGGTGACTGGAACCTTCATTCCGGGAGCAAAACCCAAACCCCTCTTATCTGTTTGAGTAGGAAGCTTTAGCACTCTACCCCATCCTTCAGGATGTCCGGACTCAACAACAGCCTGAGCTTGCTTATAGGATGCCATGGAAACTTCCAACTTCTCACCCTTTTGCAAAGGAATCTTATCGACTGATACTGTTTCAAAAGCCTGACAAGGAGTTTCATGGATCTCTCCTTCAATTTCAACATATCAAAAGTTGCTCAAATGGCTGACAATATAATCCTCTTCACCATAAATAGTGACAACCTTCCCATTAACCAGGAATTTCAGCTTTTGGTGCAAGGTAGATGTCACCATGCCAGCCCCATGAATCCAAGGGCGTCCGAGCAAACAACAGTAGGAGGGATTGATATCCATGACAAAAAAAGTCGCATCAAAAACCTGCGGGCCTATCTTAATAGGCAAATCCACCTCGCCGAACACATACCTCTTTGATCCATCAAACGCTTGAACCACCAAATCACTGGGTCTCAGCACAACCCCCTCATAGTCCAATTTCAAGAGAGTAGACTTCAGAATAACATTGAGAGACGATCATGTGTCAACCAGCACACGGGATAAAGTAGTTCTTGCTATCTCCACAGAAACGTGCAGCGCCTTGTTATGCTTCCTCCCCTCGGGAGGTAAATCAAAATCAGTAAATCCGAGACCATTGCTTGCTGAAATGCTATTCACAATGCCTCTAAACTGGTTAACAGAGATCTCTTGGGGAATGAAGGATGTCCTCAGGAAATGCATCAGAGCATTGCGGTGAGGTTTAGAATCTCTCAACAAGGCTAGAATAGAAATCTCGGCGGGCGTCTGACTGAGCTGGTCGATTGTCTTATAATCGCTTTTCTTTATGTACTTCATCAGCTCCTCAACATCTTTAGTCACCTCTGGGCTCAGAATAGGTGCTGAGGTCTTCTGTGTTGACTCATCTCCAATCATAATTCCTTTCCCTTTTGCTTTAGCCTTGGCCAAGGCTTCAGAACTGTTCTCAGCTAGATCGGGTGGGGAGAAGATTCGCCCACTTCGGGTAATCCGACATTCCCCCACAATATCATGAACCGCAGGCTCAATCTTTCTTTCATCAGACTTTTCTTCTCTAGAGATCTCCGCATTCAGCTTCTTTCCGTCACGGTAGTATTCAGATCCATAATTCCATGGAATGGCCTTTTCACTAGTGTAAGGTACCGGTCCTGGCAAAGTAATGGTCACGGGAGGTTTCTTGGTCGGCACAGGGATCGTAATAGGAATCCTTCTAGAAGTGACGGGGATAGTAACCACATCAACCTCATCTTCATTATTCTGCACATCAACCTCTTTCTGAATGAATTGTAGAGTCCCTTTCATAATCAAATGGTGAATTCCGTTTCTCAGGCTATCACAACCTTCAGCTCGGACCAAACATTCTTCATAACCATCATTACAACCAGGGAAGTCTCCCTTCAACAACAACTGCTTCTTTATCCACCATAATGGGGTGGTCAAAGCATCAACATCCTTTACCAGATTCAAACTTTCCTCTTCACAAATTGCATTAACAGCGCTTCCACCATGGGGAGGCAAGGGATGCCGAATGATATTAGGAGTAGGAGGTGGTCCAAAGTTGATGGCCTCAGTGTCAAGCATGTTCTGAACCTTGTATTTGAAAGCATAACAATTCTCAATAGAATACCCCTGCGCGTTGGAGTGGTAAGGACAACGAGCATTCGCATTAAAATATTTTGGCAGATTATCAAGGTCAACCTTCAGACTGTGCAATTCAATCATATTCAGGCTTTGAAAGTGAGCAAACACATCTGCATAAGACATTGGCAAGGGATCAAACTTCTTCAAGGGTCTCTGTTGTTGTTGTCTAGGAGCAACATCTTATTTTGGAACACTAGTAGGAATAGTCACAGCAGCGACTTGGCGATTGAATTCCTGACGCTTCTCTTTCCCTCTTCGTTCATACAACGCGCTTGACTAGCCTTCCTTTTTCTTCTGGTAGCCACCAAAAGACTTCTTCACGCCACCAACTTGATTCTTATCAGTACGAACATCCTAAATCTTTCCCAACTTGATCCCCATCTCAACCCTTTCACCAAACATCACCATATCAGTGAAAGTACTAGTCAGACTGCAAGAGGCATGGTAAGGCCCATCTAGTGTGTCGGTAAACATTTATACCATCTCGCATTCTACCATAGGGGGTTGAACTTTAGCAGCTACCTCGTGCTACCTTTGCGCGTACTCTTTGAAAGATTCAGTTTTCTTCTGGGATAAGTTATGTAGCTGGGTTCTTGTAGGTTCCATATCAGTATTAAAGCCATAATGTTGAACAAAGGCTTCAACCAACTCTCTCCAAGTTCGAACATGCGAGCTATCAAGGCCCATATACAATCTAGCGGTCCGTCAGTCAAACTATCCTGAAAGAAATGCATCAGGATTTTCTCATCTTTCGTATAAGCGGACATCCTTCTAAAGTAGTATCTCAAGTGAGTTTTAGGACAAGAATTGCCTTGTACTTTGCAAGCTCATGGATTTTGAATTTGGGAGGAATCCTCACTCCTTGCACCAATCCCAAGTTGTACATGTCAAATCCCAAAACCCATTGGTTCTCAAAGGCTTGCATGTGCTCCTCAAGCATGCGCAACTTACGATCAACTTCAGTCGGCTCTTCAGCATTGGAAAACCAATCTTCAAAGTTGTCCTCCTCCTGCTGAGGAAATGGGATCTGAACAGTCTTCTTGCCTGGTGGAGGAATCACCCCAGGCTTTGGATGTTGACGATGTGTGGGAGTAGGCGGAGGAGGATTTGCCAAAGTGTGATTTATCTGAGCAGTCTGATTTTCTCCGATAAGATTAACAAAACCAGTGTTAACATCCATACTAATTCTAGACACAACATTTCCTTGAGGGGGAGGAACAACTTCGACTCCTACGACAGTAGTTGCGACAGGTCTCACAACCAAAGCTCTTAACTCTTCTTGCTGCAGAGCCATATTTTGTATCATCTCCAACAGTTGCCCCACACGAGCGTCCATCCTTGTCCCTTTGGAAGCCACGTCAGCTTCAATCTTCTCCATAATTCTTCTCAGGTTGATTCTTGTCTGGTACCGGTGAATGTTGAAATCTGTAATCTCTCTTCTGTGTAGAAGAAAATCAACGGTAGAAGTAAGAAGACCGATCTCAATACCCTGTTATGTATGATATGTTATGGGGTATGTATGCATGCCCATGCTATGTTTTTTGTATATTTTATTTTCAGGGACTCTTTATAGACACATCAGTTAATAATAAGCAATTGAGGAAAGGATGATTAAACTGCAAATCACTGAAATCTCATATAAACCAAAATGTCAGGTGTAACTACATTGCTGACCAAGTTCAAACAGAGCAACAATACTCATACTGAAATTTAAATCATTACATTAACCATTATAAATTCAACTATTCGACTAAGACAAACTTCTAGTCTTCTAAAGATGCTGTCCACGACGAGGCTTCAAATCTCTAGTTTCTGCCTTGAACCGGTTCACCACATCTTGACAAAGAAAGAGGAATTCGCTTACAGCAGGAGGTATCTGATTGCCTTCGAGGTCTTCTAAGTCCGACCTAAGTCTCCAAGGCACATCAACAATCAAGCGGTTACACATGTCCATCATACCACGATGTTTTCCATAGAAATGTGCATTCTGCTTTTCTAGAAAGGACACAATTTCATCTTTTTCATCCAACACACGGTTCAAATTATGAATCTCATCTATCCAACTCTGACATTGCTCTCTGAGGCCTTCATAAGCATCTCTGTTATTGTCCCTTTCTTCTCTTGTAATGTTCAGCTCTTGAATTTTCTCAACTAGTTCAACCGATTCCAATTCTCGGGCAATGTAGACTTCTTCCTTTGTCGCTACCTCATTTTCTAACATGTTATTGGTCTGTGCTAGAGAAGCTTCCAACTCTGAAATCTTGGCTTCAAGATGTGCTTTCAATGCCTTTTTCTCTTCAACAGCCCTTTCTTCATCTTGATAAGCTTTCCCTCTTTGTTGCTGAGCAGCTCTCAACTGTCGACGAAGAACTCTCGTCCCATTAGCAGCACTCTTCAAGTCTTCAGAATATCTTATTAGGAGCTCTTCATCTTCCTCATTTTTCCTTCTCCTTCCTGCCAACTCTTCCTTTACCTCTTTGAGATTAGCTTCCAGATTTTCCGCTTTGAGAGAAATGCGAGAATTCGAGCTTTGTAGCTCCAATCTTTCCTCTTCCATCTTCCTAATGATCTCTTGAAGCCTCATATTTTCTTCTATCGGAACATGAGTGATTACAGGTTCTGGATGATCAAAAGGCACCTCCACAAAATAAGGTAGCTTGATTTCCTGTACTCTTTCTATCACCCACTGGCGATAAGATCTTCCATCAATCCCACCTCTCTTGATCAGCTCTCTGCTTTCCCTATGAATTTGAGTCCAATCTCTTCGGATCTTTCTTACTTCATTGCGATCCTTTTTGCCAAGCTCATGTATAATGAAGCTTTCTAAGTGTTCAATTCTTAGTTCATTTTCCATTGGATACCCTAACTGCCTTGTTGCAAGACTTGGGTTATAGTTGATACAACCCACAGACCCAATTAAAGGGACATTAGAATATCCACCACAGTGAGTGATAACATAAACAAATCCCCAACCTGGAGAATGCCACAACACACCATCAGTCGTAAGCGAAGCCAATTTTTGAGACCATGTTAAATTTCTCAAAATCTTCTCCCATGGTCCACTCTGAGGGATATGAGATTTCAACCATAAATACAACAGCGGAGAACAACACAGAACCACCCCTTGCCTTTTCAGATGTCTCTCATGGAGATGGTAAAGAACATCAGCCAACAATGCAGGAATTGGATTCTATGATATGATATGAATATACCAATAGCAGACGCGCTCACATACCCAATTTCATTGGTTGGAAACATGACTACCCCAAAGATGAGCAAAGCTAGAATGGAACTGAAAGTTGGCCAATCCTTTTGAACACTCAAACTTGACAACTTATCTTCCAAGTTCTATCTAAGAATACCTTTGTCTGTAACCCAAGGTGCCACTTCCCTAACAGGGAGAGACAAGGCAGTAGCTACATCGGCCTTATCCAAATCTTCTCCTATGTTGATGAAGGGAATGTCGTTCTTCAAAGGCCAATTAAGAATTCTCTCGAACTCCTCAATTGTAGGAACAAGCTAAAAGTCTTGGAATGTGAAGCATCAAAGAGGCAGATCATAGTATTTTGCCAAAGCAATTAAAGCTTCCATGTCCACGTTGGCAGTCAAAAGATCCAGAATATTCCTGAACCTTTTCCCAAAATAAGCTCTTCTGACAGGTGGAATTCTCTCGCTTTGAGTTATCAGCTTCCCTATCTTCAGCTCTTTGAATTTGAGTTGTGGAACGTTCTTCACAGTTGGATTCATTCTTCCTTTGCTTACTGCACCAACAAAGCCTACAAGGTTCCCTGAAAATAAAAGTTATATGCTAAGTTATTTTGTGCAAATGTATGTAATGTATGTTGCAAATTAAATAAAGCTAGTTCATAGGATTGGTCGGTCATGGTTTCAACGTCTACCCAACAATTCCCCGAGCAAGGCTAGTCCTATAGTTTTTTGCTAAATGTTTCTTGGGGTCTCAGATCCCCTTTTACAAATATTATCAACACGCGTACAACCTACGTAGTGATAATATTTGCAAAAGTATACTCCAAGAAACGGTTCTTAATAGGATGCTCGAAATCCAATATTTGAGCGGTCAGTCTAGGTTTGGATAACATGAACAAACTTAGAGTTATAGGTCGTTTGTCCAAAGATTGATGTCCTGCACTATCATGCGGGTCAACAACTTCCTTAAAACAACCAACTCTAAGACGGAGTCTTTGTTTCGGTCCACAAGACATTGGAGTCAGGGGGACCTAGGCTACGCAACTCCTCTATTCCTAAAAAGGTGACCTAGAAGCCTGGGTAGTGGGCTTATCTATGTATCAGCACCCATAAATTCATTGTCGGAGTCGTTTTATATTAATTGTGGGTGGAGTGTACAATCGTGTAATAAAGCATACAAGCGGATAAACAGCGGATAAAATTATCACACAATACAACTGAAATTTAAATAATTATTAGGATGGATTTTTTTTATTTGATAAAAAATCAACTAATAATTTAATCGATACTTTAGCAAATAAAAACTATCATATACTAATTATTATTTAATACATCAAATTAAAAATACTTGCACAAATAAATAATTTAAAGAATAAATTTAGAAATGGGCCTGTGGTTGTAGTCAGATCTGGGGGGTGTGAAGAGCAAGCTGAGTCCAAGCCCAATAATACTAGCTGGATCTTGTATGGACAGTTCCATGGAAATGTAGAGTGGACTATCGTTTTGTAACGTTGGATTTGGATTTGAACAGATCTGACGGTTATAAGGAAAGGAGCAAAATTGCTGTTATAGGTGTACCTGCAGCAGATTACATATGAACCATACAGACGGTGACAAGTGTCACCGCCTGGATTAACTAAACAAAACTAACCCTAATTAATATTTAAATTAATACTAAACTATGTTTTTTAAATAAATTAACTAAAACTAAAAAAAAAAAAAGAATTAGTCCTAACTATTTCCTAAAACTAACATTAGTTCAGCTTAAAAAAAAAGGATTAACATGATAAATAAAAAATTAAACAGAAACAATTTCTGTTTCTCTCACGATTCCTCACCATCCTCTCATCTCTCTCGTTCTCCCACGAAGACCCTCTCGTTCATCCTCTCACGGTCCCTCTTGTTCATCCGCTCACGATCCCTCTTGGCCGTTGTTGTTCTCTGTTCTCTCATGCTCTCACGATTGCTTGGCCGGAAAAGAGAAAGATGGCCGTGCCGGAAATCACCCTCGTGGCTGTGACGGCGGCGGCTCATCTCAGAACATGATTTTTTTGTGTTTTTCCGATTCGTTTGCTTCTTTTGAAACTTAATCTCATGTTGGTTTTTTGTGATTTGCACAGGTATAGCCTAAATCTGAAAGGGGAAAGAGGGAAACCCTAGTTCCTAAATGATGAAATCGGTGCTGTTCATGCATGAAAATGAAAGAAATGGAAGAGAAAGAGAAGGATGGCAGCCATAGGGTTCGCAACCTCCTCCTCTTCCTTCGAAAATCCGGTATTACCTTTCTTAATCTCTCTCTCTCTCTCTCTTGGCTTTTACGATTTCGGAAGGGATTTGTCTTTGGGAAATGATGAGTTTTTGCTATTTGGGGTTTGTAAATTGTGGTCTCTGTTTGATTTTCTGGGTTTCTCAATGTTGCTTTTGTTAGGGTTCTCGGTTTCTGAATGTTGTTTTGGTTAGGGTTTGTAATGAACAATGGCTGCCTCTTTTGGTTTTTGTGCCTTTTAATGTCTTTATAGTGACAGAACTAGGGTTTTGATTATGAGATTATGTTTTGGAACATGGTCTGCTTGTGAAAATCTGATTGGGCTTTGGTATTCTATTTTTTTGACATGTTAGTCATAAGATCTGTTATGCCAGCTTTGATTTTCTGTACTGGACCTAGCAATATTGTAACTTGTTGGACTATGATGTATTAATAAGAGAGGATCAAAATAAACCTTCGTCTTGGTTATTTCTGAGATGGATAGTTGTCAGAATGTTGATAGTTTTCTCGTCTTGTTTCGGGTGTTGATCTGGTGCTTGGAAATAATTTGCATGGTCGTTTAGATAGTTCTCCCGTCTTGTTTCGGGTATTAATCCTTGACCTTTTTTTTGGAAAATAGCTTTTACCTGCTGGGGAAATAAAATCTTGACAAGATATGGTTAATCCTATGCAGATTATGATGCATGCGAGCATATGACAATGTTATTATGATATATGCACATGTTATGACTTTTATGGGTAATGTGTGAATGTAGATGTGGTGGTATTTCAAAACATATCCATCTTGAAGAAGATAGGAACATTCTACTGGAGATTTTTTGATTTCCGCTTGGGGATGAAGTTGTTGAAAACCTTGAGTGGGGAATAAGAGATGATCTAGATTCCTCCGATGCACTATCTGACCAAGTTTCGAGTCGGGATATTGCTGTTGTTGAGGAATGATAATCATTGAGAGATACTCAGCTGAGGATGAATATCTTGTGTATAGACCTTGCTAGAGGACAATGTGATATGTAATAACCTGTTACTGCTTGGTGACTGATGTAATTGGTTGATGTGTTACTTCTCGAGGACCAATGTAACATGATGACTTGAGAATGTAGATAAGTGTAATAGGATCACTTCTTGGGGACTAACATGATGAAGCTGATAGGATCAATGCTCGGGGACTAACATGATGAAGCTGAAGCTGATGAAGCTGAGAGGATCACTGCTCGGGGACTAATTTGATGATGTTGAAGCTGATGAAGCTGATAGGATCACAGCTCGGGGACTAACGTGATGAATGTAGAGGATCACTGCTCGGGGACTAATGTGATGAATGTAGAGGATCACTGCTCAGGGACTAACGTAATGAAGATGAAGTTGATAAGATCACTGCTCGAGGACTAATATGATGAAGATGAAGTGTTGGAACACTGTTGGGAGGAGATGAGTACTTCGTCAGAGAAGATTTGTCTTTGTAGGGAGAGCGATGGCTCTGTGGGGACTGCATTGGTGACTTTAGTTGTCATCTCGATTCCTAGATCCTATAGTAATTACTGTTTTTGTTCGCTTTTCATATGTTTGTGAACAAATGTTTATTGTTAGATGCATATAATCATTCAAAGCAATCATTGGTCTTTATGCAATCAAAACAATAAAAATTGAAATTGGAAAAGGAAAAGAGAAATTGCATTAATTTGGAAAAGTGGCCTATAGTCAGGCAACTTGTATACAAGAGACAAATATCCTAGTAAGAGGAAATCTTCATAATAGTAAAAAGATATGTGGAAACAATCTCGTCAAGTTTCAACTATGTTATTGCTCATATATTTTCGACTATCTCATCTCCTTGTTGTCAGAAGAAAGTGATTGAACTGATTTGCGCCATTTGAATCTTGCAGCTGATAGTAGTGTGGTCTGTAAGTAGGTGATATGGACGAAACATAGTCATACGCTTAAATCCCTAACTTTTTCCTAGACTGCCCTTTCGGGTTTTCAGTCTACCGGGATACCCTTTTTTGCCCAAGTCGCCTTTGCAGGTTTTCGACTTGCCCGGGTGTATATTTTTTTGTATATCCTTAACTTTTGCCCGAACCTTTTTGGTTCTCCAGGATGCCCTTATTTTTTCCTAGGCTAGTCAACCTAGCGGGTCTCGTTTATGCGTAGTATTTTTTTGACTATGTCTGTGTTCACAAGGTGCGGGAAGTCTTCTCCATCCATAATGCCTAGTATCATAGCTCCGCCGGAGAATATTTTTTTGACTACAAATGGTCCCTCGTAGGTGGGAGTCAACTTGCCCCTGGGATCACCTTGTGGAAGAATGATGCACTTGACTACTAGATCACCGACTTGGTAGAATCGGTGCTTGACTTTTTTATTGAATGCTCTTATCATTCGCTTCTGGTATATTTGTCCATGACAGATGGATGCGAGCCGTTTTTCGTCGATCAAGTTGATTTGGTCAAGGAGAGTCTGGACTCATTCGTCTTCATCTAACCCTACGTCCTGGAGTACTCTGGTTGAGGGTATCTGAACTTTGATGGGTAGGACCGCTTACATACCATATACGAGAGAGAAGGGGGTTTCCCCTATAGATGTTCGTATTGTAGCGCGATAACCGTGGAGAGCAAATGGCAACATCTCGTGCCAATCTTTGTAGGTCACTGTCATCTTCTGTATGATCTTCTTGAGATTCTTGTTAGCGGCTTCCACTGCGCCGTTCATTTTTGGCCGATATGAAGAAGAGTTGCGATGCTTAATCTTGAACTGCATGCAGAGTTCGGTGATCATTTTGTTATTGAGATTGGTACCATGTCCGTGGTAATCCTTTCGGGGACGCCATACTGACAAATAAGATTATGCTTGATGAATCGAGCCACAACATTCTTGGTAATAGATGCGAACGAGGCTACTTTTACCCATTTGGTAAAGTAATCAATTGCAACAAGGATGAAACGATGTCCGTTGGAAGCGGTAGGTTTGATCTCTCCAATCATGTCAATTCCCCACATTGCGAAGGCCACAGGGCGGTCAGAACATTTAATGGAACTGGAGGTATGTGCACTTTGTCTGCGTATATCTAGCATTTGTGACAAGATCAGGCATAGCCATAACAATCAGCTTCTATGGTGGACCAATAGTAACCTGCTCTTAGAATCTTCTTAGCCATCATATGTCCACTAGAGTGGGTACCAAATGCGCCTTCATGTAGCTCTTCCATGATTCGTTCCGCTGTTTCTTGATCTACACAATGAAGTTAGCATAAGTCGTGATTGTGCTTGTATAAGATGTCGTTACTGAGAAAGAATTTGGATGTGAATCTTCTTAAGAACTTCTTATCGTTGACAGATGCCCCTGTGGGATATTCCTGAGCTTCGAGATACCTTTTCACTTTGTAGAACCAATGTTTCTCTTCTATTCCTTCGGTATCAAGTTTATAATAGTATGCTGGTTCGTCTAGTCTTTTGATGATGATTTGGGGAGCTTCGTTGTCCCATCTGACCTTGAACATAAATGACATGGTAGCTAATGCGTCTGCCAACTGATTCTCTTCTCGTGGAATGTGATTGAAAGTGATTTCTTCGAAGTAAGGGATCAGACTTAAAACATGCTCTCGATATGGAATAAGATTCGGATGCTTCATATCCCAATCGCCTTTAATCTGACTGATCACCAAAGCTGAGTCTCCATACACTTGCAAGAATTTAATTCTTAAGTCAATAGCAGCTTTGATACCCATGATGCACGCTTCGTATTCGGCCATATTGTTGGTGCAGTTGAAACATAGTCTGGCGGTGAAAGGCGTGTGTCCACCTGTGGGAGATGTAATGATGGCGCCAATTCCATTGCCAAGTGTGTTTCAGGCTCCATCAAAGACCATGGTCCATCGGGATCCCGGTTCAGGTCCTTCGTCTAGTCCAGGTTCTTCGCAATCAGTGACTAACATAATATCCTCGTCTGGAAACTCGAAATGCATAGACTGATAGTCATCTATGGCTTGATGAGCCAAATGATCGGTTATTATACTTTCTTTGATCGCCTTCTCAGTAGTATACTGGATGTCGTACTCAGTCAAGATCATTTTCCATCTTGCTATTCTTCCGAAGAGAGCAGGTTTCTCGAATATGTATTTTATCGGATCCATCTTAGAGATCAACAAGGTAGTGTGAGTCAACATATATTGTCTTAGTCGGCAAGCAGCCCAAGCCAAAGCGCTGCAAGTTTTCTCAAGCTGTGAGTATCTTATTTCACAGTCAGTAAACTTTTTTTTAAGGTAGTATATTGCATACTCTTTTCGACCAGACTCGTCATGTTGCCCCAACACGCACCCCATTGAGTTCTTTAATATTGTCAAGTACATGATAAGAGGTCTTCCTTTGATAGGTGGCATTAGGATAGGAGGATTTTGTAGGTACTCATTGATTTTGTCAAAAGATGTCTGGCTATCGTCGTTCCATTCCACTACTTGATCTTTCTTTAATAACTTGAAGATTGGCTCACAAGTAGCAGTTAGATGTGTAATGAATCTGGAAATATAGTTTAGTCGTCCCAAGAAACCTCTAACTTCCTTCTCGGTACGGGGAGCTAGCATTTCTTGAATAGCTTTAACCTTGGCGGGGTCAACTTCAATACCTTTACCACTGACAACAAATCCCAGGAGTTTTATGGATCTGACTCCAAAGGTGCACTTGTCAGGATTAAGTCTTAGTCTGTACTTCTTCAGTCTATCAAACAGCTTTCGCAAATGATCGAGATGTTCTTATTTAGTTTGTGATCGAGCTATCAAATCGTCGACTTAGACCTCTATCTCGTGATGAATCATGTCATGAAACAAAGCTACCATGGCACGTTGATATGTGGCGCCAGCGTTCTTTAGTCTGAACAGCGTGACTTTGTAACAGAATTTGCCCCGCTGTGTAACGAAAGTAGTCTTTTCCATGTCTTCGGGAGCCATTTTGATCTGATTGTAACCGGAGAAACCATCCATGAAGGAGAAAACTTTATGTTCAGCGGTGTTATCAACCAGGACGTCAATATGAAGAAGTGGAAAATCGTCTTTCGGACTTGCTTTGTCCAGATCTCGGTAATCTACACACACGCTCACTTTGCCATCCTTCTTGGGTACGGGCACCATGTTCGTAACCCATTATGGATAAGAAGTAATGGCTAGGAAACCAACATTGAACTGTTTCATAACTTCGAATTTGATTTTCTTAGACATCTCTGGACGCATACGACGAACCTTCTGCTTCATAGGGACAAAACCTTCTTTCGTCAGTAGTCGGTGTACCACAATGTCAATGTCTAAACCTGGCATGTCTTCGTAGGACCAAGCAAAAATCTCAATATAGTCCCGCAGCATCTGGACCAATCTCTCTTTGACACTGTTCTCAAGACCTGCTCCTATCTTGATTTCCTTTCTGTCTTCGTTAGTACCTAGATTCACAACCTCGATTGGCTCCTCGTGTGGCTGTATAACCTGTTCTTCCTATTGTAGTAGTCTGACAAGTTCTCTTGGCACTTCACAATCTTCCTCACCTTCATCTTCAGCTTGGTAGATCGGATTATCGAAGTCATATTTAGCAATAGAAGAGTTGTTATCGATGAGATTCAGAGTGAATCTGCAGTGTATCATGTGGGTGTGTGTAAGAACACATAGCTTTTTGAAAGGGTGATAAAGTGAAGAGAAAGAAAAGAGCGCAGTATTTGAATGCAAAAGCCCAATGATTTTGTTGAATGAAAATATGCAAATGACAGATGATAACCCTCACAAACGAGCCGTGGTGCCCCGGGCAAGGCACTAGGCTTTAAATTTTATTGTTCAAAGCGTAAAAAGCGAAAAGCATAACAAAAAAGCAATTACTCCTGTCTAAAGGAGATTGGTATAACATCTTCAGCCTTCCAATTGTTGAGTCTGTCGTCTGATGTCGAAGTTGTTGTTGTTGTCTTCTAAAGCATGGACTCCTCTTTTGTTGATGTAGAAAGGAAGTTTGCCGGCACGTTCGTGGCGTATCATATTTTGACCTTTGATAGTGAAGCCTAAACCAGTCTTGTCAGATTTGAACGGAACATCCGGGAGCTGAACCCAAATAGTACAACCTCATTCTTTAACTGCAACTTTGGCGTCTTTCAGTGAAGCCATCTTCGGTGGGACTCTAGTAACTTCAGGAGTGACAGGAGAGTCAACATGCATGACTCGTGGAATTGCTTTGAAATCTTGATAGGGAGTTTCGAAAAATTCTCCTTCCATTTCGATGTATTGGAATAACTGCAAATGGTTGACCATATATTCTTCTTCACCGCATATTGTAACAATCTTCCCCTTCACTGGGTATTCCAGCTTTTGGTGTAGGGTATAGGTGACAGCGTCTGCCCCATGTATCCAAGGGTGTACAAGTAGGCAAGAATAAGCTGGACAAATGTCCATGACAAAGAAAGTAGAGTCAAAAGTCTGAGAACCAACTTTAACTGGAAGGATGAACTCTCCAAGTACTGTTCTTTTCGAACCATCAAAAGCTCTTACGATTATGTCACTGGGCTTCATGACCACTTCTTCAGCATTAAGTCGGTCGAGAGCGCTCTTCGGCAGAACATTCAGAGCAGAACCAGTATCCACCAATATGTGAGACAGTGTAGTGCCCTTACATTCAATGGAGATGTGCAAGGCTTTGTTGTGATTCCCTCCGGCAGGAGATAAATCAGCACCAGAGAAACCTAAACCATTGTTGATGGTCCGGCTAGCAATACAACCTTCAAATTAATCAGCAGTAGTGTCTTGCGGTATGTGAGCATTCTTCAGAAACTTCACCAAGGCTTTAGCATGAGACTTAGACCACAATAGCAGAGCTAGCATGGATATCTTGGACGGAGTTTGTCCCAACTGTTCCACAATATTGTAGTCGCTCTTCTTGATGAGCTTCAGAATTTCCTCCATTTCTTGCTTGGAGGTATCCTCAGCAACTTCCTTTAGTACTTCTGTCTGAGCAGGATGAGTCACTGGTTTTTTCCCTCTAGCTTCGGAAACTGGTTTGATAGCAGGAATGCGAATTGGTGTAGTAATGTCTTTTAAAGGAGAAATATCTTAAGAAAATACTCTTCCGGTTCTGGTTACCTTGCTTGATCTGGTGATGTTGTCGATGTCAAGATTGGTAGCTTCAACTGCAATGTCTTCAATGGTCAAAGGTTCTTGCTTGACGCCATGATAGTAAACTTCAGCTCCATAACTCCAAGGTATAGCTTTGTTAGAGGAATATGGAATTGGTCTGGGAGAGGTAATAATGAGAGGTGCCACTCTAGGCGCAAGATCAACAGAGGTGATCCTTATTGTATTCACATCAGCATAGTCTTCTGGGTAATTGTCTCCCCATCCGGTTGCCTTGATGCTTTCGATTAGAATCTTGTAGCTTTCGGGAGCGGTATATTTCACCATGAAATCACACTTTCCACTTGGCTGCCCCAAGGTATCCCAGACTTCTGGTATGGCTTCGCTTGCGTCTTCGATCTTCATATTTTTAGAAACATCTTCGCACAGATTCTCCACAGATGGAGGTTTCAGAAATATCACTTCTCGGTTTTCCATCATGCATTGAATACGCCTTTTCAACCAAGCACATCCGTCAGATTTAGATGCACACCAACGACAGTCATCAGGGCATCCTGGGAATACACCGGCTTGTAGCAAGTCTTTCTTAACAGTCATAAGCAGAATAGTCAGCTTGTTCACATCATAAACATAGGAGTCTTCGTCAATAGCATTGGAACTTTTACCATGGTCAGGCATTGGTGCATTGATCACATTCGGAGTTTCGTCAGGAGGATCGAATTCAATTTCCCTTGCTTCAATCAGGTCTTGAATCTTGTTCTTCAAAGTCCAACATTTGTTGGTGTCGTGCCTCAGACTGTTGGAACGGTATGCACACCTTACATTAGGATTGTACTTTGGAGAGGAAGTGTTGACGTGTTGAGGAGGATCCCTCAAAGTAATCAGCTCGACTTTCAACATGTGTTGCAATGCTTGAGACAACGGCATATTGATATTCGTAAATTGTCTTCGTGGCGCATTACGGCTACGTGTTTTGTCTCGTTGAGGTTGCGCTGGTGCGGGGTTAGAGATCAAGAATGCCCCCACAGATTGAGTGCAATCAGTTTTGTCACGGATCTTCTGACTATACACAGCATTGGCTTCTTTCTTACCACCAAAAGATCCTTTCGCAGCATTTGAAGATGACTCTACTTGAATCTTTCCCCTCTTGATTCCAGCTTCGATACGTTTGCTTGTCAATATCAGCTCGGTGAATCTGGCTGAAGAATTTCCAATCAGATGATTGAAGAATGGGCTTGTTGATAAGTGCCAAAACTTAGTTATTTTGTATATATGTTTAGTGGCACTTATCGGTTCTTTTGTTGATATTCTTCGAATAAATCCCCGCTTTTTGTATAAATGTGTACATAATAGAATAATTGAGTTTTTGTGAAAATATTGTATCATTTGATAGTTTTTCATCTCTTTTATAGGTATTCATTCATAATTGGAGCATTGAGTAATAAAGTGTCGAAGACACGGCTTCAAATGCGCGATTTAAGAACCTCATCAACGAATAGAGCTCAAATTCAAAGAATAAAAATCATCAATTTGATTGATATTTTTTCATGGTTAGATAGGAAATTTAATAAGCTTTCCAGCGGCAGGCAATTAGAGTTACGGTTCTCAAGATATGGCAAAACAAAATCTTTGATTTTTGAACATCACGGACCGGCTTAGCGCGCCTGCGATATCATAATTCTTTAAAAGGGCTAAAACACATTTTAGGTTATGGGTTGGGTATTTTTGAGTCCCAACACCATCAACATCATTTTTTGGTCTAGAGAGCTTAGAAAACAACATTGGAGCTTGCATTTTGATGATCCGGAGTCGAATCCCTCGTCGATTGGTGTTGACAAACCAAGAAATATTTGGTTCCTCTTATTCTCTTCTCTTTGTAATCTCTTTTGTTGGGTTTTGTATGCATATCTACTCTAACTCATGTATATTATTCTCCCTTGGCATTGTATAAAGTTTGCTTTACGAATCTGTGTTGGTGATTGTCTTGGGTTTTTACTCTATGTTAGAGATTTGAGCTTTACTAGAGATAGATTGCTTAGATTCTTACCTAGGATGATTATCTGTTAGTTTCTGAATGCTAGAAATGGGTTTAGAGTTGACATTCACTATAGAGTATCTAATCTTAATGCCTCTGCGTTGGTGAAGTAAGCAAGAGATGGGTATGGAGGTGACGCAGTTGACTTCTGTGTTGTTGAGATAGGCCATAAATGGATATTGAGATGATTCGGGAGGATTCTCAATTTGGGTTAGAAATAGCTTAGGTTGTGAGAGGTATGTGATGACGCAGACGCATATCGTAGGCCGAGTATGACATGGGTGGTAGATTTAAGTCTGTGACTGGTAGTTTACATTCGTTCCGGATAAGCTGTCTATCATTTATACTTTTTGTTCATTTACTTTCTGTCTTTTGTTTTCAACTCTTTTAATCTCAAACTCATTAACGGTAGAATTATCAAACGACGAATCAATAACCAATCTCTGTGGACACGATACGATATAACCTAACCAGTATATATCACCCGGTAAAATTAATACCAACTCTTTGCTTGCTCGCTATACCACCACAACAAAATGGCGCCGTTGCCGGGGATTGGTTTTATTGTTTTTGTATTGCGATAATTCCGTTTTTTTTAGTTTTGTAATTATTGTATATGTTGTATAGACTTTGTATATGAATTTGTATATGTTACTTGTATATTTTGTGTTTACTTTCCATACTTTTACATATGTGTGTTTTTCATTGTTTTCAAGTATTGTTGTAAGTTGTCTCGTATTTGTAACGTTTATTGTGTGGTCTTTAGGACACTTTCTTTAGGTTTGCGCGGTGTGGAAATACCATGGCATGACGAGAGGGGGTTACTAGTGCTCGCACAATAAAGGCGTCGAGCTTACGACGTAAAACAAGCGTGTTTGTTTAGGTTGTTTATGTGTGTGGTGACTTGTGTTTTGACAAGTTGAAATAGGACTTGCTCTTAATTTCAAATTTTCACTTTTCAACTTGTTAATTCCTTTTCACCAATTGTGTGTATTGTTATTTGCTTTTGCTTTGTTATGTCAATTTGTTATTTTCCACAAGTTTGTAGTGTTTTAGCTTGTGGAAGTGTGTATGTATTGTAAATATTGTTTATATGTGTAAATGAGATTGTATAGGTGTGTAAGTGGAGCTTGCATAGCATTTACTTTTGTTCTGTCATTTTACGGTGTGTGGCTACTTGCTAGGGCAGTGAATTCTTTAAAATTTCACTTGGTTTCCTTTTTCCCACTTTCACCAAGGCTTTTTGTATTGAATAAAATTAGTATTGTTTTTCTAATTCTTTTGTTGTTGTTTGGACTCAAATTTTGGTTCGGTAACTTGAAGACTTTTGAGGTGATTTTCCGAGTTTGATCGTTTCAACTCGCGGATGTATGATAATAATAGTTTTCAAAGTTGGTACACGTCAGGTACTCATTTATCGCTTTCTATAGCATAACATGTTTAGGAAATTTATCATTTGTATAATTACCATGCTATTCATTCTTTTTGCATTACTTGCTCATGAATTGAATCACTTTAGTACCATTTTTAACCATAAATGTGAGGAAGTTTTCCATTGTTTACATATGAGAGTCCACATTCTTGTTTTAACTAGATTTTATTATGCTTAATCTTTTGTTTTGTATTGATTGTATGATTGCAAGAAAATGATCAAGGCATTTTGTTGATTTTGAGCATAACTACGTTGGCCAAATATTCAATTCACCTTGTGAGTGTGTGAACCTTTGTTAACCCCTTTGAACTTTTATCAACATCCATTTTTATTTGAACTTGATGCTTGTCTATGAGTGTCAACTCACTTTTTTTTTGGTAAGGATGTTGATTTCTTTGTTTCTTGAACCCTCAACTATATGTTGTTGTATGGATTTTTACCTTGCCTTAGAAAGTAGAGATTATTCACACATTAATGTTGGTTGAATTCAAGTTGGGTAGAGAAATGTTTATATACTTATATTGTGGTTGGTATGAGGTTAAGAGAAAAAGAAAAGAAAAGAAAAAGTGAAAAAGAAAGATTAGAAAAAGAAAGAAAAAAGAGAAAAGCTTTGAAAATGAAAAACAAAAAGAGTAGGAATACTGTTATGTTAATAAGTGAGGTGTGTTTGGTGTGAAATTTGTGATGAAGAATAAGTTTGATTGAAATTATATTGTTTGGAACTTTGTGAGTTGATCACTCCCTTAGGTTTAGGCAAGTTTTTGTTTCGATTAGCTTTAGGAATTATCACTTGTTTGTTAACCAAGCCACATTACAACCTTGAAAATCTCTTGTGATTCTTGCATTTGTATTAGCATTACGTTTTTGGATGAATGCATAATTTAGTCTATTGTTTGCAAGATTGTGGAGGAGTGTTTTTTTTTATCCCCACCTTTGTGTGTTCTTCATCTACCGATGAATTTTTGCTAGGTGTGATTCATGATTGAGTTTGTTTTGTTTTAGAATGTTTTGCATGATTTTTGTACTTTGGATTTGTTTCGTTTATATGTTGTCGTTGTAGGAATGTGGTAAGTAAGTATTTTGCGTGTACGTTTTCGTTTGAACCATACATTTGTTTTCCGTTTTAAAAACTTGTTGATTCGTGATTCTTTGATTATCATCTTTTGTTTCTTTAGGTTTACTTGACTTTGTTTGAGGACAAACAATGTTTCAAGTTGGGGAGAGTTGATAAGTGCCAAAATTTAGTTATTTTGTATATATGTTTAGTGGCACTTATTGGTTCTTTGTTGATATTCTTCGAATAAATCTCCCGCTTTTTGTATAAATGTGTACATAATAGAATAATTCAGTTTTTGTGAAAATATTGTATCATTTGATAGTTTTTCATCTCTTTTATAGGTATTCATTCATAATTGGAGCATTGAGTAATAAAGTGTCAAAGACACAGCTTCAAATGCGCAATTTGAGAAACTCATCAACGAATAAAGCTCAAATTCAAAGAATAAAAATCATCAATTTGATTGATATTTTGTCATGGTTAGATAGTAAATTTAATAAGCTTTCCAACGCTTCAAACCGGGCGCAATTCCGAGTTACGGGTCTCAAGATATGGCAAAAACAAGATGCTGATTTTTTTTCCGGAACATCACAGATCGCGCTTAGCGCGAATACCGCGCCCTGCGATATCAGAATTCTTTAAAAGGGGCTAAAAACACATTTTTAGGTTATGGGTTGGGTATTTTTGAGTCCCAACACCATCAACATCATTTTTTGGTCTAGAGAGCTTAGAAAACAACATTGGAGCTTGCATTTTGATGATCCGGAGTCGAATCCCTCGTCGATTGGTGTTGACAGACCAAGAAATGTTTGGTTCCTCTTCTTCTCTTCTCTTTGTAATCTCTTTTGTTGGGTTTTGTATGCATATCTACTCTAACTCATGTATATTTGTCGCCCTTGGCGTTGTATAAAGTTTGCTTTACGAATCTGTGTTGGTGATTGTCTTGGGTTTTTACTCTATGTTAGAGATTTGAGCTTTACTAGAGATAGATTGCTTAGATTCTTACCTAGGATGATTATCTGTTAGTTTCTAAATGCTAGAAATGGGTTTAGAGTTGACATTCACTATAGAGTATCTAATCTTAATGCCTCTGCGTTGGTGAAGTAAGCTAGAGATGGGTATGGAGGTGACGTAGTTGACTTCTGTGTTGTTGAGATAGGCCAGAAATGGATATTGAGATGATTCGGGAGGATTCTCAATTTGGGTTAGAAATAGCTTAGGTTGTGAGAGGTATGTGATGACACGGACGCGTATCGTAGGCCGTGTATGACATGGGTGGTAGATTTAAACCTGTGACGGGTAGTTTACATTCGTTCCGGATAAGCTGTCTATCCTTTATACTTTTTGTTCATTTACTTTCTGTCTTTTATTTTCAACTCTTTTAATCTCAAACTCATTAACGGTAGAATTATCGAATGAAGAATCAATAATCAATCTCTGTGGACACGATACGATATAACCTAACCGGTATATATCACTCGGTAAAATTAATACCAACTCTTTGCTTGCTCGCTATACCGCCGCAACACCTGTCAGTGTTCCCATAAACATGTCAACCAACTCCCTATTGGACAAGGGTGGTTGAACTCTGCCTGCTAAATCTCTCTATTTTTGGGCATACTCCTTGAACTTCTCATCATGACCCATAGACATGTTTTGTAGTTGCATGAGGGTGGGTGTCAATTCAACATTATACTGGTACTGGTTGTAGAAAGCATCTGCTAAGTCATTCCAGGTATGAATGTAGGTACTCTCTAGCTGATAATACCACTCCAACTGAGTTCCGGATAAACTCTCTTGAAATAAATGGATCCACGGTTTCCTGTCTTTAGTATGAGGATGGATCTTTTGAACATAGGACTTCAAATGCAGCTTCGGGCAAGAGATACCATCATACTTGGCAAAGGTAGGAAATTTGAACTTGCGGGGAATTACCACACCAAGAACAAGACTCAGATCATCGAAGTTCAGCCCTGACATTTTCAGATTTTCCACAACGTTCAGATGGTCTTCAAGTTGTTTGTACTTATCATTGTCAGGAGGATACTGCTCGCTCACATAGTCTTCATCTTTGTTTTCAGTCTCATGATGGCTTCCCTCGTTGTTTTTGACGCTGCCTTCAGTTTCACCGCTCTTGTCTGAGAATTCGAGTTGTCTGATCACCTTGACTGGAGCTTTGTGATGTCTTCCCATGTTGAGAATACCAACAGTCTTCTTCTTTCTAGTGATGAGCTTCTTCAGATCTTTCTGGCCTTAGACCAAGTTGGTGAACATTTCCTGGAATTGAGCGTTCTGAGCCTGGAGGTCTTTGATAGTCTGTTCAAGAGCCATTTCTCCATGAAATAAACAGCGAGAGAATAAGAAAACCGGTCTTCAGTGTACTTGTTATGAAATGTTATGCCATGATATGTGATGTTATGTAATGCAATGTTTTCAAGGACCTTAGGAATTTAAATTTGTTAAACAAGCCTGAACAAACTTCTTTATTAGTTTACTTTTAGCGAGTACCAAATAAAGTTTAGATAAATAAAAGAAAATTCCTAGAGCTTAGGTCTCCCATGGGTGCTTCCTCTTTGTGTTGAAGTAGGTATTGATGCTTCGCTCCTCGTGAAGTAGCTTTGTCAACTCTAATACCTTCTTCTCGCTTGCATAGCACTGAACTTCGAATGTATCCCTTTCTTCTTTAAGCTGAATCCAGAATCTCTTCAAGTCTTCGAAATTAGTAGGCATGTCGGGATAGAGAATGATATAGGGTTCGTCAACTATAGCAACAAGTTCCATAACCACTGGTAGAACAGCTGTAAATGGCATCATGAGGTTTTGATCTCGAGCTCGCACCCATTTGAGGTAAGGTTCCCAAGGAATAAAATTTTTGTGTCCCAAAGTCTTGGTATCAGTCTTCTTCATGATGCCTCAAGCGTGCACGAATCTTTGACGGTAGGTAATGAGATCGTTGTTATAGTCAAACATAATGTCTTGGAGAAGCATATCATGAGGACCATCTCTTCGAGCATAACCAAACTGACGTAAAGCTAGAGAAGGGTTGTAAGTGATACCTCCCCTTATGCCAAGGAGTGGTACATTAGGGAATTCCCCACAACGCTCAATGAAAGTGAAGTCCTTTTGAGAAAACAGACACCAACGGATATCCGAATGAGAGAGTGACATCAGCCTTTAAGACCACTTCAACCTTTGCTCGTTCTTCATTACTGATTGAGAAAGGTGCGAAATAAACCACCTAGAAAGTAACGGTATGCAACATATGAGAGTTCCTTGTCTTTTGATATTACGAGTGTGGAGAGAATGCAGAATATCCCCAAGTAAGGTAGGCATAGGATTACGAGTGAGGAATATGTTGATGGCATTCACGTCTATGAACTGATCTGGATTAGGAAATAGCATCAAGCCATAGATTAGCAAGGCCAAAATGTCTTCGAACGCATGGAAACTCATATCCTTTAGGAATTCTTGAGCTTTCTTTATCATAAACTTAGCAAGCAAACCCTTAACTCCGCTTCTTGTTTCCCAATTAGCTTCAATGTCTGATCGCTTTAGATGTAACACTAATGCGATGTCTTCGTATTTCAGAACTTTTTCTGAACTGGTGAATGGTATCTGATCAAGGATAGCTATCCCAAGTAGCTTAGAGAACTCTTCCAATGTAGGCACCAACTGATAATCTGGGAATGTAAAGCAGTGATGTTTCGGATCGAAGAACTAGAATCGACGTGCATCATATCTTCTTCCGGAGATAAGCATGTCTGGTGAAGACTTTGAGATTTTTGTATTGAAAATGTGCGGATAGCAAGAGTCGCCATCGACTTTTCTTTTATCCATTAAGGGAAGGTAAAAAGTACGAGAAAAGACCCGTTAGATTACGAGTAAGGGAGAAGGTTATGAAAAGGAAGGTATTAGCACCCTTTCCATCCGTAGTTATCTGGGCTCTTAGTTGCTCTTAGATCACTTTAAAATTGCTTTACGTGTGTTTGAAAAATGTTTTGAAAAGGCATTTCGCTTTGACTTTGTAATGATTCATGTAGGAATGTATACAAAGTGTTTGGAAATGTTTCGTTTTGAAAAGAGTTTGAACTTTGACAAAAGTGTGAGGTGTGAAAAGTATTTTGATAGAGCAAGCAACTAAAAGTCTTATTACCTACTCGAATAGTCGTTTTCGTGTTGTTTCGTTCCTTTAGAATAGCGCTATCCATACCATTGGTTGGTAGGTAACTCTATTAGATTGGATGTGGCGGGACATTCGAAGGGACATCGGATGGTCATAGAAGGCAACTTGTAGGAGTATCCTAGCACATTCGAAGGGACTATCATCATTTTTCGTAGGCGACAATCGAGGGTCAAGATCATGTATTCGGAGGCGACATTGTGGGTCTATGATCTTTGTATCGAAGGGACTATGATGATTTGTTTTGAAGGCAACGATGCTAGGATACCTCTACGTTTGAGGGACTTGACCATTTTGAATTCGTAAAGGCAACGAGAGAGAATTACCCTAAGGGGTGCATGTGTGAAAGAGTGTGTCAATTCAGATATTTTATCTTGGAAATTATGAGTGAGCTATGTTGATTTTAATCTTGCCATACACGCCTAATTACTAGCAGTTTATAGGGTGCGGAAATTAAATTGCGGAAAGTAAAGTGCGGAAAGATAAATCCTATGCTATTACATGGCTTTGGGGCAGATACATAATTGAAAGGGCGGAAAATAAAAGTCCTAATTAAACTATTACATCCCATAGGAAGTTACATTATTGGAAAAGAAAAGCGATAAAAATTGTCTGAAACGGTATAACCTGTGAAAAAATGCAAAATCAGAAAACGGAAGAAAATTGCATAAGAGGAAAATGTTAGTAAAAATAATAATTTTTGAATGAGAAAACGTTTTTGTGCTTATGATGACATTAATATGATAAAATAATTTTATGGGAATTTTTGGAGTTAATTTGATAATTTAAAAACAATTAAAAGCTATTTAAATGATTAATCAGCAATTAAATTAAATATGCATGCAAAAATAATATTTTTAATTTTAAAAATTAAATAAGTATTTTTCTGATGAGTATGCAAAAAATAAATATTTTTGGTGTTTTTTAAATGCATGATAAAAATTATTGAAGATAAATTAAATTGAATGAAGAATATTAAAAGAAAATAAAATAAGAAAATAGAAAAAATATGAAGTTTTGCAAAAAGGAAGAAAGAATTGGTCTTGCCAGGGATTGAACCTGTGACCTTGAGGAGAATCTTTCTAATCCAACGCCTTAACCACTAGGCCATCTTGCATTTGGTGTTTGGAAAACTGGAATTAATTGAAAATAAGGGATAACGTGTCATGGATGTATTTCAAACACAGTCAGCATGCGTGGACCCCAGTCAATATGAATGGACGAGTCGGATGCCTCGAGCAGCCCATGACTCTCACGGTCTTCACCGATCCAGCGGAGCCCTAGCTCGGTCCTCTTCTCGGCCAATCAAAACACGAAACTTGAAAAATCGCAAAATAAAAACTCTAAGGTACCTACCCCCTAAATCGAAATTGCGAACACGATGGTGCCATTAGTTGCCACGAAAACACTGTCAATCGGTTCGATTCAAGCAGTTCAAGATGCCCTAGTTATGGTGATTCGAGTTCTACGTCTAAGCTTGCATGTAATGCTTCATTCATGACCTATTGGATGTCTGAGTTCATTCAAACACACAAAAGCAATTAATAGCATGAAATAAGAAAATCGAATTTGTGAAAAATACCAAATCGACTTGATGTTCTTGGTTAGGCGATTCGGGCTTGAAGCGGGTATGGATCGATTCACGGAACCTCGGGAACACAAAGGAAGGCTTGAATTGGATTGAAAACGGATGGAACTTGAAACACGATTTTTGACAATTTGAGAAAAAATTTGGCAAAATAAGGGTTGTGTATGGGGCTAGGGTTTCGTGTCTTGTCTTGTGCAGCTTGCTTGGTATTTATAGAGTGAATTGTGAGGGCAAAGAGAGTGAAAAAAGATTGGATATTGAATGCAAAAATTTTCCTCTTTCAAATCAAATCAAATTTCTTGAAAATTTGATTTTCCTTCCATGTGAGAGGCTAGCACGAATTTGGTATGTTTCATGGGCTATCTTGGACCTCAAGCTTGATAAAAATCCACTGCTTTGGAAAATATATCTTATTTTCATATTTTATATAATTTAAATTTGAATTAAATGGTTTTAAATTCAAAAATAAATCAATAAAATAGAAAATTGTCATGGTAATGCATCAATAGGTCACAAATAATATTATGATCAAGTTTGGATCATAAAATTATAGGCCCATTTGGAAAAAATTGGATTTTGACAAATATCTCCTTTTGTGCAATTGTTCAAAAATGCCCAACTTCTTAATGGTGTATTTTGCTCAATTTTCCACATTTTTGAGTGTTCTTGGACTTTTTAGAAAGATCTAAGTGTCCTCTAACCAACCTCTTTGGTTTCATCTCAATTGGAGTTTCCATGCTCAATAAATCTTCAAAACAAAAAGTTGACTTTTTGTTGACTTTGAAAAGGACCTATAATGTTTTGATCCTTACCTTCCAAATGAAGCATTTTTTGAACATTCTTGTGAGACATGAAGTTGTAGAGAATTGAATTTCCTTCAAAACAAGAGGTGGTGGAAAAATTTCTAAGAAATTATGAAGAAGTTATGCTCAGTCAAAGTTTGGTTGACTTTTCATTAGAAAACCCTAATTTGGAAAGTTTGACTTTTGAGCAAATCTTGAGTTTTCTTGATGAATCATGATCAACCCTTGATCAAATGATGAATGTAACTTCAAAATGAGGATGTTGACCAAAAATCAGAAAGTTTGACTTTATGTTGACCACAATTGACTTTTTGTCCAATACAACTGATTTTCAACCATTTGAGCAATTGTCTGAGGAAACCTGACTTGTGAAGCTTGAAACTTGACATGGAGAATCTTTGAAGCATATGAGGAGGCATGATGACCATTGGAGATGTTGGGAGTCCATTTTGATCTGAGAAATACCAAACCCTAGTTTGGGTTGATTGTCTAGGAGAGGGTTTGTCTGATCAACCCTTGAGGAATCCTTGAGTATGGATGTATGGAATGTCTTGAGAAGTAGGAGGGCAAATTTTGGGGTATGACAGTTGCCCCTGTTCAATCTTCTTGTACTGGAAGGGTTAGATTGGCACGCTTGCCTTTCGTGACCTGGAGGTAGGAGATGATTGAACACTCGAGTACACCTAAAAATTTGCACTTGCTGGTGATAGATGCGGGAATGGGCTTATAGATGCCATTTGGAGAAGTTGGAGACTTCGCTGGGGAATGAGTCGTACGCTAGACTCGAGATTGTTGTTTGGATAGGAGAACCGACGGAGATTGGCTTAAGATGTTATCCGGAAAGATCGATGCTGGGGAGTGAGCCGTACGCTAGGCTCTGTAGATGTCTTTGGAAGTGAAATGAGCATGGAGATGGGCTTAAGATGCCAACCGGAGGGAGTCGTACATTAGACTTCGTGCTCTTCTTTGAAGTTATTGGTTTGTATTGGTTTTTTAACCAAATATGTAGCATTCCGCAAGTGGAGAAATGTTGACAAGTAGTCGGAGATGGGCTTAAGATGCCATCCAAGGCAACTGAGTCGTACGCTAGACTCTGTAGTTGTTGTTGATAATAAGAGAGAGTCAGAATAAATCTTCGTGTTGATTACTCTGAGGGGATAATAGTTGGCAAAATATGGACAGCTTCCCTGTTGTGCTTCGGGTATTGATCCAATGCCTGTTATCGGAGGATAACTTGTGATCGTTCAGATAGTTTTCCCGTCTGGCTTCAGGTATTAATCCTGGATCCGTTGTCGGAGGACAACGTGGGCGGTCGTTCAGATATTTTTCCCGTCTGGCTTCGGGCATTAATCCTGGACCAGCTGTCGGAGGACAACTAGGGCGGCCGTTTAGATAGTTTTCCCATCTGGCTTCGGGCATTAATCCTGGACCTGTTGTCGGAGGACAACCAGGGCGGTCGTTCAGATAGTTTTCCCGTCTGACTTCAGGCATTAATCCTGGACCTGTTTGTTTCAGCAGTGATTTTCACCTATTTTGGAAAAAACAAGAGAAACTTTGACAAAATATTGTTAGTCTTATGCAAAGTATGATGCATGATGATGTGTATGAATGACATATGCACAAATTATGACTTTTATGAGTAATGTATGAATGATAGATGTTATGGTATTTCAAAACATATCCATCTTTAAGAAGATGCGGATGTTCTGCTTGGAGATTTCTGACTTCTGTTTGGGGATGAAGCGGATTGGAAATCCTGAGAAGAAAGATAACATTGATTCCTCTGATGCACTATCTGACCAAGTCTTGAGCCTAGATATTGTTGAGGATGGTAGAGATCGAGAGACGTTGCTGAAGATCTTGTGCCTAGACCCTGTCGGGGAGAGTCTAGGAGGTACTCTACTGGGGATCTTGCGTGTAGATCTTGCCGAAGAGTATTTGATAGTTGCTGGGAGACCGGGTTAGAAGAATCTGGAGCCCGTTGTAATCTCTGGCTAGGGAATAAGAGATATAGGTTTCCTCCGATGCACTATCTGACCAAGTTTCAAGTCTGGATACTGCCGCTGTTGGGGAAAAGGGGAATTGTTGAGAGATATTCTGCTGGGGATAAATACCTCGGCCGGGGATGAAATGTTTATTGCTTGGAGACTGATGTAACATGGTTTAGTTGAGTGGAATCACTGCTCGGGGATTAACGTCTACTTTGCTGAGGAAGGTTTGTTGTGAGTGACACCTCTGTGGGGATCATGCTCTGCGGGGGAATGCATTAACGACTTTTGTCGTCATCTCAATTCTTGGAGCCTGTAGTAATTACCCTTGTCCGTTCACTTTTCGCATGTTTGTAAACAAATTTTTATTGTCAGATGCATATAATCATTCAAAGCAAACGTTGGACTTTATGCAAACAACAACAGCAAAATTATAAAGAGAAAGAACTCGTATTTATTTGAAATGTGGCGTATGGCCAAGTAGTTTGTACACAAGAAAAGTAAAAAGCTATGCGGAAACAATCTCGTTAAGTCCCAACTATGCTAGTACTCATATATTTCAACTATCTCATCTCCTTGTTGTTAGTAGAAAGTGAGTGGATTGATTTTCAGTTTGAATCTTGAATCTTGATAGTAGATACGGAAGTAGGTGATCGGGCGAGACATAGCCGTGCGCTTAAATCCTAACTTTTTCCTAGACCGCCCTTTCGGGTTTCGATCTGGGATACCCTTTTTGCCCAAACCTTTGAGGTTTTCGACTTACCGGTGTACATGTTTTATATATATCCTTAATTTTTGCCCGACCCTTTTGGTTCGCTTGAGATATATTTTTCCTAGGTCGATTGACCTAGCGGGTCTCTTTGTCGTAGTATTTTTGACTATATCTGCGTTCATAGGGTGTGGGAAGTCTTCACCATCCATGGTGCTAAGTATCATAGCTCCACGAAAAATCATCTTGACTAACGGTCCCTCATAGGTGGGAGTCCATTTTCCCCAGGGATCACCTTGTGGAAGAATGATGCGCTTGACTACTAGATCACCGACTTGGTAGACTCGGTGCTTGACCTTCTTGTTGAATGCTCGATCATTCGTTTACGATAGATCATCCATGGCAGGATGGATGCGATCGTTTCTCATCAATCAAATTGATATGGTCGGCGATGCGGATCGATCATCTTAGCCTAACTCTGCGTCTGTGGGACTACGGTTGAGGTATCACGAATCTCGATAGGTAGGGTGCTTCCATACATACAAGAGAAAGGGTTGCCCTGTTGATGTTAAATCTTGTAGTCGATAACCATGAAGCAAATGGTAACATCTCATGCAAATCTTTGTAAGTCCTTGTCATCTTACTACAATCTTCTTAATGTTCTTGTTGGCGGTTTCCACGCACCATTCATCTTAGGCGTCTGGAGAAGAGTTGTGATGTTTGATCTTGAGCGCATACGAGTTCGGTGATCATCTTGTTGTTGAGATTAGAACCGTTATTTGTGATAATCCTTTGGAGTGCCATAAATGATAAGATTGTGTTTGATGAATCGAGCCTGACATTCTTGCTAACAAATGCGACGAGGTGCTTGCCACTTGATGAAATAATCAATTTCCACAAGGATGAAGCGATGTCATTGGAAGCTGGGTTTGATTTCTCCAATCATGTCAATGCCCACATTGCAAAGGCCAAGGGCATTAGAACATTCGAGGACCTGTTAGTACGTGCACTTTGTCGCATAAATCGGCATTTGTGACAAGACCGAGTATAGCGGTGACAATCGACTTCCATGGTGGACCAATAGTAACATTTCTCAAAATCTTCTTAGCCATTGTATGACCAGGAGTGGGTACCAAATGCGCCGTGTAACTCTTCCATGATACGTTCATTTTTCGGTCTACAGTGAGTAAGCCAAGTCGTGGTTGCGCTTGTATAGGATGCCATTCTTTGAGGAAGAATTTGGATGCAACTCTTCTCAAAAACTTCTTATCATTGATAGATGCCCCTGCGGGATATTCCTGAGTCTCAAGATACCTTTTCACATCGTAGTACCAAGGTTTCTCTTCTGTGTCAAGCTCATAGCAATATGTTGGTTCGTCAAACTTTTCAATGATGATCTGGGGAGCCTCGTTGTCCCATCTGACCTTGAACATAGACGACATAGTAGCCATGCGTCGCCTTGTGATTCTCTTCTCGTGGAATGTGATTAAAAGTAATATCTTCGAAGTAGGGGATCAAACTTAGAACATGCTCTCGATACGGAATGAGATTCGGATGCTTCGTATCCCACTCGCCTTTAATCTGACTGATCACTAGAGCTGAGTCTCCATACACTTGTAAGAATTTGATTCTTAAGTCAATAGCAGCTTTAATACCCATGATGCACGCTTCGTATTCGGCCATGTTGTTAGTACAACTAAAACATAATCTGGCGGTGAAAGGTGTATGTCCGCCTGTAGGGGACGTAATGATGGCGCCGATGCCATTGTCAAGTGCGTTTGAGGCTCCATCAAAGACCATGGTCCATCGGGATCCTTGTTCAGGTCCTTAAATGCGGTCACGGTTCTTCGCGATTAGTGACTAGTAAAACATCTTCATGCGGAAATTGAGCTGCATAGGTGATAGTCATCTCGGCTTGATGAGCCAATGATCGGCTACTACACTTCCTTTGATTGCTTTAGAAAGTGTCTTGGATGTCATATTCGGTCAAGATCATTTGCCATCTTGCTATTCTTCGAGAGAGTTGGTTTCTCAAATATGTATTTTATCGGATCCATCTTGAAATCAACAAGGTAGTGTGAGTCAACATATCTTGTCTTAGTCGTGACGAATAGCGTTACAAGTTTTCTCATTTGTGAGTATCTTGTTTCATAGTCGGTAAACTTTTGCTAAGGTAGTATATTGCATACTCTTCGTCCGAAATCGTCATGTTGCCCACCAAACCCCATTGAGTTCTCTAACAACTTTGTCAAGTACATGATAAGAGGTCTTCCTTGTGACGGCATCGGGATAGGAGGATTACGTAGGTACTCCTTGATTTTGTCAAAAGCGATCGGCAATTGTCATTCCATTCTACCACTTGATCTTTCTTTAGTAACTTGAAGATTGGCTCACTGATAGCGATTATGTGCAATGAATCGGCAATGTAATTCAATCGGCCCAAGCTCGACTTCCTCTCGATGCGGTGGCATCTCTTGAATGGCTTTAACCTTGGCGGGGTCAACTTCAATACCTTTTCCGACAACAAATCCTAGGAGTTTTCGGATCGACTCCAAGGTGCACTTGTTGGGATTAAGTCTCGATCTATATTTCTTCATCATCAAATAGTTTACGCAAATGACCAAGATGTTCTTCTTGGTTTGCGATCGAGCTATCATGTCGTCGGCGTAGACCTCTATCTCGTGATGAATCATGTCATGAAATAATGTCACCATAGCACGATAAGTGGCGCCCGCGTTCTTCAATCGAGCAGCATAACCTTGTAGCGAAAGTACCCCTTGTGTAACAAAAGTAGTCTTCTCCATGTCTTGAGGAGCCATTTTGATCGATTGTAACGGAGAAACCATCCATGAAGGAGAAAACCTTATGTTGGCGGTGTTGTCAACGAACATCAATATGAGGAAGTGGAAAATCGTCTTTAGGACTCGCTTTGTTCGGATCTACGTAATCCACACACATTCGTTGCTGCCATCCTTCTTGGGCACAGGCACCACATTAGCAACCCATTGTGGATAAAATGTGACTAAGCCGGCGTTGAACTGCTTCATAACCCGGCTTTGATTTTCTCGACATCTCGGGCCTTGCACGAAACTACCTTTCTTGGGAAAACCTTCTTTTATCGTGTGGTGTACCACAATATCAATGTCTAAACCGGCATGTCTTGTATGACCAAGCAAAAACCTCAATGTAGTCTCGTAGCATCATACTAACCTTTCTTTAACACTTCTTCAAGAGACCGCTCCTATCTTGATCTCTTTTACTCTTCATGATGCCAGTTCACAACCTCGACTTGCTCTTCATGTGGTATAACTCGTTCTTCTTCTTGTGTGATCGACAAGTTCTCCGGCACTTTCACAATCTTCCTCACCCGTCTTGACTTGGTAGATCGGATTATCGAAGTCATATTTAGCAATAGCATAGTTGTTATCAATGAGATTCGGAGTGATTACGCATGTATCACGTGTGTGTAAGAACACATAGCTTTTGAAGGGGTGATAAAGTAAAATAAAGAAAACAACAATTGAATGCAAAAGTCCAACGATTTTATTGAATGAAAATATGCAAATGACAGATAATAACCCTCACAAATGAGCCATGATGCCCCGGGTAAGGCACTAGGCTTTAGAGTTTATTGTTCAAAACATAGAAAATCGAAAAGCAAAACAAAACAAGAGCAATTACTCTGTCTAAAGGAGATTGGTATAGCGTCTTGATCTTCCAATTCTTGAGTCTGTCGGGAGTTGGGAAGATCCACTTGCGATGTCGAGTCGTGTCGTCGTCTTCTATAGCATGGATTCCACTCTGACTGATGCGGAAAGGAAGTTGGCCGGCACGTTCGCGACTTATCCTCTTCTGACCTCTGATGGTGAAGCCTAAACCAGTCTTGTCAGACTTGAAAGGGAGATCAGGGAGCTGACCCCAAATAGTACTACCTCCTTCTTCAACAGCAGCTTGAGCATCCTTCAACGAGGCCATCCTAGGCGGAACTTGCGTAATTTCAGGAGTGACGGGAGAGTCAGCAGGTATGACTCTGGGAATTGTTTCAAAAGCTTGACAGGGAGTCTCGAAGAATTCACCCTCCATCTCTAGATATCGAAATGACTGTAGATGACTGACCATATATTCTTCTTCACCACATATTGTAACAACCTTCCATTTCACCGGGTACTTCACTTGATGCGGTAGAGGTATGCCCTCATGTATCAAAGGCGTCCAAGTAGGCAAGAATAAAATTTGACGGATGTCCATGACAAAGAAAGTAAGTCAAAAGTCGGGAACCGACTTTAAGTAGAATAGCTCTCCAAGTCTTGCTTAGAACCATCAAAAGCTCTCAATTATGTCCTTTGGGCTTGGACCAACCCTTCAACATCAAGTCGGTCAAAAGAAGTCTTGGAAGGATATTGAGGCGACCGGTATCTACCAAAACATGAGGCAATGTAACGCCCTTGCACTCAGCAGAGATGTGCAAGGCTTTGTTGTGTTTCCTTCGGAAGTCAAATCGACATCGAGAGCCTAGGTCGTTGTTGGCAACCGGCTAGCAATACAAACTTCAAATTGATCGGTAGTAGTGTCTTGCATGCGTGAGCATTCTTGAAACTTCACCAAGGCATTAGCATGAGCCTCGGAGCACAAGAGCGAGCAAGCATGGAAATCTTGGGCGAGTCTGTCCCAACTATTCCACAACATTGTAGTCACTCTTCTTGATAATCTTCAGAATTTCCTCCATTTCTCGTTTGGAGGTGTCTTGATAACTTCCTTTGGTACATCGAGCGGGATGAGTCACTGGTTCTTTCCCTAGCTTGGGGAATGGATTGGATGGTTTGGAATGCAGTAGAGTCATGATGTCTTGTGGAGGAGAGATATCTGGAGAGAATACTCTTCCGATTCTGGTCACCTTACTGGATCTGGTGATGTTGTCAATGTCAGGAATGGTAGCTTCAATGGTAAGAGGGTCTTGCTTGACGCCATGATAGTAAACATCAGCTCCATAATTCCAAGGAATAGCTTTGTCGAGGAATATGGGATGATGCAGGAAGTAATGATGAGAGGTGTCACTCTAGCACGAATCGTGAGAGGAAATCCTTATTATGTTAACACCACATAGTCTTAGGAAATCGTCACCCCATCGGTTACCTTAACATCTTCAATAGGAATCTTGTAGCTTTCGAGAACAATATACTTCACCATGTAATCAAACTTTCCACTTGGCCCCAGGTATCCCATGCGAGGTGCTATTTCATTCACATCTTGATCTTGGTTTCTTAGACATGTCTTCACGGACTCTCCACGGGTGGTTTTAGGAATAGTATTTCACGGTTATCCATCATGCCTTTGAACACGTCTTCTCAACCAAGCACAACCATCGGTAGCGAGATGGGCACCAACGACAATTCTCGGGCATCTGGATTGACACCTTGGCAAATTCTTCTTAATGTCATCGGAGGAATGGTCAAGTCATCTATGTTGAAAACATAAGTATCTTCTCCAACGACATTGGAACTTTTGTCATGGTTAGGCATAGGAGCGTTGATCACATTGAGTCTCGGCGGGAGGATCAAACTCAATCTGCTTAGCTTGATCATATCTTGAATCTTGTTCTTGAGCCCAGCGGTTGTCGATGTATCGTGCCACAGGCTATTGGAGTGGTAAGCACACTTAGCATTAGGATTGTATCTCGGAGAGGAAGTGTTGACACTCGAGGAGGATCCTTCAAAGTAAGACTCGCTTTCAACATGTGTTGCAAGGCTTGCGACAATGGCATGTTGATCTTAAAGCTCTTTGTGGCGCGCTCTGGCTATGTGCGTTGTCTCGCTAAGGTTGGGCTGATGTAGGATTGGAGATCACGACTGCCCCTACAGATTGAGCACGGTCGGTCTTGGCTCGGCTTTTCTGACCATACACAACATTGGCTTCTTTCTTACCACCAAAGGATCTCTTCGCAGCATTTGAGGATGACTGCATGCGAATCTTTCCACTCTTGATACCGACTTCAATACGCTCGCCCGTCAATATCAGCTCAGTGAATCCGGCTGAAGAGTTTCTAATCAGATGATTGAAGAATGGACCGGTCAGTGTTCCCATAAACATATCAATCAACTCCCTACTGGACAAGGGTGGTTGAACTCTGCCTGCTAGATCTCTCCATTTCTGAGCATATTCTTTGAACTTCTCATCACGACCCATAGACATGCTCTGTAGTTGCATGCGAGTGGGTGTCAATTCAGCATTGTATTCATACTGTCTATAGAAAGCATTTGCTAAGTCACCCCAAGTACAGATATGGTCATTCTCTAGCTGATAATACCACTCCAATTGAGTTCCGGACAAACTCTCTTGAAAATAATGCATCCACACTTTACATCATCGGTGTGGGGTTGATCTTGAACATAGGACTTCAAATGCAGCTTCGAACAAGAAATTCCATCATACTTGGCAAAAGTTGGAACTTTGAACTTGGGAGGAATCACCACACCAGGAACAAGACTCAGATCATCAAAATTCAACCCTGACATCTTCAGGTTTTCTACAGCATTCAGACGGTCTTCGCGTTGCTTGTACTTGCCATCTTCATTAGAGTACTGGTGACGATGGGCTTTTATGCCAAGCGACGAGGCTTTTATGCCAAGCGACGAGGCTTTTATGCCAAGCGACGAGGCTTTTATGCCAAGTGTTCCTAATTATGGACAAAGCGGAATACCATGCATATAACATAGTCGTGTCTCATGGAGTCGGTTATGTTTATGTTTGAGTTGTTTGGCGTTGGGTTTTTAATTGATTGACGATGATTGAATTGCGATGATGTATGATGCTTTGTTTGGTGATGATATTTATGATGAACATAAAATGAATATAACTTGATAATTTCATGATAACTAGGCGATGAATATAAATGGTGAGTTTTGTGATGATTTAATTTAGATGAAATGCTTAATGCAATTATGATGTGATGATATTTGTGACGATGGGCTTTTATGCCAAAAGCGACGATGGGTTTTAGCCAATTTGTGATGATTTGTTTATGTTGCTCATGTTGTTAGCCTTGTTTAATGTTGTTGGTTGATGTTATTGTTTATGATTGCCATATTAATTAGCGATGTATTAGCTTGTGACGATTTCGTGGTGACGGGGGTTTACGTGTTGTTGTGATGATTTGTGCCGATGAGGCTAAGGCGATTAAGTATAGATTATACGCTTTAGAATGACTTTAAGAGTAAGTGAGCTTTGGTATGTGTTGGAATGCACTTATTAATCTATACCCTTTATAATTCTGAAACTATATATATATACTTTATCATGCCTTTAATTATATGTTTTGGATTATCTCACCCCTTTACTTGTTTCGCCGTTACCTTTATATTGGTAACGTGCAGCTTATGAAGACGGAGTTTATAGCTGCTATTAGTTGAGTCGGTGTCGCTCTGATCGTAGCACTCGGGGGGAATATTTATGTTGTTTTGTTGTTGTTCTATTGTTGTTATACCTTTATGTATAAGAATCATACTTTATGAAAATAGGATTTGATGAGGAAGTTAATAAAGAAAATGTTTTGATTTTGATGAATCAATTTATGTTTTCGGCGATGCTATGTATCCTAGATTTATACTGTAAAGCGAACTGTTTAAAGTGAGTTGGTTTTGATGGTGTGAAGCCTCAGTATTTAAATTATGAAATTTTAATTTACTCTGATTTTGTATATTAAAACTTGGGTAATATTGGGGTGTTACAGACGGCACTTCTGGGGATCCAGAAGTTGGAACTTCTGGAGATAGCACTTCTGGGGATCCAGAAGTTGGAACTTCTGGAGATGTAACTTCTGGGCATCCAGAAGTTGGAACTTCTGGAGATGGTACTTCTGGGCACCCAGGAGTTGGAACTGCAGTCAGAGACGCTTGGAGAGAAGCTCTGGTCATCTTCTCCGATCACCACCTTTTGCAAAACCTGCAAAAACAAACAGAAAAGCAAAAACAAAATGTCCAGATTAAATAATTTGACCCTTGCGAACACGATGGTGGGGTTCGTTCATCCTAAAATAGCCTGTAACTATGGTTTTGAAACTCAACAGTTCGCTTGCCTTAACCATGGCAGTTAACGATTTGGCCACCAAACCTTGCAAACGATGGATGAAATCTGTGTTATTTGATCCCAGGAAGACGTTAATGGTGTTAGTTTCAATTAAAACAAGCTATAAATTAAAATACGATTTTGAAATATTTACAAACGGGATGAATGCATGTTGGATGATTCAGCGAGCATGAACTATGTACAAGGGTGTATTCTTACCTTTACCTACCTCAGGAACACGATTGGATGATTGGAACGGCTTGAGGGTGGCTGGAAATAGGGTTTTGAATTTTGCAAGTTCTTGAATTTTTTGTAAGAATGAGAGTTGTTCTTGAGGCTAGGGTTTTCTCTTACAGCCTCTTTCGTGATCTGAGCTTGTCATGTATTTATAGGAGTGTGAATTTGGAATTTTCATCAAATCTTGCCTTTTTTGAACAAATCTCCATTAAGTCTCTTGCGAATCAATCAAATTTCGAAATAATCAGATCCCGTGGCTTGCTTGGACCTCAAGAATGAGAGAAAATCAATCTTATATTTAATATTTGATTTTATATCTTTTTATTTTAATTAAATTGGTTTTAAATGAATAAAATCCAAGATAAATAAAAAATAAAAGATAAAAACGTGGCCTTGGGCTTGGAGGTTCCCATTCAGATGAGAAACAAGTTTGAACCAAGAAAAGTTAGGCCCATTTAGAAAAAACTTGATTTTTCAAGTATTTCTCTTCATGCACCTCCTAAAAAATGCTCAATTTGCACAATTTGTATCTTGCTCAATTTTTAACATTTTTGGGTGTTCTTGGACTTTTTAGAAAGATCAAGATGTCCTCTAAACATCCCTTTTGGTTTCATCTTCATTGAAGTTTCCATGTTCACGAACACTTCTTTGCAAAAAGATGACTTTTGGTTGACTTTTAAAAGGACCTGTAATGTTTTGATCCATAACTTCCAAATGAAGCATTTCTAGCCAAAGCTTGTGAGACATGAAGTTGTAGAGAATTTAAGTCCATTTAAAATGAGCTTTGGTGGAAAAAATTTTGATAAAGTATGTGAAAGTGATGCCTGGTCAAAATTCTATTGACTTTTGTCTAAAAACCCTAATTTAGAAACTTTGACTTTTGATCAGCTCTTGACTTTTCTTGATGAATCATGATCAAATTATGAATACTACTTCAAAATATTGATGTTGACAAAAAATTATGAAGTTTGACTGTATGTTGACCACAATTGACTTTTAGTCCAACACAGTTGTTTTTCAACCATATGAGCAATTGGATGAGCAATTTTGACTTGTAAGGCTTGAAACTTGACATGGTGATCCCTTGAAGCATATAATGAGGTATGATGACCACTTGAAGTCTTGGAAGTCCATCTTGACTTGAGAAGATCAAAACCCTAGTCTGGATTAATTGCTTAGGAGAGGGTTTGTCTGGTCAACCCTTGTGAAATCCTTGAGCATGGAGTTGTGAATTGTCTTGAGAAGTGGGAGGGCAAATTTTGGGGTATAACTGAAGGCAAGATGTAAGGATACCTTAGCAACTTTGTAGGGACTATCATTATTTATTTGTAGGTAACAATTGAGGGACATGCTTATGTATTCGTAGGCAACATCGAGGGTCGTCAAAGGACTATGATCTTTATACCGAAGGGACTATGTTGATGTTATTCATAGGAAACTTTGCTAATATATCCCTACGTTCGAGGAACTTGACCATTGTGTAAGGCAACAAGAGAGGATGCCCTAAGGGTGCAAGTGCGAAACAATGATTCAATTCAGATATTTATCTCTTGAAGTTAGGGTCATGCTAAGTTATTTTTAGATCTTGCCACACAATCCTATTAACATACATCTAGCAGTTAATATATATATATATATATATATATATATATATATATATATATATATATATAGAGAGAGAGAGAGAGAGAGAGAGAAATAAAGATACGGGAATTTAAACCTAAGTTATTACATGGCTTCGGGGCAGATACATAATAAGATGCGGAAAGTAAAAAGTGCGGAACGTAAACCTAGACTATTACATCCCATGAGCAGTTACATAATTTAAAAAAATGCGAGGAAAGTAAATCTATGCTATTACAAAAAACAATTGTGCGACCTATACATCGTTTTCTAGAATTTAAAGGTAAAACAGAATAAATAAATAATTGGAAAAATATTCTAACAACCTAAATATTAAATAAAAATATTTTTTTGATCGGTCTTAAATAAAAAAATAAATTAATTATGAAAATATTTTTAAACTTATTAAAAATAAAAGAAATTTATGTCAAAAATTAATTAAACACTTTATTAACCTAAAAATAAAAATAAAATACTTTTTATGGTTTTTGTAAATAGTTAAAATAATTTTTGAAAAAGAGATTAAATTAGAATGAAAATTAAGAAAGAAATTGAAAATAGAAAAATAAACAAGAAAACAAGTGTTAAAAATAAGGTTTGGCCTCCCAGGGTGTTGAACTCGTGACCCTGAGGTCACAGTTTCAAAAGATTTCCACTGAGCCATATGCTTGTGGTGTTATAATCACGCCTTTGGAAATATATATGTGGTACCCTGCAAAAATCAGAAAAATATGGAAAAAAATTGGCAAAAGACAGGTTCAAACCAGCGACCTGATGGGAGTAAGGACTACGCGCGCATGTTGAACTACTGGGGTGATGATACATCTTGTATTAACTTACTTTCAAAAATATATATGCAATATTAATTCCTAAAAATAAAATTAAAATCAAAACGCGCACTAGTGGGGTCCCCATGTTTGAATGGACGAATCAAATGAAGACACACAGGGACCACCGGAGTCAAAATTTCAAACCACCGCCGGCGGTGGTCAACTGCGTCTTCTCCAACGAGTTGATTTTCCAACCTGCAAAAATATCAAAATTAAAGGTAAAAGGAGAACCTTATCCCCCTATTTCGAGGGCTGTGAATCCAATGGTGTAACTGGTTTGGTCTGAAACGGCCTATAATTTGTGATATAAAGTTTCACAAGCTTGGTGCACTAACAATGGCAAGTCCCTGTTCCTACGCTAAACTTCAAAACCAATGCATCAAAGATATTCTAAATGACACCATGAATATATATATGAATGGACAAAAACAATTTATATGGCATAAATAAAAAGTTTGAAATCGAAGAACAATACCAAATTGGTGAAGTTGAATGTGATGATTTTGGGATGCCTCGAGCTTATGTGAGTGTTTGGATCTTCTCCTGGGAACCTCAGGAAATCAATGGAATCGTTGGTTTGGATCGAAGGAGGCTTCAAAGGAGGTTTTTAATTTGCCCTAATTCTTTGAAATTTTTGAGAATTTTTCTTAGGGTTTTGAGCAGCAAATTTGGGTCCTCTGACATCTGACCTTGTTGTGTTTATATAGAAGAGTAAATTAGGTCAAGTATTTGAGAGGAAAATATATTGCATTTATGTGAAAATATTTGATTTTTATTTTGCATCAAAAATTTCTTTTTTCTCTCAATCATGAACTAATGCTCCCATGAGTTTTATTCCAGCTTGCTAAGTATTGTTTAGACCTTAAGAAACTCATATCTCAAGCCTACACGCCTTATACATCATCTTGCATTTTATTGTAATTTAATTTGAATTTAAATGAATAAAATCAAAAATAAATAACATAAATGGTAAGATAATGAATGGATGGGCTTAGATGTACTTGATGATGTTATAAACATGTCTCAAGTCTTAAAACATAGGCCCATTTGACAAAATTTCAAGATTGCTCAATGTTTACTTCATGCATTTCCTTCAAAATTGCTAAACTTGCACCAATCATATTTTGCTCAATTCTCAAAATTTGAAGATGATCTTGGACTTTTTAGAAATATTAAGATGTCCTATAAAACCTGTCTTTGGTTTCATTTCAATTGAAGCTTCCATGTTCATGTACACTTCTTTGAGAAAATATGACTTTTTGTTGACTTTTGAAAGGACCTATAATGTCTTGGCCGATATCTCTCAAATGAAGCATTTTTTGGGAAAAACCTATTAGAGACAAAGTTGTAGAGAATTGAATTTCCTTCAAGATGAGCTTTGGTTGAGGAAATTCTGATGAATTATATGAAAGTAATGCTTGGACAAAGTTCAGTTGACTTCTCCTAAGAAACCCTAATTTAGTAACTTTAGAATTTTGATGAATCTTGAGTTCTCTTGATGAATCATGATCAACCCTTGATCAAATGATGAATATAACTTCAAAATCTTGATGTTGACAAAAAATGATGAAGTTTGACTGTATGTTGACCATAATTGACTTTTTGTCCAATACAACTAATTTTCAATCATCTGAGCAATTGATTGGGCAAATTTGTGCTGTGAGGCTTGAAACTTGATATAGAGATAATTTGAGATATATGAGGAAGTATGAAGTCCACTTGAGGCATTAGAAATCAAATTTACTTTGAGAAAAGAAAAACCCTAATTGTAGATCAATTGCTTAGGAAAGGGTTTGTCTTGATCAATCTTGAGCATGAAGATGTATCTAGGACCAATTGACCTTAAAAATGGAATGGAAAATTTTGGGGTACAACAAAATCCATAGCAAAATGAAACACTTCAAAATATTTAAAATTGAGATATTCATGCACTTGTGATCACAAGATCAAGGACTTGTCCCAATTAGGTCAAACCTTTTACTTCAAACTTGAATCCTTTGAACTTTCCTTGCAAATTAAGGCATGATGAGCTATATTAGACCTTGAAATGCTATTATCTTGACCAAACTTTGATGATGAAATATATTTCTTAATGAAACTTGTTGAAGAAGGCATGAAAATAAACACATGAACCTATGACTCTTCTTAGCGATTCCAACCATTAATCCTTGAGATAAACTTGACCAAATTAAGTTGAGAGATCTTCTTTAACCAAAGAGCTTTGATGCTATAGATATTTACTTGAAGCTAAAACTTTTGAAATCCATTGAATTATTATTTAATTGAGGATCAACTTTCAAACTTTGGCTTAAGAGATGAATGAGATGCACTTGGCTCCCTACCTACAATGTACAAAGAACAAAAACAAATACATACATGTTTTGGATCATGGTTAAAGGTTAGAAAACATATAACACATTCACATAAGATACACATTTCAGGGTGCTTGGTGATTCCTCACTGTCGCACCCCAAAGTTTACCCTCCTAAGCTTAGGGTTTCAACTTCCAGAAACGACTTTTGAGTTTGTGTTTATGAGGAGTGATCATGAGGCATCCCTTCTTCAATGAATACACTCTTTTGAAAGTGGACAAGATCAAGACTTTATTCCCTTATATTTCTCATAAGATCATTACATCACTAACAGTTTCAGAACAGGGTAGATCGTGCGTGGCTTCTAGAAGTCAAAATTAGGGTTTCTTCAAAATTTCATCTGTTCAAGATATGATCAATTAGGGTTTGAGTTTCCACTCACCTCAATTTATCTATCTTAATCAATCATCAACATTTGATCTTCAAATTCCCAACTTTTTCTCATGATCTACCTTGAATCGACCAATTAGGATTTTGATCGAAGATAGTGAATCATTGACTTTCTACTCAATGGATGACCTATTTGCTTGAATATTGATCTTAACATCTTCAATGCAACATCTTGACCTAATTTCTTGGTTCAAAACATTACAAAATCCATGTTTCTTCATCAGACAAATTACAGATAAATCGATGAAAATTCATCTGCTCAAAAAGTCAAACTTTGACTTTTGGTCAACTTTTTCAAGTCCAAACTTTTTCAATCATAAAAACATTTCAAATAATCCATCATGATCATAAAAAATCAAGAAATGTGAAAAAGTCAACAAAAAGTTAAGATTTGAATTTTTTCTAACACTTGGAAATTTTTTCAAGTGTTAAGAAACATGGTTTTTCCTCACTTTCATGGCCATTTTTCACCTAGATCCATTTTGATTCAAGAAAAACTCAAAACATGAAAGTTGTAGGTCTTGTTACAAGCTTTCTAAAAAGTCCAGAACTTGCAAAACACTTTGTCTAGATAGGGTTTTGATTTTGAAACACAGAGCTCCAAAACCATGGATTTCCAAAATCATGCATCAAAATTACAAGTTATTTTGCAACTTTCTCCCTTCTAGAAGCCTTGTCACCAAAAGAGATAGGATTTTAGAGGAAAAAATCTGATGTAAATGGCTAGGAAAGGATAGAAACAATTGAGTTTTCTAAAGTAATGATTATAAGATTCCATTTGCATTTAATGAAGGAATATTCCTTTCTTAAGCTTTAAGCTCTAAGTTGTAAGCTCTAAGCTTATTTTGCCTTGCCATTTCATAATTACTTACCTATAAATAGGATTTCTTCATTCAAAACTACACAAAAGCATTCCTAAACAAGCTTTCCTTCTTTCTTTCTTAAATTCCAAGTTTCAAAGTTCTAAAAAGGAGAATTGTGCAAGTTCCAAGTTTTGCAATTTCTAAGCAAACTTAGGCTTCCAATACTTTTTAAACATCATTAGAGAGTTGTTAGAATCCTCAAGCTAGCCCAAGAACTAGCCAAACTCAGAATCATGTTTCAAAATCCATAAGCTTGCAAATTGTGCCTTAACTTGGCATCTCTTAATTTGCTCGAGCTAACTGTGATTTAATACTCTAAACATCATCCATACACTTCATAGAAGTGATCCAAACCATCACCACTGATCTGAAAAAACTCAAATTCCAAATTCAAAACTCACTATAAGTGGCTGCAACTTGACTTGGTCAGAAAGTTCTAGCCATCCTCAGGACAAACTAAGAGTAGGAATACACTCAGGGAGGTTCAAGGAAGCTAAAGCAATCCTTACTTTGCACCTGGAAGTTGTCTAGCTCGAACTGGTATTTCATACCAAGAGGTGAGTTTCTCAAACTTTGATTCCTCCATTCACACACTTGTAGCTTTAAAATCGAAAAGGAAAATGTAGACATTCAATCACTAAAGCTATCTGGGTCTTTAATTTGAACTAAAATCAACTGAGTTTAGAGAATTAATCATTTTTTCAGTTAGGGTTCAAATTGGGATTTTTAAAATTCGTGTTCATATTTGATTAATAATTTCAACAAGATACATGTTCAAAATCGTGGCAAAAATCTAGACAAAATGGTATTTTAAACTTTTAAAATTGATCAAGAAATGAAGAATTTCAAATCAGTCATGGACATGGAATTCGCGCTGCTTCGCGAAGAAGATGAAGTTGAGTTTCAGAATTTCTGAAGCTGGATTTAAAATATATATTTCTAGTTTAATTTAAATAAACGGATGTATAGCCACCCCAGTGGTAGTCAGCGCGCTTTTCAAATCACTTGTCATGCCAAAGGTCCAGGGTTCGAATCCCCGAACCTTTTTATTAAAAGGAAACACAAGCTTTGGAGCTTGTTCTTCCGAGTCCTTCGGGGCTCAGCCTCAGTGCTTGAAAAGCCTCGAGCTCTTCATTTCCACTATGATCAGAAGTACTTCTAGTATTTCTATCCTTAGAAACTTGAAGTTTCTAATATTTCTAGCCCAGAACCACAAGCTTCTCAAGCATTCCTAGGAGCAACCAAGCTTCTATACTCTCCTTCTCACCCAGAAGCAACCATTTCTACATGCTCCAGAAATAGCTGCTAGCTCACACGCCCCATAAGCTTTTTCTCACGCTCCAGAAGTCAGCTAGTTTCTGATCCTCCAGAAACAAGCAACTTCTGAACCCTTCAGAAGTCAAACTTCTAGACATTTTTCAAAAGTTTCATTTTTTCAAAACTCCTTCTAATCAAGGTAATTAAATGACAAGTCAAGCAAATGGCTCATTGGAAAATCTTCACTTCTAAGCCAAAAAGTCCAAGGTTCAAACCTCCTTAGGACCAATTTTTTTTATAATTTCTCAAGTTTCTAACAAACTTAAACATTTTCAAAAACCATTCAAAACTTCTCATTTTGAGATGATTTTTTGCACACTTGTCATTTAATATGCCTATTTTATGATTATGTCAAAAAAATCCAAAAAAAATTTCTTTTTGATTATATTTTTACTAAGTTAAAAAAATGGGACATTTTAAGTATTTTAAATACTTTCCAAAAATGTTTTCTTTCCAATTTTCCAACTTAAATCTTTTCAAAACTTCTTGTGAATATTCTTCACTTTTCAAAATTATTTTCAAAACCTCCTAAAAAACACTTTCATAATTAAATTTCTAAACCTCGATCCAACATCGAGATTCTTTTCAAAATATTTTCAAAAATAAATATTCTACTTCTCTCTCCTCCCAAACATATGGTAGTCAGTCCTGTATCGACCCTCGACTATATGTTTGGCTTCTTAAATGAATCTAATTAACGTGAACCTTGTTTCACCTCACCTTTTCTCAACAAACTTTTTAAGTAGAAAAAGATGATTAGGATGTTTCTGTCCACTCATCCGAGTATTTAGGGCATTAGCCGTTGAACGCTTATGGTCCAATACTCGTCTCCCACATAAAAATAACTCAACTCACTCAAACTCTTTTGTCGCTCATATGCGATCATCAAACTCTTTTCTTACAAAGAGTGTGCAATAGCCATTTCAAACATGAACGAAGACTTAAGCTTTTCAAACAAACAAAACAAGTCCAAGTTCAAGCATTTGAAATGTCTAAAGCACGATTTTTCTTATAAAATCAACACAACCAATAAAAACCTTTTTAAGAGAAACTACAGAGTTTTGACTTTCCCATTGCACAAGGGAATACGTAGGCACACGGTTCCGAAACCGTGCCAAACTCAAAATAATAATAAATAAACCCCATTTCTTTTATTTCTCGATTTTAACTCATGAACTTAGCAATTTAACACACACACAAACACTTAGAACTAAATGGGTCCCATCGAGTACGATGGATGTAAGGGGTGCTAATACCTTCCCTTTGCATAACCGACTCCCGAATTCACATCTTTTGGTCACGTAGACCGCCTTATCCAAATTCTGTGGGTTTTATCTATATTTCCCCGTTCTTTTTAGAACAAATAAAATTAGGTGGCGACTTCATTGTTTTTAAAACAACCGATGAAAAAAAATAGTCATCACAACTGGAGACTCCACTGGGGACAACCATCTAAGCGTGTCAACCCTAGTTTAGCTCTTCGTATGTGTGTTCATTTTCGCTTTCTTTTATCTCTCTATTTTATGTTTATGATTTAATCAGTTATTTCCTATTGCTTTAATTATTACCTTGTTAATATATTATCTGGTGTGGGAATAATGGATGGGATCATAGGAAAAGCTCACTACCAAGGCTATAGAACACATAAATTAGAGTGGTTGCGTAGTATTGATTTGCTAGACGGAAATCACACCTAGGGGAGGTTCTTTCGAAGACATTATCGCCGATTGCAAGTTATTGCATTGACGATAGTGTTGTTAGAAGGGATTTTTCCCCTAGTTTTGACCTTTAAGGAAAACTAACCTTTGGGCTTTAAGAATGCTCAAAGGAGACGTTTTAGATATATCATCTAATCACAAATTTATTTGCAGTGAAAATGATTTACCCAAGTTGGGATCAATGATTTTGAGTACCCCGTTCAGATCCTGGTATTGAGGGTTACGTTTGTTAGATCGTTAGACCTGCTTTATCTATTCGGACAATACGTAACTCTCCCTCAAACCAAATTCTCCTGAAAAAATATGGTAGCGTTGCAAGTATCAATTGCGATGCACTTCAATATTAGAATTTGTGTTTGTTGTATCAAAAACCCTAAGAGCTATCCTGGGGGGAATCATTGGGTAGACGTCAAAAATATATCCGGTCGTCCTAAAAAAACTTTAACATGTTAATGTTTGCATTGCATCCATCATGCATAAATTAATCATCAACATTTATTTGTTCCATTTTTCCTAAGGACTTGGTTCGCGTAAGCAAACAGTTAACAAATGGATGACAAAAGGCATACCAATCCAATCAAGGTCAAGATGCCAAAGTTGGAGGTTTTGTTACGTTTAAAAGAAAAGGTCAAGAAGGTTGATATGACCACTTTCACCAAAAGATATGGTCACATCCTGAAACTTTTGGATACAAATGTTGACGTACGTTCCATGGTTGCCTTGTACCAATATTATGACTCTCCGCTCCGATGTTTCACTTTTCAAGACTTTCAATTGACTCCAACCATTGAAGAGTTTGAGATTTTGCTAGGATGGCCTTTGAAGGGTGGCATCCCCTTCACCAACTTAGGAGAAAGACAAACATCAGACAGGTTAGCCGAAGTGTTGTATCTTCCGGTCAGAGAGGTTGCACCTATGTGTAAGGCTAAAGGGATTCTCCGAAAGGCATTGGAAAGTAAGGCGAAAGAATTGGCAGAATCAGACAATACAAATGCCTTTTATGCTGTTCTTGCTCTACTCATTTTTGGGATCGTCATGTTTCCTAGTGGGGAAGAAGAATTCTTGGAAGAGTATCTTTGTTAATGTGTTTGTTTCGGGAAGAATCTGTTCGACTCTTGTGGCAGATGTTCTTTATCACCTTCATATAAGGCATGAGAAGAAGAGAGGTGTGGTTCTATGTTGCACTCCTTTGTTGTACTCCTGGTTTTTGTCTCACTTACCAACTAAGGGCCCGTGGTACGACATATTAAAAGATTTGTCATGGTCTCAGACATTAGCTTGCCTCACTTCAGATGTTGTGGTGTGGTACTTACCAAATTGGAATGTAGGAGAAGTTATTACCAACTGTGGAGATTTTCCTAATGTCCCGCTAATAGGATCTCAGGGTTGTATTAATTACAACCCTAGTTTGGTGTTAAGACAGTTGGGTTATCCTTTGGAGACTGAGCCCAATGATGTAGTATTAGAGGAGCTCCTCTTGGAAGACTTTGGAAAGGAAAATCCTCAATTGTTAAGACAAATCAGAAGTGCTTGGACTCGAATCCATAGGAAAGGAAGAGAGTTAGGAAAAAGATATTGTGTAGCAAAAGAACCCTATAAGCAGTGGGTAATTGGTAGGGTCAAAGAGGTCAAACTTGCGTACGCTTCGTTGGTTCCCGTCAAGGTTCCAGAGCCCGAAGTCACTTATGTCCCTTTTAAGGAGTTCAACAAGCTCAAGCTCACCATTACAGAAATGAGGGCTGAAGAGGGGCGACAACAAGCAATCCATACTCGTGTTGCTCGAGAAAGGGATGATTTGATGCAAAGCCTCAAGGAAAGAGATGATGAGCTTCTAAAGAGACAAGAGCAGGTAGAGAAAGAAAGGAAAGCAAAGTTCTGTGTGAAAGATAATCTGAATGCTACAAATTTTAAGTTAAGTGAATTCAACCGTAGGCTAGCCAAAGCTGAACGCGAAAGAGGGCAAGCTTACGTAGACGAAGAGCGGGCTATCAAAGCAAAGTCTGACCTAAAGACTACTCTCACCATTCAAATCCAGGGGTTAAAGGTTGCGTTGAAAAATATTGAATCCAGCTTGGCGCATGAAACTCGCCTCAAAGAGGAAGCTCGCATGGCATGTAATGTAGACTCTGAAGAACTAGCCCAGAAGATTCAAGAGTTGGATACTGCAAGAGACCTTGTAGCCCGATGGGAGGCATTATATGGGGAATTGGAAGTCCAGTGCAAGGGATGGAAGGAAGAAGCCCGACGTCAAAATGAACTTTGGGTGAATAGGGGAGAAACCATTTTCAACCTAGAAGAACAAAATAAGAGTTTGTATGACAATTACTCAGGTTTGGTGGAGTTCTGCAGACAGTTGATGGTAGAGGTCCCATGGAGGCTTCAATCAACTATCGAAGATCTAGAGGAAGATCGAGTGCCTTCGGCAGTGGAGTACTTCATTTATCTTTGTAAAGACATGGTGGAACGATTCAAAAAGGAGATAAGGGAGTTCAAGCCCCGAAGAGGACAGCAATTCTGACCTTTTGTTACTCTTATGTACTTTTCAGTTTCATTATATCTGTTAAAATGAAAGCCGACCTGCAAGTCTTGCTCTTTACTTTCTCTACAAAAACTGATGTTTGTATTCAACTTTTATGTTTGGAATGAAGAAGCTGATTATCCATTTGTTGTGCTGATTGCTTACAAGTAAATGAGTCCGATAAAGATCCCTGAACACAATCATAAGCATTTTGCATTAATCATGCATTTTATTTAAAAGAGGGACGCCAAACTCATTACGTTTCTTCTCAGCCAAGATTCAAGCTGACTACCCGACATCAGTACGGAACCAGGGCTAACTTGAAGAAAGCAATGGATCAGTATGAAACCAGACAGGCTGCCATGCAAGATGTCATTGATACCGTGAAGACCAAAATGGACCAGTTGATGGAGATGTTGACTGCTCAACATATAAGGGAAGAAGAGCGAGCCGATGCTGCTGCCACTGTCGCTGCTGCTGCTACCGCCGTTGCCGCTGCTACTGCCGCTACTGCTACAACCAATAATGCAACTACTACCGTTCCTCCCGTTGATAGAGGTTTTAATACCGATAACATGTCGTTTATGTTAACTTGTGATGACCATTGATGTTGGTATATGATCCATTTGTTAATTTCTATACGAGTTTCGTTTCTTGATTTAGTTCATTCAAAATTTTAAATTGATTGGTTATGAACTTGGAACGGTGAGTTCGATTGTGGTGACGTTGTGAATTCTGTTTGCGTTGAACACTATTTCGAGATAATTTCATTGAACATGATTGGATTTAGGTAGTTGCTTCCCCGATTTTGGTTTAGGGGTTTAGAACTTACTATGAATTCGATTTTCCATGTTTCAAATGTGAATTGAATAATAACTTGAGTTTCTTTGGTTTTAGTTTCATTTGTGAATTGAATTTCTTGAATGATCGATTACTTGGTTCTTGAATTATTCATGTGCATCATATAAGTTTCTTGAATTGTTTTATATGTTATGACTTATCCTTGATGTTGTTTTATATGTCAACGCTCATTCCCTGTGTTTCCGTGAGTTTGACCTTCTCGTTTCAACTTCTCGACGTTGCTTTTCGGTAAATCTGAGGTAAATTTCTTCCTCAAATTACTAGTATTGTGATGAATTTGTTATTGTGAAATTAAAATAGCACATTTATGTTAATTGACATATATACACATTAACAGTAACATATTTATTATTGGTTTAGGGCATTTCATCTTGTCAGCTATACTTATCGTCACCGGCTTATCGCCTAGTTGGCAAGGGAAAAATGCATAACACTTTGGGAGATTTACTTCACCATAGACTGCTCCCGGATGGACACATGAAAGTATCAGTTGATGTTCATTAAATCTGAATGCGTTGCTACCAGTACCTTACACTGTTTCAGAGACCACATTGTTGCGAGATGCAATAGGATCTTTTGTTGCATGGCCATCGGACCTCATTTTCATAGATAATGAGGTATGTTGAAAACCATTATTAATCTTTAAGTATTCAACTATCAATTCTAACCTCTTTTTTTACATGGTAATTTTAGACTCCTACAAAACCCGCATCTAAGGATAAAGGGATTTTGCAGCACAGCGAGTCTGTTGCATCACAAAAAGAGGTACGTTTAAAGTGTTTTAATTATATGATCCAAATAAAAAAACTGCATGATTTTATAGTTTACCTAAGTTATATGATTTTTAGGTACCTGCTCAAGGGTCACAACAAGTGAGCCAGAAAATTGGTAGCGTACCACCCAAGTAAAGGGTTCCTCTCAGAAAATTTGTGCCTCGATTCTGGCAGTGTCTTGAAACACTTCTCACAATATCAAATATAATGAATGGTGGTATTTGTCAAATGATATGGATGAAGGTATCTTTGGTTTTTCTTGCACCGAAACAATTGGACAAGAGGACATGGAAGAGATTTTTCATCATAGAGAATTAGGCGTCAGTGTTATGCACTCATACATCCGGTAATCCGATCAATATATTATTTAGTTAGTTGAACAATTTATTTACACATTTCAATGGAAATAGTATAATGTTTATTATGTTTTTATTTAAGGTTGTTATATGACAAATTGATGCGTGGGAATCAATTGTCAAACAGATTCCATTTCGTGTCTTCCTCCCGTGTCAGCGGAGCGACAATTGTTAGGGAAACGGAGTCAATAAGAGAGCACTTAGTCGAGAGATTCATGGCCATCTGACTTGCATTTTGGGCGTATAATATTATTCCTATAGGGTTAGATTTTCATTCTAAGTTTATTCTAATCTTTGTTTCTTTTGCGTAGAAAATTTCCATATAAGCGTTTGTTTTAATTTATAGACGTCACTGGTTGTTGGTTGCTATGGGTCTTATAAAAGAAGTGGTCTATCATCTGAATTCGGTAGATGGTGATTGAACTAATCATCTGGATATGAAGTTAATGATTGATACGTAAGTGAGATTATTCTAAATGAAATTCCTGGCAGCAGATACGTGATGTCACAGAGAATGTTATGACAGTATCTGACACTCTGTTAACAATTCACACAGTTAATTGAAACAACAGTAAAGAACACAAACAATTGTTTACCCAGTTCAATGTGTAACTACACCTACATCTGGGGGCTACCAAGCCAGGGAGGAAATTCACTATTAGTAGAATTAATTCAGGAATAAACCAACCAATTTATCTCCTTCACTTAAAACCTACCCAATGCAACTTCAATCTAAGTCCTACTTAGACCTGAGTTCCTACTCACTCCCCCTCAATCACAGTAGTGATATCAACCTATTGATTAATTGAATTGTGAAGACACTCTTCAATAAACAAACTTGATTTTGCTTCAAAGCTTTAATCAAGAGACACAACACTCGTGCTTCAAAGCTTTGAGTGATAAACAACCCTTACAACCAAATCCTAGTCCAAGGCACTTATCAATTGATAATTGCTTGGCTCACAAGAGTAACTAGAATACACAATTAACAAACTGCTAAATCTTCAATACAGTCCAGGAAGTAAGGGTTCTATTCCTATTATAGAAGCAGTCCTGTAACTTCAGTTTTGGGCTTCCATAATTATAGCTAGGGTTTACTTAATTAATCCTAAAGACTTGGTCTTTTTAACAAACCAATCTAGGGTTAACTAAGATTAACCACAGAGCCACGTGAGCATGAGATCCAATTGCATAAATCATAATAAAAACAGCTCAACAAACATCCTGAAAAATCTCAGGAAAAGTGAATATGTAGAACAGCAAATGTCACACAGAATGTCATAACATCGGTTATGACATCAGTCAATCTTCTGCAGAATTCCAGCACAACAGTTAGCTTCCAGTCTGAGTTGTACTTGAATCATTCTTCTAATGCAGAATCTATCTTCAACTCTGAATGTCATGACATCAGTCAAGACATTGTCATATCCTAGTTTTACCAAAAATTAATGCCAACATAAAAACACTTACAAACTCCCCCTTTGGCAAATTTTTGGCTAAAACAAACTAAGCTATCAGAGAATTAATGCAGCAGAATAAAACAACCAGTCTAAGCTAATCTAAGCTAAATAACCAGATCCTAAAGAAGATAAATTCTACCCACAATTGCCCATAAATTCTTCTCCCCCTTTTTAGCCACAAAGGGGCCAAAGGTACCAGTACAATTTCCCAAAATTCATAAAATAAATAAGTTCCAATCAGAGTTAAATGTTACAGCTCAGTCAAAAATACAAATATCCAAAACAACCAGAATTAAAACAAGCAAAATCAACAACAAAACAAACAATCAACAGCAGCACAGGATTACAAATCAAGTGTTTTCTTCTCTAGAAGAGGCACTGTGGTATGTTGCATCTTCTGAACTGCTACCAGCACCAGTTACTTGATTAGCATCAGCACCTTCATCCAAGTTTTCAGCAGAAACATCACTAGCTAGCCCTTCATCCTCAACCTCTGTGTCTTGCTCCTTTTCCAGTGTAGAGATCAGCTCTTCAATGGTCTACTTCCATGCTTCAAGTTCCCTACATGTCTCTTTTAGCACAACAATGACATTTGCCTTCTGAGAATTTGCCTTGACATTTGATGTCTCAGCAGATGTCATGACAATGTCTGGGACATGCTTCCCTTGAAATAACTTGTAGTGAAAACCAAGTGCAAGAGCTCTTTTACATACTGAATCTCAATCAACCAAGATATCAAGGTATTGATCAATTATAATACCACACAGGAGGGAGGGAAAGGCTATTGGTCCTTTAATTGCATAACTGTCAGCATGTTTTAAGGTTTGCTCAAAGATGTAAGTTCCATAATCAAATTTTGCTTTTGTACCAACAGCAAAAATGAACCTGCCCAGACCAATGGAGATGGTGGACTTGAGGTTTGTTGGAACCCAATTGGCAGCACCTATCTTGTGAAGAATAGCAAACTTAACACTCAGTTTGCTGGCAGTTAATTTTCCCTTCATTGGCCAATGTTTCACTTGCTTAGCAGTGATTGTTTGACAGACTTGGTTATCAGTTTCTTCAAGCTCAGGTTGAGCATTATCTGATATTCCCAAATACTTGTTGATCACACTTGGGGAAAACTTCACTTTTCTTCCTCTTACAAAAACAGTCTTGAAATCTGCTGATCTTCCATCAGCACATCCACTTGTCAAATTTACTATAAACTCCTTTACCAAAACATCATAACAATTAGAAAATTTCACCACAGTTTTCATTAACCCAGCTTCTTTGATCAGGTCCATTACATCCTTGCACTCAAGGGCACTCCTGTTCAGCTCTCTTTCTAGAGCAATTCTCTTCAGACAAACATATTTTCACCTGCTAGCACTCTCAGGATGGTGGAAAGATATGTTATCAATAGCCACTTCAGGAACTTTGGGCAGTTTACCAAGAGATGGTTTCTTCATGGGTTGAATGTCTGAGACATTCTCTTCAACATTAAAATCAGAATCCTCATCAGTTTCTGAGGGTTCAGGAACCTTTCTCTTCTTAACAATTGGGGTTCTCTTTGGTCTAGAGATATCTCCAACAGACTTCACTTTACCCTTCCCTTTGGAAGTTCCAGCCTTGTTGTCCTTACCAGATTTTTCCTCAACCTTACTCTCAGCCCTAGGAGACTCATGAGCAGCTTTAGCAACCTTCTCCTTGGAAGGACTCTGAGAGGCATTTTGCTTCCCTTTCCTATTCATCATCCTCTTAGCAATGCTAGGATTGACATTAGCAATGAGGTCATTATCAGAGAATTCTTCATCCAAATCAATGACAGGGGGTTCCACAACATTTTCAGAGTTTTTCATTGGAGAGTTTTCCAGGTTGTCATCAACTGGTTTCTCTGGGGATTCTTCAAGAATTCCATCAGAGGAGCTTTCTGGAGCCTTTTCCATGTTTTCATCAGCAGGTTTTACAGGAGACTCTTCAAGAATTCCATCAGAAATCTCATCATCTGAGATCACAGGGGGCTTATCATTGGTACCAGCAACACATTGTTCAAGAGTTTTATCAGAGATATCAGCAGCACATCTTTCAGGCGATTTATCAGAGGGTTCATTATCAGGATTCTCAGGGGTTTTCCTAGCATTGTCATCAGATGTCTTGACATTCTGTGTGACATCTGGATCAGTTGCTAAACTAGGGCTAGCAGATTCTTGATTTAATGGAACAGAAACCCCAGGAACAGAATGATTCTCATTCAGAATCCTAGTGACTATTCTAGCTATAGCCTGATGAACATATCTAGAACATTCCCTGTTTGCTAGTTCAGGAGGAACAAAGGAAGTTGGTTCAGTGGTCTTACCAGAAGGAGATGCTTGAGATCTTCTTGCATGTCTGGTGCGTAGTTTCTTGACTCTCCCAGGATCAGTTGCCATGGCACGTAGAGGAGTAACCTCCAGAATCTCAGGCTGCATTGCTTCTGCGTTTGCCCTAACCCCAGAATCAGTGGGAGATGGAGAACCAGTTTCTCTTGATGATGAAGAAGAAGATGGCATGCTTTGTTGAGACATTTTGTGGAAGTGAGAAAATATTTGACAGAGAGTTTGAGCGTATCTGTAGAAGGAATGGAGTGTGATGCATTCAAATGAATAGATTGAAATATATATATATATATATGTCTCTTCCTATTCTTGGACTTTTGAAAAGTAAGAGGGAAATAATTAATTAGCCCACTTAGAATTAAATGAAATAAAAAGTCTCTCCCATTCCTTGTTGTAAGCAATGTTAATTTCTACAACTCTTCATATTGGCAAATACCCAACTTGCCCCTTAAATTCTCAAACTGACTAGCATCAAGAGCTTTAGTAAAAATGTCAGCCAGTTGGAGTTCAGTGGCTACATGCTCCAATTTAATCACTTTTTCTTCCACAAGATCTCTGATGAAGTGATGTCTAATGTCAATGTGCTTAGTCTCTTTGTCTTTGAATAGGATTTTTGAAATATTAATAGCACTCGAGTTGTCACATACAATGTCATGACATCCTATGTGACATTGTACTCAATCAGCATCTGCTTCATCCAGACCATTTGAGAACAACTGCTACCTGCTGCTATGTATTCAGCTTCAGTAGTGGATAAAGACACAGAGTTTTGCTTCTTGCTGAACCAAGAAACAAGATTGTTCCCCAAAAAGAAGCATCCTCCAGAAGTTCTTTTTCTATCATCATACTACCATTCATCATCACAATAGCTGACAAAGTGGTTCACATCCATGAGAATACAAGAACCATAATTGTAAGTTCCACTCACATACTTCAGAATTCTTTTCACCTGATTGATGTGACTTACTTTAGGTTCAGTCTGATATCTTGCACATACTCCAACAGCAAAGGCAATGTCAGGTCTGCTGGCAGTTAAGTACAACAAGCTTCCTATCATGCTTCTATACAAGCTTTGATCAACATTTGCTCCACTTGTGTCTTTGGACAACTTTAAATGAGTAGGAGCAGGAGTCCTTTTATGGCTGGCATTTTCCATCCCAAATTTCTTCACAATATTCTTTGCATACTTGCTCTGAGAAAGAAAAGTTGAGTCTTCCATCTGTGTGACTTGTAGTCCAAGAAAGTAAGTCAATTCTCCCATGAGGCTCATTTTAAACTCAGTTTGCATTTGGTTGGCAAAATGTCTCACCATTTTATCTGACATTCCTCCAAACACTATGTCATCAACATAAATTTGAGCTACCATTATCTTTCCTCCTTCATACTTGACAAAGAGAGTTTTGTCCAAACCTCCTTTCCTGTAACCTTTATCAGTAAGGAACTTTGTCAATCTTTCATATCAAGCTCTAGGAGCTTGTTTCAGACCATATAAAGCTTTCCTCCATTTGTAGACATGATCAGGAAAGTTAGGATCCACAAATCCTTTAGGTTGTTCTACATAAACCTCCTCATTTAAGTAGCCATTTAGGAAGGCACTTTTTACATCCATCTGAAACAGCTTGAATTTCAGAATGCAAGCAACTCCTAACAATAATCTGATTGATTCCAGCCTAGCCACAGGAGAAAAAGCCTCATCAAAATCAATCCCTTCAACTTGAGTGTATCCCTGAGCAACAAGTCTTGCTTTATTTCTAGTGACAACCCCTTCTGCACAGACTTGTTCTTGTAGATCCACTTTGTGCCAATGATGTTTGTTCCTTCTGGCCTAGGAACTAACTCCCACACTTCATGTTGTTTGAACTGGTTCAATTCATCTTGCATTGCTCCAATCCAGTATTCATCAGTTAGAGCCTCTTTGACATTCTTTGGCTCAATCTTAGACACAAAACAAGAGTTTGAGATAATTTCTCTGGATCTTGTAATGACTCCACAGTTATGATCTCCAATGATGAGTTCCTTTGGATGATCTTTCTAAATTCTGATGGAAGGATCTTTGTTAGCTTCCTCTAGTTCCGACTTTGGTGAAGTAGGGACAGGCACATCATCCTTATCAGACACTTGTGGTGATGTCACAAACAATGTCTCAACATCATATGGAACATTGTTTTCCTCATGGTGATCATCAACTATGACATTAATAGTCTCCATCATAACTTTTGTCCTGGAGTTGAATACCCTATATGCTCTGCTGTTTGTAGAGTATCCGGAAAATGTCTTCATCACTTTTAGAGTCCATCTTTCTCCTTTGATCACGATCTGTCGAATATAACATTTGCTACCAAATACATGGAAATATTTCACAGGGTTTTCCTTCCATATTTCATAAAGGGTGGAGGATGTTCCCTTTCTCAAGGTGACCCTGTTGTGAACATAGCAGGCTGTATTCATAGCTTCAGCCCAAAAATGAATAGAAAGTTTCTTAGCATGAATTATTGCTCTGGTAGATTCCTGTATAGTCCTGTTTTTCCTTTCCACAACTCCATTTTATTGAGGAGTTATAGGAGAAGAGAACTCATGATTGATTCCTTCTGAGGAACAGAATTCATCAAACTTGCTATTCTCAAATTCCTTTCCATGATCACTTCTAATTCTGACAATGCAGCCTTCCTTTTCTCTTTGAAGTCTTTTGCATAATTCTTTAAAGACATCAAACACATTAGATTTTTACCTAATGAAGTTTATCCAGGTGAATTTGGAAAAATCATCCACAACAACATAAGCATGTCTTTTTCCACCAAGGCTTTCAACCTGCATAGGGCCCATCAGATCCATGTGCAGCAGCTCCAGCACCTTGGAGGTGGTCAGATGTATTAACATTGGATGTGACATTCTTGTTTGCTTTCCAACTTGACATTCACCACAGACTCTCCCTTCATCAATATGAAGTCTTGGAATCCCTCTGACAACCTCCATGGATATGATCTTTTTCATCCCTCTAAGATGCAGATGACCAAGTTTTTGGTGCCACAGTTTCACCTCCTTTTCATCTTTGGCAGAGCACACAAGAAAGTTAGTGTCCTCAGGCTCCATAGTATGATTATCCTTTGATCGACTCCTCTCATAACCACTTCTTGTTCTTCATTGATTACAAGGCATTCAGACCTGGTGAAGTTGACCTTGAATCCCATATCACATAGTTGACTTATGCTTATGAGATTGGCAGTCAAACCTTTTACCAGCAACACTCCATTTAGGTTTGGAACTCTAGAACAGTCTAAGTTTCCAACACCTTTGATTTCTCCTTTAGCTCCATCTCCAAAGGTAACAAAACTAGTTGTATGAGGTTTGACATCATTCAGAAGGTTCTTGATTCCAATCATATGCTTAGAGCATCCACTGTCAAAGTACCAGTCTTCCTTGGCAGAAACTCTAAGGGAGGTGTGAGCTATCAGGGCTGCAGTCTTCTTCTTTCACTGTTGAGTATATGGTACCTTGTTGGTCTTAGGCTTGACATACGGAGCCTGATTAGGATACCCATGTAGTTTATAGCAAAAAGGCTTTATGTGTCCAAACCTTCCACAATAATGACATCTCCATCTTTGAAACTTTTTCTTCATGTTTCTCTGATCTTGATGTTGAACCCAATGTTGTGACATCTGCTTTGACACTGGTTTATTAGGTCTGTTCTTCTTCTTGTTATCAGCAAATTTCTTTGCAGTCACATATCTAGAACCAGACACATTTCCTACCTTATGTTGTGACATCTGCTTTGACATTAGTTTTCTAGACCTGTTCTTCTTCTTGTCACCAGCAGGTTTCTTTGCAGCCACATATCCTAGACCATGCATATTTCCTGCATTTTGTCCATACTGAAGGATTTCTTCCAACTTATCAGCTCTAGTTGTCAGCATCTTGACAGACTTGGTCATTTGATCAAGTTTGGAGTTCAACACTATAATTTCACTGTTGAGATGACTTATAGTAGCAGTGTTTTCCTTCTTCTCAGCCTCCAACTTCACATTCTCAGCCTCCAACTTCACAATTAGCTTTTTCTTTCTCATTTTGTCGACATACTTGACTTCCGACTTCTTGTAAGTTTCAAAGAAGCTCTTCAAATGTCACTTCCTCATCACTAGAATCATTATCAGAGTTACAAACTCCAGAGAGAGCAGTAACAAGTTTGGCAGCTTCTTCCTCAGAGTCACTTCCTGAGTCACCATCAGACCAAGTGACAACCATTCCTTTCTTTTGTTTCTTTATAAAGGTAGGACATTCAGCTCTAATATGCCCATATCCTTCACATCCATGACAATGGATTCCTCTGCTTTGACTTCCCTTTTCTTCAGACTTGGATCTTCTGTTGGAGTCATAGGTTCTGCTAATGTCAGATGGAATGTTCTTGATATTGGACCTTGACTTTGGATCAATTCTCTTGATGAGCTTGTTGAACTGTCTCCCAAGCATAGCTATTGCTTCAGATATCTTCTCTTCATCATCCTCCTTGCATTCCTCTTCAGTATTGGATACAAGGGCTATGCTCTTGTTCTTCTTGTAAACATTGTCACTAATCCCCATCTCAAATGTCTGAAGTGATCCAATAAGTTCATCAACCTTCAAGGTGCAGATATCCTGAGCTTCCTCTATAGCAGTCACTTTCATTGCAAACCTTTTAGGCAAGGATCTGAGAATCTTTCTCACCAGCTTTTCTTCTGACATCTTTTCTCCCAATGCTCCTGAGGTGTTGCCAATCTCCAAGATGTTCATGTGAAACTCATGAATGGTCTCATCTTCCTTCATCTTCAGATTCTCAAATTTGGTAGTGAGCATCTGGAGTCTTGACATTTTCACCTTGGATGTACCCTCATGAGTGGTTTTGAGAGTGTCCCAAACATCCTTGGCCAGTTCACACTGATGTACTAGTCTGAAGATATTTCTGTCAATTCCATTGAATAAGGCATTCAATGCTTTAGAGTTGCCCAGAGCTAGCTCTTCTTCTTCTTTGCTCCATTCTTCCTTAGGTTTCAGATTAGTAGTCCCATCTTTCTCAAGCTTGGTTGGATGTTTCCATCCTCTGTTTGCAGCTCTCCAAGCTTTAATGTCCAGTGACTTCAAAAAGTTAACCATACAAGGTTTCCAGTAATCATAGTTAGATCCATCCAAAATGGGTGGTCTACTTCCAAATCCTCCTTCCTTGTCCATAACGCCAGAAACTATTATCCCTAGATCTCACCCAGAAATAACAGGTAGGGTGCCTGCTCTAATGCCAATTGAAATTCCTTGAAGCAGATACGTGATGTCACAGAGAATGTTATGACACAGTATCTGACACTCTGTTAACAATTCACACAGTTAATTGAAACAGCAGTAAAGAACACAAACAATTGTTTACCTAGTTCAGTGTGTAACTACACCTACATCTGGGGGCTACCAAGCCAGGGAGGAAATTCACTATTAGTAGAATTAATTCAGGAATAAACCAACCAATTTATCTCCTTCACTTAAAACCTACCCAATGCAACTTCAATCTAAGTCCTACTTAGACCTGAGTTCCTACTCACTCCCCCTCAATCACAGTAGTGATATCAACCTATTGATTAATTGAATTGTGAAGACACTCTTCAATAAACAAACTTGATTTTGCTTCAAAGCTTTAATCAAGAGACACAACACTCGTGCTTCAAAGCTTTGAGTGATAAACAACCCTTACAATCAAATCCTAGTCCAAGGCACTTATCAATTGATAATTGCTTGGCTCACAAGAGTAACTAGAATACACAATTAACAAACTGCTAAATCTTCAATACAGTCCAGAGGCGCAGCAGCAGAGTAAGGGTTCTATTCCTATTATAGAAGCAGTCCTGTAACTTCAGTTTTTGGGCTTCCATAATTATAGCTAGGGTTTACTTAATTAATCCTAAAGACTTGGTCTTTTTAACAAACCAATCTAGGGTTAACTAAGATTAACCACAGAGCCACGTGAGCATGAGATCCAATTGCATAAATCATAATAAAAATAGCTCAACAAACATCCTGAAAAATCTTAGGAAAAGTGAATCTGCAGAAAAAGAATGTCACACGAATGTCATAACATCGGTTATGACATCACAATCTTCTCAATTCCAGACAATTAGCTTCCATCGTACTTGAATCATTCTTCTTATGCAGAATTTATCTTCAACTCTGAATGTCATGACATCAGTCAAGACATTGTCATATCCTAGTTTTACCAAAAATTAATGCCAACATAAAAACACTTACACTAAATATTCGTGTATATTTATATATTTGATTATTTTTGTGAGATTGTTCGAAATATATGTTTTTATTTTGTTAGATCAATACAAGTATTCTGAAGTCAAAGAGAAGCTCGAGTACAACGGTCTAAATCCAACAACATTACATGGATCAAAGTGCATGTACATTAATCTTCACAATTATGCTTATAATTAATAGTGATGCTGCTTAATAAAACAAGACAACTATACATTCTTATTTGTTTTTCTATGTAGTGTGCTCAACAGCAAAACGGTATAGATTGCAATTACTTCATTTTGAAGTTTATCAAAGAAATCCTTCAAATGAATCGAATAGAGATTCCAATCATAGTATGGATTTATAACTTAAGATTTGTTTTATTATTTATCGGATATTTCATATAATTTATTACTTATAACTAAGTCATGCATATTATATTTTGTTATGTAGTACTTCGATGAATACAAGTGTGCATATTACACGAAACTTCAGTTAGAAGAAATTAAAGAGGAATTGTGTCAATATTTTATTAAGCAGAGAATCATATAAGGTATGAATAAATTATTGTGTGAAAAATGTTATGAATACATTATTGTGTGAATACATTATTGACCCTGTTATTATGTCCATACCTTGTAGGACCAGGACCGCCTACTCGTTGGATTTTGGCGATTTTGAATTGATTTTATTAATTAGGGCTGATTTAGTTGTTGTTAGGGCTGATCTTGTTATTGTTAGGGATGACTTTGTAAGGCTGATTTTGGTTGTGTTAGAAATATGTGAATTGAATTATAATGGTGTATATATATTTTGGATTACAATGGTGTATAGTGTAATGGTATTATAATTCCTTTTTTTTGTATATAATCGCTTCTTTGTTGAAATAATGAGATTACGATTGTAAATTACAGGTTTATGAATAATGCTGCCAAAAATGCGGGTTTATGAATTATAAAAATTATAGGATTATTAAAAACACCAAAGAAAGCGTTTTTTCATGAAAAGCGCTGCCTTAGGCCTATATTTCAAAACGTTCTTTAAGAAAAAGCGTTGCTTAAAGGTATACAAAGCGCAACACTTTTGAAAGTGTTGTCTTATGTATACCTTAGGCAGCGCTTTCTAAAGCGCTTTCTAAAGTGCTTTCTAAAGTAGGCCTAAAGCAACGCTTTTTTTGAAAAAACGATGCATAAAGATGCCTACAGAAAGCATAAAAGGCATTCTAAAGTAGGCCTAAAAAAGCGCTTTTCTAGAAAAAAGCACTGCTAAAGACCTACTTTAGAAAGCGCTTTATAGGAAAAAGCGTTGTCTTAGGCCTACTTTAGACAGCGCTTTTGCCTAAACAAAAAGCGCTGTTAAAACCTATAGCAGTGCCACCTACGGCAACGCTTTTAAAGGAAAAATAACGCATTTGTAGGTTTTTTATGGCGTAGTGAAAGTTCCACGTCAAAACTATTTCTCTACGTAGGAGAGTTTATAAATCTATTCTGCACAATTATTTTCAAAATTTTAAGTAATAGACTTACCGAAAAAGATATCGTACTTTAAGCCCAAAAACAATATTTTAATAATTAATATAATATCATTAAAAAATAATATAAATATTAAAGAAAACGTTAAAAAAAAATTAGTAAAAAAAGTTTAAAAAGTATAATATTTAAAAAATTAATAAAATAAAATAAAAAATAAAAAGATTTTCACATGATTTTAAAAAATTTAATCAAAATAAAATAAATATTCAATTGGATTGTCAAATCATCGAAAATTGAATTCTGAACTAAAATAATATATTCAGAAGCTATAACGAAAAAATCTGAATATTATCAAAAATATTTTATTAAAAAAAACTTTATTAAAAATTAAAAGCAAATCTTACTAAGATTGTAACATTGTAGAAGACTATTGTGTATTTAACCCATTGATATATAGTGTCAATTTTTATCTTAACATAAGGTATTTTTACTTGTGTACATTAATTGTTCAAATATGATTACAGGTAGTCTGTAACACGTCGGTTAAAGTGATATATGGGGTTAAAGTGATATATGATTACAGGTATGACGTTAATGTATGTTAATGACTTGTTATATTTTCTTGCTAACTTAAATATTTGTTTGTTCATTGTCTTCTTGATATTTATGTTCTGCATGAATTATGTAACATACATTAAGTTGTTGTATATAATTAATAAAATATATATTTTTCATCAAAATTAATTTTAACTATTTTCATTTTATTGATAATTTATTATTTATATTAAAATAAACATATCTCTAGTAAATATTTTTATATTTTTGAATAACTTAACGTTATTAAAATATTATATTTTAAATTTGTACAGATAATTAGTAAAATAATCTGTTTATTTTAATTTATAATTTTTTAAAAAATAAAAAATATATTTTTATATATTATTTTTTCTCTATTTCACAGTTTTTTTTCTTCTTATTTTTGTATGATTATTTAATATAATTATATCTATGAATATTGTTTACAAAATAAATAAATAATTTTAAATTTTTCATTTAAATCTAAAATTTTACATGTTCATAGTTAATTATTTTCATATATAATTAATTTACATAAGTATTACTAAAATAATTATGAATGTCATATACACATATTAGTCATATCATTTAAAATATACTACATCAAATATATGAATTATTAGAAATTAATTTTTTTAACTGAACTATTTATTAAAAAAATCCAACAGATAAACTATATTTTATATTTTTTTTTTAAATTATAAAACTTATTTCAAATGTTTTTTATATTCAATTTCAATTCAGTTTGGTTTCAATTTTGGTTTGGTTCTACAATTAAGTGTGCAATATGGTGTATGGTGTACTTTCACACTATTTTTTCTCTTCCAAAGTATGACCATAAAAAAATTATGTGTAATTTCCTAAGACGGTCAATGTTATTCTTTCCTCAAATGCAATTGGTTAAACTGTGATAGGGAAGCACATGATCGGATCATGAATCAATTGACTATATACATAAGAATAAGTTGAAGAACAATCTCATGCCCGTGAATCGAGAAATAAGTACATCATCTTACACTATGACCCAAACCAGTATCCAGCAGCCACCTAACGTAATTACATACCATTCATATTGAATAATAAATGTTACAAAATGCTATACTAGTTTTGTTTTGTCATATCATGTCTTCAGTCAAAATTCAAAATAAAGCCTAGATGATATTCGTCCTCAAGCTAATTTGGCTTCATTCTCTTTACTCTTTACCTAGACTTCAAACTACTCCTATTTTGTCAAAAAGCATAGAAAAATATCCAAGAGCACTTTACCACTTTTCTTTTTTTCTTTCTTTATGAATATGTGTCCTTTTATGTTCTCAAAAAAGAAATTTTCAATATTTACGTTAATAAGAAACTATATGCAAATTAAACACATGCATGCATAAGTAAACACTATTAAAGTCACGGAATTTGTTGACCATGTTTCCTTGCACGTCAAGTTTCTCAATGAAAAAGAGTAAAGAATCCTTAGTATATGATGATCTCATAATTGTGTTAATATTAATTAACGATGTTCAAATGTTCAATGTCAAGTACAATTTGTTTGTATATATTACACAAAAGCACGAGATTCCAATTTATATTAAATAGTCATAGGTCGTCTCGTTCATACTATTTCACATGCAAGCATAGGCTTTTCTACTTTCTTAATTCTCTTTGGTCTTTGAAAACTATATAACTTTGTGTATTCTTATTGGGGTATCTTTGAAATATAATTATTTATACTTGCATGGATTCGGGTAGTAATTATTTCCATGATTCTTTGCCTACCATTAAACGGTTGACTAGTCAAAACTGGTTACCTCAAAAGTTCTAGAAGAGAATAATACACTGGTTTTCCCAAAAAGAACAAGACATAAACCTTGTACTTGAGTTTATTATATCTATATATTTTGTTTTGCATTTTTTTCTAAAGTATTGACTTTCTCTTTTATTTTACCTTTCCAATAAAGTAAGTACTAGAAATGAAAGCAGTATGGTTTATTTTTCTTTCTTCAAAGAATTTAGAAACATTTTATAATTTGAGCTATATTTATAGGAAAATCATTTAAATTTAGTAAATAACTTCTTTATACGTTTACATATACAATTATTTATTTAATAGTTTAGGTTTTAGAAATTTTCAATACATTTTTACTATGAATAATTATATCTAACTTTTTTGTGATTGAGAGATAAGAATTTCTATTTCAATTTTTGTTATTTTGCTTATCTCCAATAATGGAGTTGAGATTCTGTCTTGTGACCAATTATGTGTAGGGAGTTGAGTTGAAATTCTCTCTTTTCAGGTATGAGTAAGAGGTGAGTCACTAGTGAAGCGATCACACATGTTAATGTGATTTTTGAGATTTTTTTCGTATGATCATAATCGTTCCAAAAAAAATAGTGAATTTGCAATGATATTTCAACATTAAAATTAAAGTTAGGTAGGATGTGAAAAGATAGATAATGAGATTGTTGATGTTTTTTTTATAAATAAAACAGAATTTCAACATTGCATATACAAAGACTAAGTAAAAAACAAATCTTTCATAAAAAATTTATTTGAGATGAACATATATCTTGGAGAAATATCCACACAATGTATTGAAAAAAATATTATTAATCATTTTTAACATGAAAATATGTGACAAATAAAAATCGTTAAGATCATGACAAAATATTTTGCAAACATCAAATATCATTATGGTCTCGAAACACTTACGATAATATGGGAAAGAAATTTCAAATAGAAAATATAAATACATCTATAATAAAAAAAATTATAAATATTATTTTGACAATCACAATAACTTTTAAACTTTGGAGACCATTAAAATTTTATTCAATGTCATCGAATGATACTAAATATATATATATATATATATATATATATATATATATATATATATATATATATATATATATATATATATATATATATATATATATATATATATATATATATATATATATATATATATATATATATATATATTTACAATGAGACTTTAATAAATATCATCGAATGATATTAAAATATAATTTTTCTTTTTCTTTTCATAATTCTATTAAATATTGATGAACAATAATTATTATTTTTTATAAAATGGAGGGTCAAAGCCCAAAAAAAAAATAAAGAAACTACGTAGGATCAACGAAAATACTACTAATCCCTAAAGAATCTACAGTCAAAAAAGGCCATAGACAATCAGCGACGTCCAAATCCACCTCATGACGCTTATCACGATATCCTCTATTGGCCAGAGCATCAACACACATATTCATAAACCTGCTAGTATACGAGATCATAACAATCTCATGAAGCTTGATGATGTCTTGAATATACCGAAGAATAGAAACACACTCAATACTACCAATTTTTTCTTCTGCAATAGCTTAACCACTATCTTTAAATCAACGATTACCTCAATCCTTCTAAAGCCCAACGAACTAGTAAGCTTAAACCTTCAAAGACTCCTCAAAATTAAACCAAAATAGCACTGCTCCTTCCAAAGTACTTAGAAAAACTACATCTCCACTCACCATTATGGTCTCTTATGATCCCCACAACCAGCCTCAAGTTTCTTTTGCTAGCTCCATCGGAATTTAACTTTACCATATTCTCCGTAGGAGATTTCCAGCCAATGTACATACTTCCATGCTCAACTTGCCTACAATTTTTATATAAACTAATAGCAACTTCATAATCCTGTTTATTTTTATTGTTCCAACTTACAATGTTCAGAAGAGTTCTAGTACTTCATTTAGTATATAATTCTATTAAAAAAACATATACAATACACACATACTTCATTTCTATGATTAATTATCCTATTGGAATATGCTAAACAAAGCTCGTAAAGGTTCTGTTTGCAACATTACTATGAAAAATATTAACAAAATTTAATTTGACGTGTTTTCAACGAGGAGCATATACTTTCTACAAGAATATTCTTTACATTTTTTTACCCCTTCGAAGCTATTAACATATCTAATTTACCGTCTAGATACAACTCAATTTAGAATTACTCTTTATTTCATTTATCTTTAAACTGTATACGATTGCCACTTATGACTTATATATAATATATACGACTGACTAGTAGCCACCTAGTGCGAGGAATTAGGGGTTGAAAATAGGTTAGATTTTTAAGAGGTGTGCATAGGTTAGATTTTTAAGAGGTGCGTCTAAGATTTTTAATAACTTTTAGTAAAAAGAAATAAACTTTATAATAAGAAGAAAAAATAATAAAATATCTTTCTTAAAATTTGTAAGGAGAGTTAATATTTGACCGAATTCATATTAGATACAATTGAATTTACTTAAACATAAAAATTGGGATTAATCGTTAAATTTGTTAGAATAATAGGAAAATAGTTTCACGTTAAATAGGAATGTGGAGACTTAAGTATATATAAGTGAGAGAATCCACTTACTTTAGATGAGTGCTTGTTCAACGATGTTATAAGTGGGAGAACATTGTAGAGAACCCATTCACTTTAGGTGGGTGTTTGTTCAACAACGTTACAAGTGGAGGAGTATTGTTGACTAACATTTGAGGATGAGTGTTAGAATAATATTTATTGGAATAATATAGCTAAAAAGTGAAGGAGCATTGTAGACGGCGTTACAAGTGAGAAGCATTGTGGACTCACACTTAAGAGAGAGTGTTCGTAATTTTAAGTGGACAAATAGTGTGTCTCTCATCTGATGCATATTATAAATTAACAAAATAAATTATAAATTAATAATAAAAAGTTATTACATCAAATATTTTATTATGTTATAAATTTATAAATTATAAACTATAAACTAAAAAAAAAAGTTTTGTCAAATATAACTAGTTGTAATATTGAAGTTAAACAAATTAAGCTACTATCCAAATTACCAAATTATAAAATTTTAAGTAATGAAATATATATTAAAATGAATCGAGTTAACCTTAAAAAAGTAAGGTCATTGTTATAAAAGAGTATAAATAAAGGAGAAAAAAAGGAAGAGAAATTAAAAATATTAATTTTGTAAGTCTAGATTAGGGCGGTTTATGGTTAATGAACCGAATCCAATCCATTTATTAATTATTATTATTGATAATTTAATTTATTTTCAAATTATTTTAAAAAGTTTATAATCATAAAGTAGTTTATATTTAATTTGTGTTATCAATTGTCAGTTCAATTATTTAATAAATTAAAATAAACTATAATTATTTTAAATAATTATTTTATAATTATTTTATTTTAAATTAAAATAAATTATAAAAGATAGTAGTGAATTAATTTTAATTAAAATAAAAGGAAAAAAATAATAAGTTATAAGTTAAAATGTTGTTTTAATTGTTGTGAAAATGATGCTCAATAAATAGAGTATGACCGATTTCTTTATCTGTAAGAAAATCATAAAGTAATAAAAGAGAGAAGAGAGAAAAGAAAAAATTTAAAGTGCTATAAAATTATGGATTCTTGATTCAATTACTAGCACGGAAAAATTTATTTGGTACAGTATAGATTTTATTTAAATAAACAATTGAAATATGTTATTTTATTATAAAATGAATAATAATAATATAAATTCAATTTTGAAATTTGAAAATAAGTTTTTTGTGTATCAAATAAAGATAATTGTTAATTAAAATAAAATAGATATTTTACTGATAGTGACCCGTGAGAAAAATAGAAATTTTGACATTTGAAAATAAGAATTTTATATTTCAAATAAAAAAAATTGTTAATTAAAATAAAATATGTATTTACTGATAGTGACCCGTGAGAAAAATAGAAATTTTGATATTTAAAAATTAGAATTTTGTGTCTCAAATAAAGACACTAGTTAGTTCAAATAAAGACACTAGTTTGTTTGGAGTCATGTGCCAAGTGCAACCTAAATCTATAATTCATTCCTTGCTAGAAATTTTCGGTACAAACCACTAGTACATCATATAACAAAGAATCATCTTGAACAATGGCTTCATTACCATCGCCCTAACTCCTTAACTTGTCGGGACAAAATTTTCTTGTATGATCTTCCTTCTTACAATGGTAACACACATGAGAAACACCACCATAGAGTTCTATGGACATTTACCATTCTTCTTTTTAAACATACTATTCGTGGTAAAAAGTGACGAATGAGAGAATCGAATCAGAATTTGAATCTCAGACTCAAAAAGATTTACTCTTTTGATTTTTTGTTTTAAAAGATGTCGCGAGCACCAAGCTTTATTATTTCCAAACAAGAAAATAGATGGAAAAGGGGAAAGTTGAAATACCTAAATATGATATACGATGCGACTAGCGTGAACTAGACACAACGCATTGGGGAGAGACCAGGGTAAGAGGGTTGGTTATATAAAGGGAAGGTATTAGCACCCTATATATCTATAGTTTTCTATAGAAACTTTTTTATGCATATTTTGTGTGTTTGTGTGTTTTATTTGCTACACTATTTCGGGAAAGTTTCTCCTTTGGGATTTAAGAAAGGTAGGTTAGGTAGGAATCTAAGTTTTGTTATAATTATTATGCTCGCAAAGATCATTGGGATCCTCTGCATACATATCCCCTAGTTGGAATCAGAGCATCTGTAACTCAGATCTAAGGGAACTAAGGTTTGTTTGGTTTGAGGGAGAAAGAAGTATGCTCGCCAATGGTGAGACCTTGTGCCACGTATTCTCAAAGGAGGTTGAAAAGTCGAGCAATCATAGTTCCCACTTATATGCTAGTGGAAGCAAAGGTGTTTTATTAAGAGACAAAGACAAATGTCATCTTAATGAAAAGTGTATCTAATCTATTTCATCACATACATTTTTGAAAAGTTGATTGATTAAATCTTTCATTGTAAGCATTAGGTGTTTTTCTTGAGTGTACAAGCATTACCACTTACAAGTTAAGAAAGATGTTTGAAAAATGTTTGAATCTTTCATTGTAAGCATTGGGCGTTTTTCTTGAGTGTCCAAGTGTTGCCACTTACAAGTAAAGATGTTTTGTTTGAAAAAAGGTTTGAAAAAGTGTTGATTTGTATGTGATGTTATAGATGAGATACTTCTTCCACAGATATGATACACGTCTAAATCTTTAAGAGAAATTGACTATTGATTATGGGGATGCTTTTAAGAAGCCCATGGGTCCTTGTATTGTAAGCCCAATAAGAGGCATCCCGAGGGACATCGAGGTTTGTATTGGGAGCCCAAGAGAAGGCTATAGGGTATGGCTGACTTGGCTTTAAGAGTGATTTCACCGGGAAACCATCCTCTTAGAATTCAAGAGTGATTTCACTGGGAAATCATACTCTTAGGGTTCTATCCTAGCGAAGGTGATTCTTTGTATTGGAAGCCCAATAGGAGGCTGTCAGAGATTTCTAGATCTCTTTCTTGTATGATGCCCATGAGAAGGCTAAACTCAACGAGGGAGTTCTTTTATACGAAGCCCAAGAGGAGACTAACTCAACAAGGGAGTTCTTTTGTACGAAATCCAAGGGAAGGCTATGGGGTATCTAGTTGTTATACTAGTTGTTGTGACATAAATAAACATGAACAAGTATATGAACAAGTATATATATGACAAAGTGTGTGTGTGCATTCACATGAGTTTATGAAGAAAATATATAAACAAATGTATAAAACAAGCAATTAAAGCAAGTGTAACTTGAATATATATATATATATATATATATATATATATATATAATGATGTGTGAAAGCGAATATATAAACAAGTGTTTAAAACAAGCGGATAAGCTAGTATACTTGGATATATACAAAGGAGTTGGGACTTACACCTTAAGGGAGACCCATTGGTTTAAGAGCAGCTTCACAAGGAATAATTCTCCTCTTAATACCAATGAAATTAGTGTATAAACAAGTGGATAAAAACAAACGAACGAAGTTTGTTATACTTGAATATTTACAAAGATGATTGAATATGTACATGGAATTGAATATGTACACAAAAAGGGTGGACATGTACAAGGAAATAAATATGTACATAAAAAGGGTTAATATGTACAAAGAAATAAATATGTACATAAAAGGGGTTAGGACTTACACCGTGAGGGAGGCCCATGATCAATTTGATTTTGAATTCGAAAGAATTTCGAAGAAAAAAACTAGTTCGGTTTGTATTTTCAAAGATTAATCGAATCGATCTTGAAAAAGAGGTGTGTAAGTCAATTGGAATGTTTTGAAAGGGATTTAAATGATTTTGAAAAGTGAAATATATTAAAAGAGATTTTGAAAAAGATTAGGTTTGGAAATGGGAAAGAAAACATTTTTTAAAAGTATTTAAAATACTTAAAAAACGCCTATTTTTGACCTGATAAAAATATATCAAAAAGAAAATATTTTTGGATTTTTTTGACATAATCATAAAATAGGTATATTAAATGACAAGTGTGCAAAAAATCATCTCAAAATGAGAAGTTTTGATTGGTTTTTGAAAATGTTGAAGTTTGACTAAAATTTGAAGAAAACAAGTGATAAAAATTTGATTTTGGTCCTAAGGAGGTTTGAACTCAAGACCTTTGGCTTAGAAGTGAAAATATTTACCACTGAGTCATGTGTGTGGCTTGTGATTTATACACCTTGATTAACAGGTCGCAGGGGGATTCGAACCCTGGACCTTATGGCAAAGGCAAGTTAAGAAGCGTGCTGGCTTGCCACTGGGGTGGCTGTTTCATCTGGTCATAATACAACAACCACTAAATATAAGTTAAAATGAAAATTTGAATTTTGGAAAAAAAAATGGAAAACGTGCGCATCCATCTTATTCTTCCTCAAGCTTCCTCAATTCGTATCTCTCTCATTTCTCCATGAAATTGGATGATGTAAAAATCAAATTGCTCGATTTGAACCCAAGAATACAATGGTGATGATTAATTGCATTAATTTTAAGCCTAAGATGATTAATTTCTGAGAAAACCATATTAACCCTAATTCTAAGAATTGATCATGAAATCGTGTATGGATCATGATTTGTGCAATTGATTGAGGGTTAATGATCAGTGAAGGTGCAGAAACAAGATGGCCAAACAATTTTTAAACTGGAAGGCAAAAATCACAAAGTTCAAAGTTCAATTGACTTGCCTCTTGAAGCTGAAATCGTATTCCTTGTTGGAGGTGTTCCAAATATGTTTTGATGATTATTATAGCTTCAGTGATGATTATGGAAGGTGTTGATATGCTTACCTTGGATTAAAATGGTCTGGATCGTTCCATCCAAGTCCAACTGCCACAGCTTGAAGTGTGATTTTATTTTAATGTTGGAGTTATTACAGATGTGTTCCAGGTGTTTGGATCACTTCTATGAGGTATATGGATGATGTTTGAAGTGGAAGATTGAAGCTTGCACGAGTGGAATGGAAGTTTGGAGGTTAAGGCTCAATTTTCAAGTTTATGGAGCTTGGATTTGATTTCTGAGTTTGGAGATTTTTTGGGATGGTTTGAGGATTCTGACAACTTTCTAATGACATTTAGAGAGTGTTTGAAGCCTAAGATTGCTCAGAAATTGCAAGGCTTGGAGTTTTGCAAATTCTCCCACTTGGAAACTTGAAACTTGAAAAACAAGAAAGAAAGAAGGAAAGCTTGTTTATGATGCTTTGGTGTGATTTGAAGTGAAGTAGAGACCTCTATTTATAGGCCAAGAATTTCTAAATGGCAAGGGCAAGGATTGGCTTGAAAATTAACAACTTGCCTTAAAGGGTAAGAAAGGAAATTTTGCATTAAATGCACACGGTTAACTTCTTTAACCATGGTTAAAAATCTCACTTGATATAATCCTCTCTAAATCATTTCAATCAGATATTTGCAAGTTATAACCTATCTCTTAATGGTGACAAAAGGCTTCTAGAAGGAAGAATTTGTGAAAAATGACTTGTAATCTTGGAAAATGACTTGAATATCATGGTTATAGACCATTATGTTTCAATTTCAAAATCCTAGATACACAAAAAAATTTCCAAGTTCTTGGACATTTTGGAAAGCTTGGAACAAGATCTATAACTTTCATGTTTTGAGTTTTGTTGAATCAAAATGGATCTAGTTGAAAATGACCATGAAAGTGATGAAAAACCATGTTTTTAACACTTGATAATTTTTTGAAGTGTTAGAAATTTTTTCAATCTTGACTTTTTGTTGACTTCTTCACACATTTTTATTTTTTATGATCATGATAGATAATTTGAAATTTTTTGATGATTGAAAAAATTTGATTTTCAAAAAGTTGACCAAAAGTCAAAGTTTGACTTTTCTGAACAATTAAATTTTCATCAGATGATTCAGAATTTCTCGGAGAATCAATCATGATATTTGGAATGTTTTGAACCTAGAAATTAGGTCAATATGTTGCATTGATGATTTTTAGATCAATCTCCAAGAAATCAGGTCATTCATTGAGCAAAAAGTCAATGATACACCATCCTCGATCAAAACCCTAATTGGTCGATTCAAGATAGATCTTGAGGAAATTATGGGAATTTGAATATCAAATATTGATGATTGATGAAGATATGTAATCTAAGGTGAGTGGATACTGAAACCCTAATTGATCATATCTTGAACAGATGGAAATTTTGATAAAAAAACTCTAATTTGGCTCAAGGAGCACACACACGATCTATTCTGTGCTGAAATTATTAGTGATGCAATGATGCATTTATGGTGATATGAAATGGTATCTTAGGTCAGAAATTAGGGTATGACACATGCCACCATTCTTCAAGAATTTTAATTTTATGAATAATCCTTACCCAATAGATGATGGCTTGTGCTCCTTTCCTTCATTCAAATCATTCGAGTACAGGGTTGATTAAAATTCTTCAAAGGTTAGGGAGTCTTTTCCATACAAGACGATTTCCTTGAAGAAAACATGAGATCTTGGTAAAACACATGACAATAACAACACTTTATCTTCATCACAAATGGTAGCCTCAATATTCTCTAAATCAAGAATCACCCTATCGATGGTATCTAGTTGTTCAATCAAGAATTTGTCTTCACTCACTTGAATTAATACATAGCTTGCTTTTGGTAGAGGTGATTAACCAATGATTTGGTCCTGTACAAACCTTCAAGTTTCGTGCATACACCAACTATAATTTCTCCCTCTAAACTTACCAGAGAATCTCGTCACAAGGTGCAATACGATGTCGCTGTGGGATTTCTCTATTACCTTATTCTTCTTCTCCGTCGAAAATACTTGACACAGGTCAACAAATTTATTGACTAATCGTGAAGCTTAAATACGACAGATCTAATTCCTGCATTTTTGATGGCTTTGTTGTTTCCTAACATCACTGATCCACCATCTTGATCAAATAATTCCTCAACGCATATTTTTTTTGGAATCATGTGCCAAGTCAACCTGAATCTATAATTCATTCCTTGGTAGAATTTTTTTGCTAGAAACCACTAGTACATTAGATGATTCATAGTCATATTAAACAGTGGATGCATTACATTCTCCATAACTCCTCAACTTGTCAGGACACACTTTTATGATATTGACCTTCCTTATTACAGTGGTAACACCTGATAGCAAGAGTATGACCCCCATAAGACTTTTTTTGAACTTTATCATTCTTCTTCTCATTTTTACCATCATTCTTCAAGATTTTTTTTTACGGGAAAACATTCATCAATAGATGATGGCTTGTGCTCATTTCTTTCGTTTAAATCCTTCGATTACAAGGTTGATAAAACTTCTTCAAAGGTTAGGGATTATCTTCCATACAAGAGGATTTCTTTGAAGTGAGCATGAGATATTGTTAAATCACACAACAGCAACAACAACAACAACGATGCTTGATCTTTATCACAGATGGTAACCTCAATATTCTCTATATCAAGAATCAGCCTATTGGATATATCTAGTTGTTCAGTTAAAACTTTGTCTTCACTCATCTTGAATGAATACAAAGCTTGCTTCAGGTAAAGGTGACTGACCAACAATGTGGCCATGTATAAACCTTCAATTTTGTCCATACACCAGCTGTAGTTTTCTCCTTTGGAACCTGTTGGAGAACCATATCACCAAGGCTCAATACGATAGCGTTGTGGGATTTCTCTATCAACCTCGTATTCTCCTTTGCCGTTAGGGAAACATCCATATTTTTTTATCCTTTTGACGCTTCTAACAAACCCTGTTGAACAAGAAGGGCATGCATCTTCAAGCGCCATGGACTAAATCATTCACTCCGTTGAATTCTCAATCTCATACTTTATTGATGACATCTTTTCCTCTATGCTTAGTGCACCAATTTTTCTAAAACGATGCCCATAAAAATAGAGTATGATCGGTTTCTTTATAATCAAGAAAACTAAAAAGTAAGAAAAGAAAGACAATTCAAAGTGGTATAAAATCATGTACTCTTGATTTAATCACTACAACAAATAATGTTTTTCACGACATACCATTTCACCTCACCCAACAAAAACCTGAAATGTAAACAATAGATGCATACATTTAATTTTTATAAAATTAACATATATTCCCTCAATTTTGCTAGAAACCTGAGAGGAAAAATATTTAGATGATGCATCTCCAAATCTCAGCAACTACATTTTTATCATCTTTTTAATTATTTTTAATGACCTATTACCTTGATTTTGCTCAAAACAGAGAGATAAAGTATTTAGAGGACATGTCTTCCAATCCCAGCAACTACACTTTATCACTTTTTGATTTATTTTTTAACTTTTTATACAGAACTTTATCCATTGGTTTTTGTTAATAACTGAGGTAAAAAGTAGCGTAGTTTTGAAAATAAAAAAATGCAGTTGTTAGAAATCAAACCCATGACCAATATTTCCTTTTAATATTTTTGAAATTTTGTCTATGTCGTATTAACTGAGGGGTAAAGTACCTTATTTTATTTTTAACTTATGACCAATTTGATGAAAAAGTTAAGTAACGAATTTAAAGATTCCATGAATTTTGTTGTTGTTGTTATGAGATTTAATGTTTAAGGATGCTATTGATTTTGTTTTAGTGGTTGTTATAGGTGTTGTTGTTCTTATGAGTTTTAGTGTTTAAGGATTCTATTGATTTTGTTTTAGTGATTTTTATAGGTGTTGTTGTTGATGGTAATGAGGAAGAGTTAGAATTTGTCAAAAAAATTAGTGTTTTGCAGATTAAAAAGTAAAAAAAAAAAAACAAGTTAAAATTAAAATTTTGTAAATAAGACTTTACCCCTCGGTTATTGTAAAAAATTAAAGTAAAAAATAGTGCAATTTTGAAAATCCAAAAAATGCAGTTGTTAGTGATCGAATCCATGAGTAGTGCCACTTTTCCCCCTCGGTTTTTAAATCACTGAGGTGGTAAGTGGAGACCTTTCATGACGATCTTATTTACAACGCCTGTATAGCCGAGGTAAAATGTATTTTGCGTCTGACATTACAAGTGTTATTTGTAGTAGTGAATTACATATTATGGAACAATGTTTAAAATTGAATCTCAACCACACCACTTTCTCCTTCTTATCAGGATTGTTGAGAAGTGAAGACTAATATGTTATTTATAAGAAAACTAAACCCTATCTTTAAACTGACTAACTAAACAATTTGGCTAACAAACTGACCCAGTTCAACATGTTGACAACCTAGCATATTTCGATTGCTACAACATTAACTTAGATCATCTCCAATGGTGAAAATTTATTGATTCCTTAACCCTTAAGTTATGTTGCTTTTTTTAAACCAATAGAGTGTGATGACGTGACAACATCTATCTATCTATATATATATATATATATATATATATATATATATATATATATATATATATATATATATATATATATATATATATATATATATATATATATATATATATATATATATATATATATATATATATATATATATATATATATATATATATATATAGTGTCACTTCAACTTCTATTTTTTCTTATTTGAATTTCTTTTTGTGCCACATCGTTTATTTTCCTATGTGGCATCCTTCAAAATCCAACTTCAATTTTCAAAGGTTAAAACATATTATTCCTCTCTATAGAAGATCATGAGTTCGAATTCTCACAAATACAAAAATAGAATAATGTAATACTTATTTATCAACTCTCAAAACATATCATACTAATTTATTTGCAATAAACTAATTATTATTATTTTAATGCAATACATATTAGACAAATATAATTAAATTTTAATTAAATCTCAATAAATTATTTTTCAACATAGAGCTAATTTTCATAAACATTATAGAATACTACTCATATTTGTCATAAAATAATCATTTAATAATAAAAATGAAAAAATATATATTTTGATACAATTTATTTACTTAGTATTTCTAATATAGTTTCAGAATCTTTTAATTTTAAAAAATATAAATGAGACGGTACTTATTCATCATATATTTTACATAAATATAACGTTTAATTTTAAAACTATAATGCAAAAAACAATATATTATTTGCTTGCATATTGATAAATAGTTTGGAGTTCAACTCTATAAAATGAATCATCTTTATTTTAAATAATATTTAAAAGAAAGAGTTTCTTGATCGTTTTTAATTAAATATCCTAACAACACAATGATTTCACCAACAAATTAAATTTTTGAAATTTTCAAAAATAAAAGAGTTTCATGGATCCACACACTTTGAAATAATTTTTGTTTTCTTGAAATTAGAAACAAATGCTTTTAAAAATAATTTTAATGTTAAAGTATATATTCCACAATTTTTAAGTATTAAATTACTCTTAATTGATCTAAAATTATATTAGAATATCAAACTCCTATCGAATCTATATATTTCATCTCTATATTTTCATATTAAAATAATTTTTTAATTATAAAAAATAGAATAAAATATATTTTGATACATTTACTTACTTAGTTTCTCTAAATTAAATTTAGAATCATTCAATTTTAAAAAATTGAGATAGTACTTCTTCATCATATATTTTATCATAAATAGTACTATCATCTAATGGCGGTATTGAATTTAATGTCAAACTAAATTTATACCCGCACGATGTGCGGCTGTTAATTGATTTTTATTTGTTTTGTATCGAATTTTAATTATGTTAAAATATTATTTAATATATATGAATTACAATTTCATATTATAATTATTTATTAAAAATTATAATCGAGACTATGATTTGAATTAATCATAAATAAAAATGTATATTTTAATTAAAAGAAAAGAAAATTTATGTTTGTAAGTTGAAAGTGACATACAAGATTTATATTGTAAATTTAAATAATTGTAAAAGATAATGATTCATATTTTATTTTGACTCAAATATATTTTTTAAAATTTGTCTCTCTTTTAGATATTTAATTATAACTTGTTAATTATATGTAATTAGTTTTAATCTTAAATAAAAAAATTATTTTATTTTCAATTATGATTGAATAAAGTATTCAATAGTTTTACAAATTTATGTCTATAACGTCAAATTTTAGTTATATATGAGAAATCAAGAAATTTTTTTATAATTTATTTGTATGATATTTTAAAAACATAGAGATAAAATATGTAGATTCATTAAACACCGTAACGTTCTATATTATATTTTTAGGAAGCTTGAGAGTAATTTAACCTTTTGAAAAATTACACAATACATGTATTAATATTAATAGTATTTTATAAATGTTGTGTATGATTTCAAGAAAATTAAAAATATTTTAAAATGTGTTGATCCAAAAACCTCACTTATTTTTTAAATTTTAAAGAATATATTTAGTTCAAGTAATTATTATGTTGTTGGAATATTTAGTTAAAATAAGGATGAATTATTATAAAAGGTGGAATCCCAAACTATTTATCAATATGCAAGAAAAGAATGGATGTATTGTGTCATATTTGAATTTTTACAATGTGATTTTAAAATTAGACATTAAATGCAATACCATCTTTAAATGATAGTATTATTTATTGTAAAATATATGATGAAGTAGTACTATCTCATTTATTGATTTTTTAATTTAAAGTATTCTAAAATTATTTTAAAGAAATTAAGTAAATAAATGTATCAAAATATCTTTTCTTTCATTTTTTATAATTGAAAATTATTGTTATATAAAAAATATATAGATGAAGTATATTGGCTCGGTAAGAATGTGACATTCTTTAATATAATTTTAGTTCAGTTAAGAGTAATTTAATTTGGAAAAATTGTGAAATATTTACTTTAACGTTAAAAGTGTTTTTCAAAGCTTTTGTTGCTATGACTTCAAGAAAATAAAAATTATTTCAAAGTGATCCGAGCATTTATTTTATTTTTGAAATTTACAAATTTATTTAGTTAGAATTATTTTAAAGATTCTAAAATTATATTAAAATTTTTGTGTAAAAAATGTATCAAAATATCTTTTCTTTCATTTTTTATAATTAAGAAATTATTTTAAGACAAATATGAATAATATATATATATATATATATATATATATATATATGAGCAAATTTGTTTAATGTGGAAAAAACTATTTGTTGAGATTTAGTCAAAATTTAATTATATTTGTATAATAGTGTATTGTATTAAAATAATAATAATAATAAATTTATTGTGAGTAAATTAATATGATATTTTTTAAAATAATAATAGTTAGTAAATAAATATTTGATTATTTTATTTTTGCTTTTGTGAGGATTTGAACTCATGATCTTCTATAGAGAGTGACAATATATTTTAACCTTTGAAAATTGAAGATGTATTTTGAAAGATGTCACATAGGAAAATACATGATGTGGCACAAAAAGTAGTTGAAATGGTGCAAGATAGAAGTTGAAATGTCATTAAGATTATTTGAAGCATTGGATTTAATGGATATAAATAGATATTAAAATTACATTGTAAAAATTCAAATATGATACAATACATATATTCATTTCTTGCATATTGATAAATAGCTTGAGGTTCAACCCTTTATAGTAATTCATCCTTATTTTAAACGATATTTGAAAGAAAGAGATTCTGAAACATTTTTAATTAAATATCCTAACTACACAATAATTAGTCGAACTAAATATATATTTTAAAATTTCAAAAATAAAAGATATGTATGGATCCACATACTTTAAAATATTGTTTTATTTTCTTGAAATCATACAACAAAAAGAACACTTAAAAATACTTTTATATCTCTATTATAATTTATAATAAATTATTATAACATATATTTGTAGTCCATATTTACTAAATAATTTTTTTTAACATAATTAAAGTTCGATTCAAAACAAATAAAAATTAATTAACAATTGCGCATCGTGCGGGTCTAAATCTAGTTACTTGCTTAAATTTAAGAGATGACACTTCATCAAACGATCTCAAAAGTGGAGAAAATAACATTAAGTATTACTCCCTCCGATCCCGAATATAAGTAACAAAAAAATTTTATAATCTTAAATATAAGCAAAAGTCACCTATGATTATTACATTCAATGTCATTATTCAAAATATAACCCTACTTTTATCATATTTATAGATTTTTAACCATTTTCAAGATAAAATGTAGAGATAAATTTAGAAAGAATGTAAAACTTAAATGTATTTAGATATTTTTCTGAAAGTGAGAGTTTTTTTTTTATTTGTAAAATTGCTTATATATGAGATCAGAGAGAGTATTATTTTTTGTCAATTCAATTGGAAAAATAGTTATTAAGTTATAGGACAAATAAAATCATATAAATCGGTAGGGTTAAATATGTGTTGCTTATTTACAATTACCATTAAAATAAAAATAGTTAATATTATGTAAAGATTACTTAAATGCCATATGATAATTTGAACCTACAAAATAAAATGACACAATAGTAATAAAAGTTCTATATATATATATATATATATATATATATATATATATATATATATATATATATATATATATATATATATATATATATATATATATATTATGTGAGATATTTACTTAATTTTTTTTAAGGAATTTCTTCATCTATTTAGTGGGCTTCTTGTCCATTTTTGGTGGAAATCCAAAAATATCCCCAGATTTTGTAAGTGCATTTACGAATTCATCTTGGAGTTGCACTTCGCAAGCGCACTTACAAAATAATCCAGGATTTTCTAAAAATAAGGTGAATTCGCAAGTGTACCTGCGAATTGACCTTATTTTTTAAAAAAATAAGATGAATTTGCAAGTACACATGCGAATTCACCTTATTTTTTAAAAGTAAGGGGAATTAAGTGCAACTGCGAATTCACCTTAGTTGTGGGATTCGTAAGTGCACTTGCGGATTTATGTGTACATAATTCATAAACATTTAATACAATTCATACAACTTAATTCATTCAAAGAAATTACATAGTGGATGCAGAAAATTAAATTACATATTATTATTATAAACGGGAAGTTGCGGATGTTGCAACATCTTGATAACATCTTCTGCCGATATACGAAGCAACACATCCATCTTAATCGAACCCTTTGTGGAATATGGTTGAAAGGTCTCCCACATAACCCCAAAGTCCTCGTCGTTCTTCAGCTGAAACGGGGTGAATTTGACTTTTCCTTCAGCATCAAGTGAAGGTGAACGATACTCAAGCTTGACCACCTTGTGATTATCTGGATACTGCAACATAGAATGCAGTGTCGTAATAAGATTGTCGTACGAGGTGTCTTGCGAGAGCCTGAATTGAAATGGCACACGCGCAATAGTGAACTAGACAAATCCAAGGTGTGGATAGGTTTGTGTAATTTTTCTGTTTTTGGTTTATGATGGAGAATGGAATGGGTTGTAGACTCAATTTATAGGCAAGTTGGAGTAATATGGACCAAAGAAATCTTATCAGGTCACATTTTGCAAGTGCACTTACGAATTACACTCAATCAGGTTAATTCGTAAGTGAACTTACAAATTATTCCCTGTGTTGTTGTTTTTTTAAAAACCTGGCAAAATTCGCAAGTGTACTTGCAAATTCTGTAGGAACAAAATAAAACTCAAATTCTGCTGAAACAAAATTATATTTGTTGGTATTTTAGACATTCAAAATGATATATATATATATATATATATATATATATATATATATTGTTCTTGCTAGAATAATTTTGTACGTATGTTTAGGGATTCAGAGCTCAAGTGAGGATACTTGTGCTCCAAGCTATATGTCTTGCTTATCCCTATATCTCCCTCCGAGTACCAATTGAATGGTGCTATATGAATAGGCAAATCATTATTTTAAGTAGAGGTGTTGAGCCAAATTGGGGTGGCAGAGGAGTTAAAATTCATCATACTGATCATGGTGATAGTGAAATGTAGGCTTCGCTTTGAAAACCAACTGAGACAGAACTTGACAAGAAGCTTTATTTATTTTGGAACAGAGCCTCTGGCGAGGTTGAACCTTGGCGAGTCACCGAGTTATATCGTGGGAGCACCATTGAATTGGTACTCGGCGGGAGACCCATCTGGCGAACGCGGTGCTTTGCTGGAGAACCATCAAGACGGAACTCAGCAGGGAGCCATGTTTGTTTTGGAACAGAGCCCCTAGCGAGGATGAACCTTGGCGAGACACCGAGCTATGCCGGAGGAGCACCATTGAAATGATACTCATTAGGGAACCCATATGGAGAACGCAATGCTTTGCTGGAGAACCATCGAGATGGAACTTGGCATAGAGCCTTGTTTGTTTTGGAACAGAGCCCCTGACGAGGATGAACCTTGGAGAGACACTGATTTATACCGGGGGAGCACCATTGAAATGATACTCGGTAGGGAAACCATATGGCGAACGCAATGCTTTGTTGGAGAACCGTCGAGATGGAACTCGGCAGGGAGCCTTATTTGTTTTGGAACAAAGCCCCTGGAGAGGATGAACCTTGGAGAGACACCGAGTTATGCCGGGGGAGCACCATTGAAATGATACTCGGCAGGGAACCCATATGGTGAACGTAGTGATTTGCTGGAGAACCATTGAGATGGAACTCGGCAGGGAGTCTTATTACATCCTAGTTTCTTTTACATAAACTAAATTTGTTAAGGTGCCTCATTATAAACCATGGCCCTTTCCTAGGGAAAAGAGTACACCAATTTATTGCATTAGCTTATAGAGTTTAACTAAAATAAAGCCTAAGACTAGTTACATTCAAAGTCCTAGGCACCTCTATTCTATCCAAAGTCTCCAACTTGTAGGCTCCTCTTTCCAGCTTCTCTACAACTCGGAACGACCCTTCCCATTTAGGAGATAGCTTCCCCTTCTTCGTAGGATCACTCGCTCTTTTCAAGACTAGGTCGCCTTCCTCGAAGCCTCGTTGCTTCACCTTTAGATTGTACCTTTGAGCTACCCTTTGTTTAGCTTCAATTTCTCTTACATGTGTTATACTCCGTACTTCTTCTAAAAAGTCAACCTCAACATTCAAAGCTCGAATGTTGACGTCTTGCTCAAAATTCTCACCTCGCCAGTGGGCAAGCTAACTTCCATCGATCATGGCATCGGCTCCAAACACCATTTTAAAAGGTGTTTCCTGTTTGTTGAATGAACAGTGGTGTGATATGTCCAAAGGACCTCATGGAGATATTCCGCCCATAAGCCCTTGGCATCATCTAACTTCTTTTCAAGGCGTTCAAAATGACTTTATTAGCCGACTGCTTGACCGTCGCTTGGTGCTGCCGAAATAAATTTTTGAAAATACCAAGCTCCATACAAAATTCAACTACATAAGAGGTTGCAAATTGAGTTTCGTTGTTAGAAACAATGAACCGAGGAATTCTAAATCGGCAGACAATATTTCTCCAGTAAAAACGCCGCACTATTTCTGCTATTATCCGAGCCACAACTTCGGCCCCCACCCACTTAGTAAAATAACCTACCGCCACGATGAGGAATTTTAGTTGCTCGGGTGCCATAGGAAACGACCCCAAGATATCTACACCCACGATAAACGGCCACAGGTACAAAGTGAAGGAGTTCGGTCGAGGATAACGGCAAACGCCTAACATTTCAAATAGGAGCTAACAAAGTGTACGCAATCCTTCAACATGGTGGGCCAATAGTATCCGGACCAGAGTATTTTACTTGCCAGTGACTGACCACCTAAGTGATTCTCACATACACCCTCATGCACCTCACACATCACTAGATTAATGTCATCCTCTTGCACACAACGTAACATGGGAAAACCCTTCCTATTTTAAAAGCTTATTATTCACAATAATATAACGCACGACACTTTTTGATTCGTCTAGATTCTTCCTTGTAATTGGGTAAAACATATTGTGAAGATACTTGACAATTGGAGTCATCCATCCTTTACCTTCGTTAATGGCAAACACCTCCTCTTTTTCAATGCTGGGTAATGTTAGAGTTTCTTGAATAACAGTCTTGTTCATTCCCAATTCCTTCGTACTGGCCAAATGAGCAAGAAGATCGGCCCGAGCATTGTCTTCTCTAGGAATGTGACAAATCTCAAAATCTTGAAATTTCTTGGAAAGATGTAAGGCCAGATGAACATATTTCAGCAACACGAGGTCCTTTGTCTGAAAACCTCCGCTTACCTGTCTGGCTACTAATTGAGAGTCAGTACGGACGAGCAAGCGTGTTACCCCGACCTCTAAATTCAACTTCATGCCAACTATGAGCGCTTCATACTCAGCCTGGTTATTGCTAGTTTGAAAATCAAAACGCATAGAGTACTCCAAAATAATGTCACCCAGACCCTCCAAGACTATCCCGGAACCACTACCCTTCAAGTTAGAAGAGTCGTCTATAGAGAGAACCCATTTTGCGGACGCCTCCACCCCATCTAGGGAGCTAAACTCTACCACAAAATCTGCCAATGTCTAGGACTTTATGCTTGTTCAAGGAGTGAACTTGATGTCATAATCGGAAAGTTCTACGGCCCAAGACACCATTCTTCCAGCTAGGTCCGGCTTCTTGAAAATCTGTTTCAATAGAAAATTTGTTTTTACTTGGATCGGATGACCCTAAAAATAGTGCCTCATCTTCCGCGTAGTTGTTACCAATGCCAGAGCTAGGCGTTCGATCTTCTGGTACCATAATTCTGCCCCTTCAATACTTTGCTAACGAAATACATCGGGCATTCATTTCTCCATCTTGAACCGGAACTAATGGCGGTGTCGACGACAAGATGTAAAACCAAGTGGATATTCTCACTAGATCTAGACAACACCGTGGAGCCAACAAAACTGTTTTACCTCTCGGGCGCTTTCTCACATGCCTCCGTCCATTGAAAAATCATCTATTTTCCTGATTACCGCGTAAAAAGGAATTGGCTTACCCCCAACGCATGATAGAAACCGGGACAGAGTTGCTACGTGGCGAGTCATCTGTTGAACCTCACGAACAGTGGTGGGACTACGCATTCTAATTACCGCTTGGCATTTGTCCAGGTTGGCGTCGATTCCTCGGTTGGTTAACATAAAGCCCAGAAACTTGCCGGCTTGCACCCCGAACATAGATTTATCCAGGTTCAAGCGCATATTATACTTCTGCATTGCCGCGAAGGTTTCCTCTAGATCCAAGATATACTTTCGTTCTTCAACTTTTTTGATGACCATGTCATCGACATAAAATTCAATGTTCCACCCGATCCGAGGAGAAAATACCATATCCATAAGTCGTTGTTAGGTTGCTCCAGCATTCTTCAGGCCAAATGACATTACCTCATAGTAGTAATTATTTGATATGTCATGAAAGCTGTTTTCGGAGCATCCGCTGGATTCATCCTGATTTGATTGTACCTGGAATAAGCATCTAAGAAACTCAACATTTACGGGCTCCACCGACTCTTTAGTCGGAATTGGCTTCCGATTAATCTTCATGCTATCTTTGTAACATTTACGGGCTAATGCTTGGTTTCCCCGGACTATTCTAACTCGGCCCTCTCCCAACGAATACTTCATGATAAGATATAGTATTTATAAGGTCGCTTCTAACACATTGAAATAAGGGCGACCAATAATAATGTTGTATGGATATGGTGCATTTACTACCGGGTATCGAACACGAACATCTTTAGTATTCTCGTCCAATCCGAATATGGTCAACACTGGGAGATGGCCCAGGACCTGCACCTGCTCCCTAGAAAATCCCACCAAGGTCCCACTGAAAGGAAGTAATTCCTTAGGGTCAAAGTTCATTCCTTTGAAAGTATCCCAATACATGATGTCCGCGGAGCTACCTGGATCTATAAGAACCCTCTTGACTCCCCAATCTCTGATTTGTACTTCGATTACCATGGGATCATTCTCGTGTGGCAAAATTCCTTCGCATCCTCCTGGGAAAAAGCCACAACCCCGAAGTCACTATCAGCGGGGCCGACTTGAGTCACTTGCATTACACCTCATGCGTACCTCTTCCAAGTTGAACTAGTGAAACCTCCTCCGGAAAATCCACCAAAGATGGTATTCAAGGTGTGCCGAGTAAGCCTTGCCTCCCAAACCTCTTCGGCTTCCTTTCCTTTTTTCTTTGAAGGTGATCTAGAGGTATCAACTCCCTTAGGTGGAGGACTACGTTTTTCGGATTGATCCTTATTGTCTTTGATGTAGAATGAAAGTTTTCCTATCTGAATCAGCCTTACTATCTTCCAACATAAAGTCGTGCAGTCTTCCGTCGAGTGTCCTCGGATTCTATGGTAGGCACACCATGCCTCTGTATCCTTTCCCATCAATGCATTCACTGACCGCGGCCTCCATGGTATGGTAAGTAGATTCAGATGATTCACATCCTTCCAAATGTCCTCCCTCCTTGCATTCAGAGGAGTAAAGGTCTCATTTGACCTACTCGAGTGGCGAGGTGGCTGTTGAGACTGCCTTTCCCGGGAAAGCTCCTTTGGAGGTGGATTATCTCGAGGACAAGATTGTTTCACGGTGCCTTCGTCTTAGACCTTCCCCTTTTCTTTAGCATCTCAGGCTCTTTTCTCCATGTTGATCTCTTCACCCTTCACATAATATTCAACTCGGGTGATGGTTTCATTTATACTCTTAGCCGGTTATTGAGCGAGAGACTCGTTGAACTGCCCAGCTCAGGGTCCATGCTGGAACGCCGCCACGAAGATCTCCTGATTGGGGTGGGAGACCTTTATAGTTTCTTCATTAAAACATGTCATGCAGTCCCTAAAAAACTCTGTCGATAGTTGCCTGACACTGAAAAGTGAGGTATTCGCCACTTTTCGATGACGATTTGTCAAGAACTGTTGAATTATTTTCTTGTTGAAGTCCTGATAGATGATCACTGAGAGCCGAGACAAACCCATGTACCATCTCAACGCAGATTCTATGAAAGTGCCATCCATTAACTTACATTTCAAAGAATCGCTGGCCCCTATCAAGGCCATGCTATTATTAACAGAGATAATATGCTCCTAAGGTTCTACTTTGCCATCATATGTTTCTAGAACGGGAGGTTTAAATTTTTCTAGGAATTGGTCGTCCCAAATGGCTCGGGACAGAGGTTATGGCTCCAAAAGCTCTGCCTCTTGCTCGTCAACTTCTTCCTGGATCCTCTGCTGAAGAGCCTGAACACTATCTTGCAGGGTGTCGTTGTATTGACACAAGTCATCAATCATGGCCAACAAATGCGCCAAGTCTGGCGGTGGTGGATCATTTCCAGGTGTCGTGGACATGATTTTTGTAATTCAAATATGGTGGCCTGGGAATGTTTTACCGAGGCCCCACGGTGGGTGCCAAATGTTCTTGCTAGAATAATTTTGTATGTATGTTTAGAGATTCTGAGCTCAAGTGAGGATACTTGTGCTCCAAGCTATATGTCTTGCTTATCACTCAGTCGAGAGCCCTATTTATAGAAGTATCATGACCTCTATAATCAACGCATGAAACGGCTATGCCTTCTCAGTTTCGTAACTGAATTGTCTTTAAGGTGTATAACGTTCGGCGCCTATGGATGATAACCTCAAAGTGTAACGTGCGCCGTCAGACTTAAAACTCATATATATATTGAAACGTTAAGATTTTACAATGTTTCGACAATACATTAAAAAAATGTTCCGGTTACATTCTAAAATGCACCGAAAAAATTGTCTCTGCTTAAATCTAAAATCGGATCTTTGTTTGATTTCTTCCTATTTGATTCTCTTTTAAGATCCATCAAATGGGTAAGCTCTGTCATTCTATCCAAAAAATGATTCGGCCAAGTTTCTGCCTCTTTTTTGTGATGTTACATCCATTCCACGGATGTGGCCGGAACAGGACAACCTAGTTTCAAATATACTTGAAAAAAATGGCATGACCTAAGATAGACAACACACATGATGCGTCCGGATGGATCAATAGCCGTGGAGCTTGAGAGGAAAAAGTTTCTGAAAAACTATATCTTGTCAAGTCGACGCACACCATGTTATAAGCACTTGCTATAAGATGTCCCATTTTGGGGAAGCACATCCACTTTTCAACCGGAGCGTGGAAGGTAACACTTGGAGCAAGAGCATGGTGAATTTTATTAAACTTGTCCTTTGTCACTTATAGGCGCGTGTAAAGTTCACTATGAGAGGTCACTCAAATAAGTTTTTTCAAACAAGAATGTGTTGCTCCTCTTGATGGCCAAGCAAAGCGGATACAGTCCGATACCCGCAATTACCATCGCTTCTCACATCCACCATTTTTTCAATGTGCTTGTGCATAAATAATGGCATCTCATTTATATAAATTATTGGTTGTGGTGGTGGTGGTGTCTGAGGTGGTTTGGAAATCTGGGCTCCTTTTTTAGCACTAGTCTTGGATTTTGGGGTTGGAGAATCCGAAAATAATTCATCAACGACTTCATGATAATAAGGCGTATGCTTGGTTGTACTGTCATCTTGTGAAGTTTTCACCTTTTTTGGCGTACCTTTAGTTTTCACCGGTTGAGACGGAGGCTTCAAATTGGTTGTTTTCGGAAAGGCGACTTTTCTCAATTGTTCTTTAATGTGTAAGTTTGTAGCATCAGCCTCTTTTGAAAAACGATCTATTATGACTTCCAACTCGATTGTGATGGTAATGTTGGAACTACCTTCCGTTGTCGGCTTATAATCATTGAAACGAAGCCTTTTCCAATGAGTACATATCTCATTCATTCGTATAGGGGAATTGAGTTTGATTTTGTTTTTGAAATAATACAAGCACATGGAAGCCCATAAGTTGTCTATATTGTACACCCACATTTCAAACTATCGGGTCCCATTATTTCCGCTTATTTTGCTTCATAAAAAATAAAATTCAATCCGCCCAGGATATGTTGTGAACCAACTGTGCATAAAGAGTATTGTCTTTGAACCGGTGATCCAATACAATTTTGCTCCTACCAAATGTTGTTTTAATTTCATTATGTTGGTTTAGGAGCATTTGGTTCACAACATCTCAATCTCTACATAGGTCGCCCTTACTATCACCCAACCACTTCTTCAGAGCTGCATGTGCGGATTCCACTCTATTAGTTGTTGTGTTCCCCAAATGTCTAACACGGTTTGTCCATGCACATACCACTTTCTCTTTCACTTGATCAAGAATAGTGGATTCAACGTGTTTCAAAAAATTAGGATATTCCTCACACAAATGCCTAAAGTGGATCACATTCTCAATATACATCTTTTAGTAGAAGAATTAAGAATATCAGTCCATGCACTCATTATCTTCTCTACCACAACACCATATTTGATAACTTGTCCGTCTTCACTTTTCTTCTCTGTGGTGCTAACTGCGAGTTTTAGTCGTGCTCTCACATTTTTTGTGATGTGATACTGACATAGTAACGCGGTTGACAAGGGAAATACGGTGGAAACAACATTCATAAGAGCGTTATCTTGATCGGTGACAATAACCATAGGCATACTTTTTTATCTTTCAACAAAGTCTTGCAAACACCCAACGCCCAAGTGACGTTGTCTTCCTTCTCACATTCCAAAAACCAAAACAAACCGAAAATGTCTTGTTCGTAGAGGTGACACCAACAATTTCAAGAAGAGGAAGCCTATACTTATTGGTCTTGTATGTCAAATCAATTATTAGAACGGTTAGAAATGTGTTGAACAAATTGATACTTGACAAATGCGTCCAAAATATATCACGGATACTTACATTGTCATCACAAACTCTATGTCTTGAAACATAGTTGTTATCGTCCAAACATTTCAATAAATGTTTCATTTCGGACCTTGGACCCCTTTGAGCAACATGTCGTTTATATCGATAATTGTAAATCGATTTTATATTTAACACACATCATGCTCTATTCTGTTTCAAACCAGAAAGTATGTTTCTAGGCGCAACTTTGATCAACGACAACTCGGAAACATATTTCTTCTCTTCTGTCTTAAACCGACAAATAATAGGAAGACCGTATAACTTGGTCTCCAACTCATGATTATGCATTCAGACATCATAGTCAACCACCATAAATTATCCACCCTACAATAACTGCGCAACTTGAACGGACACCCACATTTCCTCGAACCCGTGTCTTCGTGTTTTAACTTGCGGATTTTTGGAACGTATGCTCCACTTCTCTCGCATGCCAAAATAACGAATGGTTGTGGATTACTACTCCCATTGTCGGAGCTCGCAATCACAACGCCAAAACCAAGTTTGCTAGCTTCCATTCAAACATAATCAAGCATTTGTTGACGAGTATTGAAAGTTTTGACATTTACAAATTGATTTTCCTTATCAATCACAACATCAATCGTTTTATCTACTTGTTTGACCACAATTGACTTATTGCCTATGCTCACTTTGTCCGGAATCGAAACCTTCACAATAACTTTAACAATGTTGTCGGGGTGCACCATACTATATAAAACAAATGAATTATGTTAAAACAAAATTCTGTTTTTGCATTAGGGAATATTTCACGAGTACACTTGCGAATTATTTATGGTGGACTTCGCAAGTGTACTTGCGAAGCGACGCTGTTTTCTACAACATGCAAACAGCTACAATGCAGCAAATGTAGATTGAAGGGATGAAAGTTTATCTCAAATTGTAGCTTCCAATGCTCACTTTGCTAGGATCACACACTTGAAATTTGATTTGGAGAAAAAATTTATATTGATTTAGGGTGATGTTTAGAGGATTTTTTTAGGGGTTATGAAAATGTATGTAATAGTGTGCATAGGTGACCATGCAGCATTTTAGTATACAAATGAAAGTTTCGTAAGTGCACTTACAAATTGACCTTTTAGGGTGAATTCGTAAGTGTATTTACGAAGTAAGTTTATTTAACTTTTTTTAAATTCAACGTTTAAAATAATAAAACGTACAAAATAAGGTGAATTCGTAAGTGCACTTACGAATTCACTCAAAAAGGTTTTGAGTGAATTCGTAAGTGCACTTACGAATTTACTTTATTAGATGAATTTGTAAATACATTAATAAAAATATTTTTGATTTTTCAATAACGTGGGAGAAAATTAGTGCGAAGAAATTCCTTTTTCTCTAGTCATCATCTAAGTCTTAATTTTCACTTAACTTTCAAATTCAATTGTGTTAAATGCGTCTCAAATGCATTCATCTAAGTCTTTCTAAAAAAACAAATTCACATGAATCCGAAGTCAAAGAGAAGTAAGTACCGACGCGTTGTCAAACGTGTCTAGTCGTCAAAGAACTCTGGTCTTCCCCTACTTAACTTACACTTAGAGACAAGACCAATGCACGTTACTATAGACACAACACGTGTGTTTTGTTACTTTAAATTTTGCTTACCCTTCACTCCTACGCATATTTTAAAAAGGAGCATATACATATAAACATTGACGAGGCAAATGAATGAACACAGAGCAAAAAAGCTATACATCTCAATCTCATGTAGTGGCCTGGTCGGTTAATTATGGTGACAATGAAACTCAAATGATGTGAGGTTTAACGTTTACTTTAATTAATTAGTTAGAAATTTGGTACAAATCATAATCAGCGTCTCGTGTTTTACGTGTATGGTTTCATCATGTATACGCAAGAAGCATACAAATATACAACGTTGCATGCAATTAATTTGAGGTCAAGATTTCATTATTTTTTGTTTTGTTAAATGAGATTAATTGAATTGATTCTGTTGTTTGTTAACTAATTAATTATAATTAGCACATGGTTCCAATGGTTAAAGTTGAATGAATTGAATTGTCAACACCAAAATTCCAGAAACAGACATATATATAAAAGGTGACATCTTTTATAAAAGCATCTATATATGTGTCGACATACCAAACTCACTACTATCTTTCGTCTTTTTCTATTATTGTTTTCATGATTCAGTGGTTAAATAAAGCCAACATTTTATTTTTATTATGTTTTATTTCATTTGTTGACACAGAATCCAGTCATCGATTAATTGTATTAACTTTCTTACATTTGTTTGTTTGGGTTTTAAAATAAAGTGAAGAAGACTTTTCTAATATAAAAAGAAACTATACTATTATTTAAATGATTTTGCAAATTATTTGGAAGGATAAGATTAATGGAAAAAGATAAAATTTATCTTATGTTTGATTGAGTAAAACGTGAGACGAAAATATTATGATTACTATATATAACATTCACATTTAGATTAAAAAAAGTTACAGTTCTTTTTACTGTCCTTTGCATGCTTTCCTTCCTTTTATGGCCAAATACATTGAAAGAAAATATCATGACATTTTTATGTACAACCACCATGTTGGATGTCAACAGGAATCTGCTTTTTAGACCAATAAACCTATCAAATAAGGATTCCAAAAGGATCTAAACTTAGTCATAGAGTGATCACATGGTTTCTTTGTTGAATATGATTAATTTATGATCAATAAGATTAATAATCAAAATAATGACAACAATTCGAATGAAGTCTAGCCCCAAATGGATCTCTAACCCCCAACCTCTTTGAATACTACATGTCGACCCTCAAAATGTGGTAATGTGTTGACATAGTAAATATGTTTTATCTTCACATGGATTTGGTTGTATTTCAAATACAGCTCAATAGTTTTGATGATTTTAAGAATGGTTTATTAAAATATGTTTATTTATAAAATTAAAATGACACAAAGTAAATTGAATTTTGGCGTTAACAGTCCAAAAAACTTTTTGGAATAATATTTTAATGGCATATCCCCATGTATGATTATGACCAGTAATATGTAATTTTAATTAGCTATTAATATTATCATCCATCAATTTGTGTCGTAAGCACATGTCCGAGTCAACAATTAAAAATCTATCATATTATCTTAGATATATGATCTCTCACCTTATTAATCAATACAAAAGCATTAAGCTTGTAACGCCCCGAATTTAATTAATTAGTTAATTAAATTATTAAAAGATTTAATTATTGGAATTAGACGAAGTTTGAGAATTAATCGGAGTAATTGGATTTGTCGGCATTATTTAAGAGACATATTTGGATTATTAAGTTTAAGCCGGATCATTTGGTTGGTGTAATTGGAGGATTAATATTAAGAATAATAGTATTTATTTATTGGACTAGTTTATTTAAGTGAAATAATCAGTTTAGTCGGAGAATTATTATTATGAGTAGAGATTAATTAACTAGAATAATCAGTGATGAATTAATTTTGTGGTAGAATATTATTGAAAATAATATTAGAAATAAGTGTGGAATTAATAGAGTTATTTATTTGGTGTTAGAAATATAGAAAAGAGGTGTAAAAATTAAGGCAAGTAGAAATAATAGAAATATTATTATTATTACTATTTTATTATTATTATAATAATATTATTAGTTGGATTTAATTATAAGAGAAGAAATTAGGTTTAAATAAATAAGAGATATAAAAGGAGAAATATAAGGCTAATAGTTAGAATAAAAATAATATTAGAATTATTCTATTATTTGGAATTAATAAATTAAATGTAGTATATTAATTATAAGAGAGAATTAGTATTTTTGGAGAATATTATTTAATAAACCAATTGTATTAGAAGCTACTATATAAGTTGAATTAACCTAGTAAAACAAGGAGAAAAATATTGCTTGCAAAACAAAAAGAAAACCAAGCCCTAGTCGTGGAGAGAAAAAACCAGAAAGAGAGAAAGGAAGAAGTTGGAAACAAGGGTGCTGGGAGGGATCGTTGCTGTCCGAAAGTTCCGTTTTTCGATCGAATTTCTGAGTTCCCGTCAATCCACAGGTAAGGGTGGGGTTCGGGTTTTATAATCGATTGTAGGATGATTTTTATGTGGGGTTTAGAGCTACGTAATTATACTGCTAATCGTGTTTTGATCGATAAGATTGTGTTGCTGGAATGAATTGAATAGCTTGTTGTGTTGCATTTACTGTTGATATGAATAATTGTTACAATGTTATATTGGGATCGTGTTGTGACTAGAAGAAAAGGAGAAGAATTTGCATGTTGTTACAAGAAGGGAGGCGACCGCCCCCTTGGAGGAAGAAGGGGTGGAGGCGACCGCCTCGTTGGAAGGGGAAGAGAGAGACATCGTGAGAGGGAGGAGGCGCCCGTCTCCTTGGGTCAGGGTGAGGCGTCCGCGCGGGGGGGTCTCAATCATTTTCCGTTTGTCCTGTTGTCCGTGGCTTGATGGCTTGAAGGTTTAATTGTTTGACATGTTATTAGGAGAGGGTAACATAACAATGGATAGTCTTAGCATAGTAAAATATGGCAAGTATGTAGAAGTGAATTTAGCAGTAGTAGAAAATACTCTAACAGCAGTGGGAAAAATATATTAGAGGAGTAATATTTAGCAGCAATAAATTGTAACAGTAGATTAAACAGTGGGAAGATAATCCAAAGATGCGAATAATAAAAGTGTCGACATAATTAATTAGTAGAATAAGTAGGACTAATTAGTAATGTTGCAGGAAACTGAAAATAGTGCTGAAAATAATACTGTAAGACGAATTAAGCGGAGAAATTAGTTTGTCAGAATCGAACGAAACTTTACGGGATAGTTCGAGTATACGGGTAGTTAATTAAAATAGTGTCATTTTGTTGAATTTCGCATTAGTTGCTTGATTGTTGATACAGCCGAATCGTTGTTGTTTATGTACGAATTGGATGATTTAAGAACCGTAGAATTATGCGGCAAAAGCTGAAGATGAAGTTGATTGAATTAAATTATAATTGTATTGTTGTTAATATTGCTAATTGTTGTTAAAGTTGTTAATTGTTATTGAGGTTGAATTTGATCGTGTTAATTATAAATTATATTGTGGTTGATATTACTAATTGTTGTTGAAGTTGTTAATTATTGTTGAAGTTGAAGTTGATTATGTTAATTATAAGTTGCATTGTTGTTGACGTTGTTGATAGTTGTTGAGGTCGAAGTTGATCGTGTTGATTAAGTTGATGCAGTTAATGCATGATTAAGTTGTTGTTGTTTTAAGTTGTTATTGATGTTGTGGTTGGTGTATCATACATAGCATGTGTATTAATAAGTTGGCCTGGATTGGCACCACGTTGTAAGTTGGCCTGGATTGGCACCACGTTGTAAGTTGAAGGCTTATGCCTTGTTGAATGCCTCGATAACCTGGCATATTTTTACGTTGGGAGTTTTGCTCCAAATGGATCCACATGCATTTGCATTTGTCGAGTCGCATTGAGTTGCATTTAAGTTGTTGCTGATTCTATGTTGTTTGGTGGATACTATATGTTGTTGATTCTATGTTGTTTGGTGGATATTATATGTTGTTGACTTTATGTTGTTTGGTAGATATTATGTGTTATCGATTAAAGTAGTAATTATTGTATGTTTCTTTACTTAAGCATATGAATTATCGTACTTTCGCTTATATTATTCGATATCTCACCCTTTCTATTTTGTTGGCCGTTACCTTTATATTGGTAACGTGCAGGTATCCAAGAATGGAAGAATTAGTTGATGTCGGTTCAAGTCGGTGTCTTTGCTCTGATACGTAACACTCGGGGGGACGTTTGGTCTATGTTGTTTATATTGTTGACTCTTGTTGTTATTAGTATAATTTATTGAATCCTAAGTGATGTTGTGAAATAGAATGTTGTTAAGTATGTTGAAAGTTGAACAAGATGTTTCAAGTTGTTATTAGTATAATATGTTCAGTTGTATAACTATGAATTCCGCTGCGTAATAATAAAAAGGTATTTTGTTTGAAAGTTATTGCAAGTTGTTATGAGATTCTCCGAATTAAAAAGTGTTATGTATCTTATCTGTGTGTGTTGTTAATGTTGAAATGTGGCATCCCATGTTTTTAGTTTAAAATTTCTGCACTCTGATTTTATAATAAACGTTGGGTAGAAATGTGGTGTTACAAAGCTCATATAATTTATGCATATATTAAACTGAAATTTATCTCAAGAGTTTAGGTTGTTTAACATCTAGTAGATGAAAAGTTTGGATCTAGAATTCACAAGTACATTTCAACTATCAAATTAAAACCATGAAAACATGTTTTAGGTAGTTTATTCAAAACAAGCATTTAACAAGACAAATTCATCATTATTAAAGCATAAGAAGAATTACACAAAATGCCATGATCAAAATCGATACATGAGCATTTGGACAACTACATCTAACCTCAACAAAATAGATATCTTTACTCATCGTAGCTTTACAATGATGATTTAGTAGAAATACATTGAAAAACATCTCTTTCGATTTCTAGAAAAGTGTTTCCGTGGTCAATCTTACTCTCATTCTCTCTGATGTTATGAGTTTTCAAATTAATATTGAAAATATATGTTTTCTAATGTTATGGAAGGTTTTGAAAGAAAATGATTTACTATGTGCTGAAGATCTAGCATAAAAATGAGTACAATGGTGTATGATTCGAGTCATAAGAAAGAGATATAATTTAAGTCAGAAAATGAAGTGATTTGAATCAAGAAGAAAAACTATATGAGACCCCATTAGTGTGATTCGAGTCACAAAATTTGGGATTCAAATCATTTGATTCGAGTCATAAAAAGTTGTGATTCGAATCAAGGTTCCAGAAGCAAACCATGATGTTTTTCCTCAGCTTAGTGTGATTTGAATCAAGCATTCTTGTGATTTAAATCATAAATTTTGTGATTCAAATCATGAAAATAGGGACATAATTCATGACCTCACTATGAGTTTGATTCAAGTCAAATGATTAATGTGATTCAAATTACACTAGTAGAATCTCAATTTTACAAAGTTTTAAAAGTGGACCACCATGAGTTCTATTATAGTCATGACTTGAACCACTGTCACACATAGTTATTGATCCAAACACTCAATAGATTGAATTAAATCATAATGCTTAAACTATAACCAAACACTTTTATTTATTCATGCTAAAAACTGATTTAAAAATCAACCCAGAAATTTGTAACCGATGAGAAGACTCAATTTAAAGCTTAGCATACAAGGTATCAAAACTGAAATTCCTGGCAGCAGATACGTGATGTCACAGAGAATGTTATGACACAGTATCTGACACTATGTTAAAAATTCACACAAGAATACGAAAGCAAGAAAGAACACAATAAGTTGTTCACCCGCCGGTTCAACAAACCTACATCCGGGGCTACGGCCGTGGAGAAAGTTCACTATTAGCGATCAATTGAAGACCCTACAGCCAACACACCATGCCCTTCTCACTTAATCACTACCCAATGATCCTTTTACCTAAGTCCTACTTAGATATGAGTTCCTCACTCCCTCAATCACAAGCAGTGATATCAACCTATTGACTAATTGAATTGTGAAGACACACTTCAATAAAATATCTTGATCTTGCTTCAAAGCTTCAATCAAGAGACAAACACTCGTGCTTTAAAGCTTTGAGTGATAAACTACCCTTACAAAGAAATCCTAGTCCAATGCACTTATCAATTGATAGTTGCTTGGCTCACAAGAGAAACTAGAATTACACAATACCAATCGTTACAAATCCTAACAAGACACAAACACAAGTCGCTATCTCTTCAATACATTCAAAGGGCAGCAGAGAGTAAGGGTTCTTTTCCTTTTATAGAAGCAGTCCTAAAACTTCAGTTTTGGGCTTCCATAAAGATAGCTAGGGTTCACTTAATTTAACCTAGCAGCCACGTGAGCATGCTTTCTAATAACGTAAAACAATATTTAGCACTCAACAAACTTCCGAAAAATCTCAGAACAAACAGATCAGTAATGAATGTCACCGAATGTCATAACATCCGTTATGACATCGATTTTTTGCAATTTCCAAGACCTTTAGCTTCCGCTGAAATGTTTTTAACATCCTTAGCAGGTAGGATTTATCTTCAATCTCTGAATGTCATGACATCTATCATGACATTGCTAAAGCCTAGTTTTACCAAAATTAATGCCAACCTAAAAACACTAACAAAAACATTCAACCCATGAGGAAGAGACATGCAACACATAACTTCCAAGAATCCACCAAAATTTATCTCCACTAAACTGTCTGACACACCTATTTTTAGGGTTCTGATATGACCTTCTCACTAAGAGAGGCTAATAGATCGCTTATAGAAACTACTCTCTTCTCCTCTAAGTCACACCAACTTATCTATAAGTTATCTTTGTTTCCATACCTCGCTTAACACGCCTATCATTCTTACTTAGCTAATAATACCATAATTTTCTTTGAAATAAATTAGCCATGAAGTAATGAACCTCCATAACTCGATTAGCGAGTTTGATATTTTGTTTAGTGAACTTTGTTGCTTAATCTTGAAGTTGCTGGATCTGAAGTCATCTTTTGTTGCCATAGCTCGGTTAGAAATACTATGTTCTATGATTAGCGAGCATTGATTGTTGAACGGTGATTTGGCAAGATATTTGACTCTTACTTTTTTGTTTTCTTGGTTCTTTTTTACTTGTTCTTAGTCAATACATAATTAAAAAGTTCATACATTTGTTTTTATCTTATTTTAATGATAATTTGGGGAACTTTCAATTGATTTCTTGTGATGTAAGTTAATAGTAAGCAAGGAAATTCCACACTTATCATAGTTTTGCTTATCCTAAAAAAAATACAATTGACAATTGGTTCATTCATTCCATGTTCATACTTGAAATGAGATTGATGATTTTATCAAAATGATTGTTTTTGAAAGATCATTGAACTAGGTATGATTTCTTTAAATTTGAATTCAAAATCATAGTCATAATCATTCTTACATCATTATGAGAAAAATATGTGTTTAATTATTATGTATGTCTTAAAGTTTTTATACATAATAATCATGATTAAAATATATAAACACACGGGACAAAAACATTATCAAAGTACATTTTTTCCAACGTAACTTATGAGGTAATCCATTACCAATATTTAGTAATTGATAGCCAAAACATGCATTTTTGACATGAGAAAAACTTGCATGCATACGAACATAAATCCATATTGTTACAAACAACCAATAAGAATAGAATAAATATTTAATTTTTTAAAAATCTAATTTCTTTTTTAAATTAGTATCTTGGGGATGGTTGTTATTATGAAGGAGAAAGAATATTTTATTTTTATTTTTTAATTAATAAAAAAAAGTGATTGGTTAGAATGAATCCCTTCTAACATGAATCCCTTCTAAAGAGAACCAGAATCCCTTCTAGAACACGAATCCCTTCTAAGGAGAACCCCTTCTAACATGAATCCCTTCTAGAACCAGAATCTCTTCTAACATGAATCCCTTCTAATGAGAACCCCTTCTAATATGAATCCTTTCTAAGGAGAACCCCTTCTAACATGATTCCCTTCTAGAATAAATCCCTTCTAGCATCAATCCCTTCTAGGACCAAAATCCCTTCTAACATGAATCCCTTCTAGAACCAGAATCTCTTCTAGAATGAAGAAGGGATTCATGCTAGAAGGGATTATGGTTCTAGAAGAGATTCATGTCATAGAAGGGATTCTTGTTAGAAGGGGTTCTCCTTAGACGGGATTCATGTTAGAAGGGATTCTGATTCTAGAAGGGGTTCATGTTAGAAGGGGTTCTCCTTGAGATAGCTGAAACACGCCGTTTCTTTCGTACTTGGGATGTTTTGAACCTAGTAACCCCATGATCAATGATATGCATGCACCTACAGGTATGTTTATGCAATCGAATTATAAGCCAAAAATACGAAAAAGAAGAGGGTAAATTTTGGGGTACAACAATTATGTGTCGATACAAAGCTTTTTCCTTTGAGCCATAAAACTGACTTGGATCGATACAAAGATCGTATGAGTCGACTCATACTGAAGAGAAATTGTTTTTATGAGCTCAGTCAAGTTTATGTATCGATGCATGACTTTTTGTATCGACCCAAAAGGTTTGTTCATGAACAAAACCATATTTTTAACATTCTTTATGCATGTGACCAAGTTTAGACAATCAGACACATATATTTGCAATCATACAAAAACTATCAAGCATATATTATGTAAATGGTCTCACATTCGTACCCATGGATACCCATAGCCATCCCTAGTTATAACATTATGAAAATTAAAAATATAGTAATAATACAGTATTTTGTGGTTTTATACAAAATTATTTTTTCAAAAAATGTCAAATATTTTCCAATTTTTTTTTTAAAAAATTGTTTTCGGAAGCCTTCATTTCCCTTCTCCTTTAAACTTGCAAAAAAATCCTATGAGTATATTGGGCTTAAATTATTTGATCATAACGATGAACGAAGATGACAAATATCAACCATTATGATCAAAGAAACATATTTTGAGAGCATCTCAACATTGATGATATGAAATTATCAATTAAATGGTATATCTATAATGGACTTATCCATTTTGTAGTTTTACCGACTCTCACATCCAACGATGTGTGGAGGATGAGACACTGTAAGGTGTTGTTCTCGGATGAGACAATATTTATCAGAATTTTTTTTGATAAAAGAGATAAAATTATTCAAAGGTTGAGATGATCGGGAAAATATGGTCAACCCCTTAAAATAATAATTTATTTATTTCAATTATTTTTGTTATGTTGAATAAATTGTTCTTGGCCCTTAAAATGAGCATTTGTATTAAGTTTCATAGTCAAAGGTGCAAACAAAGACAAATGGGAGTACATAATGATAAAAATCCAGCACAAGGCCCAACAATCACAAAAAGTGTTGAAAAAAGAGAATATAATCTATTAGTATCTTTTGCTAACTAGTTAAAAAAGATTGAAAAACCTATTTTAGATCAAATAAAAGTTCAGCTTGAGCTCCAAGTGTAACATCCCAAATTTTGATAATTGATTTAGTTGAATTATTTGTGTGTTAATTTAATTATTATACATTTTAATTAGAATAAATTATATGTTTATAGGTTTGTTGGGGTGTAATGGTATTTGTAGGGTGTGGTGAGAATATGGATTCTTGATAGAATAATTAAAAATAACTAGAATATTAGTATTTTTAATAAATATCAAAGTTTGTGGCTTTATAATAGGAATTATTTAGTAATTATTAATTAATTAAAAAGAAAATATGAGTTAGTAAAAAAATAAGGGGAAATGTGGAAATTATGGAGAATAATAAGAGTAATAAGAGAATTACCCAAATAGGTGTGATTAAGTTATTATAAATAGAAAAGTGGAGAGAATTGGGAGGAGTTTTATGGTACGCGCAAAATAATAGTTGGAAGAAAAAGTCAAGGCTAGGGCTTGAAGAGGGAGAAGACTCCATTGTTGCTAGGTTTGTTTTCTTGCTGGAAAATCTAAGGTAAAGGGAAGAACTATCTTAATAATGAGTATAATGCATGAGGAATATAATAGAGGAGTTCCTAACCTCTAATATATCATTGATTTTTTATTTAATTCGATAAATTGTTATGGATTAGATTATATGTGTTGTGTTTGTTGATGAAATTCACATACTTTAATTAATGATAATTTTTGTTTTGATGTGTGAATATGTTTTCACCATTATTGGGATTTTGTAGATTTTGGTGGTAAATATGAAAGTATGAAAATATATGATTTTGATGATGTCAATTTATGAAAAATTACAAATTTGTGGTTTTAATCATTGGATAATTATTGTATGTCAAATTATGAGATTGAGGCTTTTTTAGGAATTGAAATTGAAGGTTTGAAAGAACTTCTATGGTGGAAAACATAGAAAATTAAATTATTTGTATTTACCTACGGGTTATGGGACTTAGCGACGAACGGACCTTGAAAAAAACACAGTTCTGGATGACATCAGTCAATCCTCAAGACTTCCGTTATGTCTAGCCAAAAATATCATAACTTGAGATCTATGACTATATTTGGGACGTGGTTTGCAGCGTTGGAAAGCTAATGCGTAGTACTATCTCAAGATGATGCCTTAAGAGGATGAATATGCACTTAGGGACACGAATATACTATTTTACTCAATATATAATGTTAGTGGATGTGTTTTTAGTTGTGGAGTTGGATTTTTGTGTCATGTAGTCGTGTGGTTCATGTTAACTATTGTTGGACATATTTTGGTTACTTTAATTAATTAAATGCTTGATAATATTATGTTGTTGAGTGTTAATAATTAATTTAAAAATTATTTTATTACTGTAATTAAATCGGCTATGTCATTTGGTCTTGTAATATGATTAAGGAAAGATTGCATTTTGTATGCATAGTTTTAGTTAGATATGGTGTATGAATATTTGAGTTGTGTGATGTTTTCATGGAACGTATATTATTTATGCATTTATGGATAATTGTTTGGAAGCACCTAATTGTTGTAGTTTATGTTATGAATGGGAATGTAAGCATGTATTGGTTTTGAGTTGTTGTATAATAGTTCGAGTAAGAGGAGCTATTATCATTGGGTTAATGCAGGTTTTATTTATTATCAGGAGGGGAATTTAAATCGTATGTTGTTGTTGCATTGATGTGTTTTTTTTATGCATTCACGATGTCTTTGTTGTTGATGAAAGAGGAAAGTTGTAATCTGAGTAAGGTCGGTTGGTGACTTGTCCCAAACTGCGCAGGGTAGATTCAGGGTTCGATCATGGTTAAATCAATTCCTGAGTGAACCAATTGTTGTTACCGCATCTATATGAGTCTAGTTAAAATTGTGAGTCTCATTGCATAAGTTTAAAGGATTGATGTGTGATTATGATGTGTATGATGATGAGTTAGGTGTAAGAACGTGTTGGTGTGTTTGTTGCAATATGTATGTAGATGTTTCTAATTCTACTTTGCAGCTTTTGCCGTTAAATTTTTTATTCGAATTCTAATCCCCTATGCTTTGATATTTTCCACCATGGACATCTTGCAGATACTCGGGACTAGAGTTTGTTTCTATAAGTGAAAGATTGCTCCTGGAATTACATATTTTAATTTTGTCATTAATTTTAGAAATTTTGCTAGTTTATTGTAGCATCGGGGTTGGGAACGCTTGTTTTTCTTATTATGTTATTGTTGGAGTTTAGTTGATTATTCAGTTTATGTTTGAATTTGTTGAGAGGTTAATATGATAACCCGTTTCTTTGCAAGCAATTTTATATAATATGAAGTTTGAGACTAAATTTTGTAAGTTGTGTTGTTTTATTTATTTGAAATAAGATCGATATCGCCGCAATTCGCGTACTTTAACTAATGGAAATTTCTTTTTTGATTTGTTAATATGTTTTCACCATTTTTGGGGTTTTTTAGATTTTGTTATGGGAAGTGAGTTTTCTTGGCCATGTGATTTCTAGTGGAAGGATTGTTGTAGATCCGTCAAAGGTGGAGGTTGTGTTGTAGTGGGAGACTCTAAAGTTTGTCATTGAGATCCAAAGTTTTATTTGGCTTGTTGGTTATTATCATAGATTCGTTGAAGAATTTTCCAAATTGGCCATGTTGTTAACTAAGCTTACTAGGAAGAGTCAAGCTTATGTATGAGACGTGAAGTGTGAAGAGAGTTTCTAAGAGCTTTGCAACCTATAATATGTTTTAATGATGTGAATCTATATTTAAAGGTGTTTTTAATTACCAGATCCAAGATAATCATTTATTGGATATTAATGACTATACATAGAGTTAGCTTTGATATTGTCAAATATTGTAGCAAGATCAATATGTAGTCTCGCTACATAACGACTATTGGGACTTTATGCTCTATGTTGGTTAATAAAGACATAGATACATCTATGTAGTCTTGCTACATAATGATATGTAGATTCGAGTACTTTATTGATGATCAAACGTTGTTCGTAATTGGATGACCATAAAGGCATTTGATGGGTACTCCACAAAGCATGTTGTGGGACATGAGTGATGTAATATCCTAAATTTTAATAGTTATTTATTAATTATTATTAATTATTATATTATGTGATAATTAATTAAATTGAGTAATTTGAATGAATATTTGAATTATTTGAATATGTGTGTTATTTGAATAATTGAGTTTTATGAGTAGAAATGAGATTATTTAGTGTTGGGCCTAAATATGAGAATAGAAGTAATAAGGAGGTGTTAAGTGTTAATCCCAATTTGAGTTTACTAGTTAGTAAAGGGTTAAAGGAAAACATAGTTAGTATTGTCATTTGGTGAAAAAGAAGGAAAAGAAGATAAGAGAAGAGGAGAAAGAGGAGGAAAGAAGAAGAAACCCTAAGAAGAGAATCTTCAAGAAGTAAGGGAGAGAATCTTCATTATTATTTGATTGTATGTTCTTGGGTGGTGATTAGTAACATTCTAAGGATTGAGTTATCAATTTCTAGGTTTTGTTCACTCAAATTAAATTGGGAAATTGGGATTTTGACGAAGAAAACTAGATTTCGGTTATGATTAGGTTACCCGTGATGTATACATGTTAGATGATGTTTAATTGATGATAAATAAGCATTAGAATAGATTTTGAGAAGGAAATTCGTGGCTGGAACTGAACTGTCCGTAGTAGAATTTTTCTGCATAATCGTAAGGATGTTGAGCGCGCGGGGTCCTGCTAAGCGCACCTTACTGAACACGGAAAAATAAATGCTTTGATTATGCATGAATATTTTGGGGGATTGCTTGCTTATAATTTATCATTAATTTACATGAATTCTAATAATTGTTTTGATGAGTTTTGGATTGCTTTTGGATGCGATTTCGATGAATACATGCTACTTGAATTATGATGAATGGTATGTGGGGGTTAAATTTGTAGGAAATTGTCTCGGTTTAATTGTGTGTGAATTGTGCTACTAAAACGAAAAAATGTATGCTATTGTGGGAAGAATTTCTATTAAGTTGGTATTATACTGTTCAACTTTTGGGAATGGAAATTGGGGTTTTAAGTGATTGATCGATGAAGTAAATTCTGGAATATATATATATATATATATATATATATATATATATATATATATATATATACACGGTCGGTGAATAATAAATTGCAGGTACACAGGAGAATAGCCACACGTGGTGGCCATGGGCTTTGTTGGTGGTGGGACCCACCTGGGTGAGGGGCGGGCGCCTCCTTAAGTTGGGGAAGGGGACGATCGTCCCTGGTACCCAGGGCTGGGGCCTTCATGATGAGGGCCACGTACTTTTGGCATATGTTTCTTTTGGCATAATTAATTATTTTAGGTAGTGTGATCATATTGATGTCTTATGCATGCTACTTCCCTACTGTAGTGTTAGTTTCATTTCCCATGTGATTATTATGGCAAGCAAGAAAGGAAATCATTTGAGAAGTAAATCTACTGTAGCATAACATTCATAATTGTATTAGTAACCGTAAATTGAATATTAGCTAAAACTGTGTACATACCTCATTAGTTACTATTAACTAATAGTATAATATGTAGGAGTTAAATATTTGAGTTAATGGGTAATGGCAGTTTAATAGGAGGATGGGACTAGTTGCAGATGTAGATTCATGACGACATTATTTTACCAGAATCTTAAGGTAGTAATGTAGGCAAATTCTAATAACAATATGAAATGGGATGCAGGGAATTAAATATAACAGTATAATAAATTAATAGCAACTATATAATAATCGGTAGTAATAGCAGTGGACAAAAGAATACCGAATTAGCCGAATTAGAAAATTAAGCGGTAAAAATTAGTTGCTCGGAATTAACCAAAAATTGTCGTGGTAGTTCATGTTTGTTAGTAGGTAATCGTGATTGGTTTGTTTTGTGAAATTTATGTTGAGAACTTTGTATTGTGATTTTCCTTGTAAATTATTAGCGATGTGTATGTTGTCATATGTTGTTGTTGTTTTATGCGAAGTTGCAGGTTGTTTTCAGTGATGACGTTTACCTCTATTTATTGGTAATAACAGTGATGTAGGCGTATGCCTCGTGAAGTGAATTTTATGTTGTCGTTGTATGTTGTTAGTATTGCATTACATTTTCATCTTTGTGAAGGCCTGTATTAGTGGAATTGTGAAGAAGGCTTATGCCTTGTGCCTCTATTAATTGGCAATAGTGAAGGGAGCTGAAGCTCTGTTGGTACCACATGCATATGCATTGCTGTGTCTCATTTGAATTATGTTGTTGTTAACTGTGAAGTGAATTATGTTGTTGTTAAATGTGAAGTGAATTATGTTGTTTTTAACTGTGAAGTGAATTATGTTGTTGTTAACTGCGAAGTGAATTATGTTGTTTTTAACTATGAAGTGAATTAGGTTGTTGCTAACGGTGAAGTGGTTTTGTATTGTTGTTAATTGGGAAGTTGTTGTGACGTGTTAATTACGATGTGATAATTTTGTATGATTTAATCCTAGCATATTATTTATCATACACTTGTTTATATTGTTGGATATCTCACCCCTTCTGCTGATATTTCCCCTACCATGGGAAATGGGCAGGTACTCAAGGATAGTCGTGGAAGTTCGAAGTAACATTATGAAGTCATTAGTTGCTGTTAGTTCGAATTGGTGTCATTGCTCTGATACGTAATACTCGGGGGGATGAACGTTGCTTAATTTGGTGTAGTTGCTTAAATTATTGAAGTTTATGAATAATGTGAATACTTGATCATGTTGATTATTGAAGTTGGTTTAGTTGAATAATTATGCTAAATGAAGTTAAATAATATTAATAATATTGTGAAATGTTTTGAAGTTGAATAAAAGGCGTATTGCTGTTACTATTGAAGAATTATGATTCTGTGGATAGTTCATCCTTGATCTAAGTGTTATGTATCTGTATAGTTGTGACTAAATGCATGTTATTTTGCGAAGAAATTGTGACATCCCTTGTATGATTATCTTTTCCGCACTCTGATTTAAATAATATTTGATGGGTAGATTTAGGGTGTTACATCTCACCCCTCCCCGCACCACTTTTGGACGGGCTTTAACCGGTGGGCCGCCCGCTTTGCCACCCCTAAACACAAGTCTAGATGACATTTAAACAAAAAATGATTTTGTGTAGTTTTCATGTTTATGAATAGATGAGAGGTTGAAGATGATGAATAAAGTTCTTATGTGTTTATAGTTTCATCAAGTTGGAAATGATGCATTTATGAAGTACCTATATGCGTGCAAGTTGGATGCAAAAGGTAAACTTAGAAATTTGAAAAAGATTGTAATTTTTCAGAAAATAAATAGCATGTATCGACATGTATAAGTCACATGTCGACACATTTTATAACATGTGTCGATTTGTTCAAAGTCATACGTCGATACATAGTTACAGAAGCTACAGGATTTAAAAATGGGTTTCATGTGTTAACCTGAATATTGTATGTGTCGACACATAGATTTTTTTTCCAGTATGTGTCGGCCTAAAAGGTTGTGTATGTCGATGTCGCGGCTGGAAAAAATTCAATGAAGTCGCCACTATTATTTATTTATCCTAAGGACGGGGAAACTACAATAAAACCCTAAAATATAGATATGGTGGTCATCGTGACCAAGTTAAGGGTTAGGGAGTCGGTTAAGAGAGGGGAAGGTGTTAGCACCCCTTACTTCCCTTGTACTCAAGGGAAACCTTCTCTAATTTTAGGATTAAGGTGCGTTTGTCTAAGGTTTCTTACTCTATTTTCTAAATTATTATACACAATGGGGAGTGATTTAGTCACGGTTAGTGGTTAGTGACTCGTTAAAGCATTGCGCTTTATGCCTATGTATTCACCAAAAGATGAAATCAGAGTCTACGTAGTTCTCATGTGTTTGGTTAGTTTTTTTTATAGGATTATGTAAATGCTTTCGAGTTATCCTTAAAACTTGTCTGGGTTTGGAAATGGCATAGTCGTAGACATAGTTCGTGGTTAATTTTGAAAATAAATACAAAATCCCTTTTTTTAAATAATATCGTATTTGAATTAAATTAGTAGAAAAATGTTAGGTTTGATTGGTTAGCTAATTTAACTTAAACTAAGGGAACAAGCATTTTTGTGTGTTATTATTTTAATAAAAGTTAAATCACTTACATGAAACAAATTAGTTAAAAAGAAATTAATTATTGTTATGTTTTTGACAAATGACTAATAAAGAACTAAGTAAATAAATTGGACTAATTAAATTTTAAATTATAATTAATTAAAAAAGAAATAGCTAAAAAGATAACTACACTAGAACTATTAGAAAAAGGTGGATGTTGGTTAGTGAAAAGTGGCCCAAAGCTAAAAAAATTAAAACCTTTAAATTAATCTAGTTAGTAGTAAAAAAAATTAAAAAGAATAAAACTTAGATGAATAAACTGGCATGCGCATAGTACTCCATTTTTCTCTCTGTTATACTAATAGTTCCCAAAATTAATTATCATACATGAGGCTGAGTATATTGATTTTTTTTATATTCCCATTATATAATACTACTACACACCAACAAACAAACATGTTTCACTTTTATAATAGAATAATACACATGCATCTTGTAAACCAAAATATATGTTAAAAGTAGATCAAGAGAAAATACTCAAATTAAAAACAAATGAAACGACACAGAGAGAGAAAAAAACCCAGAGAGAGTGAAAACATGAGAACCATGGAGCAAGGTTGACCGGTGGCAATTGCAGCAAGACACAGAAGCAAACGTGGATACGGATGCAAGCGCTGAGACGTAGATATCTGATCATCAATGACCGAAAAGTATCGAAATAGACCAAATCTGTGAGAATAATATTATAATTCTTCGCAACAATATATTATAACTCCTTAATACACTTTAACTACAAGTCTCTTACAACTCTAAAAGTTAGAAATATTCATAAATTAATATCAACATAATAAAAATAAAAACAAAAAAATTATATAAGAAGGTAATAAAAAAAATGTAAGTAGTTATCTAGTATATAAATTTGCAGGGATTTTAAGACAGTGGTGGACATGATTGTTTGATTAAAAATATGATTATGGACATGGTTGTTTAAAATGGTGTAAATATTATGTTTGGTTGTTGTGTAATATGAATTATGGCAGGTGAAGAGATGTGAGAAACAAGTTTAGAGAAATATGTGGTTTATGTACGAGTGGAAAAATTTAAGAGAATAAGACTTTTTCTGATAAAATTATAGTGAGAGAGGAGAGTTAGTGTGATAATGAATTTTTTCAAAGTGTGAAAATGTACGTGTGTGCTTTTGGTGTAGTGTTAGTGTGTGGAAAATTTGCATAAGAAAAAAATAGTGTTAGTAAGAACATGAATCAGTAAAGGCAAAAATGATAAAAAGTGATTTTCTATTCTAATGTGTAGTAATGTGTCTTGTGTACTGTGAATGAGAATATGTATATATTACATACCATGGAGAAATAGAAAATTGGCCTCTTTATATAGAAAAGAAAACTAGGTTAACACAAATGGTAATAATCAAGAGAATTGATTAATATAATCAACAATTTAAATCAAATTTTATTTGATTTTAATTCTTAATATATTTAATCAATTAAATTGATTTTTTTCCTATAATAAAAATTACCATAAAAACTGCAATATTCTAAAAAGTTGAACAAAATCTTTTTAAATCCTTTTTTATATACATTTTTTATGATTTTTAATTATTTTTTTAATAACAAAATAAAAAAGAAAAATTAATATTTTTTTAAAAAAATATTAAATGAAAAAACGAAAATTGATTTAAAAAATAAAGAAAATATTTTTTTATATTTTTTTTGTGATTTAATAGTAATGCAAATAAAGTTAGTAATTAAGGGAAGAATAAAAAAGTAGAGAATGTAGGATTTGAACTCAAGACCTCTCACATATGTAACTTCACACACTCATTATACTATCCACTAGGCCAATGTACTCATTCAAGATATAATGGCATTTAGAAATATATGAAAGATGCAAATTTGGGGTATCATAATACTCTTGAAAATATTCGATAGGCTCGTGATGTTGAGCATTAAAACCTTTTCTAAATTGAGTAAAATAGCCAAATAAATCACCTTTGAAATAAGGAAAATTCAACTCACAAGAAACTCTCAATCTCATGTCTTAGGAGCTCATAAAATGCATGACTTTTTACCTAGTAAAATCAGGAGGGCAAATTTTGGGGTGCAACAGTCGACAAATAGTTACAAAGTCTACAAACTTTAATATTTATCCACATGTGTCAAGTCATACATCGTATGTATCGACACATAGACCTATTTTTCCAGCAAAAACTGATTTTTAATGCATGATACCTTTTTCAAATATGTTATAAATGCATTCTAAGTACCCTAATACAAAGGTGAACATAATGACTCGAAGATATCATTCAATATACATAAATGCTAAGGTTATCCTAGTTTTAACATCATGCAAAACATCTAACGGGCAAGTGCGCTAACATACTCCCCCTTTTTTTCGATGATGGTAGAACTTGCGAAAATGAATTTTGTGTCTTCGTGAAGGATACTTGTGAATATGTGCATCCCAACTTCATTCTCGCATAAGCTTCTCCCTCTTTAACAACATCAAAAAAGACAAATCAAGGTATGAGAAGTATAATTACTACACAAATACTAATATATCACACAAAGGTGTATTGTAAATGTAAGAATATGCACTCACATATATCCTGTACATGGAATGACGCAAAATTAATCATAAATAATATGAAATACAAATCACCACAATAACAAATACAAAGGCATGAAGGATAATGAATGCAATGCAATAGAAAACTCTTGAGTCCCTTCAAAAACGTCACAATATTGCAACACTTCTTAATGTTACTCTTGATGTTGCACAGACATGTGCCTATCTTGGTGAAAAGTACATCACCCCTAAAACCAAACAAAAGATGCTCTCATAACATGTGACATGATTTAATCAAGAATGACATTTGCACAAAAATATGATCAAATTAATTCACGCATAAATGAATAGATAACAAAATTACGTGAATTGCAAGGAATAATAATAGAAAAACATGCTTCTACACCAATAACATATACTTCAAATGAGAAAGATCAATATCATGAATTCATTATAAGCATATAAATTGAAATAACACAATGGTTGTCAGTTGAAATTTTTGGAAGTGAACAATCATGAAATACATCATATATTGAGCATATAAAGCATTTGGAAAATAAACAATATTGCAGTGGTAAAAGGATTACTTTCAATGAGAAAATGAAATGAAATTACCTTATAGAAGAATGGAACGAAGGATGCACTCGCATAGTATGAAATGTTTAAACGAGTGTTTTAAGAAAAAGAATATAGAGTGCATGCAACAAATGTATTTAGGAGACATTTAATATACCAAGAATACCAAATTACATTCGCATGTTGAAATTGCAAAAGGTGGTATCAATTGCTATCAACATGTGCTCAGAAACGAATAATTTTCAAAGTCAAAGTGTGTCACACAAAGTCAAAGTCAACATACACACAACTACACCTCGAAAAACCATAATGAATTTGAAAACATGTGGCAAGTTCCACTAATAATTTCCATAGGAACTACTTGAATTTGTTTATGAAAATAGCTTTTATTTGTTGATTGATTTACAGGTGAAAAATACATTTCATCGTATTCGAGTGAAAAACTCAACTTACTACCCATAAGTATGAGGATATGAACATTTGCATCATCTTGATATGGAGAATTTTATTTGGATTTACTCAACAAGCATATACCAACATTCAAGTGGAAAATGTCAATCAATTTCATAACATATAGTAGAAGTATTGGAATTTGCATCACTTTGAGAATAGACTCATATCCTTTCTTTCATGAAAAAGGGGCTTGTTTGAAAAGAAAAATGCACTAAGGCAAAAAAAAGATGTTCGATGAGTTTTGTCTTTTATAAGAGTTTTTAAAAGAGTTTTAATATGCTTAAGTATTTTAGCATTTATTAAGAAAAATATTTTTTGGATCACTTGATAAAAGTCAAGGTTTATTTTAAGAAAATATGAAGTTTGAAAATAAGAAGTTTTTGAAATAGGGAGAAGATTTTGAAAATTTAAGAAGGGGGGTGAAGATACTATCCTAAAGCATAAAGTAAAATACATGAAATAAAATGTCTCATTATAAGGTAGCCCAAGAGAAACCCTTTGTGTGAGCAAGTGAACTAACCACAACAAGAGAAAGCATTTGACATTAGTCAAAACCAGCATTCATTTCCCTTTAAATTTAGCTACTAGTCAAGCATAACAGAGGAATAATCTCACAAGCAGATGAAAAAGCATCAAATGAAATTAAGAATATCAAATGAAACTCCATGTATCAGATAAAGCTCAATGTATTAGATGAAATTTTAGGGTCTCAGATGAAATCCCAAAGTCTCAAATGAAATCTCAAAGTATTAGATGAAAGGGTCCAGATGAATCTCAAGGCCTCAAATGAAAATATTCTAAGAAAATGAACTATCATAAGTCCAAAGTCAAAATTCCTCAAGCAATTAATAGTAAGCAATAAGCCTCAAGAGCACATTAAAGTTTTTTAGGGTTTACTAATGTCTTTTAATCAAAATAAAAAGAAAAGCCCAAGGGTTAAAGGGTAAAAAGGCATAAAATCAATGACATGAAATTTAAATGCTCAAAATATAAACGATATTAAAGTAACGGGCAAGAAATTAAATGACATTAATGTAAAAGTGCGGAAACATAAAGTTGTCACAATAATATTGAGTTAATGTTAGTGTTAATAGTTAATAATCTGATTCAGGACAAATCTAGTGATATGTTAAGAAATTGTAAGTGAACTTATGTAAAAGTCGCACCTATCTGAGACCAATCAATATCAATGTAGGTGTAGTGCATGTTAGAGAAATGATACAAATTCATTCTCCAAAAATAATGCAACACCATGTTTTAAAACAAAGCAAAAAGAAGAATGAGATAAGGATAGGAAGATTGATCAAACAAAACAAGAAATCATTTATCATCGATTTCAATCACCTCTCTTGGTAGCACAATATGATAAACCTATCATCAATCCAAAGTACCAAAAATGATTCAAATGACCATTTGATGATAAATTTGAAATGATGAAGGTTCATACAACCAAATAATCATTCAAAGTCCATTGATCTTAATGAAGCATTGATTAATCAAGCCATGATCCAAGTCAACTAGAAGTCAACCCAAAAATAGATGAAGAAAATCAATAAGAATGAAATAAAATTGGTTTAAAATGGTTTTTAAATGGAAAATAAAAGGAAAATTCAAATGATGCACTAAAGCATCAAATAAATGTTCAAGAAAATTATGGAAATTCAGAAAAACTCCAAGGATCAAAATCGCAAAACTTTGGATACAAAATATTTCAATATCAATGAGAAATAATTATTTTAAATCAGTTTAAATAGAAAAAAAAAATAAAAGTAGCAAAAAATTCCAAAAATAATTTTAGAAATATGAAAAAAAAAACACACAAGGTAGAAAATATTTTATGAAAATCATAGAAAAAAGTTGGAGTAAAAAATCATTTAGGAGCTATTTTTAATAAACTTTGAAAGAAAACGAAATTAAAAAGAATATCAAATGAAAAGGAAACTAAAAAACCAACAACTATGTATGTGTGTCAAGAGGTGATTGACTGAGACTCAAACATTTTGCTTTGTGGTGCGCGAACTCAATCATCTTCAACCTCCAGCTTCGATTTTTGTAGGTTTTATGAACTGGAATTTTAAGCTTAAACAAGGTGCAAGCTTCATATTCCTTCATCGTCCATGTCTCTCTTCATTAGAGAAATTTATTTTCTCTGAGAAGAGAGAATTTGCATAAATACGCAGAAACCCTAAGAGCTTCAAAGCAAAATTAAATGACTAATATAAATGATAAATCACAGTTAGATGAGGACTTTCACTCAGAAGAACAAGATGAAGAGTGTGGTAACTTATTTGAGTGAAAAGGAAACTCGTAGCTACCTGGTTAGAAGTAAGCTCATAAGGTATGATATTGGCTAAGTTTATGGTAGACTAGGAGTTTGGTGCTCTGAGTTATGTGTGATGCTTTTGCTGCATGTCCTTCTAATGTGTGAGCTCAAGCTTGTTTTACTTGTGCTTTAGGAAAAGTTTCTTCTTCCTCTGATAAAATTTTCTTTTTCGTTCGTTGAGTTGAATTTTTACATTGAGAGTGATGTCATAACATCTTGATCAAATTGATACATCAGAGTGTGAAGGTTGTGTAACACCCCCTTCTATTTACCCGCGTTTTTATAATAATAATCAGAGTATTTAATCATAACCAAGAATGCGTCACAATTTAAACCATAAAAATTTTCCAAACATGTGTCATGCTTCCACCGAAGAAGACTTATCAAATAAATAATGCAACAGTTATGTTTAACAGCGGAAATGTAACATAACCAAAAATTCTGAATACGACATTCACAGTATTCCAGAATAATAAACTAAAACCTGAATCACAACATTAAAGAATTCCAGGATAATAAGTCAACATAATTCAAAGTTATTCAAAAATATCCATTAAAGGATTCAAGCAACCGTTCCCCAGTGTTACATCTACCAGAGCACGACACTGACACGCGGACTAACTGACTGACTCAATACTAGAGCTATCCTCACCAATTCCAAGCAGCTAATCACTTCGGATCTGAAAATGTTGAGTAAGGGTGAGATCTCAATTCAATATAACATGCATTATACGTTTTTAGAATACAATAGGATAAAAGATGCATTAATCCATTAATCAAGCACAAGTCATAATCAAATCACAACATAGCTCACACAATGAACATGTACATAATTCAAACAATGGAAATTGCAACACTGGAATCCATCCTAGCATGTTACAATCCCATATGCAATGCAGACTCTATGCATGTGGTACCAAACGTGAACCGAGTTCACACACACCGCTTACATGTGGATAGACGGCAAATTCATGATTCGCCCATAGCTATTGGGTCAAGAATCCAGCCTCACTACCTCAACCTCCGGTAAGTCTATTGGCTCAACCACCACTTCCGCACAATGGGAATGAACCAAATCAATAAATGTATATGCATGCATCATAAAAGCATGCCATCATCATTTCACATATCATGATATTAATACAAATCACATCATGTCAATTCACCAGTGTATCTCATTCAATCAAAATGAATAACAATTATATAACACTGTAAGCATCAATACCTCATCAGGTAACTCATACCATTCATAATAGTTCTCATTATTCTTAATTACTCATCCTTTTCAAAAATCGGGAGCGCGACCATTTTAAAAATAATTTAGCAAAATAATGTTTTTCTCTTTCCAAAAGGTAGTATTTGAAATTTAGGAAATAACGCCGAAAACGGCACTCGAATCGGAGTTACGGTTTAGAAAATATGAATTTTTGAAGTTTTAGAAAAATTGGAAAAATGCACATGGAACCTTCCTACCTATACAGAACCGGTTCTGTGAGTTAAAAATACCTCGCCCTGGTTTTGAATGGGGAACCGTTCCTACATATACAGGAACCGTTCCCGAGTCTATTTTCCTAGTTTTGGACAAATTAACACTGGAACTCGGTTCCTCCCACAGGAACCGTTCCCACGACTGATGAGCTTTGCTATTTTTGACAGATTTTCCATTCTTACTCATTTCCAAACTTACTAATACGATTTGGTACATTAGCAACATCATTTCATCGTCAATTCACACCATTTTAACATCAAACAACATGGTTTATTCACCCCTATCAATTATCTGACATACTTATGATTCCTAATTCCAACACCGACACAAATAGGGTTTATTCCTATAACTCATAATCATCATAATTCAAATTCTCTAACATACCCAATTATCCCTATGATTCCCAAAACCCATAAGGCATATTAATCGATCGAAACCACCCTCACCTCGCGATGATTCTTGATTGTCTTGGTGTCGGCTTTTCCGCTTTTCCTCTTCTCTCCAATTCCACGTGAAAACAGTTTCTCCAAAAACCTATTATTTCCTTTCTTTTTCCTTTTTATGTTCCTTTAATTATTCCAATAAAATAAAATAATTAAAACTTAATAATTAGTAGAGTGATTTACTCTCTTACACCCACCGCTTACTCGCACACCTCAAAGCATTTCCTCATTTAATGACCCAATTAATCCACTAAAATTAATACTCGAGACTTCATTTAATTAAATAATTAAATCCTCACTTAATTAATATTTAAATTAAATCGGGTGTCACAACTCTCCCACTAAAAGAGTTTTCGTCCTCAAAACATACCTTAGACGAATTCGGGATACGAGTCTTTCATCGACTCTCCACTCCCAAGTTACATTTCCTTCATGGTCCTCCCAAGCTACTCTTACTGCTATCTCTTTACCTCGCAATTGCTTCACTTTCCGATCCTCAATTCGCAGCAATCGCTCAAGTTATCCCTTTTGAACATCATCTATTTGAATCTCATGAGACGGATCCGTAATATACCTCCTCAAGAGATACATGGAAAACATCATGCAAATTAGCAAGTGAGGCGGTAAAGCAATCGATAAGCAACTTTCCCAACTCTTTGGTAATCAAACGGACCAATAAAGCGCGGAGTCAACTTCTTTGACTTCAAGGCTCGACCAATACCATCGAGTAACTCTCATAAACACATGGTCTCCTTCATTAAACTCAAGGTCTTTCTCCTCTTATCATGATAACTTTTCCGACGGCTCGAGAAGTTCTCATCTTCTCTGAATCATCTTAATTCTTTCAAGTTTGTTGAACAATCTCCGTCCAATCACAACACTTTCTCGATTCATACCAACACAACGGTCCGACATCTCCTACCATACAATGCCTCAAACGGAGCCATACCGATGCTCGAATGAAAACTATTGTTGTAGGTAAACTCTATCAACGGAAAATAGCTATCCCAAGCTCCACCTTTTCCAACACCCAAGCTCTCAAAGAAATCTTCTAACGATCGAATCGTCCTTCCGTCGACCATCATCGTGGATGATAAGCGTAACTCAATCGCAACTTAGTACCTAGAGCCTCCAATCCTATCCGAACTTAGAAGTAAACCTCGGATCTCTATCCGACACAATGCTAGACGGAATACCATGCAAACTTACAACCTTTTCGACATACAATTACGCCAACCTCTCCATCGGATAATCCATTCTTATCGGAATGAAGTGAGCGACTTTGTCAATCGACAATAACCCAAATAGAATCACGTTCTTCGTCCTCGGCAAACCGCATACGAAATCCATTGAAATTCCATCCCATTTCCATTCCGAACGAACAACGGTTCCATCGGTCCCGACGGCCTCGATGTTCAATCTTTGATTTCGACACACCAAACATGCGTACAAACCGGCAATTTCCTTTTCATTCCGGCCACCAAAATAATTTCTTCAAATCATGATACATCTTAGTAGCACCGGATGAATACTCAATCCACTACGATGTCCTTCTTCTAAGATACTCTTTCGATCTCAAAGAACATCCGAACACACACTCTTTCACCAAATCTCATAACACCATTCTCGATTCGGAATTCACCTCCTTGACCTTGGTTAATCAATGTCAGCTTGTCCACTAAACCAACATCAGACTTCTGTCCATTTCGAATCTCTTCCAAAATACCACTAGTCAGCTTCAACATGCCCAACTTCACACTATTCTGAGTAGTTTCACAAACCAAACTCAAGTCTCTGAATTGTTCCACCAATTCCAATTCACGAACCATTAACATCGACATATGCAAAGACTTCCTGCTCAATGCATACCACGTTTGCCTTACCAGGATGGTAATTCAAACCAAAATCATAATCCTTGAGAAACTCTAACCATCTTCTCTGCCTCATATTCAACTCTTTCTGATCAAAGAGATACTTCAGGCTCTTATGATCACTGAACACTTCAAACCGTGAACCATACAGATAATGCCTCCACAATTTCAACACAAACACAACAGCCGCCAACTCTAAATCATGAGTCGGATAATTCCTTTCATGAGTCTTTAACTGTCTTGAAGCATAAGCCACAACCTGCTTATCTTGCATCAAAACACCTCCTAAACCCATCAAAGATGCATCACAATACACCACGAAGGATTCTTCCGGATTCGGCAAAATTAAAATCGGAGCACTAGTCAATCTCTTCTTCAATTCTTGGAATCCTTTTTCACAATCTATATCCCAAACAAATGCTTGACCCTTCCTCGTCAGCTTAGTCAACGGTAATGCTAACTTCGAAAATCCCTCAATGAATTTCCTGTAGTAACCTTCCAGACCAAGAAAGCTACGAATCTCTGAAGCATTCTTCGGCGTTTCCCACTGAGATACGGCTTCTACTTTTGTAGGATCAGAAATACCATTCTTGGAAATCACATGACCAAGAAAACTCACTTCGCTTAACCAAAACTCACATTTAGACAACTTTGCATAAAGTTTCTTTTCTTTCAACAATTCCAATACAATTCTAAGATGATTTGCATGATCCTCATCATTCTTTGAATAGATCAGAATGTCGTCAATAAACACCACCACAAACTTGTCAAGATACGGATGAAATATCCTTCATATACTCCATAAACACACGGTGCATTAGTAACTCTAATGGCATAATACTCGTAATGCCCATACCTTGTTCAATGCGGTCTCAATATTTCCGCCTTAACACGAATGATGATATCCGGACCTCGGATCAATTTTGCTAAATACACACTCCGACCAACCGATCCATCAAATCATCAATCCTCGGCAATGGATACCGATTCTTGATTGTCACTTTATTCAATTGCGTAGTCAACACAATCTCATTGTACCTTCCTTCTTCTTAACCAACAATACCGCGCACCCACGGTGAAACACTAGGCGAATAAATTTCTTCTCAAGCAACTCCTCTAACGCTTCTTCAACTCGACAACTCGGATGCCGACATGCGATAAGGCGCCATCGACACCGGACTAGTTCGGAATTAAATCTATAGCAAACTCCACCTCTCTCTCAGGTGGTAACTCATTCACATCTTCCGGAAACACCTCTAGAAATTCATTAACAACTGGAAGTTCACCACTCTTAGCCTTTCCTTTCACTTCCGTCAAAGAATATAACATAAACACCACATCACCATCTCTCACAGCTGAATTCATCTTCTTAACTAACATAGTCTCATCTTCCACCTTAACTTCTTCAGGAAATAAGACTGTCTTCTCAAAACAATTGATATGAACCTGGTTGAAGACCAACCAGTTCATTCCAAGGATAATATCAAGTTGTTCTAATGGTAGGCACACTAAATCCATACCGAAACCTCTATCAAAAATAACAATAGGACAATTCCTACAAACATACGAAGTAGTCATAGCAGGAGTGTCAATAACCATACTTCCATCCAAATTGAAATTTCCAAATTCAATCTCTTAGCACAATCCAAAGAAATAAAAGAATGTGTCGCTCAAGATCAATAATTGCTATTAAAGGTATGCCATTAATAAAACATGTACCTTTAATCAACCGATCATCGAGCTTAACATCGACCGACAAAGCGAACACCTTTCCACCGGCTCTTTCTTTGGTTTAGTACATCATGGACGAGTGTGTCCTTCTTCACCACAGTTGTAACATGTTATCTTTACGGATCTACACTCGGCTAAATGACCAACCCTTCCACGGTTGTTGCACTTCCTCGCCTCGTTCTTGCATTCGGGAGCTCGGTGACCCAATTCACCACATAACACTTTACGGAAGAACCCAAGAACGAGTCTCCACTAGGCTTCTTCCAACCTCCAGTTTGATTATTTCTATCGTGACGGCTTACCACGATCCATATGTCTCCGCCTTTACGATCGGATAACTCGAGCATTTGACTTAGTACTAGCAAGATCTTCTTCCGAATCCTACTACAATCAACCAAATCAAGAAACCTTCTAATACGCTGATACCTGATTCCCTGCTTGATCTCGTCACGCAAACCATTCTCAAACTTGATACATTTGGAAAATTCTCCATCTGCATCGTTAGGATAATTAGCATAATACTTTGCTAACTCAAGAAACTTGGTCGATACTCACTACGGACTTGTTGCCTTGCTTGAGCTCCGAAATTGATCTCTTTCTTGAATGTCTTGGAAAATACCTTCTCAGAAAAGCCCTTCTGAACACAGCCCAAGTCAATGCAATTCCATCTTCTTCCAATTCAGTCCTGGTAGCAACCCACCAGTCATCAGCTTCTTATGCCAACACGTGAATACCATATCTCACCTTCAGTCCCTCAGCACAATCAATCACTCTGAAGATCCTCTCGATCTCCTTCAACCATTTCTGGGCACCCTCGGGATCATGTGCACCCTTGAACAATGGAGGATTATTCCTCTGAAAATTCCCCAATTGTCTGACCGATCGCAGCTCCGATTCCCTCCGAGTACTCCAGCTAACATCCCCAAAGCCTCAGCAATAGCATCATCATTCCTTCCGTTACCTCTTCCAGCCATTGTCCTGTAACATTACAAAACAACCTACATCAGTATCGTATCGATGTTACTTACACTAGTCGCATACTAAAAGGGATAATGACACTAAGACAAGACCGACTATGCTCTGATACCACTATTGTAACACCCCCTTCTATTTATCCGCGTTTTTATAATAATAATCAGAGTATTTAATCATAACCAAGAATGCGTCACAATTTAAACCATAAAAATTTTCCAAACATGTGCCATGCTTCCACCGAAGAAGACTTATCAAATAAATAATGCAACAGTTATGTTTAACAGCGGAAATGTAACATAACCAAAAATTCTGAATACGACATTCATAGTATTCCAGAATAATAAACTAAAACCTGAATCACAACATTAAAGAATTTCAGGATAATAAGTCAACATAATTCAAAGTTATTCAAAAATATCCATTAAAGGATTCAAGCAACCGTTCCCCAGTGTTACATCTACCAGAGCACGACACTGACACGCGGACTAACTGACTGACTCAATACTAGAGCTATCCTCACCAATTCCAAGCACTAATCACTTGGATCGAAAATGTTGAGTAAGGGTGAGATCTCAATTCAATATAACATGCATTATCGTTTTAGAATACAATAGGATAAAAGATGCATTAATCCATTAATCAAGCACAAGTCATAATCAAATCACAACATAGCTCACACAATGAACATGTACATAATTCAAACAATGGAAATTGCAACAGGAATCCATCCTAGCATGTTACAATCCCATATGCAATGCACTCTATGCATGTGGTACCAACACGTGAACCGAGTTCACACACACCCGCTTTTACATGTGGATAGACAGCAAATTCATGATTCGCCCATAGCTATTGGGTCAAGAATCCAGCCTCACTACCTCAACCTCCGTAAGTCTATTGGCTCAACCAGTTCACTTCCGCACAATGGAATGAACCAAATCAATAAATGTATATGCATGCATCATAAAAGCATGCCATCATCATTTCACATATCATGATATTAATACAAATCACATCATGTCAATTCACCGTGTATCTCATTCAATCAAAATGAATAACAATTATATAACACGTAAGCATCAATACCTCATCAAACTCATACCATTCATAATAGTTCTCATTATTCTTAATTACTCATCCTTTTCAAAAATCGGGAGCGCGACCATTTTAAAAATAATTTAGCAAAATAATGTTTTTCTCTTTCCAAAAGGTAGTATTTGAAATTTAGGAAATAACGCCGAAAATGGCACTCGAATCGGAGTTATGGTTTAGAAAATATGAATTTTTGAAGTTTTAGAAAAATTGGAAAAATGCACATGGAACCCGGTTCCTACCTATACAGAACCGGTTCTGTGAGTTAAAAATACCTCGCCCCTGGTTTTTGAATGGGGAACCGGTTCCTACATATACAGGAACCGGTTCCTGAGTCTATTTTTCCTAGTTTTGGACAAATTAACACTGGGAACTCGGTTCCTCCCCACAGGGAACCGGTTCCCACGACCTGTGACAGCAGTTTTGCTACTTTTGACAGCATTTTCCATTCTTACTCATTTCCAAACTTACTAATACGATTTGGTACATTAGCAACATCATTTCATCGTCAATTCACACCATTTTAACATCAAACAACATGGTTTATTCACCCCTATCAATTATCTGACATACTTATGATTCCTAATTCCAACACCGACACAAATAGGGTTTATTCCTATAACTCATAATCATCATAATTCAAATTCTCTAACATACCCAATTATCCCTATGATTCCCAAAACCCATAAGGCATATTAATCGATCGAAACCACCCCTTACCTCGCGATGATTCTTCGATTCTCTTGGTGTCGGCTTTTCCTCTCTTTTCCTCTTCTCTCCAATTCCACGTGAAAACAGTTTCTCCAAAAACCTATTATTTCCTTTCTTTTTTCCTTTTTATGTTCCTTTAATTATTCCAATAAAATAAAATAATTAAAACTTAATAATTAGTAGAGTGATTTACTCTCTTACACCCACCGTTTACTCTGCACACCTCAAAGCATTTCCTCATTTAATGACCCAATTAATCCACTAAAATTAATACTCGAGACTTCATTTAATTAAATAATTAAATCCTCACTTAATTAATATTTAAATTAAATTGGGGTGTCACAGGTTGCATTGAAGATAGATGTTTTGACAAATATTGTAGCATGCTGAATCAGAACATCAGTACAGGTTATTTTAAATCTTGACAAATTAGATTTGATTTCGTAATATTTCTTTTGGATATATCTCAATAAGTTTTGTAGGTCAAGAAGATTTAATCTAGAACAAGTGATGTAATCTCAAACTTCAAAAAAGTTGCGAAAATTGGATGATGAGACAATTTAGGAAACTTGTTATTTTGTTCAAAAATTTAAGAATATTTTTCTGCATAATTGGTGCAACCCTCAGCTTGTGGATAAAAAAGTATTTGGGTAAAGATTTTGAATCCCATGGACTACTAAGGTGTATTTAAAGAGAAACCTAGACCTAATGTAATTGAACTTTTCACAATTGTAAAATTAGGGAAAGCCTATGCCTTAGGTTTTTAGAGTCTCTTGTGCTTTTGGTAAGTCACCCATGTATCTTTTGATATAGTGAGGTAGATAGTTTTTTACAAGATTTTTTGTCAAGTTATTATTATTATATAGTGAGGTAGATGTTAAAATTAGATTTAAATGGGGATTCAAATTTGAATTGAAATATAACAAATCATATCTTATTGTTGGAGACATTTATGGAGAAAATCATATCCAAAAGTATTTGTTATTTAAAGACTAAATTAAATCAAATCTCCAAAGAAGAAAATCTCAGAAGACGTTGCTATATAAGGAAACTTGTTATACCCCAAAATTTTCCCTCCCATTTCAAGGTCAATATACCTCTCCATGCCCAAGAACTACTCAAAGAGTAATCAGACAAACCCTTTCTTAAGCAATCAACTCACAAGTAAGGTTTTGCTTCTCTTAAGACAAAAGTGGTTTCTAATGGCTCAAGTGAATGACATGCCTCATCATATGCTTCAAAGTATCCCCATATCAAGTTTCAAGCCTCATAGCCCAAGTTTGCTCAGTTAATTGCTCAGATGGTTGAAAATCAGTTGTATTGGACAAAAAGTTAATTGTGGTCAACAAAATGTCAAACTTCATCATTTTTTGTCAACATAAATATTTTAAAGTCACATTCACAATTTGATCAAGGGTTGATCATGATTCATCAAGAAAACTCAAGAATTGATCAAAAGTCAAAAGTTGCTAAATTAGGGTTTCTTGAGGAAAAGTCAACAAAACTTTGACCAAGTATAACTTTCACATACTTCATCAGAAATTTCTCCACCAAATCTCATTTTAAAAGGAATTCAATTCACCACAACTTTATCCTTCACAAGGTTTTCTCAAAAATGCTTCATTTGAGAGGTATGGGCCAAGACATTATAGGTCCTTTCAAAAGTCAACAAAACGTCATCTTTTCTCAAAGAAGTGTACTTGAACATGGAAGCTTCAATGAATATGAAACCAAATAGAGATCTTAGAGGACATCTTAATCTTTATAAAAATTCCAAGTTCATCCTCAAATGTTGAGAATTGAGAAAGATATGGCTTGTAGAAGTTTAGCAATTTTGAAGAAGTGCGTGAAGAGAAATAGTGAGCAAACTTGAACTTTTTCCAAATGGGCCTATGTTTTCATGATTCAAACTTGTTTATAACATTATCCATAACCTCTAAGCCCAGACACACGTCACATTTCTAGAGTTAAATATGGTTTTGATCCCTCTAAATATCTCAAACTTCATTTTTAGTCCCTCTAATATTTTCCTTCAAAGAATGGTCCTCCTAAAAATTTAAATTTTAACTTTTGGTCCCTCCTGCAATTTAGCGACGGTTCTCACAACTCAGAAACAATTTTAGCGACAGTTCTTACAACTTAGTGACGGTTTTAGCGGCGGTTTTACAACTTAGCGACGATTTTAGAGACAGTTTTTTATTTAGCGACGACATTAGAGACCATTTTAGCTACGATTTTGTCATGAGGGACCAAAAGTTAAAATATTTATTTTTAGGAGGACCATTCTTTGAAGGAAATATTTAGAGGGACTTAAAATGAAGTTTGAGGTATTTAGAGGGATCAAAAACATACCTAACCCTTTATTTTATTTATTTTTGAATTAATTCATTAAAATTAAAATTTAATTAAAATAAAATACAAAACAAAGATTTATGCGTGCAAGGCCTTGGATTTAAGTGTCTTGAGGACCAAGAAAGTTCAAGCTGGTTGGCAAAAATGCACAAGAGCTGATTGATAGAAGTTGGCCAATTTTGGAAATATTGCATTTGATTTTTGATCAAGTATTTTCTCCATCAATGCAATATTTCTTTCACAAGCCCTGACCTAATACACTTCTCTCTCTCTCTCTCTCTCTCTCTATATATATATATATATATATATATATATATATATATATATATATATATATATATATATATATATATATATATATATACAAGACCACAAGCACGACACGGATTGGCTACCTCATGTACCCTAGAAAATTTTCCAAAATTTTGCAAGCTTAAGGTAAATTCAAATCCTTATCTTCAGCCACTTTCAATCGAAACCAAGCACTTATTCATTCTCCTGAGGTGCCCAACAATCAATCCAAGTCCTTTCACAAGTTCAAAGCACCCTAGAATCGTGTCATTCAATCACACCAGTTTGGTAAATTTTCTTGGAATCGATTTCAATTTTTTATGCATTGTTAACCTGTTTGATGTGTTTGTTTATGTCCATAACATTTCTTACATGTGAGTTTTAAGGCCTAAATCATAGAACGCCATTGTTAGGGCAAAACCTTTTGCAAGCTTCGAATCTCATGATATAGTGACTTTTAGGGCAAACCGATGCCACCAATCGATTCGCAGAGGTCGAATTAGGGGGTAAGGTCCTCTTTTGTTTTTAATTTGGCTATTTTGCAGGTTTAGCATTTGGAGTGGCCGGAGAAGACGACTGGAATTCATCTTCGGCGTCTCTGACCTTGGTTGACCGGCGAGGGCATGAGTGGCTGCGTGCGATTGGATCATTTGAAACCCTGGGGTCCACTTGCGCGCGTTTTTTATATTTGTTTGATTTCAGACAATAATATTGCATATATATTTATCCATGTGTGTTAATACACTGATGTATAGCCACCCAATGGCAAGACATGCGCGCGTAGTCCTTTACCCTATCAGGTCGCTTGTTCGAACCTGCCTTTTGCAACTTTTTTCAATATTTTCTGACTTTTTGTAGGTAGCCCATATATGTTTGCGCGTTTGCTCATACTATCACCACTGATTCATGGCTGAGTGGTAAAGTTTTAACCCCGTGACCCCCAGGTCACGAGTTCAACACCTTGGGGGGTCAAACCATTTTTTAATCACTTGTTTTCTTCAATTTTTCCTATTTTCACTTAATTTTTCAACTTACTTTAATTCTTTTCAAATAAATTTTTTAACTATTATAAATAATCCTAAAAAATATTTTCTTTTTCGATTTAGGTCAATAAAATGTTAAATTAGTTTTTGACACAAAAAATATTTTATTTCTCACTTAATTAAATTATTTCTTAATTATTGTTGTTTAATTACCTTTTTATTTGTTATCATTTAAAATTAATCACAAAAATACCAAAAATATTTTTCTTTTAGTAATTAGGTTTTTTTAATATCGTCTTAATATTTGAAATATTTTTCTCTTTATTTATTTATGTTTTTTATTTAAATATTAGAAATCGATGTATAGGTCGCAGGGTTATTTTTGTAATAACGTATATTTACTTTTCTCACACTTTTTTCCTTATTATGTAACTGCTCATGGGATGTAATAGCTTAGGTTAATTTAATTTCCACATCTCCTATTATGTAATTTCCCCAAAGCCTTGTAATAGCGTAGGATCTTTATCTTTCCGCAATTTACTTTTTTGCAAATATTAACTGCTTAGATGTATGCTAATTAGGGTTTGTATGGAAAGATCTAAAAATAACTTAGAATAACAGTAATCTCAAGATAAATATCTGAATTGAATCACTTTTCACACTAGCCCCCTTAGGGTATCCTCTCTTCTTGTCTTACGAATAAACATGGTCATGTCCCTCGAACGTAGGGATATCTTAGCAAAATTGCCTACGAATAACATCATCATAGTCCATTCGATATAAAGATCATAGACCCTCGATTGTTACCTATGAATATATGATCTTGTCTCTCGGTTGTTGCCTACGAATGAATGATGATTGTCCTTTCGATACAATTGCTAAGGTTTCCTTACAATGTTGCCTTCAATGACCATTTGATGACCCTACGTTTGTCCCTTCATATCCAATGGATGGGGCTACCTACCAACTAATGGTATGGATAGTACTATCCTAAAGGAGAAGTAAAATAACAAGAACGACCTTTGGGGGGTAATAACTCTTAATTGCTTGCTCATTAAAAAAATATTGTTCACGCCTCATATTTTTAAACAAATATTTTCAAATGCTTCGTATACATTCTTGAGGACTGATACAAGAATCATTACAAAGTCAAAGCAAAATATTTTCAAACAAATCACACACACACAAAAGCAAGTTTCAAAAGTGAGCCAAGCAATTAAGAGCCCTCGATAACTATGGGTGAAATGAGTGCTAACACCTTCCCTTTTCATAATTACCCCCCGAACTCAGAATCGATAAAAGGTCTTTCCTGTTCTTTTCACCTTTCCTTTATTGGATAAAAGAAAAGTCGATGGTGACTCTTGCTAACCGCAACATTTGCAATAAAACACAAAACAAACAAGTCAGTTCTCCCACAGTGTTACAAAACTGGTGACTCTGATAGGAAGAATACCTTAAGAGGGGTTACCTTAGCGCTTAGATCACCTTTACTTGCTTTCATTGTTTGAATTGCCTAATTTACTTTTAAGGGTTTTGCTCGGGTATTATTGCTTGTGAGGATCCTACACCCGGATCCAGGATTCCTTAGGTAAGTAGCAATAGATCATCGCGATTGTTTGGCATAGACCAACATGATTAAAATGATGTCTACGGTTAGTGTGACGCTTTGGATGTCCTGATGTTCCTCAAGTCCAGTTGAGGAAACATTTGGCATTTGCATGGTCTCATCAACACTAACTAGACTTTTAAAAACCTAATTGATCCATCTTGGCCATTAAAAGGTAGTGAGATAGCCGACTTTGGTGCAGACTGAAGTTGGTTGATACTTGATGCTACACTCATTGAGATTCGACTTTTGGGATGTTTTGGTCGGCCACTTGGATGCCGCACTGAAATAAATCCTGCGAGAAAAAAATCAGGATATGAGATTCTTAGAACCCGGTTACCATTGTAGGATAGGTTGAACCAACATAACTTCAGTGAAGGGTAGACACCTATACTTCATGCAAGCCTTAAACCTAGGGTTGTTGTGTGAATTGTTTGTATTTGCTATTAATTTGAGTATGACATCATATCATCATAACATTTCACTAACCATTTCAAGGACCTAGGGATTTATCTTTGCTCTTTGATGCAGGGTTATGGCTTTCGCTCTCAGGAAAACTATACGAATCAACTTTGTGGGGATACCTTCTCAACTTAAGTCCTACATATGTTAAGATTTTGAACAAAACAACCCGCAAAAACATTACTAACTCTAGAAATCCGACCACAAGAAAGTGGTCTAAAATAACCCATTATTGTGTCATATATTTGATCCAAAAACCAATTGTAGGATGCCATATAATTTTTTTAAATGAATAGCATTAACATCATGAATTATCACATACAAGACCATAAGTATCACAATTCATGCATATATAACATAAAATGAGGTTTTAGTATACAGTGTTTGTCAATAAAAAGAATTAGAGATAATCGTATGAAAGACTGATTTCCAAAAGATATTCTAACTATCAAATCTCTTTTTTATTTCTATTAAATCAAATCATATCAATTATGTTGATAATAACAACAGTTATAATCGTTTTATATTGAGGTGACCAAAATCTTTTACCAATATAATAATATTATCAAAAGAGTATGGACAACAAGGTCCACGCTACGGTAAGAGACCTTAATAGGTATCTCAAATGAACAATGCATTGTTTACATTATTAGTAATTAGTGGCAATTTCAAACCGTTACAAAATAAACATTAAAAGCTTTGTGACTGTTTAAAACCGTCACAAAATGAACTGTTCTTTTTGTGACTATTTAAAATCGCCATTAATTGTTGAAAATGAAGAGAAAAAATCAACATTGCTCTCTCACGACACCAATAACAATATTAATAATAAAAGTAAATCAAATTTAATGATCTTTCTCGAACTCAATTTCAAAAGAAAATATTTATCAGTCTTCATCGTCTTTGCACACAAATAACACCAACAAAGAACGTTGCAATTTGTTGCATACAAAAAAAATTTCTTAAAGTTTCCAAACAAGAACTTCTCTGCAAGACTATTAGACTAATACAAATATTTCTATCCAACAAAATTCCATTGTATCAAACAATCTTCTCACATTTAAGAACCATAGGGAAGAAAGAAAGAAAAAGCAACCCACAAAAAACTATTGTCAATTTGCGTGTGGAAAACGAACACACTCGGAGTGTCAGCTCAAAGTGAAACCCACTTTGTGTCCATCAAGAAAGGAGAACTCACTTGATCACGACATGATTGAGTCCAAAATATTTACAAGAAAGACAAAGAAATAAAAAGCAAGACAGAAAGAAACGAAGGACTTTTAATCTATAATTAAAATGGCTTGACCAAATACTAAAATAAATAGTTTCTAAACTTGTATGAGTATTTTATAATCGTAAGTTTGATAGAAAATAAGACATTAAATGTTGGTTGACAACTAATGGAAAGGACCATGATAACGATTTCTAATTTTTTTTTTAAACTAGATTTGTCAATGTATAATAGTTGGGAATTGTCTTTTAATGCTTCTATTTTTGTCAAAATTTTTTGATATTTAGAAGTAACAAACAAGGTACACTAATGTAATAAAATATAGGTAGGATAATTTGGTCATTTAAATTAAAGGGTTAAATATGTTACAGAAATGTGAGGTTTGGAGTGAGTTTGGAAGCGATTTTCTGGCTCTCAAAGCTTGAGGAAATGAGTAAGGAGTGATCCTTTATTTATAGGAGAGTGAATGGTGATGAAAATGAGAAGGAATTTTGGTGAAATCGTGCAAACCAAGTTAATCTGTGTAGGGTGAAATATGTGACTTGCACATGATCAAAACTCAGCCAAATTGTGCGTTTCAACCCTCTAATCAAGCTTTGCAACTTTTTTAATCATATTTAAACCAAAAACGCGCATCAATTTGTTCATTAGAAGCCACATTATGTAAAACAAAAATTGACTTCAAGCAAAAATCCAATTTCACGATGCCCTCTTTGCATCCATGGTTCTTATTACTCAGGGACCTTTATGATGTCATCTTGGACTCTTTGGAAAGCTGAGGTTGCATACTTTGCAATGTGCTTGGAAAGGTATCATTTGGAATCTTGATCTAGAAGTTATGTTCCTTTGAAATCGTGAGAAATCATTTGATTTTCTACACTTAGAAAAAATTCTAAGTATTTCACAAAAAATGACTTATAATCTTTTCAATCCAAACATGGCCTTCTATTAAAATTTTGCTTTTGGCTTTCAAAGATGATATTAAGTAGACCTCTCAAGGAATATTTTTCAAAAAGAATCAACCAAAAACTCCAAAAATTGAGAAAGTTGTGGCCTTGTGAAGTTAGTGAAAAATCATGAAATGACCTATAATCTTTTGACTTCTTCAAGAAACTTCCAAACACTTTCAATCTTTACAACTTGTATGGAGATAAATTTCACATACTCAAGATTATTGTGCAAAAAGAATTACCACAAGGTGATAAATGATGATCAAGATATGATCTCTTGAAGTTGATTGATAAAAAATTGAGAAATTCATCAAAGGCTTGTAATCTTTTGACTTCTTAGGAAAATTTCCAAGCATTTTCTCTTCCTATCATTTGAACTAAGTTTTACTAGACATCCTTAGGTTCATTGTGAAAAAATAATGAGCTTAAGGAAGTAAGGGATGACCAAGTTATGATCCTTTGAAGTCATACAAGATAGATGAAGTATCAATCTAGAGAGTTTGCAATCATAGAACTCCAAAACAATCTTCTCATCAATTAAAATAATTAGATCAAAGAATATTCATATTAAAAGTCCTTCTAATAGTCAAATGACTTTGAAATCATCCACAAACTTCACAAAAACACCGAGATGTGGTCCTCAGAAGCCTAAAACCCTAATTTCAAGATAAATGACGATAGTGTGGAGAATTCTTCAATTTTGATGATCTTTTTTACATATGGAGCACACACTCAAGATGAGATACCATATTATATGGAACAAGAAGTCTTAAATGAGAACAAATACTTCACAAACATTAAGAATTTGGGAGAGAAGGCATGGAAATAAATACATGAACTTATTGACTTATTGGATAAGAAACGTGTGCACCAATCACCTAAAACATTTAGAGAGCAAAGGATAAACATATCATCATTAGCCAAGCATCAATAATCACACACATTCAAAGGTTCTTAGTGATCTCCCAAGGGCAAACCCAAAGATAAGAGAGAGAGGGGCGAGAGAGAGAGAGAGCCACTTTGTGATCTTTGTGCAATGCAATGGTATGAGATATTGAAGAATCTTATGAGCAAAAATTAGGGTACAATAATTACGCTTATAACGCGTTTGGTGAATCAAATGAATGCTTGTGGTGTAACAATTTTGGTACAAAATGTAGTGGCTAAACTCTTGTGTTCTTTAACGTCAAGATTTGATAACATAGTGTTGGAAATAGAAGTGTCAAAGGATCTTCTCACTATGAGCAAGGATGAGCTTCAAATCTCATTGGAAGCACATGAGCAAAGAATGGATGAAAGGGGAAATAACAAATCCAAGGCATAAATTGCATTACAAGCACAGTTCAATGAGAAGAACAACAGACCGAGAGGCAAGTGTCCTTTGAAGAGCAAGGAAAATTTCCATAATTTTGGTGGAAAAGATCCACAAAATTCAAAGGGATCAATGGCTCAAAGAGGAGAGAGAATCTCCAAGAGTGGTGGTCAAGGCAACAACTACAAGAGGAACAATAAAAGCAATGTGAAGTGCTTTAATTGTCATAAGTTTGGTCATTTCTCAAAGGAATACAATGTGAAATCGAAAGAAAATCAAGGGGATGAGGCCAAAGTTGCAAGGCAAGAGGTAGAATATGAGTATACCCTTCTTCTCATGGTCATATAGGAGAACAATGGCAATAGAGAGTTTCTGGACAACAACAACAATATGTGACGAGGGCTGAGCAGCAACACTGTCAGTGCATAATTTTCTGCACAAACGCATTCGGAGCGAAACGCAATGGTAAATGTTCGAGATGGAGTCCAATGAAGTGATGAATGGTACTTGGATTCTGGTTGTTCAACTCATATAACGGGTAGAAAGGATTGGTTTGTGAATATCAATTAAGCCACGAAGAATAGAGTAAGATTCACGGATGCACCACTTTAGCAGCCGACGGTGTGGGTGATATTTTGATCATGAAGAGGGATGAGAGTCATTCCTTGATCAAATATGTGTTGTACATTCCTGGAATTACGTGTAATCTCTTAAGTATTGGCCAATTGCTTGAGAAGAATTACACAATTCGCATGGAAAACAAGATTTTGCGCATTTTTGACCGAAACAGAGTCTTAATCCTTAGAGCACCCATGGCTGCAAATCATAATTTCAAGATAGAATTGAAGGTAACAGAGCACAAGTGTCTTGCTACAGCAACAAGTCGTTATGAGTGGTTGTGGCATTACCATCTTGGACACCTCAATTTTAGAGACCTCAACCCGTTGCAAAGGCATGGAATGGTGACCGGACTGCCCAAGATAAATCTTCTAGTTGAAACGTGTGAAGAGTGTGTGTAAGGGAAGCAACATAAGAATGTTTTCAGCAAGGATGCGGGTCATAAGACCAAACAACATCTTGAGGTGGTGTACTCCGACGTGTGTGGTCCAATGCAAGTCGACTCATATGGAGGAAATATGTACTTTGTCACGTTTATTGATAATTTTAGTAGGAAGCTATGGATTTAACTTATAAAGAGGAAGGATGAGATGTTTGATGTATTCAAGCATTTTAAGTCCATGGCAGAGCGACAAAGCGGTCACAAGGTGAAAATTCTCAAAATGGATGGTGGGGTGAATATACCTCAAGTGAGTTTGGGAATTATTGTAATGATGAGGGTATAGTGTGTGAGGTTATTCCATCCTATACGCCTCAACAAAATGGTATCGTCGAAAGAAGAAATCGCTCAATTATGAATATGGTTCGTAGCATGTTGAAGGGGAAGAACTTGCCGAAAGAACTATTGGGAGAATTGGTTTCTATAACATCCTATTTGTTGAATAGGTGCCCTAATAAGAAGTTGGAAAAGGTGACACTAGAAGAGGTATGGTCTGGTCATAAACTGATCGTGACTCATTTTAAGGTTTTTGGTTCGATAGCATTTCGGCATATTTCGGGTCAACTTCAAAAGAAGTTGGATAACAAAGGAGAGGTAATGTTACTAGTTGGTTATCATTCTACCGGAGGCTACAAATGGTTTGATACGAGTAGCAAGAAGATCGTGATTAGTCAAGACGTGGTAGTGGGCTAGCTGAGGCAGTTTGACAGCAGAAAATTTTAGATGACAGCATCATAAACCGGTTTCTCAACAGAAGGAAACCTCCTTCATGATTTTTGCATACTGAAGGCTCTAGAATGGGATTTCTGGAAACAGAAATCGGTTCCCCTGATCTTAGAAACTGGTTTCCACTAGAAAATGCAAAAACTCAACAGGTTGCAGAACCAGTCCGCATTCGATCAAAGTTGAGAATGGTGAATCTAGCAGGCGATCAACAAGACACAGAAGTCTACCTCAAAGTCTCCAAGATTGTGAAGTATTCCATGACAATGAGATCAACAATGACGGTGATCTTATACACTTTGCGCTTATGGCCGAATCCGAGCCGGTGAAAATGGAAGAGGCATTAAGAAACTCAATGTGGGTATGTGCGATGAAAGAAGAGATGGAATCCATTGAGAAAACAGTACTTGAGAGCTAGTTGATTTAGCGGAACGAAAAAAGGAAATTGGAGTAAAATGGATCTACAAAGTGAAGGCAACTCCTAAAGGCGAAATTGTACGACATAAAGCTCAACTAATGGCGAAAGGATTTTTGCAACGAGAAGGTATAGACTATGATGAGGTATTTTCTCTGGTGTCTAGACTAGAGATGATACGGCTGGTTGTTTCTATCGCCAATAGAAAAAATTGGAGGATGTATCAAATGGATGTAAAATATGCATTTTTGAATGGTCCACTTGAGGAGGAAGTCTATGTATAGCATCCCCCTAGTTTTGTTATGAAGAATTAAGAGGGAAGAGTCTATAAGTTAAGGAAGGCACTTTATAGTTTGAAACAAGCACCTAAAGCTTGGAACAAATGCATAGATACATTTCTTGTTGAGGTTGGGTTCAATAAGTGTGTATCTGAACATGGTGTTTATATGAAAGCGGATGCAAGCAAATGTGTGATTATACTTTGCTTATATGTGGACGATCTATTGATCACAGGAAGCAATGAAGAGTTTATTTCCAAGTTCAATGGTGAGCTTATGGAAGAATTTGAGATGAGTGACCTTGGTGTCATGACATACTTCCTTGGCATAGAGTTCCACAAGTCAAAGTTGGGACTACCTATGCTTCAAAGAAAGTATGCTCTTGAGATATCGAAGAGGTGTGATATGGAGCATTGTAATGCTGCAAATACACCAATGGAACCAAGGTTGCAGCTGTCCAAGAATGAAGATGAGGTTGATGTTGATCCAACTCAATATAGAAGGTTGATTGGATCATTACGTTACTTGTGCAATGCGCGGCCAGATTTGGCATTTAGTGTCGGTATTGCTAGTAGATTTGTGGAGAGACCAAAGGCGTCTCATTTGGCAGCAGTTAAGAGGATCCTTCTCTACATTAAAGGTACTCTTGGATGCGGAATTCTCTTTTCTGCAGCTATACGAGCATCATGTGCGAGTTACTCGATTATATGGATTCTAATTGGTGCGGAGTTAAAGATGATCAAAAGTCTACGAATGGTTATGTCTTTATGTTCGGTGGAGCTCCAATCTCTTGGTGCTCTGAAAAGGAACTCGTGGTGACACTCTCTTCTTGTGAGGCCGAGTATATCGCGACTTCTATGTGTGTGTGTGCCAAGCTGTGTGGCTAATGAATCTACTTAGAGAGATGGACAACATTGATGTAAAAGTTGTCACTCTTTTTGTTGACAACCTCTCGACTATCAATCTTGCAAGGAATCCTATAGCACATTGGAGGAGAAAGCATATAGAGATGATGTTTCATTACTTAAGGGAACTGGTGTGTGGAGAACAACTGAAGCTAGCTTAGTGTCGAAGCAAAGAACAACTTGCGGATTTGTTAACAAAGGCGGTAACGAATGAAGTGTTCAAGAGGCTTGTGAAGAGTTTGAGCTTGAGGAACGTGGAGCACTTGACTTAAGGTGGTGTATTGGATGTTACGGGTAAGTCAAATGCAGTATGAAAGCATTAGAAGCTATTTTGGAAACAACTTATTTGAAAAAGTGGTTCTGCTACTGAAGCAGAAATTCTAATTTTCGAAGAGGGAATCGGTTTCCTCATTTGGAGAAACCAGTTTCTCTCGCGAGTTTTTGTTTTTCTGCACTACTGTATGTAGCAGTTTCTGTTTTGGTTTGTTATTTGTTTTGTTTTGTGTTTGACACATTATAAATACTCTCTTATGTAATGTACTTGTTAATGTCATTGTGAATAAACATAATTCTCTCTCTCTCTCTCTCATATTATATTTTTAATTATTATATCTTTTTTATTTAATTTTTGAAAACTTTTATTTTTTGTATATAAAACAAAGCTTTATCGATTATTTTTGTCAATTTATACTTTTAATGGTTATTTTATTATTTTCATATTATTTTATCCAAATAATTTTTGAAGAGTGTTGAAATATATATATATATATATATATATATATATATATATATATATATATATATATATATATATATATATATATATATATATATATATATATATATATATATATATATATATATAAAAGTTAATTGAGTTAAATAATTTTATGTATAGATATTAAATAGAAATTTAAAATAAATTTATATATTAAAATTTATCATATAAATTGTTCACGGACTTAATATACGGCATTAAAATTATTAATTTAAGAAATTAAGATAATAATTTTATGATAAATCAATTATGCTTATTTTATATTGTTCAAAGAGTATAGACAAAATTATTATTTATTTTTGAACAACAAATTAATTTAAATTTAAATAAAAAAAAAACTGGAAACAAATAATTGCAGTTGATTAAATATTTTTGTCACATATACATTTTGTGTACATAAAAATATTTACACATTGACGGGTTAAATATTGTGTAGTAATATTTAGAAGAGATATATGCAACAACTATTTATTTCTAATTAATAAATTTTTTATTTATTTAAATAAAATTGGGTATAATTATTATATATCTATTATATTTTATAATCAAAGTCTTATACAGGAGAAATGCATGTTTTTAAAGTATTATAAATTTATTTGACATAAAATAGAACACAAATTTTTTACACCAATTATTAATTTTTTTCAAATAGTTTTTGAAGATATTGAAAATAATATATATATATATATATATATATATATATATATATATATATATATATATATATATATATATATATATATAAGGATCAGAATTCAAGATGTTTTGTTGATATAATTAAAGAGGAGTAAAAGAAGACAAAGTATATAAACTGAAGATAGTATAAAATTTTGCGTGCTTCTAAAAGAAAATAAAGTCCCTATATATAGGGATACAAAGGCTTACTGATAAAGCCGGTACACGCTACTTATGATAGTCGGTTATAACAAACAAATGAAGTATTATTGTACACAAGGCCCCATCGACACAATAACACATCACAAACTACAAAACTTTTCTTATAAAAAGTAGAGCCTATTGCTGTCTACCTAGATAAGATTCTTATCTTCTCTGTCTTTTAACTTTTGGTCTTTCCAAGATAAGATTCTTTCTTATCTTTGTTTTATTCATTGTTGTTACTCTTGTCTTGTCTTCAAGATAAGATTCCCGCTTATCTTTGCATTGTTACTTTGCCTTGGCTTTCTCTTTAGCTTTTTGAGCCATAGCTTCAATCATAGCATCCCAAAAATCTTCAGCTGTAGGGTCATCATTTTGAGCCTCACCAGCTAATCCTTCAAAGGTATTGAAATCCATTGATCCCATAGACGAACTGGTCTTCATAGACTGAATATCATCTCTTGAAGCTTGGGAGTGAAAAGTATTGAAGAATTGAGTCTTCATATGATCTAGAGTTCTGACCATAGTTTCTTCTTCTGATTCATTAGGATACTTTCTTTGGAAGAAATTCTTTAAGCTTCCCATAGACAATTGTTGAGAACTTTTTTCTTTAACATTGTTATTTTGATCTTCAGCCATTGCTGACTTAATTTGAATAATCTTGTCCTGGATTTCTTCTTGACTTATTTTATTCCACCATTTGTAGAAAAAATTTCTTTCTAGAATGGGAATATTAAATTCGTCATTAGAAATGGTGATAGTCCATCTCCAAATCCAAGGAATCTGAAATTTAGTGAAGAAAAGAAATGGACATTGTCCAGTTATCAAATTTGATGAAATGTTTAATACCAGTGAACTATTTTCACACCATGGAGTATACAAATCATTTAATTCTTTTGGTAATATTTCTAAAGAAGGACCAAATTTAATCCACCAGGCATAAAACCAATTTGGAATGGGTCTATTAATCACTTCTGGATTAATTGAGAAAAAACCAAGAATGTTTATTCTTGGGATTCTGATAATAAAAAGCTTGGGTGAAAGCCTGGACATAGTCCCAATAATTGAAATAATTGTCTTTTCCTTCGGCAATTCTTATTGCCTTTTCACCATTAGGGTTAAGACCTCATTCCCTTGGTGATAATATCTTATTAATATGGCATTTGCTGAAGTTTATAAAACTCCCAGGATTGTTGTTTTGATAGTGATGAGTAAAAGTTACCGATTCGGTAACTGCCAGTAAGTAATATCTCTAGATGTGGTCTTGATTTACCATGAAGGCCTGGATATCCTCTTGATTCGAGGTATCTTGTTTTAATAGCCCATCCAACATTTGGATTTATTGTTAGATCTTCATCATCAATATACATAATTTTTTCTGTAACTGGATTCTCAAAATAATCAGTTACTTGCTCTTGAGGTGGGTCATTGACTGCAATTTCTTTGTAAGATATAAGCTTTCTAGAGGATGAAGAGGAAGGTATATCTTCCTTTTTTGAGGTAGGCAGTTGTTGCACATTTCTACCTTTATAGATTGTAGTCCAATCCCCTATTAGAGGAATATTTACTTCACTTTGGGGTAACATATTGTTACTCCCTCTTCCAAGGCCTCGTCCATAGCCTCGGCCTCTTCCTCCCCTAGATGGGGGTGTCATTTTCTCCCTGCAAGAATTCACGGGTAAGGTAATCAGCAAGTGAATTATTTTCACCTTTAATATGTTTAATATCAAATTCAAACATTGATAATTGAGATTGCCAACTAGCAAATATTTGTTTTGCAACAAGATTTTTGACATCTTTTTCAATAATAGATTTAGCAGAGCTGCAATCAATTTGTAATAAAAACTTTTTATTAAGTAAATCATCTTGAAATTTTGAAACACATTTTATAATAGAAAGCATTTCTTTCTTGATAGTCGAATATTTCGACAGAGTAGGATTTCATTTTCCAGAGGTGAACCTAACCAAAACTTCTTTAGATGTTTCAGGTATAACCTGTTTAAGAATTCCTCCATATCCTAAGTCAGAAGCATCAGTTTCAACAATTTTAAAATACTTGAGATTAGCTAGAGATAAGCAAGGCAAATATTTAACCTTATTTTTAATTCTTCAGACTGCTTGAGAATGTTTATCAGTCCAACGGCCAGGATTTTTTCAAAGCCTAGCATGTAATATACTAGTATCCATGGCAAGATTCTCATAGTAATCAGCAATATAATTAAGACTACCAAGAAACCTTTGTAATTGTTTTTTATCGGTAATTATATCAGGAACTTTAGAAGCAAATTCAATACTTCTTTGAATAGGAATAATTTTTCCTTGATCAATTTCATGTCCTAAAAATCTAATTTTAGTTTGAAATGTTTTCATCTTAGGAGCAAATATAACTAATCCATTATGCTTAACTAAACCCTTAAATATTTTTAAATGTTTAACATGTTGATCTATTGTTTTAGAAAAAACTAAAACATCATCAATGTAAACAATTATAAATTCCGTATAAGGAATAAAAATATCATTCATAATATTTTGAAATTCGGAAGGAGCATTTTTTAGCTCAAAAGGGAGAACATTCCACTCGAAATGTCCAAAAGGTATAGTAAAGGTTGTTTTATATTTATCAGATTCATTAATCTGAATTTGCCAATATCCAGATTTCATATCGAATTTAGAAAAGATTAAAGCAGTATTTAATCTATCCAATAAATCCTTTTTATTAGGAATAGGATATCTAATCCATTTTAACACCTTATTAAGGGGTTTATAATTAATAACAAGTCTAGGGACACCACGTTCTCTTTCAGCAGCGTTATTAACATAAAAAGCAGTGCAACTCCAAGGAGATTTAGATTTTCTAATTAAACCTTTTTCTAAAAGAGAATTTATCTCTTTTTTGCATAGTTCTAAATACTCAGGATTCATTTGGGCTGGTCTGGCCTTAGTGGGAATCTGACTTTCATTAAAGTCATCAAGATAAGGTAAGGAAATAACATGTTTCTTTCTATCCCAAAAAGAATTAGGTAAATCATTGCATACCTCATCTTGGAACTGTTGATCAATCAATTTGTTTTGTCTTTTTATTTCATCTCTATTAAGTTGTTCATTAATATTTAATAAACTAACTTCTTCTTTAAGAAAACATAATTGTTTTTCTTTATTCAAGAGAATACTTTTAACTTCATTAAGCATCTTAATATGAGGGTCAGTAATAAATTCAAAAGTGACCGTTTTACCATTAATCATGGTAGTAATGCCTTTAGTGTTTAATGCTATTTAAAAAAGGAGTTCCAAGAATAACTCTATGAGTCATATTTTTAACTAAAATGAAATGAGTAGGTAAACAAATATCTTGATTACAAACGTATGTATTAGGTAATTTATAATTAACCGTTAATTTGTCACCACTAGCCTGAGCAAGTGTTTGGGTGGTTTTAGTATAATACTTGGTAGGAACAATTCCTTCCTGAAGGCAATTAAGATCTGCGCCACCATCAATAAGAGCGACCTCATTTTGTAATATAAATGTTCTATTAATAACTAAAGTTACTTTAACAAACCATTTTTGAGAAATTACTCTATCAATAAGAGTAAGAAATCTATCATTAGTAGAAAGACTGCTGGTAGAAGATATTTCTTCAATTTTAGGATAATTTGTTTCTAGTAAGGAGACCCTTTGAGATAATTTTTGATTATCTTTCTTTATCTGAGAAATTTCAGATTTTAAGAGATTAATTTCTCTATTTAAATCAGTAAGGGAAACAGGAGTTTCACGGATATGGGACTGTTGAAATCTAGATAAAACCTCACTTAATTGATAAGGGGCTTCAATAATAATAGGAGATTCTTCTTTTGAATTTTCTTGAATTAATATTTCAAGCATTTTTCTCTTGAGATTATTATCAGAAATGGACTCAATAGCTTTTATGGCTTCATCTTGTTCTGTAGTAAGAACATTAAGACTATTCATGTCTACAATAGACTTCCAGTAATCTATTTGATTATATTGACAATTATTATTGCTAGAATCATCAGAGGAATAATTTGTTGATGATTCATAGATCATATCAATATCTTCATTAGAAGAATTGGTTTTTGAGTCAGACTTAAGCAAACAAACTTTCTCAAGTTGAGAGCGTAATTGCTCATCTTCGATTTCATTAAGAGCTTTCTTGGTCCAATATTGGTTTGCATAATGACCAGCTTTACCACATTTGTGGCAAGATACATCAAGCATTTTAGCTTTTCTTTTGCCTTTATGATTAAAAGCCTTTTCTTTTGGTCTACTTTTATTAAAGTGACTCTTTTTCTTATACTTACTATAATAATTTTTATAATTATCCTTATTATTTTTATGAGGTTTATTCCTAATAATTTTTCCTTTTTTCTTTTTATTTTCATTAGATCTTCCAAGGTCGAAAGCGAATTAGTCACAGAATTCACCCATTTGGTGTTTTTCAGAAAGTTTATGTTTTTTAAGCTGATTTCTTAGCTTAATATCATTACACAGGATTAATCCTTCATTAACGCAAGTGCTAATAATTTGACCATAAGTAAGATCGGGATAATTAATATTTATTCCATCATTTTTATTTCTTAAAGAATGTCTAACCTTTTCTAAAAGGAAATGAGGTAAACCATCAATAAATTTGGCTTTCCAATGGATAGAATTAGGATTGTTTAATTGATAGACTCTAGACAGAAAGGTATCCTTGTACCATCTAAAATGTGTAAGGGAGGGACATCTTAGATTTTGAAGTAGAGTTTGAATTTTTTCTCCAATAGGAATATTGGTTCCAACAAAATGTTGAAGGATAGAGAGACACAGTGTATAGACCGCATCTTCTTCTCCTGTGGTAGCAATTCCACTTGTAATTGCAAGCTTCTCAATTCATATCTAAAGCATTGGTTTTGATGAAGACAACATGGATATCATCATTCAAAAGGATGTGCAAAAAGTATATAATCATATAAAACATCTCTACAAGTCTTGAAGATTAGAAGAAGAATTTTTAAAGAATCAACAATATCTTAAGGTATAAATAATTCTTAAAACTTGAATATAGATGTTCACAAAAATGCACTTATAATCATATACATATACCATATGTTTAACAAAAGAAAAAATTATGTTTGAAATATTTTTCAAAAAGAATTTCTCAAAACAAACTTTCAGGAACCGGTTCCTACCATACAGGGAACCGGGTTCCAGACTTTTGCAAAACACATCTCCCTGGTTTTTGTACCAGGAACCGGGTTGTACCCATAGGGGAACCGGTTCTTGCGTGTAAAATTTGAATTTCTGGTTGTAACGTTCACCAGGAACCGGGTTCTGCCTGTGTCGGAACCGGTTCCCAGCGAACCAGTGCGGATTTTCTTTTGATTTTAAGCATATTTCAAATGGTATTCATTCATGGTTGCATTGCATCTTTTCATATCAAAAGGCATGAATGGAAAGGATTGTTTGACATTATAAATTGTGCAGAATTTTTAAATTCAAATCACCTTCTTCAATTAACATTTTTCATCATTCATTTTCACATTCTCTTACAAACTTTTAAGTGTTCTTACAAAGTCATATTTTTTGTGAAACTTGCCATACACATTTTCAATCATTTCAAGTTTCATACATGCATTGTGAACATATATAATCATTGTTTGAGAAGTGTTTATTTCTTGAAGAAGAAGATCAATCAAAGATTGATAGTGCTATCCATCTATTTCAAATTAATCATTGTATTACAAAAGAAAGATATTCCCTTACTATCCAGGATTGTTGGAAGTAAGTGTTGTGATTTGAAGAGGATTGTTCTTCATTCACATTAGTGTTTGGTTTTTGACCTTAAAGGTCTTAAGAACCTTTGGTCACCCTATAGGTTTAGATAGTAAGCATAGGCTGTACAATTATTCTAAACTATAGTGAAATCTCTTTCGTGTTGGAAAGGGACTGAGTACTCTCGGATTGTGAGGGAACCAGGATATATCGTTGTGTTCTTTACTTTTCCGCATTTATCGCTTTCATCACCATAACCAAGGAAAGATAAGAACTAGTCAAAAACCTTCAAACACTTAACCACAAAAATCACTACAAGCTCTCCTATAAAACCGAATAAATTTTTATATACCTAATTCACCCCCTCTTAGGCACTCTTAGACTTACAATTGGCATCAGAGCAAGTTATAGGTAACTTGTTCCTAAAGATCCAGAATGGCTTCCGCAAATCCAAATCCGGTTTTCAAAGATGGTGGTAGTAACAACAAGCCTCCACTGTTTTGTGGTGAATACTTTGATTTTTGGAAAATTCGCATGAAAGCTCATCTTGAAGCGCAAGGAGAAGAAATATGGAATGCTGTTGAGAATGGTCCATTCACTCCGGTGTGTGTTGTCAATGGTGTTGGGTCATCTAAGCCTAAAGCATCATGGGATGACGATGACAAGAAAAAGGTTCTTTTTGACAAAAAGGCAATCAACATTCTCCAAAGTGCTCTTAGTATGGATGAATTTTTCCGAATATCGGCATGTACAACGGCAAAGGAAATTTGGGATACTCTTGTAGAAACTCATGAAGGAACCGCCGAAGTCAAAAGGTCTAGATTGAACACTTTGAGTCAAGAATATGAATTATTCAGAATGTTGCCCGGAGAATCCATCCTTGACTTGCAAAAGAGATTCGTTCACTTGACAAATCACTTGAAGGCACTTGGTAAGACTTTAACTAACGATGAATTAAATCTTAAAGTGCTTAGGTCTTTAACTAGGGAATGGCAACCAAAAGTGACGGCAATATCCGAAAAGAAAAGCCTAGCAACTATGACTTCCGCAACATTATTCGGAAAGCTTCAAGAATATGAAACGGAACTAGGAAGGCTTGAAAAACATGAGAATCATGAGAAGAAATCCAAAGGCATTGCTTTGAAAATTGATTCAAAAGAAAGTCAAGATAAAGATGCATCGGAGGAAGATGAAAACTTCTTGCTTCTTGTAAAAAGGTTAGGTAAATATTTTGGTCATAAGAATAATATTCATAATGCTAACTTTGTCAAAAGAAAGAAATTTTATAAGCATAAAGATAAAGAAGCCTCCACATCAACACAAGATGTCACATGCTATGAATGTGGAAAGCAAGGTCACATAAAGCCGGATTGTCCAAAACTCTCCAAGAAAAATGGATTCAAAGGCAAAAAGGAGTTCAAGAACAAAAGGGCTTATGTTGCATGGGAAGATAATGAGATAAGTTCTTCATCCGATTCGGATAGTGACGAAAGTGCAAATCTAGCATTGATGGCTTCACACCACTCCGATGATGAAGAAGGCGAGGTTAGTTACGATAACTCTCTTTATGATAATGGTGCACAAGGTGCTATAGATGAACTATTAAATGAATACAAAATTCTATACAAAACTATTTCATCTCAAAAGAAATTAATTTCATCTTTAGAAGAAAAGTTAAAACTATTGAAAAGAACATAAAGATGAAAAAGAAAAGATGATTAGTGATCAAAAGAATTTTGTATGCAATAATTGTGAATCACTCTCTTTCCAAATTGTTCAATTAAAAGAGTCTTAGAAAGGTATGAAAAGGACAAGTTGGATTGGAAAAGGTTCTTAGCACTCAAAGATACCCTAAAGATAAAAGTGGACTTGGTTTTCAAAGTTTTCTCAACCAAGTCCCAACAAAACTATCTTTGTTAAGGCTAATAACCAACCAATTCAAGAGAAAGTGAATAAGCCTAAAGTAGTTCATCATTATCCTAAAAATAAAAGAGTTGTTAAGAATAAATCTTATCCTCCTAGATATATAAGTAATTTTGAACCTACTTGTTTTTATTGTGGTATAAAAGGCCACACACCTAATGCTTGCTATATAAGAAACTTTAGTGTTCCAAGTGGGCATTATGTGTGGGTAAAGAAAGGTACTAATTATGAAGGACCCAAAGCAATTTGGGTACCTAACAAAACTTAATTTGTTTTGTAGTAGTGCTTGAAGACCACTTCAAATTTGTGGTACCTTGATAGTGGTTGTTCAAAGCATATGACGGGTGACATAAACCATTTTTCAAATCTTGTTTTAAAGGCCAAGGGTTATGTCACTTATGGAGATAACAACAAAGGGAGAATTCTTGGCAAAGGCAAAGTTGGTGCACCACCTTTCACATCCATTGAAGATGTTCTTTATGTTGAAGGACTAAAGCACAATCTTCTAAGCATTAGCCAACTTTGTGACAAAGGCTTCAAGATCAAATTTACAAAAGATGGATGCTTAATCATTGATGAAGTCACCAATGAGGTAAAACTCAAAGGTAAAAGAGTTAATAATATATTTATGATTTCTCTTAATGATCCATCTTTGAAGGTAAAATGTCTCATGGCAAACAATGATGATTCATGGCTTTGGCACAAAAGGATTGCTCATATTCATATGGAACATTTGAATAAACTAATCAAGCATGATCTTGTCATTGGTTTGCCTAAGAGAAATTTTGTCAAAGATAGACTTTGTGATGCTTGTCAAAAAGGGAAACAAACAAAATCATCTTTCAAATCTAAGAATGTGGTGTCTACTACAAGGCCACTACAATTGTTGCACATGGATCTCTTTGGTCCATCAAGAACAAAAAGCTTGGAGGTAATGTATATGCCTTGGTTATTGTTGATGATTTTTCTAGATATTCTTGGACTTTGTTTCTTGTGCAGAAAAGTGATGCTTTTAAAGCCTTTAAGAAATATGCAAAGCAAATCCAAAATGAAAAATCACTAAAGATTGTATCCATAAGAAGTGATCATGGTGGAGAATTTCAAAATGCACAATTTGAAGAATTTTGTGAAGAACATGGTATCTCTCATAATTTTTCAGCACCTAGAACTCCACAACAAAATGGAGTAGTTGAAAGAAAGAATAGGTTTCTAGTGGAACTTGCAAGAACAATGCTTAGTGATGCAAATCTTCCTAAATATTTTTGGGCGGATGCGGTCAGTACGGCATGTTATGTTGGAAATCGAGTTATCATTAGACCTATAATAAAGAAGACTCCATATGAACTCTTCAAAGGAAGAAAGCCAAATATTGCTCACTTCCACATTTTGGATGCAAGTGTTTTGTTCTCAACAATGACAAAGACAATCTCGGTAAGTTTGACGAAAAATCCGAAGGTATTTTTCTTGGCTATTCTCTCTCTAGTAAAGCATATAGGATTTATAATAAAAGAACTTTAACTATTGAAGAATCTATGCATGTATCTTTTGATGAAACTAACACCTCTAAAGAGGAAGTAGTTGTATGTGATGATGATGATCCTATAGATTTACCCTCAGAAGAACTTTCAAATGATCAAGTTGTGAAATCACCGGAAAATCAAGAAGACATTGTACAACAAGATTCAAACATCAATGATCTACCAAAGAATGGAGAACTCATAGAGACCATCCTATTGACAAAATTATTGGTGAAATTAGCCAAGGAGTATCAACAAGATTAAATCTAAAAGATGCTTGCTTAAACATGGCATTTGTTTCTCAAATCGAACCTATCAAAGTTGATGAAGCTTTAGGAGATGATCAATGGATTGTTGCTATGCAAGAAGAATTAAATCAATTCGAGAGAAATCAAGTTTGGGAACTTGTTCCTAGGCCAAGTGGTAAACACATCATAGGTACCAGATGGGTGTTTAAGAACAAACTTGATGAGAATGGTCTAATTGTTCGAAACAAAGCAAGGTTGGTTGCCCAAGGCTACAATCAAGAGGAAGGAATCGACTTTGAAGAAACATTTGCTCCGGTTGCAAGGTTAGAAGCTATACGTCTTTTACTTGCTTATGCTTGTTCATTAAATTTTCAGCTTTTTCAAATGGACGTCAAAAGCGCATTCTTGAATGGATACATCAATGAAGAAGTCTATGTCAAACAACCCCCGGGATTTGAAGACTTCAAACATCCTACACATGTCTTTAAGTTGAGAAAGGCTCTTTATGGCTTAAAGCAAGCACCAAGAGCATGGTATGATAGACTTAGCAATTTTTTGTGTGAAAAAGGTTTCGAAAAGGGTAAGGTTGATAAAACTTTGTTCATTAAGAAAATCAAAAGTAACACTTTATTGGTTCAAGTCTATGTTGATGATATCATTTTTGGATCGACTAACAAAGAAATGTGTGAGGAATTTTCATTGATGATGCAAGGAGAATTCGAGATGTCTATGATGGGAAAGATGAACTACTTTCTTGGACTACAAATCAAGCAACTAAAAGATGGAATCTTCATCAACCAATCTAAGTATTGCAAAGAACTCTTGAAAAAGTTTGATATGGAAAATTGTAAAACAATGAATACTCCAATGGGCTCCGGTACATATGTTGATCAAGATGAATCCGGTACTCCAATTGATATTACAAAATATCGAGGTATGATTGGTTCCTTATTATATTTGACGACAAGCCGTCCTGACATAATGTTTAGTGTGTGCCTGTGTGCTCGCTTTCAAGCAAATCCAAAGGAATCACACCTCATGGCAGTTAAAAGGATCATGAAGTATCTCAAAGGAACAACCAATCTCGGCTTATGGTATCCCAAAGGTAGTATTTGCACTTTAATTGGTTATTCTGACGCGGATTATGCAGGATGTAAAACTGATCGTAAAAGCACAAGTGGTACTTGTCACATCATTGGAAATGCATTAGTATCATGGGCTTGTAAAAAGCAAGCATGTGTTGCTCTTAGTACGGCCGAAGCAGAATACATAGCAGCAGGTAGTTGTTGTGCACAAATTCTTTGGCTCAAGCAACAACTCCGTGACTACGGACTTGATCTACGATGCATTCTTCGATGCGACAATACAAGTGCCATCAATATTACAAAGAATCCGGTCATGCATTCAAGAACCAAACATATAGATATTCGACATCATTTTCTACGTGATCATGTACTTCAAGGGGATGTCGAAGTAACTTTTGTGGATACTCATAACCAACTCGCAGACATCTTCACAAAACCGCTTGCTCGAGAACCTTTCTTCAAAATCCGAAGGGAACTTGGTATTTTGGATGAAGGTGATCTCTAAATGTTTCTCTTAAGGTGCACGTCATAATTTTTTTTTTCTTCAAAAACTTATGTTTTAGTACACTCTGCCTCTACTCCTTCTTTTATATGTTTTTATGTGTTAAAATATATGTGTGTATATTGTGTGTACAAAAATCTTCTTTTTCTAGCAAATTTTTCAAGTTTTTGGCATTTTTGCACGCGGAACCCGGTTCCCATAAGGGTCGGAACCGGTTCCTGGTACATTTTCCAGAAACATGATTTTTTACAAAAGCCAGGAACCGGGTTCCCTATGGTGCAGAACCGGTTCCCAGCACGCAAAACTGCCACACGCCTAATTTTTCAAGTCTGAACGCGTTTTTGTTATTTATAATTATTATTTGGTCTTATGTTGTGTGTGTAAAATTATAAGGGTTTTAATAAGTCTTATGTCATAGTCATTCATCTCTATTTCCAACTTCATCTTCTTCCTCACAAACCCTTCCACCTCCATTTACACAATTCATAAAAGCTCCAACATCTTTTTTCTTCACCAACATTTAAATACCCACTACTCTAAACTACTATAGAATCACCTCTCCTTCCATTTTCTCATACTTAAATCTCACAAACTCTCACTATTCTGAAAATTCTCCATCAAACCCTAACTTTCCAGATTTCTACAGAATCTCCATGGGTCCCAAAAGAGCTACAAGATCAAGCAAAGGAAAAGCTCAGGTTGAAGATGATACTTCTAATATTCATCCTCAGACCATCAAGTCTCGAAGGCTCACCTTCAAATCCCGTAACCGGAAACTTCTTAAAGCTAAGTTTTGTAAACTTCATACATTTCCTGCTCATAGCTTTTTGTTCCCGGCTCAGTTGGCTTCTGCTGGGGTAACTAGGTTTGTTAGTGACCATGGTGAAATATTTCCTGACCTAGTTAGAGAATTTTATCACAATTTCAAACTGACCCCTGATGAGTTTGGTGATATTACTTTAACTTCTCATGTATTGTCAACAAGTATCTCTTTAACTGTTGAAGAATTTGGTGATTTGTTGCATATTCCTCATGAAGGTCTGGTTTTGGTTAGTGGTGTTATTCCACATGATTGGCTACCCTACAATAAGGCAGAGATTTTTATAGACATGTGTAGGCCACACCAACAAAACACTGCTCGCCAACAACTCCTCTCATCATCAAATCTGTTTGGCTCAAATCTTTCTGTAAGTGACAGAATGCTACATCTCATTATTGCCTATATCTTATTTCCAAAGAATTCTAACCACTCACGCATCAATGAGTTTGAACTAATGGTCCTGAATGCTTTGAGACGTCGGTGCTCGGTTAATTGGGCACTGTCTATTATGTATCATATGCAACTGATGCAATCACTAGATGGTGGTTTACCCTATGCCATCTCTCATATTCGAACATGGGTTAACCTTCAAAGGAAGTGACTAGAATTCAAGGAGATAAGGAGGCTATCTCGAGAATCGCTTTAAAAACACCGCATCATTCTTGATGCAAGAGGTCACTTTCATTACAAGGAGGATTTCGAACCAACTGTCCAATATGTCGCTCAACCTCCCGAAGGCGGATACACCTTAGATATGTTGTTTAACCAAATGACCCTCTTCCAAAGACATGTGGATGACCGCTTTGATGTGCTCCAACAAGAAAATGCTTCCACACGTCGACAACTTCGCAATGTCCAACGAACCCAAAAACTCATCCTTGAGCACCTTGATAGGACCGAAGTTCAAGAGGAAGAAGTATCCGGTAGTGGTAGTGGTAGTGAGCATGAAAGTGAAGATAACGGTGATGAGATGAATGAAGATGAAGACTAGACTTATTTTTAAAATTTCTATGTCATTTCTTTCATTTTCGTATTTTACTCTGTTATGCTTAGACAATGTTCCATCTTATGTTTTGTGATGTTTAGGTTTCTAATGTTTTGTTGTTCTATGTTGTATCATACACTTTGTTTTGTTCGTACTTTACCATGTGATTATGTTTACATGTGTTTTAAAATCTATTTCACTCTTTTTCCCCATCCTTTTTGATGTTAACAACGGGGGAGAAGAATATGCATATATGTTGTTTTGTTTCAAAGAAAATGCAGGCCAATAACTATCATAAAACTCACTCCAAAATTCAAAGAATCATGGACTTATGGGGAGCATACAATTTAGGGGGAGCCTTGCATTTGCTTAACTTTCTTGCTACACAAAACAACATAAACGGTTCAAGAACTATTTTCAAAGACTTGGTTGTCATCATCAAAAAGGGGGAGAATGTAATTGCAAGCTTCTCAATTCATATCTAAAGCATTGGTTTTGATGAAGACAACATGGATATCATCATTCAAAAGGATGTGCAAAAAGTATATAATCATATAAAACATCTCTACAAGTCTTGAAGATTAGAAGAAGAATTTTTAAAGAATCAACAATATCTTAAGGTATAAATAATTCTTAAAACTTGAATATAGATGTTCACAAAAATGCACTTATAATCATATACATATACCATATGTTTAACAAAAGAAAAAATTATGTTTGAAATATTTTTCAAAAAGAATTTCTCAAAACAAACTTTCAGGAACCGGTTCCTACCATACAGGGAACCGGGTTCCAGACTTTTGCAAAACACATCTCCCTGGTTTTTGTACCAGGAACCGGGTTGTACCCATAGGGGAACCGGTTCTTGCGTGTAAAATTTGAATTTCTGGTTGTAACGTTCACCAGGAACCGGGTTCTGCCTGTGTCGGAACCGGTTCCCAGCGAACCAGTGCGGATTTTCTTTTGATTTTAAGCATATTTCAAATGGTATTCATTCATGGTTGCATTGCATCTTTTCATATCAAAAGGCATGAATGGAAAGGATTGTTTGACATTATAAATTGTGCAGAATTTTTAAATTCAAATCACCTTCTTCAATTAACATTTTTCATCATTCATTTTCACATTCTCTTACAAACTTTTAAGTGTTCTTACAAAGTCATATTTTTTGTGAAACTTGCCATACACATTTTCAATCATTTCAAGTTTCATACATGCATTGTGAACATATATAATCATTGTTTGAGAAGTGTTTATTTCTTGAAGAAGAAGATCAATCAAAGATTGATAGTGCTATCCATCTATTTCAAATTAATCATTGTATTACAAAAGAAAGATATTCCCTTACTATCCAGGATTGTTGGAAGTAAGTGTTGTGATTTGAAGAGGATTGTTCTTCATTCACATTAGTGTTTGGTTTTTGACCTTAAAGGTCTTAAGAACCTTTGGTCACCCTATAGGTTTAGATAGTAAGCATAGGCTGTACAATTATTCTAAACTATAGTGAAATCTCTTTCGTGTTGGAAAGGGGACTGGAGTACTCTCGGATTGTGAGGGGAACCAGGATATATCGTTGTGTTCTTTACTTTTCCGCATTTATCGCTTTCATCACCATAACCAAGGAAAGATAAGAACTAGTCAAAAACCTTCAAACACTTAACCACAAAAATCACTACAAGCTCTCCTATAAAACCGAATAAATTTTTATATACCTAATTCACCCCCTCTCTTAGGCACTCTTAGACTTACACCACTTACTCTGATTCCAGGAGCTTCGGACTTAACAATTTTTTTATGGTTAAGAATATCTTTTTTCTGATTTTTAGTGAGATAATGATCCCACCAGCCTCTTAATTGACCAACAAATCCAGTTGTTATAAAGGAGGCAATATCTCTGTCGGAATTTCCGTGTTGTTTACAAACAGTAGAATACATTATCATTCTATGTATTGCATCAAGGATTTGTTTGTCATTTAATCCATCAATGTTCCATTCATAAATGGCTTTTCCAGAATATGAATTTTGGAAAGGTTCAGGTTCCTCAAAAAGTAAATCTTGAGGAGAGGGGCGCTTATAATAGTATTTTCCTAAAGGTTTAGAGTTATAAACTGGGTTTATTTCACTAGTATGTTGATTACTAATGTCTAGGTCAGCAAACATATTTGCTAAATCATTAATGTCTTCTTCATTAGAAGAGTCTTGATTAGACACAACTGTTAAATGTAAATCCTTAAGCTTTTTCTCAAGAATACGGACAAACTCATCACCGTTGGTTTCCATTTTAAATCCTTCTATAGGTATAGGAGGTTGAATTATAGGAACATCTGAAATATTAGATGTAGAAGCTTGTTCTTGATATTTAGGCTTATTGATAAGGTCAATAATGATCTTTTGACGAGCTATTTGTTTGTCTAAAAGATCTTTTATGGATGAGAGTTCTTTTTCTAGAGAAATAAATTGTTCTCCTAAACAGACAAGATAGGCATTAGTATAATTATTGGATTTAATTATGGAATTTAACTCTTTAAGAGTAATTTGATTTTGTTCAACTCTTTGTAGTTGAAGGGTAAGATATGGTGTAGCTTCTGTATGAGGACCCAAACTTATGGTTTGCTCTGGGGGAAAAGGAGATTCTATTTTTTCTCCTCTGATATTTTCCCAAGGTTTTTGTAGGACTAAGAGTTCGTCTTGTTTTATGAAAACCAACTCTTCTTTTTGTTTTTTTATAAAATAACTAATGAACCATTTGACAAAGGGAATGAAATCTTGATTCACCGACATTTGAGTATAGTACTCATCTTTAAAGTTTTCTAATACTGGAGTAGAAAAAGTTTTAAAAAAACCATTTTCTAAATTGAGTGTATCTTTCATGGTGAAACTCGTGATTGACGAGGTTTCTTAGGTTACTTCCTGGAGAATAATCTAACATTATAATGGGAAGTCCATATCTGAGGGAGTAGGTGATTCTACTTTTGGTTTTTGATATATTCCATGTGGAATTTTGTTTTCACTGAGTCTTATATTCTTGACTACTTCTATTTCTTCTCTTAATTGAGAAGTTGAAGGTATAGATAATTGACTAGGAGCAGAATAAAACTCATTTATAGAATTCACAGAATGTCTTCCAGACATAGATCTGGGTATTCTAATTATTCTTTTAGAACTAAAGTTTATCTCCAAATCTCCTTCATTAGACTGGATTATTTGATCAACATCTTTATTAAGGACAGGTTCAGGTTCTATGGCCTGAGGAAGATTCCAGGTTTCTGGAAAATTAATTTCATCCCATTTTAGCAACCTATTAGTTGCAACATTAGAAGTTAGCAAATTAGTTTGCACCAAAGTAGTGGTTCCAGGGAATGATATATGTCTAGCTTTAGGGTTTAAAGTGGTAAGAACTTTGTAATAAACCCTGTAACATATAGCCATGATTTCACTACCAGATTTAAAATTGTAACCATTGGTATGAATGGTTAATTGAAGAGCGTCTAATAAATTTTTATCAGACATAGATAAGCTTATATTGGGAGAGACATCAAAATAAACTGGTCCATGACACAGACTTGTCTCAATTAAAGCAGCTAAACATTGTTTAAAATCCTTACATCTACCATCCCTAATATATCCCAGAATGCTAGCATTTAATCCTAGCAAAGTCAAAGGTTTAACAGCAATTTGTATTAAACCAACATGAATATAATTATAATTTTTAAAAGGAAGTAAATCCTTTTTCGTTAAAAGTTTGATTGTTTGAGTACTTTCAGAAATTTGAATAGTTTGTTCTAAGCTTTTTACTGCAAAACGAGATAATAAATCTATTTTACCAAATTTATAAATTTGGTTTGAAGGTACTGATGGAATTGTCCATTTATTAAGTTTATCCAAATTTTTTGGATATTCCATAAGTTCTTCATGTTTAATCAAATTATTTTGATGATTATCATCATCAGAATCCATAAATATAGCAGGCTAAGGATGTTGTGGCTGATTAGCTATTTTAGATAAAACTAAGTAAGTAAATTGAACTCTTAATTTTAATACAAATATATCTAGGCAACAATTAAAAAGTCATCTTTGCAAACAACAACATTGTTTAACTATCAACCCTAAAGAATAGAAGGATCTCTCCTAAATCAAAGATGTCCAATATTTTTTAGCAAAAATTTTCTTTTTAAATACATCTTTACACTTCCTTCTCTGAAAAAAACGATGATTATTAGAAAACACTAAAAAACATCTTTAGTTTTAAAAACTCTTTTTACTTGTTGCCCTAATAAATATATATTAATATCAAGAGAATAATCTACGTACTTAGTTTCTTCTAAGTTACCTAACCTTCCACAACAAAAAATTTAGCCACTAATTATCATAACAATTAGTATATATATATATATATATATATATATATATATATATATATATATATATATATATATATATATATATATATATATATATATATATATATATATATATATATTGAATTAAATAATTTTATGTATAGATATTAAATATAAATTTAAAATAAATTTATAAGTTAAAATTTATCCTATAAATTGTTCACGGACTTAATATACGACATTAAAATTATTAATTTTAAAAATGAAGATAACAGTTTTGTGATAAATCAATTATATTTATATTATATTGTTCAAAGATTATAGAAAAAATTATTATTTATTATTAAACAACTAATTAATTTAAATTTAAAAAATACTTGACATAAATAATTTAGGTTGATTAAATATTTTTGCCACCTATACATTTTGTGTACATAAAAACATTTACACATTGACGGGTTAAATATTGTATAGTAATATTTAAAAGAGATATATGGAACAACTATTTATTACTAAATAATAAATTTTTTATTTATTTAAATAAAATTGAGTATAATTATTATATATCTATTATATTTTATAATCAAAGTCTTATATAGCATGTTTTTAAAATATTATAAATTTATTTGACATAAAATGGAATACAATTTATTACACCAATTATTAAAATTTTTCAAGTTACTTTTCTAAAAACATTCGTTAAAAAATAATGTTAAAAATATTATATTAGTTAATTAATTGGAGTTTATTATAAAAATGATGTAAAATTTAGTTTTGGGACAAAATAGTTTATTCTATTAAATAATTTTTTAGTATCTTCCACATAATTATGAAAATAATTATAAATTATTAAATATATATTTTTCTCATTTTATTGATTTAACATTATATATATTTTTTAAATCCGTCAATAAAGAAATTATATATACATACGGTTTGTTGAAATCAATTAGATAAAATATTTTATTAAATATAGCTATATCTATTAAATAAATAATTACATTGCCGGAGTCGTTTCATCTTCAAGCCAAACCCAACGGTTGTGAATACAAAAAGACATTGCGGAGAATCTGCAACGGTTGATGTAATGGTTAGATCAAGGTTAGATGTTGGAAAATGATGCATACGGATGAAAAATAAATCGGATGGGTTTCGATTGAAATCGTCAAAAGAATTGACCTTTATTGAAATCAAAGATTGTAATGGAGTAGTAGAATATAGGGGATTTGAAGAGAGACCCATCGATTTATGTAAGAATTCAAAATCAACAATCAAAAATTTGTTAGGGTTTATGGGAAGTTGTAGAAAAGGGTTCATTGATAAGAGACTCTTCAAATTTTAAGCTAACACATGAAACGACACATAGATAATTATTATTTTAATTTGAATTTCAAATGTAGTGTTACTGGATGAAATAATTAGGTGGCTGTAGGATTAGTTGTGTTAATTGTATGAAATAAAATAAAAGAATAATATATCAAAATTATAAGGTGATGATACCTCAATTGTAATTAATACCAAATCAATATAGCAAGAGTATTTTTAACAAATATCTAATATACATTTGTGATTAGTTAAAATATTAATTTTAATTAGAGAACGTAATGTGGTTTTCCAGATACTTAGATTTTTATAATTTTATAATAAACTACACGTTTATTATAAAATTATGCTTCTGTTTAAAATCAAAACAAACAAAATCAAGGTTAGATGTTGGAAAATGATGCATACGGATGAAAAATAAATCGGGTGGGTTTCGATTGAAATCGTCCAAAGCCTTGACCTTTATCAAAATCAAAGATTGTAATGGAGTAGTAGAATATAGGGGATTTGAAGAGAGACCCATCGATTTATGTAAGAATTCAAAATCAACAATCAAAAATTTGTTAGGGTTTATGGGAAGTTGTAGAAAAGGGTTCATTGATAAGAGACTCTTCAAATTTTAAGCTAGCACATGAAACGACACATAGATAATTATTATTTTAATTTGAATTTCAAATGTAGTGTTACTGGATGAAATAATTAGGTGGCTGTATATCACAATTATAAGGTGATGATACCTCAATTGTAATTAATACCAAATCAATATAGCAAGAGCATTTTCAACAAATATCTAATATACCTTTGTGATTAGTTAAAATATTAATTTTAATTAGAGAACGTAATGTGGTTTTCCAGATACTTAGATTTTTATAATTTTATAATAAACTACACGTTTATTATAAAATTGTGCTTCTGTTTAAAATCAAAACAAACAAAATCAAGGTTAGATGTTGGAAAATGATGCATACGGATGAAAAATAAATCAGGTGGATTTCAATTGAAATCGTCAAAAGCCTTAACCTTTATCGAAATCAAAGATTGTAATGGAGTAGTAGAATATAGGGGATTTGAAGAGAGACCCATCAATTTATGTAAGAATTCAAAATCAACAATCAAAAATTTGTTAGGGTTTATGGGAAGTTGTAAAAAAGGGTTCATTGATAAGAGACTCTTCAAATTTTAAGCTAGCACATGAAACGACACAGAGATAATTATTATTTTAATTTGAATTTCAAATGTAGTGTTTTAGTGGATGAAATAATTAGGTGGTTGTAGGATTAGTTGTGTTAATTGCATGAAATAAAATAAAAGAATAATATATCAAAATTATAAGGTGATGATACCTCAGTTGTAATTAATACCAAATCAATATAGTAAGAGTATTTTCAACAAATATCTAATATACCTTTATGATTAGTTAAAATATTAATTTTAATTAGAGAACGTAATGTGGTTTTCCAAATACTTAAATTTTTATAATTTTATAATAAACTACACGTTTAACAAACAACAACATTTATCAACATATCAAACAAAAACATCGACATTCTTCGATATAAACAAAACTATACTCTTGAATAAAACAAAATTATTTATCAACAAACAACCCAAACAACATCATTTATCTATAAAATTATAAACTAACTTTGACATTTCACAACATATTTATCAAACATACCACAACAACATTTATTAACATATCTAACAAAAGCAAAATCATTTATGAAATACCTAAAAAATACATTTTCCTGTTTTTTTAATTTAGAAAAATATAAATTTTTTTATTTTCTAAAAAAACAAACTTATGTTATACAAATTGCATTCTATAAATATTTTAAAAATTAAATAATTCTTCAAACTCAAATTTTAATCTAGCCCAGATCAATTATTAGCTTTCATTTTGAGGGACGTTGATATTCACACATTTTCTTATTCTTTGATTCTTTCTTTGAAGTGGGAATAACATTCATACATATTGATTCTATTCTATATCTCAAAATTGAAACTGTAATAACTACCACAAACCTGTCGCACTTTCGGTTAAAAGTTAGAGATACCTGAAACAAGGGGCGGATTCATCTCAGCCAGCCATTATAAGAGTTTTTATTTTTCAATCATAATATTAAGTGTGCTTTTTATGAGACATTTTTTATAAATTAATGTAGAATTTATAAGAGATGAAAGATTGTATTCTCTAGAGGTGTAGAATTAATATTTTAAGGGGAAAATTTAAATCTTATTTAAAAATAATTGTAAAATACTATTTAATGTCATCTTAAAACGAGAGATAAAAGAGAAAATGAATTAGTACCAATTTTATCTTTTGGTCTTTTAATTTAGTTACGTTCTAGTTAATTAGTTCTAGTTAATTAACGGGATACACACATTTATAAAGTGATAAAAAAAATCAAGAAATATATAGTTTGTAGTTTGTAAAAGTAGAGTTTAAAAATAAATCATATTTTAAAGGTATTTGTTTTTTAAACAATTATCTTTTAAAATTATTTAAGGTTTTTTAATCATAGAGTTGACATTTACACGTTGTTAACAATGACTAATATTTACTCTTCTTTCGTGAATGATGCATATCATTTAGCATTCATATTTTTGTTTAAGTAATTATTATTATTATTATTATTATTATTATTATTATTATTATTATTATTATTATTATTATTATTATTATTATTATTATTATTATTATTATTATTATTATTATTATTATTATTATTATTATTATTATTATTATTATTATTATTATTATTATTATTATTATTATTATTATTATTATTATTATTATTATTATTATTATTATTATTATTATTATTATTATTATTATTATTATTATTATTATTATTATTATTATTATTATTATTATTATTATTATTATTATTATTATTATTATTATTATTATTATTATTATTATTATTATTATTATTATTATTATTATTATTATTATTATTATTATTATTATTATTATTATTATTATTATTATTATTATTATTATTATTATTATTATTATTTATTATTATTATTATTATTATTATTATATTATTATTATTATTATTATTATTATTATTATTATTATTATTATTATTATTATTATTATTATTATTATTATTATTATTATTATTATTATTATTATTATTATTATTATTATTATTATTATTTTGAAAAATAAAGAAACATATTTCAAAAAAGCGATGAGATACCACAAGAGAAATTACATCATATACTCAACTAGATGCTTTCTAAGTCTATGGTTCATCCAATCTCTATAAACTATAAAATCTATAATCTTTTGAAGAATAATTTTTTGTCAATAAGAGGGCCAAAACAAGAGGAGTTGCGCAATCTCCACACACCATATATAAACTATTATTATTATTATTATTATTATTATTATTATTATTATTATTATTATTATTATTATTATTATTATTATTATTATTATTATTATTATTATTATTATTATTATTATTATTATTATTATTATTATTATTATTATTATTATTATTATTATTATTATTATTATTATTATTTATTATTATTATTATTATTATTATTATTATTATTATTATTATTATTATTATTATTATTATTATTATTATTATTATTATTATTATTATTATTATTATTATTATTATTATTATTATTATTATTATTATTATTATTATTATTATTATTATTATTATTATTATTATTATTATTATTATTATTATTATTATTATTATTATTATTATTATTATTATTATTATTATTATTATTATTATTATTATTATTATTATTATTATTATTATTATTATTATTATTATTATTATTATTATTATTATTATTATTATTATTATTATTATATTATTATTATTATTATTATTATTATTATTATTATTATTATTATTATTATTATTATTATTATTATTATTATTATTATTATTATTATTATTATTATTATTATTATTATTATTATTATTATTATTATTATTATTATTATTATTATTATTATTATTATTATTATTATTATTATTATTATTATTATTATTATTATTATTATTATTATTATTATTATTATTATTATTATTATTATTATTATTATTATTTATTATTATTATTATTTTATTATTATTATTATTATTATTATTATTATTATTATTATTATTATTATTATTATTATTATTATTATTATTACTATTATTATTACTATTATTATATTACTATTACTATTATTATTATTATTATTATTATTATTTATTATTATTATTATTACTATTATTATTATTATTATTATTACTATTATTATTATTATTATTACTATTATTATTATTACTATTATTACTATTATTATTACTATTATTACTATTATTATTATTATTATTATTATTATTACTATTACTATTATTATTATTATTATTATTATTATTATTATTATTATTATTATTATTATTATTATTATTATTATTATTATTATTATTGATTTTAAACTACCATATTTATATAATCGATCAAAATTAATTATACATAATATTATATTATCTTTATATATTTAAGTTGTATCTATATTGTAGCCGTCAAAAAAATTTGTACCTACAATATATGTAAGTTTATCGTATAATTTTCTTGCTAAATTTAATACTTTAAAAGACATAAAAAAGGCCTGTGTAAAATATAATTATTTAGAAGAATAAAAGAAAGGCATATTTCCCTCTATAAAAGAATACATCAATGTCAATGTCTCAATGTGGTTTGAATAACTGAATCCCAAAGATATATTACTAAAAAAGAGTGGTTTTGGTATCACCTGGATATGGAATACTTCTTAATGAGCTTTGTGACTCATAGATTGGAACTTTTAATTTATAAATAATATCGAAAAACTAACAAAGGTGATGAAGAGATTATGAATCCCACTATCGTTGCATAATTTTCACTTTTAGTAAATGTAATATCTCATCTACACTTCATTCCATTATTTGTAATTATGAATATTAAAATTTATCTTGTTTTGCCTTTAATAGCCTAAAGTTCAAATCTTATCACTATGCAAGCATATGCATGCGATCCAAAGTCCACTCCCACTTGAAAGATAAGAAGTTCATGCATCCTTAAACATGTGGTCAAGAGTTATAATCTAAATTATATATATATATATATATATATATATATATATATATATATATATATATATATATATATATATAATGTTTTTGCATAGAGAAACAAAAATCAAATTACTATTCATAACCACTATAGTACAACAATCATATCAATTTGGCTTATCTCAAACGACCATTGGGGCCAGGGAGGGAGGCATGGCCATGGCCATGGCCCTCCAATTTTGTCGCACATTGTGAGCCATATCACCCCTAAGGTGTTGATTGACATTGACTATGATATGATACTTAATTGGCTTCTAGTTATAAGATTAATTCACATGCATTCATAATATAATTTTTAAAATACACATAATTGATTCTTAAGAAATAAATGCTTATAGAGATAATTAATAAAATAACTTATCAAAACACTACGTCAAAAATTAAAAATAACAGCACACCATAGACAACGCTTATTTAAAAAAGCGTTGTTGGAGGTTAAAAAATTTAAAATAACTAAATTAATAAAAAGTGTTGTTAAAGGATATAGATAAGAAATCGCTTTTTAGAAAGTGTTGCTATAGTGTATAGATAAGAAAGCGCTATCTGAAAGCGCTGCTAAAGATCATATATTAGAAAGCGTTTTTTGAAATCGCTGCTAAAGGGCAGAGATTATAAAGCGTTTTTTGAAAGCGCTGCTAAAGGTTATAGATTAGAAAACGCTTTGTCATAAAAAAGCGCTGGTAATGCCAATATTTTAGGCAGTGCTTGAAAGCGTTGCCTTTTCTAAATTCTAAAATTAAGACTCTTAAACCCTAAAATAACAAAACACGATTGTTTATGCTACTCACCTCCTATCTGCCACTGTTCTCAGCGATTTCACCTCCGTTCACGGTCGTTCTAGCAGTTATCACCTTCGTTCACGGGCGTTAACAACTATTCACGCGACACTTCATTCTCCCAACATTTCCTAGCCGAGTTCGATGTACAACGCTCATTCTCTGTATTTCCATGAGTTCGACCAACCATTGTCATCGTCTTCATCTTCTTAACCAACCACCATCTCAGATAAACCTTCAGACAACTTCACGTTTCAACTTCTCGACGTCGTTGTTTGGTAAATTAGAGGCAAATTTTTTCTCAAATTACAAGTACTGGTGTGAGTGAGCTTTCTCTTTTATGAGACGGTTTAATCTGTAATGAATTTGTCAAAAATTGTGTGAATTTGTCAGAAATAATGTTGTGGTTTGTGTTATCAAGTTTGAAGTGAATCGGTTTGGATTTATAAATCGTTATGCTGCCGAATTTTTGTTGGTTTAATTATGATTACGACGTTATCCTGTCGAAATTGTGTGAAAATTGTGACATTATATCTGTTTGATCCTTGAAACGTTGGTTGTTCGTGTTAAATTATGTCGGGTGTTCTTATTGATGTTATGCTTGTGTAAATGATAAAATCGCAAGACTCTTAGTGTTGAAATTCATGATACGTACTCTTAATTTTATTTTCGAGTGGAGTTTCGATGCTAGTTTCATGATATAATACTCTTTATGTCGAGTGAAGTTTCAAGTGAAATTCTTTATGTCGAGTGAAGTTTCAAGTGAAATTCTTTATGTCGAGTGAAGTTTCATGATACGATACTCTTAATGTTTAATGTTATTGCTACGATTATTCATGTTGAAGCTAATTGGAGTATATATTTCTTCTAATGTGTTACAAAAATAAAATGTTAATTAGTATAGCATTAATACAACTTTAACTATAAAAAAGTGGAAGAGTTAATTTGTTCTGCTTTGTTAGAAAGTTTTTCTTTGTACAAATAGAAATCTTTGAGTATTAAATTATTTAAAGATCTTAGCTTAGGGTACAAGAATAAATAGGTCTACATACGATCAAAGCAAAATTAGTATCCACCTTGAAGAACCATTTTCTCACTTTGCATTAGATTTTGTCTGAGTTTTCTTTATACTTAGTTATTATTCTTCTATTTCAATTTTTGATTTTTGATTTGATCGTATTTGATTTGTCAAGCCTCAACATGGTTGAGTTTTAACCAAAAACATGTCATAGCATTACTTTTTCTAAGTCAAAAGTTGTCAAGTTCAAGTATGTGGAGGCCTAGACATCACCCTCGTGTTAGTTTCAAATTGATACCATTACTTGGATCTCATTTTTGTCAAATGCTAACTTTTCAGAATTGTGGTTTCTAACTTGTGTTTTATTGCTCTATGTCAATTCACATTAATTTACACATTTGCTTATTAATTCTTGGTGATAGTTTTAAGTTTGTGCACTAACACTAACATTTACCATAACATGTAATTGTGTTCATTTGTATTAATGTACATGGATCTCTACTAACATAACATTGCTCACTAACATAGTTGCTATTTCTTAATACTTTGCTATAACACTTACGTCAATTTTCATGGTTTACTCATAATTTCCAACTTTGACATAACATGTAATTTCTTAGTTAGTATTGATAAATAAAGTCATTTACTAACCTTATCCATTTCCATGAGTTGTGAAAATTTCTATATGACTCAAGAAGTATTACAAACCTCAATTGACACTTAAAAACTTGAGTTATGAGAAAATGTCACAATTCATGAGTCTTTTTCTAACACTTTGTTGAAACTAATTTTGAGCTAATTTCTTAACCGTGATGAGTTTCCAAGCATATGATTAATGAAACTTGACATTCTTCTTGATTCCTGAGCCATTGGTGAACTTTTCAGCCGGTTTCGGACAATTTTTTTTACCAGTTTCGCTACTGTCCAGATTTCGAAATTGGCCTAAAAGTCCCACTTTCGGACGGAATTAATATGATATTTAGATTCATGCTAAAGAGATACAACAAGTCAGTAGGAGTAAGAAGCCTGAAATTTGTAACATGTCCACACAAAAAAGGATGTTGCAACTTGTAAAGACCGCGACTAAAAAAAAGCCTACTTCTCGGTATAGGTCGTGCCTAGAGAGATTATTAAGAATATTAGATTTGGCTGACGGAGGTACTCTTAATATACCTATGGAGGAAGGTATATTTGGTTTTTCCTATTATGAAACAATTGGTAAAGAGGATATGGATCAAGTTTTTGCACATTTGGAATTAGGCATTGGTGTTATCAATACATACATCAAGTATACTCCGATCAAATTTAATGATGTTTCTATTTAAGGTTCATGTATGAATAGTCTTAATGTTAATGATGTTTTTATTTAAGGTTCGTGTATGATAAATTCATGCGCCCGCATCAATTGGAACAAAGATTATGTTTCTTATCTCCCAATAGTATCGACTCATAATTAATCAATCAAAGACCAAATGAAGTCAAAGAGTACTTTGTTTGTGCATTTATGGTCACCAAAGATACAGAAAAGTTGTTTTTTTACCATTTAATATAGGCCATGAGTAAGATTTTCATTTTAACTTCATCTATTATTATTTTTCATTTTTTGACGTTGTGTAGAAAGTTTCCATTTAACCTTTGTTAATCTTACAGTGGACACTGCTTGTTGGTTGCGATTAATCCTATAAGAGAAATTCTATATATCTGAATTCGTTAGATGGTGATTGGACAAAATACCCAGAAATGAAGATTATTATTGATACGTAAGTGAGATTGTTCTAAATAATCATTTGTATATTTACTTATTTATTAATTTATGTGAGATTGTTATAAATATTCGTTTATATTTTGTTAGAGTTATACAAATTTTTCGATTATAAAGAGACACTCGAGTACCAAAGAGAAAACCAAACAACATTACATGGATCAGAGTACAGGTACATTTTCACAATTTTGATTATATTAGTGATGCTACTTGATAAAATAAGTTAAACTATATATCCTCATATATATTCGTACTTTTTCCATGTGTAGTGTCCTCGTCAGCGTAATGGTACAAATTGCGGTTATTTCATGCTGAGGTTTATTAAAGAAATTATTCTTTTGAATCAAATAGAGATTTCAACCATGGTATGTAGTACTTTGATGAATTCAAGTCTTAACTAATTATTCTTTTGAATCAAATAGACATTTCATCTAATTAATTAGTTTTAACTAAATCATATTATGTTATATTATGTAGTACTTTGATAAATTCAAGTCTTCTACTTACTCGAAAGATAAATTTGATGAAATTAAGGAGGATTTGTGTCAATTCATTACTGAGATGAGAATTTTATAAGGTATTGTGACACTTTCATTGATGAGAATTTTGAGTATATATAAGTTTGAGTTTTTATGAGATACTATGTCGTTATTATTGTGGTAAATTGTGTTGCAATGTTGTTGTTATTATGTGGAAGGTTATATGATGGTATTGGAGTTAAATTGAAATAAACTTTTGTTTGTATCATGGGATGAATATGAAAATTTTTAATGGTGGGTTATAACGGATTCTTGATTTGTTTTTGTTACAATGGTTTGTATTAAATTATAATAGTTATAAGATTTAAGTGTTATATAGCTTGGTTCTGATATGCCTTTGTTGGTTTTATTTCAGGTAGATGCATATGTAGAAGATATAGAGATAACATGTTTATTGTTGTTTTTTAGCAACTCTAAAATATATATATATATATATATATATATATATATATATATATATATATACCAAAACTAACAGATTTAACTATATATGTATTTTCAAGTTGTATGAAATTTATGTATATATAAATTATTGGATTAAAGTTGTATATATAAATATGAAAATTTGGTGCATATTTATTAGATTGAAACTGCAAATTTATGAAATTTGGTGCAAATTTAAAAGACAACGCTTATTTTAAGTGATTATTTGTACATATATATATATATATATATATATATATATATATATATATATATATATATATATATATATATATATATATATATATATATATATATATATATACCAAAAACTAACAGATTTAACTATATATGTATTTTCAAGTTGTATGAAATTTATGTATATATAAATTATTGGATTAAAGTTGTATATATAAATATGAAAATTTGGTGCATATTTATTGGATTGAAACTGCAAATTTATGAAATTTGGTGCAAATTTGAAAGACAACGCTTATTTTAAGTGATTATTTGCAGAGAACGCTTAAAATATAAGCTGTATATATTTAAAAATTCGTAAATATTAGACAACGCTTTAAACAATAATGTGTTGCCTATAGTGGAGAAAAGAAAGCACTTTTAAAGTAAAAAGCGCTGCCTAAAAGGGACTTTAGACAACGCTTTTCAAGAAAGCGCTTCCTGAAATAAAATAAAATGTGAACTAAAATATACATACACAGCGCTTTTAAAAGCGTTGTCGAAAGTGAAAGCAATGTCTAAAGAGGTATATTAGAAAGCGATTCTGAAGTAAAAAGTGCTGCCTATAGAAGACTTTATAGAGCGCTTATCAAAAAAAGAGTTGTCTAAAGGCGACATTAGGCAGTGCTTTTACATTGACAAAAAATGTTGGCTTTACTTATAGCAATGCAAGAATAGGCGGCGCTTTAAAGCCCTGCCAATGGGAAAAAAATGCTATATATTCCCTTATATGGCATAGTGAAGGTGTTGATATTGTAATAATAGATATTTAGTTAGTAAGATATAGTTTAACTAGAAAAATATTGGTGTTATTAGGTTTTACGTGTTGTTCTTGTTGAGAATCAAATGTGAGGAATAAGTCACACATTGATTATAAAATGGAAGATTAAACACTATATAAGTGAGAGAATTCACACAATACCTTAAGGTTTTAGGTGGATATGTGGTGTGTCTCTCACAAATAGTTGTGTTCTAGATGTAAAATGCTTCATTCTCGAAATTTCCCCTAACAGTGGTATCACAACCTAATTTCGAGTGAAGGGACCGACTTACTTGTATCGAAACACTTCCCGCAAGTGGTGGATAAAATGTGTGACGAAGAAGTCTCACATTAATTAGAAAATGGAAGATTGAACACTATATAAATGAAAAAACCCACACATCTATCATCTTAAGGTTTTAGGTGGATATGTGGTGTGTCTCTCACAAAAAGGTGTGTCACAAATATAAAATGTTCCCTCCTCGAAATTGTCCCTAACAGTTCTGAGTTTTTTTCCAAAACTTATACTATGTGAAATTTTAATGATTACTCTAATTTTGTTTACCTACTAAACAAAAGTGTCATCATGAAAAGACCCAATTGTATGTGGACTCTGGCATGAACAACTATGCCATATGGACATTGTTATATTTTTGTCATACATTTTTTACATAAGTTTGTTATATCAGTCAATTTGTTTAAGATTTATCATTTAATTTAAATTGATTATTTTAGTCTATTTTAGGCCGACTAAAGTTCTAATTAATCAATACCTAATTCACTTCAAATCCACTCTATTTGATCTAAGGTATATAAGTTAGTTCACAGTGAGAGCAATATATATTCTCCTATCTCTATTTTTCAATGCAATTATGTTGAATTTTGAACTAACTTAGTCTTGGAGTGTTAATCATACAGGTCCATCATGCGCTGCTGTAACAAAAACGGTTCGAGATCGTAAGTTCATCAACTACATAGATTTGTGATTCTTGAACGAAACAAAATCCATGCAAGATTGACATAGCTAACCCAATTGCATCATTCAACTTGTTTAGTTAAATCGCCAATTTAACTTGCCTAGTTTAAATTTGGTTATTCATGTCACATTAAACTTCACATAGATAAATTATACCAAGATTTTCTCTCAAAGATGTGGTCTTTCAAGAGGTGTTTCGTGGCACACCACCCAGTCATGCATTTACGGTTATGTAAATTGCATGTTCTTAACTTTACACTCTTGGAAAAATGGTTTTGAAAAATAAATGTGTGTTAGAAGTGTTAAGTATGTAAAAGTTCCACATTAATTAGAAAAGTGGAGACTTTAATATTTTTAAGTGGCATAATCCATGCACCTATCATCTTAATATTTTGGATGAATAAGTGGTGAGTCTCTTACAAGATGTGTTGCTCATAAAGAAATACCTCAATGTAAAAATATTCCCTCGTGTTGACCCCCAAACTCATGATCCAATAGTGGTATCATGAGTAGTTGGCTCGAGTGAAGGATCAACTATCAAAAGTTCTCCCCACATGGTGGTGGATAGGAGACATGTCTATTTGAAAGTGTCAACAATGATACAAATATATGTGAATGAAAGAACTTTTGTTTGAGGGGGAGCATTGTTGATAGGCTCACATTTAAGTGGGTGTGTTGAGAAAAATAAATGTGAGTTAGCAGCATTGAGAAACAAGTGTGGAAAAGTCTCAGATTTATTAGAAAGTAAAGACTTGAGCATTTATAAGTGAGAGAACGTATACATCTATCACTTTAAAACTTTAAATGCATATTACAAAGTATGTTGCTCATAATAAAAGACCATAATATAAAAATGTTCTCTCATGTTTATCTTCAAATTGATGACCAATAAAAACGAATCACGTCAAACACAATTTTGTGCATGAGTTGTGTAGAGGTCAAGGAAATAAACTAAAGGGTTTTGACATCTAAAAAGAGACCTATTAGATCAAGACTATGAGAACTATAAACAAGGACACTTAAACATTCATCTAGAAATAATAATTAATTTTTCAAATTTTCTTGAAAAATTTTTGGGCCTATCTTTTATAATTTCTTTTTACATACGTAAACAATATGCTTGTATAGAAAACTCTTAGACCACCTACATAAACAAATTAAATAATTTAATTCTTATTTTGCACACACATTTATTTTAAATTTTAATTTGTGTATACTATATGCCTAAAAATTGTATGTGAACACAATCAATCAAATGAATAAATATTATAAGTAACTATGAAGTTAAATATTTTAAATGATTTGATGATCATCATTTGGTTAATATTAAAATATATTTATAGTCAATGTATTAACGTTTTTTTTTTTCGTTAACCAAAATGTTTAGATGCGTTAAATTGTTCTCTTATTTTCGCACTCTCTTGAATAGGCATTTTGGATCATGTTTGATAAGTGATAAAAAGAAAAACTACTTTTTATTCCACTTTATATTTTTACATTTGTTTAATACTCCAATCCAACCTTATATTTTGGATCATATAGATATTTCAAGCTAACTTCATTATCTAAACCATTTTATAACGGAAACAGTTGGAGATGTGACAAATTGGGAGCTTTCCTACTAAGTTCCAGGTCGGAATGATGGACTTCCACATGGCTTAACGTCGCTGTCAGCATTATAATATAACCACCTGAGCATATTTTTTTAAAGTTGATCACTGTGTCTTGATGGAACTGAATGAGATATATGAGGAGGAAACATGTAAATTAGTAAATTCAGTATATCAAACTTTAAAAAAACAACTTTCTTCTTTTACGATAAGTTTAATTAAATTTTTGATCTCTTAACGTTAGTTAATTTTCACTTTTTTCTCTTTATTATTCATTTAAAAATTATTATGTTAATCAAGTTGATATATATTTTTTGTTAAATGATGATTAAAATGGTTTTTCGTGGCCCAAAATTTTATGTTTGAAATTTCTGTCCTTTAAATCAGAAAAAATGATTTTTCGTGGTTCAAAACTTTATGTATGGAATTGTTCAAGTATAATTAGGTGTTGAGATGTGGCCAATAAACTTGACGATTCATTGCTAGGATCAAGACTCAAATAATCGCGAACCATATCATGTGAGTTTCCCTCCTTCTTTTTTATTTGGTTGATTCTTAGTGGTCCAAGCTTTATGTTTGCAAGCTCAATGATGATTAAATATTGAGATATGACCAATAATAACCTTGAAAGCTCATTGTTATGAGGCTTTGGTTCTATCAATCCTCTAATGAGTTCTTATCACTTTTGATCTAGGCTCAATGTTCAGATCATTATGGATCCTTCATTTAAAACCTCTAACAACTAACAACTAATCACTAACTTCTAACAATTAACTTTTAACTTTACTTTTATGCCATTTATTGCTTTACTTTTTTTGGCATCCATTATCATATTAATGTTTATACACTTTTTTCTTTGTCCACTTGTACATATGTTTATGTTTATGTCATTTTCTCTTTATCCATTTGGACATTTTATTTTGTTTATGCTTAAAACATTAATAAAAGATTAAACCATAAAATTTGTTAATTTGGACTTGGTTACTATACCCTATGCTTGGAGATTGGATCTTGAACTTAGAATTAGAACTTTGACATTGACTTGTAGATTTTGTTACTTTGTTGTTATTTTGTCTGAAGTCCTTGGGGTTTACTCCAAGGCATTGGGTTTTTATGTTCTTTGTGTGCATGTTACTTTTTGTGCTCATATGTGAGTGGGAAATTTCTCTGTATACAGTCGTTACTCTGTCAAATTTTTGTGAAGATTTAATTTTATCTGAGACATTAGTTTGTCAAAAGTTTGATATTTGTCTGAGTATTATATTTGGCTTGGTTTTTTATCTAAAGGATGAGAATTATACATTAATTTCTTGATGTCAAATGTTGGCTTCTTGTTTGGTTAAACCGCTCTTTTCTGTAACTTATACTTTTTGTACATAGGATAATTCCTTCATCTCCTCCTATCTTCTTTAATTTCAAAATTTTCTCCCTCATTTTCAAAACTCTTTTGTTTTCTAACTTGAACCGCTTTCATAATAAACTTGAAATTAGGTCCATGCATTTTCAAAAATCTTTTTCTAAATTAAATCATTAACCAATTTAATAATACTTTTACATTTCTCTTAAGACTAAAAGTCATTAACCTGATTCAAATTTTTGCCGCTTTGACTTTTTACTTTAAAACTTTTCTCAAAAAGATTAGACTCTTGTTGATTCTTGTAGTGATGCAAGCTACTATACTTCTGCGATATGTAGTAAAGTGAGACATTTTCCACTTGGTGTAGAGTGATGTCTTGTTGATGAAAATCTAAGCTATATCCTCCAATTTGAGATGATGCAAATGCTCATTTTCCATGATTGTGGATAGTAAGTATGTTTCCCACTCGGATATGGCGAGATGTTTCTTCTTCTTAAAATTAACCAATACACCAACTTTAGTCTTTTTTATCCGAACTACATGGTTTTTGAAATCATTGGAAGTTCTATCAAATCAAAATTATAAAAAAAATATTTTTTTCTCACCTCCACCATCTATTTTGTACATTTTTTTTAGCCATATACAAATTTTCAAAGAGGTTCCTACGGAATATCGTAGATGTTTAGGGTGCTAATACATTTCCTTTGCATAATTAACCCCAATACCTTGATCTCTATTTTATTTTGGGTTTTGTTCGCTTTTTGTCCATTTCCCTATGAAAACAATAAAGTGTAGTGGCGACCTTCACTGATTCACGAGTTAAGTCAATTGATGACTTAGTCTCAAATATTTTTCGCTACACTTTCATACTTGACCCATTATCACAACCTTGTCCCCGCACATCAAATATGCCAAGATCAAGATTTTTCAATTCATCTTGTAAAACATCAAAAAGCCCATTAATAGTAGTATCATTTACATTCTAAAATTCTAAAAAAGATTCTTCAACACGATTTTTTTTTGAAGAAATATCTAAATTTCGTATTATCTAAAATGTTTGCTCTTGGTGACTAACATCGAGAGTACAACCAAGTATCACTGAGAAATACTTTGTTTGTTTAATTTTTCTAATTATTTCATTTTTAATTGCAGAAACAAGCAAAATATTAACTCGTTTTGAATTTTATGCCCAAGAAAGTGAACATGAAGATTACCATTTGTAATACGTCTAACATGCTCTTGGGCAATTGGGTCAAATTCAGCTAACGTTTCAATTAATTCTAAAACATTTTCGTTGTTATTTTGGTACAATATCTCATTAGAACCACGAAAGACCAAATTATGTTTACCAAGAAATTTTACTAATGAAATAATTATATTTAAAATATTTTTTCAGTGTTCATTTTCTTTCTCAATCAACCTTTGAGTTGTTTTATCAATAGTTTGAAAAAATTTCATTCTTTTACATAACTCATACCAAGTAGTCATATTATGAACATGTTTCATATTTGTCTCATGCTCTCTGAGTCTTTCACCAACATGTTTCCAACTACAAAAATCATGATTGAGTTTTAGTTAACTCATCAAGTCTTTTCTTTTTCTTATGCTTCTCATATTCAAAATCAAACTTTCTAATATTAGGGGGAAATTTATGAGGCATGGAGAAATAACGAAAACAAATTTAGAATCTGAAATTAAAGTTGATCAATCCCGTAGAGTTGAAGTTGAACCGATAAATTTTAGAGCATTGAAGTTGAAAAGATAAATAAAAAAAACTAGAAATAATTAGTAAATAAAATTAACATTTACTTAAAATTCAAATAAATAAGTAGCAACAGTAAAGTATCAAAGCAAAACATACATGACGATAATCATTATAACAATAAAGCAACGATAAATATAAAAAGGCAAGGTTTTATAATATACCTCAAATCAAATTTTTTTTAAAAACAATTTTATTTAAACAATAAATCAAATATTATTATAATAGGGCTAACCATGTGTGATGTCAAAATTAATCTTTTCACGGTTACTTTTAGTTTACTTTTAATAAACACCATTGAACCAAACAAATTTCAATTTCAATTTGTATGAAAAATTTATACACAATAAATAATAAGAAGAAATTACCAATAAAAAAAATGAACAATTAATCTTCATTTTAGATTTTAGGTTTCAATTTTTCCTTTCTATTTGAGACAGAAGAGAATGCCACATTTTTTTCTTTTATTTTTGAGAAAGATGTGAATATTTTTATTAGGTTGATAATTACCTACATAAATTAATATTTAAGATTAATTTTTGAAAAAAAAACAAACAAATTAAATAAAAATATATCGTCACGCTTCTTATTTTGGATAAAAAAACAAAAACAAGATTAAAAAATATGGCAAAGACAAGGTTCAAACTCAATACTCTTTGATAAAAGAAACCGTTGAAATATTAAATTAAATTTGGTAAAAATATTAGATTAGATTAGATTTGATTATATTAGATTTAATATTTAAATATAATTCAGGTTGTGTGGACCCAAGCCCAATTAGGGTTGTATATAAATAGTCCTAGGATGTATCATTATTTGTACAATTCAATAATACAAATCCTTATTTTCTTTATTATTCTCTCTTTCTCTCCTTACTAAAAGTGCCTCACGCACTAACATATTGGTATCCAGAGCTTTCGGCTATTGTTCTTGATCGAGTTTTCAAGAATTTCACGTCAGAGATCGTATTTCCAAATTCTCTTCCAATGATTGACGATAAGAATTGGATTCGATGGAAAAAACAGATGTAATCCTTGTTTGGCTTCCATGAAACCATAGAGGTGGTTACTGGCGGCGTTCCTGCGTTGGCTGCAGATGCAACCGAAGCACAGAAAAAATCCCACAACAAAGTCAAGAAGAAAGATTGCAACACTGCTTATTGCATTTAGACGGCTGATGATGCTGCTAATTTTGACAGAATCTCTCATGCTGAAACGGCGAAGGAGACATGGGATATTCTGGTGAAGTATTATGAAGGAGGTGATAAATTTAAGGTTGTCAAGTTACAAACCTTGCGTCGACAATATGAATTGTTGTCGATGGGAGAAGATGAAAAAGTTGCAGAATATGTGTCGAAGGTTCAGAAACTCGTCTATCTCATGAAGAGTTGTGGTGAAAGTATAACTGATAAGATGATAATTGAGAAGGTAATGAGAACGTTGACCTATCACTTTGATCATGTTATCATAGCTATTCAAGAATCCAACAAACTTGAAACCACTAAAGTGGAAGATTTGGTTGGTTCGTTGGAGGCGCATGAAATGAAGATTATCGAAAGGAAAGGAGTTCAAGACTCGATACAGGCTCTGCAAGCTCAATCATGGAAAAAGGATGTTGGCTCCAACAAATTTCAAAGGTAAGTTCAACAAGTCTCAGGGCAAGAAGCCTTGGTCGAATTACCACAAGAATAAGGTCGAAGATAGAAATTATGAATCCTCGAAAAAGGGAGGAGGAAACTATCGAATGGACAAAAAAAGATAAAAAGGGTGTACAATGCTATAACTGTAAAAAGTTGGGTCACGTAGCCAAAAATTGTTGGTATAGAAAAGACAATGGATCGACAAAAGGCAAGGACGAAGGAGCGAACCTTGCACGCCAAGATTCAGATGATTCTGAAGGTGGTATGGTGGTTATGGCTGCAGTTGCTGATAACCATGTCGAATCCAAAATTTGGTTCCTCGACTCAGGCTACAAGAATCACATGACTGGTCGAAAGGAGTGGTTGGCAGACAATGAGGAGTCGAATAAGGGCAAGGTAAAACTTGCTGATAATGGTTCGTTGCAAGCAGAAGGTACCGACAATATAGTTTTTCAAATGAGTAATTGAGAGAAAGCTATGATTAAAGATATGCTCTATGTACCAGAAATTAAGTGCAACTTGCTAAGTGTTGGACAACTGGTCGAAAAAGGTTTCTCAGTTGTTATGAAAGATGGAGCTTTGAAATTGTTCGACACCAAGAACAATTTGGTCTTAAAATCTCCTTTGTCGAAGAACAGGACGTTTAAGACTATGATCATTTCGACTGAAGTTCAATGTTTGAAAAATGTTGTTGACCACAAAGATAGTTGGTTGTGGCATTTGAGGTTTGGACATTTGAACTTTCGATCACTCAATCAATTGATTACTCAAGATATGGTTACTGGAATTCCAAGTCTTGAGATGCCTGAAAAACTTTGTGAAGGTTGTTTAGTAGGAAAGCAATCCAAAATTCTTTTGTTTCGATTATGCCAATGAGATCATCCTGCATTCTCGAAGTGGTACATTCAGATTTATGTGGTCCATTCGAAGAACATACCATTGGTGGAAATAGATATTTTGTTTCGTTTATTGATGAGTTCAGTCGAAAGTTGTGGATCTATGTGCTCCAGAGAAAGGATGAAGTATTTGAAATCTTTAAGAGATTCAAGATACTTGTCGAAAACCAAAGTGAGAAAAGGATCAAAGTTCTGCGAACAGATAGAGGTGGCGAATACACTTCGAAGATGTTTGAGAAATTCTGTGTAGAACATGGTGTTGATCATGAGGTAACTGTTCCTTATACGCCTCAACATAATGGAATTGCTGAAAGAAGAAACAAAACTATATTAGATATGGCAAGATGCATGCTAAAGAAGAAGAATTTTCCAAAGTCTTTATGGGGAGAAGATGTTTCGACTGTAGTTTATATTTTGAACAGGTTCCCTACCAAGATATTGAATAACAAGGTTCTTGAAGAAGTATGGAGTGACAAACGACCATCAATAAGACATTTGAAGGTGTTTGGCTCAATGTGTTATAAGCATATTCCTGATGCAATAAAAAGGAAGCCTGATGACAAGAGTGAACCTATGATTCTGGTAGGATATCATAAAACTGGTGCATACAGGCTTTTAAATCCAATTAATGAGAAGATTGTGTTGAGTAGGGACATTGTAATTGATGAAAATTCTACCTGGGATTGGAATTCTAGTAATTCAATTAACAAGCCATTGATGAGCTCTGATTTCGACGAAGAAATTGATGGTGTTGAAGTCGAAGGAATTACTGATAATCCAGTCGAAGTCGAAGATGAAGCAAATGATGATATTCCAGACAATGTTGAAGTCGAAGAGGGTGTGGCTAGCACAAGCCATAGACCTCAACTAAATTGAGTTCCTCCAACAAGACTTCAAGATAATGAAGTAACTAGTGATGATGAAGTAACACCAGATGGAGAATTAGTTCATTTTGCTTTACTTGCAGGTGCTGAACCAATCAACTATAGTGAAGCTTTGAAGAGTAACAAGTGGAAGTTAGCTATGGTCGAAGAGTTATAGGCAATCGAAAGAAACAACACATGAGAGTTAGTTAAATTTCCAGCACATACAAACGTTATCGAAGTAAAGGGTATTCAAGTTGAAACACAATGCTGATGGTTCGATTGCAAGACATAAAGCAATATTAGTAGCTCGAGGGTTTCTTCAAAGAGAAGGACTTGACTACTCTGAAGTATTTGCTCTAGTAGCAAGATTGGAGACTATTCGACTAGTAGTAGCATTGACATGCAACCAAGGCTGGTCGACATTTCATTTAGATGTGAAATCAGAATTTCTGAATGGTCCTTTGGAAGAAGAGGTTTATGTCACACAACCTCCTGGGTTTGTGATTCAGAAGGAAGCGAGTAAAGTATATAAGTTGCATAAAGCGTTCTATGGTCTCAAGCAGGCATCTGGGGCATGGAACAAGAAGATTGACTCATACTTAGTCGAATTGGGATTTGTCAAATGCAAATCAGAGTATGGTGTCTATGTTCAGGTTGTAGCACAAGATATAACAATCATCTGCTTATATGTTGATGACTTGCTAATAACTGGAAATAGCTTGCAGAACTTGTCGAAGTTCAAAGAACTGATGACGAAGGAATTTGAAATGTCAGATCTGGGAAAATTGTCTTATTTCCTAGGCATGGAATTTCAAATAACGAAGCAAGGTATGGTGCTACATCAAAGGAAGTATGTCAAAGAGATACTCAAGAGATTCATAATGGATGATTCGAATCCTGCATCTTCACCTGTCGAACCAAATGTGAAGTTGGAGAAGAATGGAGAGGAAGACAAAGTTTATGTAACTTTGTTCAAGCAAATTGTGGGATCTCTTAGGTATTTATGCAATAGTCGACCTGATATAGGTTTCGCTGTCGAATTAGTAAGCAGATATATGAGTGAACCAAGAGTGTCACATATGAAGGCTGCAAGAAGAATCCTGAGATATCTGAAGGGTTCGATAAACTATGGAATACTATTTCGACGAAATTCTGAAGATAAAGAAGCAATAGTTAATTGTTTTTCAGGTGCTGATTGGTGTGGAGATAACGAAGATCAAAGAACCACAACTGGATATTTCTTTCAAGTATTTGGTGCCCCAATATCACGGTGTTCGAAGAAGCAACCTGTGGTGGCATTGTCATCTTGCAAAGCTGAATATATAGCAGGATCATATGCTGCTTGTCAAGCAATTTGGATCAAATTAGTACTTGAAGAAATGGTTGTCGAAGTGAAGAAACCGCTGGTGTTGCAAATCGCCAACAAGTTAGCTATAAATCTGGCGAAGAATCCAGTTTTGCATGGAAGAAGTAAACATATCGAAGCTATGTTTCACTTCTTGAGGGAAAAGGTAAATCGAGGTGAACTTGAAGTTAGGCATTGCTAAAGTGAAGCACAGTTGGCAGACATCTTCACCAAAGGATTGAAGATTGACAGATTCCTGAATTTGAGAAAGAAATTATGAATAGTTCAGATCGACTATTTTTGAGGATGTTCAACAACTTGGATTATGAGGGTGTGTTGAAATATTAAATTAGATTTGGTAAAAATATTAGATTAGATTTGATTAGATTTAATATTTAAATATAATCCAAGTTGTGTAAACTCAAGTTCAATTAAGTTGTATATAAATAGTCTTAGATTGTATGATTATTTGTACAATTCAATAATATAAATTCTTATTTCATTTATTATTCTCTCTTCCTCTCCTCACTAAAAATGTCTCACGCAATAACATAAACAACAAACACGTAATATGTTACAATGATTACAAAATTAGTAGTTTCATTACATATCATATTTATAAATTTTGATGTTTAATATATAAAATCCAAGACCTATTAATTTGTGACTCCATATTTTTTAATGCCTTCGACTGTGAGTCTGGTGGCCACAATTCACGAAAAGACTCCAAAATTAATCTTAGAGTCAAAAGTAAACGAAAATAAATTTTAATATTTTAAAAGAAAATTTTGTGTCTTGAATATAAGTAATCATTAATTAAAATAAAAAAAATTATTTTATTGATTATAATACGTGGAAGAAAAAGAAGAAATATTGACATTTAAAAATAAGACATTTTAAACCTCCAGGTAATATCTTTGATGGCAATTTCTAATAACTATATGTGGAAAATAATATTTTTAGCAGGTCATATTTAGGTTTAGAAAAGCCCAATGAGCCCAACCTATGCCCCCTAATTACAAGGATTCAAACTGTAATAAAGTTTTAAATAAAAATATCACGAGGACTAAATGAGAAAAAGAAAAAAAAATAATAAAAAAGTTTCAAATCAAAATATCTAACATTCACCTGGAACCAAAATTTAACATGACAATATAAATATAAATATTAGAATTTTGATTGTGCATCTTATCTATATATTTATCAAAGTACTAGTTTGCTTGTATATATGTTATTCATTTTTAACCCTTGATCAAAAAAAATGTTTCAAACTTGTAATATTTAAGTATTTTAAAAAGAAAAATTATTCATTTTTCTTAGATAAACAATTAAATAAATATTATGTATCTTTATAATCTCCTTCCTTAGTTCTCTGTTCATTGTTAACTCCTTATCATTAATATCTCCATAAATATTTTTCCGATAAGATAGTTACATACATCTCATATTGTCATGAGTGTCATGCCATCACCTTCACCCTATTGTACAAAACAAACTGCAAGAGTTCAAATTTCAAATCAATTCAAGATACAAGTGCAGCCACAAATACATACTTATTCTAAGGTAGCTCTGTTTTGTTTATCTAAGGATGTAGAGGAAAATGTCGTACGTTTGATTCAAACGGTTTGAACAAAAAGGGACGATTTGAAAAGTTCAAACCCGGTTTGTGTGTTTAAGGGGCTCCGGGTCCACTGACCTGCTCCAGCCCATAACTGTTTTTTTGGTTGAGCTGTTTTTGCTATTATTGGGCTTCAGACCTCCTTGCGGGTTTAGTACTCCCCCTGGCCCATTAGTCATTTTCTCTTTGTTGTTTTAATTATTTTCATGTTTTAAGTTTAGTTCTAATAAAAAAATAAAATACGAAATGATAAAAATTTTCATAAAAATAATTAATAAAAAGAAATTAATTTTTCTTATACAAAAAACCACAAAAATTTGCTCTTATCATTTTACTTCTTTAAAATAACTAATATCAAACATGCGGACACGCACGGGTTCTGATCTGAGACACGTTAACTTTTTTCAACGAAAATTATCCGAATCTTAAATGTAGAATGAAAAATAATTTAAATAGTAATCATAAAGAAAATTATGACCAATTTATGAACATTTTTAGGTTCTTAGTTAAAAAATAAAAGTATTTAATAAAATGAAATAATTATAAAATATCACGTTAAATATAATAATATATAATTTTTTTTAATAAATATCAAGTGAAAAGAAACTAAATCAAAAGAGTAGATGAAAATAAAGATGATTGAATAACAGAAGCTAAAATATAAAATCAACACTAACTGAAATATAAATAAAAACCATATTCATTTTATTTATCCATGTATATATAAAACAAATATAAAAAACTAATAAAGATGATATGATTTAATTAGTATCCTTAAGTATTTGTATGATGGATCGGGGTTAATATGGACAGAATTAGCCACAGGCCCAACTAAATAGTGATGGAGAAAATGGAAATTAGTTTTTCATTATTATAAATATAATAGATTGTAGACAGAAGGTTTATAACTAGGGGTGAAAATAGGTTAAGTTAGGCTAGGCTTTATAAGATATGGGTCTGACCTATGATAAACTTACAAGGCTTGAGTCTGACATATGACCTACTATAGGCTCATTTTTTAGCTTGGTCTGACCTTTTTAAAAATCTGGTATGACCTAAAAGCCTATTTAAAAGTCTGTTTCTCATTAAGGTTTCCAATAAATCTATATTACTTAAGAAGTCTTATAGGTCGGCCTATATATGCATATATAGGTCGACCTATTTAGCATTTTTCTAATATATGCATATATGTGTCAGTCTATTTATCTTTTTTTTTTTAATCTAATATATATGTATATAACTTATTACCTATTTAATTAAATAGGCTTTTGAAAAAGCCAGACTTAGGCTTTTTTTTTAAAATAAGCCTGGTCTGGTCTGACCTCATATAGGCTAGGCCATAGGCCCCTGTAGGTCGATCTGACCTATTCCCACCTCTATTTACAACAGACCTAAGCATTTTTAAAGATTTTCTTTTGTGAAAAAAAAAACTTGTGGTTTCTAACAGCAACGTTAGCTACTTGCTACTTCGATCAAAATATGTCAAACAAGACTCATTTACCCCTTTCGAAAGGTTGAATCGATGTAGTGTTGTTGCAAGTTTTTCTAAGTGGTTGTGTCCATATTTTGTTTTTGTAAGTATTTTGACGTGTTTTGTTTGCAGATCCATTGAAGAGTTGGAGGTAGAAACAACATGGAGAAGAATGAGGATAAAAAAGGTTATTCGTCGGAACATGAAAGAGGGTCGTCTTATTGCGGAAAGTAGGAAGAATGTTGAAAAATCAAGATTTGGGACCGTTGTTGATGGTCTTGGGAAAGGTAAAGAAAATATTTGTGGATCTCCTATTGATCATGGTTCAAAGACTGAAAAGGAACATGCAAGATCATTCGTTGAAGATGGTGTGAAATCACAAGGAAAACATACAGTTTCATCTGTTTTTGGCTGGGCGGAACGTCAGTGACTCAAAGACGTTAAGGGGAAAAAGATGTATCAGCTAGAGCCTCAGTGGATCGCAAAAATAATGTTGTTAAACGAAAGTTGCATGTTACATATTTCTTTGAAACACGTAAGGATAAAACAGATGCTAAAAAAGGCAAAGGCCACTCTGGTGCTGAATCTTCATACATTTGAATTTCTTCAGACAGTGAGAGGTATATACTAATTTAACAAAATTATAAAAGTGTATAGTTATGGTTATTAAAGACCGTGTTTGTATGTTAGAGTTTATGTTATTTCTGTTGAAAGTAATTCCTTGTGTCGAAAAGATTTGTTTTGATTTGTTTTAGGAGTGTGGCAACAGTTTGTTACACACAAATTTAATTTTAGATTTAGATAAAAATGATTTAGATCTAAAATAGATAGATTTGATTTAGCTCCAAAATAGGTATTTTGGGCATTAGCTAACCTAAATCTATAAATAGAGGGAGTAACCCCTATTTTTTGAAATAAAGTCATTCATAGTATTTTACAGTTGCAAAGTGAATAATAAAGTTTTCCACAGTTTGTGGGCAGAGAGAAACTCTGCAGAAAATAATTCTTTCTTTTCTTCTTTAATTTTCTTTCACTGTCATTGTTATTGTGTGGTGATATCAATATTGTTCATCAAGATTGGTAGAAATTCATCATAGATTTTGGTCGATTTCTAACATTTGGTATCAAGAGCTTCGATTAAGCGATCAAGGGAAGAAGAAGAAGAAGATCACGATGGCTATGAATTCCGCTAACGGAAATTTTCCAGCAAGTCTCCCAATTCTTAAAGGAGATAAATATGAGAACTGGTGCAAACAGATGAAGGTTATATTCAGTTTTCAAGATCTTTGGGATCTTGTGAAATATGGAGTAGAACCACTTGATGAAAGAGCTTTAGAAGGGGAATACAAAGAATTGAAGAAGAATTATAAAGCTCTCTTTATAATTCATCAATGGGTCAGCCCAGACAATTTAGAAAAAGGTTAGTGATGTAGAATCTGCAAAAGAAGCTTGGGAGATTCTCAAGAAATCATTTGGAGGTGCTAAGAATGTGAAAGAGGCGAGGTTACAAACTCACAAAAGAACGTACAAATTGCTTTAGATGGAAGATATGGAAAGCATATATGATTTCATCACTAGGGTTACAAGACTAGTGAATAAAATCAAGACTTGTGGAGAGACGTTAATAACAAGAGTTGTTGTTTCGAAGATCCTGAGATCTTTGACTCCAAAATTTGATGGTAGTTTCCATAGAAGAATCGAAGGACATGTCAACTCTGTCGAAGGAGGAGCTTCAAGGAACACTTGAATCTCATGAACAAAGAATGGCTGAGAGATTTGCAGACAAGTAAATGAGTGATGTGGCTCTGAAGGCTCAATCACCAAAAGACAAGAAAGGAAAAGGAAAGTGGTTCGACAATAAAAGTAGAGGTGGCTATAACAATTCGACTGGTAGAGGAAAACAAAATGAAGAAAACACGTTGAATCAAAGAAGACCAAAATACCAAGGCAACCAAAGAGGTGGTGCTGGAGGTAAAGGAAGAGGTGGTCACATTCAATGTTATAATTTTCAGAAGTATGGTCACTATTCGAGTGATTGTCCAGAGAAGAGAAAGAATCAAGAAAGTGATGAAAAGTTTGCAAAGTATGAAGAAGAAGAAATGTTGGTAATGATCACAACAAGAGATGAAGAAAACTTCAAGGATCAATGACAATTGGATTCAGGATGTTCATCACACATGTCTGGAAGGAAATATTGGTTTGTTAACCTTAAGCCCTCAATGAAGAACATGGTGAAATTTGCAAATGACAATACTCTAGTAGCTGAAGGTATTGGAGATGTTATGATCAAGAGGAAAGATGGAAACAAGTAAATAATTTCAAATGTGTTATACATTCCAAGCATGAAGAGAAACTTGCTTAGCCTAGGGTAGTTGGTCGAAAAGAATTACAAAGTGATTGTCGAAGACAAGATGATGAGAGTCGTCGACGTGGATGGAAGATTAATCTTGAAGGCCCCTATGTCCCAGAATAATACCTTCAAGATCAAACTTAATGTGATGGAGCACCAGTGCCTTTCGACTACATCTAGCAGAGACAAATGGATATTGCACTATCAACTAGGTCATCTCAACTTCAGAGACATCAGAGATTTGAAGAGAAAGAATATGGTTTCAGGATTTCCAAATATTGACATTCCAAATGAAGTGTGTGAAGAATGTGTGCAAACGAAGCAACACAAGAATAGCTTTAGCAAAGATGTAGGAAGAAATTCAAAGGTTGTTCTCGAAGTTATATACTCTGATGTATGTGGACCAATCCAGGTGGATTCGTTTGGAGGTAATAAATACTTTGTCACATTCATATATGATTTATGTTGAAAACTTTGGACTTACCTGATAAAGAAGAAAAGTGAAGTGATCGAGGTATTTACCAAGTTTAAATATATGGTCGAAAGGCAAAGTGGTCAAAAGCTTAAATTTTTGAGAACTGATGGTGGTGGAGAGTATGTGTTGAAATAATTTGACATGTTATATGAAAAATAAGGGATTGTGCATGGGGTGGTACCACCCTACACTCCACAGCAAAATGAGATTGCGGAAAGAAAGAATCGAACTATCATGAATATGGTTCGAAGTATGTTGAAAGCCAAGAATTTACCTAAAGAGTTTTAGGGTGAAGTTGTGTCTACTACAACTTATATTTTGAACAGATGTCCGACGAAGAAGCTAGCAGGAATTACTCTAGAAGAATGTTGGTCTGGTGTAAAACCTAGTTTAATTCATCTGAAGGTATTTGGATCTATTGCACATACACATGTGTCAGATCAATTGAGAAGAAAACTTGATGACAAGTCGAGTCAAATGATTCTAGTATAATATTATTCGGCAGGAGGTTACAAGTTGTTTGAACTAGTGAACAAGCAAATTATGATCAGTAGGGACGTGACCATAGATGAGCTCAAAGAATGGGATTGGAATGAAAATGGATAAAAAGATTTAGTGAGAATTTTTCTTGAAGAACCAGAAACTCAAGTCAAAAGAGAAGTTCGACAAGAGGAACCAATAGTTATAGATCAACCAAGTACAAGTACAAGCATACCTCAAAGAATAAGACGGATGCCTGCAAGATTGCAAGACTGTTTGGTTACATCAGATAATGTAATTGATAATGAAGGTGAACTTGTACAGTGTGCTTTTTATGTAGATGTCGAACCTGTCAATGCAGGTGAAGAATTGAAATCTTCAAAGTGAGTGAAAGCGATGAACGAAGAAGTGAAATCCATCAAAGACAACAACATTTGGTCACTTGTTGAATTGCCTCAAGGAAAGAAGGCAATTCATGTCAATTGGGTATACAAAGTGAAGATGAATCCCAAAGGGGAAGTAACTCGACACAAAGCAATGCTCGTGGCAAAAGGATTTCTCCATAAATAAGGCATTGACTTCGATGAGGTTTTTGCACCTGTGGCTAGGATCAAAATAATGAGGTTGGTTGTTGGTGTAGTAGAAACAAACAATTGGCACACATGTCAGATGGACGTAAAGTGTGCATTTCTAAATAGACCCTTAGAAGAAGAAGTTTATGTTAAACAACCAGTTGGCTTTGTGAAACATAACGAAGAGAGAAAGGTGTACATGTTTCATAAAGTCCTGTATGGATTGAAACAAGCTCCAAGAGCTTGGAACAACAAGAATGATATTTTCTAAGGAAAAAGAAATTTGTGAAGTGCACAACTGAATATGGAGTATATGTAAGAATAAGAAATAGTGAATTACTTATACTATGTCTCTATGTAGATGACTTGTTGATAACAGGTAGGTATAAGAAAGCGATTAAAGACTTCAAAGTTGACCTCAGCAAGGAATTCGAAATGTATGATCTGGGTGATATTTCATATTTCCTTGACATTGAATTCTACAAGACTAATAGAGGTTTGATGATGCATGAAATAAGATATGCAGGAGAAATTCTCAAGAGATTTGAGATGGAAGAATGAAATTCGACTTCGACATCTGCAGAACCAAGATTACAACTATCGAAAGACTCAGAAAAAGATAATGTCGACCCAACCCAATATAGAAGACTTATTGGGTGCTTATGGTACCTTTGTCACACGAGGACAGACTATACATACAATGTAGATATGGTAAGTAGATTCATGCAGAAGCCAAATGTATCACACCTAGCAACAACAAAAAGGATATTGAGGTATTTGAAAGGAACTCTTGACTTTGGCATTTTATTTCCAGCAGCTGATAAAGGAAAAGAATGAAATATGAGTTGTTCATGTTATGATTAAAATCAAGAAAATGGTGTGTAATATGGTTTATAATTTTCCATGTATGATATTTATACGTCAAAAATAATTAAAGAAATGTTGAATGTGATGATTTATTATTAATGTTTGTATTTCTCATAGCGAAGTGGAAGAAGTTCCTGAATACTCATGGGAAATAAATGGAGATTTGGTTTGATTCATATCTATATATATATATATATATATATATATATATATATATATATATATATATATATATATATATATATATATATATATAGAAATAATTTGGTCAATACATAAATAGATGGCAAACGGGAAAAATATCAATGAAAAATGTTTTTGTAAGGGTTTTTATTTCATACATGTTCCATAGTGATTTATGTATAAAAGCATAAATTGAAAGACTAACTGTTGGTTGTTGTGTGTAGCACTTTCATAGGTTTGTAACAAAGAATTGGTTGGAGTTGAACTAGAAATCGATCCAGCTTGTTGATGATAATATAGGCAAGACATACCATTCAAGGATACATTGTGCCAAGAGAGACAAAAAGGTTAAGAAAATGGAGAAGTATGTAGGTAATGATTAGTATAAGTATGCCACAGAGACAAAGCTTAGAAGAAAAAATATACTTCGGTTTACGATATGTCATTCGGGCGATAGGCTTTTTGTGAAGCTGGTGGAGCATACGGTAATGGTCACTGGTGATTGAAAGTGTGTTTTAGGAATGACTTAGGTGGTTCGAAGTATCAAATGTAAGATTAATGACTAAGTTATTTTGCATACTATGTTACACCATGTTAGGGTGATGAAATATGTGTCGTGAATTGCTAAGTATGACTAATGTGTTATCTTATGTGTATAAGATGTATGTTTTATTGATGAAGATGTATGGTAGAAGAAATGTTTTGTATAATCTTGGTTGTATTACAGTAAGTTAATCTTGAATTGAAAAGGAAGCTTTGAATTTACAATGTTTGTTATTATAACAATATTTTATGTATGATTGATATTGAAGTGACAAATTTAGAATTATTGTATTATCAATGGTTTATCAGTAAAAAATATTGTTTGTAGTATTGGTACTGATAATGAAATGACATAGGTTGAAATTTAGTTCAACCATTATTTGGAAAACCAAAAAAATTCAAGTGATCAAACCCTAAACCCTTATGAAAAGCATGTTTGATTGGTAAGGTATTACATGCATATAATTGAATTAAGATGTGTTTAAGAAATAAATGATATATTTTACGACTTGCTAATAATTTATAATTACTTGCTTGTGAAACATACTTAAAGGTATTAGAAGCTTGTCAAACATACAGATAACCTAAAGAAGGAACTAATTAAAGTACTATGTAGTTTAAGCTAGATAAGGAATAATTTGTAGTACTGTTTAGTGAATGTGAAACAAGAATAATAGTGCAGAAAAAAATGATGATAGTGGTAGAAAAGTCCATTGCAGCATCTGCATGTTGAACAAAATCAAGTGAGTTGCGAATGAAAAAAAGCATAAGTTAAACGAAATGAGTAAATATAAGCATTTATGAACCATTTTGATATGTTGTGCGTCTGTAGTAAAAATAAGAGGTAATATGGAAATGACTGAAGATTAATAGAGAAGAATACATTTTAAATGTTTGCAAAAACTTCTTTGTATCCATATTTGTAGTATAGGATTTGGGTTTTTTGTTGTCATCAACAATCAAGATCATTATCCTTTTTACTCATTACCCGTGAGATTGCAACGTACAATTGACCATGACTAAATAGATCTTTTGGTATATATAGTCCAACCTAATCCAATGATTGTCCGTGATATTTGTTTATTGCCATTGCGTAGGATACAATTATTGGAAACTGCCATTTTTTCAATTTGAAAGGCCAAGGTGATTGTGAAGGTGACATATCCATTATAGGTATGTATATCATTTTTCGCATGGCCTTCACCCCTTCTCTCCCCCCCCCCCCATAATTTTAGCTTCAAGGACATGATTCCTCATATTTGTAACAATTAATCTTGTTCCATTGCACAAATCCTCAAATTGATCAATGTTTCTCATTAGTATTATGGGGATACCCACCTTTGATTTAATGAGATGGTTTGGCAAACCAAACGTTCAAAGAGAGCTAAGGAACTCAGGACTAAGAATCTCAATAATCAAGTTTTCACGGATTTTTTTTCTATCAATTGAATTAGAGCTATAATATCCATGGTTTTTCCTATATAAAAACAACTTTAGAACTATATATAATGAACTAAGATAAAACTTCAAATAAAAAATGAAATGTTTTTACGATAAAGATAGAAATATAAAAACGTTACCTGACATCATTTTAAGGACATGATTATTAATTTGATCAACTACTTCAATTATAGATGCTAGGATATCTCGACTTTTAAGGTAATAGAAATATTTGTAATTCTCCCTTAAAGCAGGGTAAGTATTATCAACAATTGCAACAATAGGGTCATCAAATTCTTCAATTAGAATGTCACGTGGAATATCAATATCTGCATAACCATAATTTGGCTGAGAAAGTTTGCCTTACCCCAATTTTAAAAGTCATGTGGAGAACTCGACAATTTCCTCTTTTTCATCATCGCTTTGACCCCCTTGCAAACACATATCTATTTATAATCTATTAAAACAAATTTACTATGCAGGATGCTGCTATCTCACTATTAATATTGTCATTTAACTTTCTTTTTGACACATCATAAAAAATCTTACATCTCAGTCTACTGTTTCAAACAATTCTTTTAAAAAGAAAATGATCAATTATCATATACCCATCCGTTTCTTTGTCCATAGTTAATGTCATTAAATGTTTTGAAACTCCAATTCTCCTTATTTATTTTACCTTTACTATAATCTTATAACTCTTAATATTGCATTAAACTATTTTTTAACTCCTCCAATTCTAAGTATCCATATTAAGAAATTATTCTCTCTCTCTCTCTCTCTCTCTCTCTCTCTCTCTCTCATGATAATCACTATGTATTTCTAATAACCACAAAACAATCTTGAGATTTCTTATCGACTTTTGTAGGCCAAAAAAAGTTCAAGGTATTTTACATTATCAAAAAAATTATTGTTTCTACTACGTATTTCTATTGGCTTATTAGTAACCTTTACCTGATTTATAGGGAGATTATTTTATCATAATTTATTTTGAAGAATAAGACATATTTGAAATTATCAACATTTGTGGCATGTTCACACTACAAGAAATTTGTCATTTACCAACAACAAAAATCCATTAATAAAGGTAAAAATTCATGTACCAATGGACAATTGTTTCCGTCAACTATAATTCTCTATACTAACAGAAAATTTTCGTCCCTATATCTTATAGCAACGGAAGTTTTTAGGTGTTGGACAAAATTTGAGGGCTAAATCACCGATTAATGTCATTGTTTATTAACTTTACCCTTCACGTATTCTGTTGGTTTATGACAAAATTAACCGTTGGTATATGTGCCATTTTTTTAGAAATTTTTCTTTTCTATAATTAATTATTTTTAATAATCAAATTTTTATAATATTTTTTATGAGTGCCACACAAAATTTAAAGCAACATCAAAGAAAATTTAAACTTTATTGTCAAAATAGCAAGTCTTACATTTATATCAAAATTGTAAGTCTTACATATGTATCATCAAAATAACAAAGGAATATCATAACAACCACCAAAATAGATGACACGACAATAAAAAAACATAAAAACATATTTAAGATAAAAGCAACGGTTAAGCTTAAATCTGTTGGTAAATTCAATCTATATGTACGACTATTTTGAGTGTTGCTAAATGTGTCTGTTGGTATATGTCACTTTCTTGTAGTGTCAGTATTTTTGGTAAAACATATGTTGTGCCTATCATTTGTGCATGCTTTGGTAACTACTAAGAGGATTGTTGGATGACAGCGTCGGTTACAAAGATTTAACGTGGGTGTAGTCTAATTTTCCAGCATAATTGATTTTCATCTTTTTGATATTTGTGTTTTAATAATTCTTTGCTACTCACCAATTGTAAATCATATGATATACATTTTCTCTTCATTCTATTAGTAAGTTTCTTTTTAGTAGGTCCAAAATGTTGCACAAAATATTGTCTATAATTATAATTAAAAAGCATTGTTATGAAGTTATTTTATGATTGTAGATTTCATAGCTTTTAATTCGATTATATAGTTTTATGTTGAGAAAGAATAAAATGTTAGATTCCAACCATATATTTATCATTGTTTTTTATTTATTTATTATTAATATACTATTGTTCTGCAAATTTTATTATTTCCTTTTATTTGTCACATAGATTAATTCTTCATATATTGTTCATCTCTTAGTTTGATTATTGATTTTTTTTTCTGTCTGATCTAAATTGTTAATTTGATTATTTTGTGTTCTTATTCAATGAGTTATTAATTTAATAATTATTTTTATTTATTTTTTTATAAAAATGTTCCGTGACTATAAATAATAATTTAAAAGTTGGCTAAATTACTCACATGGTCCTTTAAATTAATTAATTGTGACAAATTGATACTTTATGTTGTTTTCGCTACATATGAATTCTTTATGTTAACTAACGCTTGCACCGTTGATCTTTATGTTGCTTTATTTTGTTATATTAATTTTATTTTAACTTCTAAAATTCATATTAAATCTGTTTTTGTCCAAAAATTATGAAAAAATTCTTAAAAATATTTCTTCTCATTTTACACTTCGTGTAATTTTTGAGAATTTTATTTTCTGTTTTACTATTTTTCTTTAATTTTTTCCTTTTCGTGCATTTTAATTAGTTTTATAATACTTTTATGCACTAAAAAATTATGTAAATTTTATTGTATGATCCAATGATGGTCCCTGACCTATGTTAAGTGACATATCTGTACCATTAGTGCCACTTTAATTTTTTTTTAAAAAAGTTTGAAAAAAATATCAACGATGCAAACGTTAATTAATATAAAAGACTCACATGTAGCGAGAAAAACATAAAAGACTAATCTATTACAATTAAATAACTTAAAAGACTCTGGGATAATTTAACCTTAAAAGTTTGTTACGTTCCATAATTATGATTATAAAACTTAATTGATCCATTCATTTCTAATTCCATTCAATAAATTTACATTAATATTTATCTTTTGGTTAAAAATATATATTATTATTTACTAATAATACGTTTATTTATAAACTGTAATATAAAATTCATTTAATAATAATTTATTTATTTTCAATTATAATTTAATCGACATTAACCTTTTTTTACAAATATATATTGTGATTAATCATAAAATTTCAATAATTTATTCATTGTTTAATTTTTTACCATAAGTTTAGATGAATATTAATCTTTCAATTATAAATTTATGTCATTAACTAATAATTATTTATCCACTTTTGAATATAATATAAATATAACAGATATTAAAGAATTTTACAATGAAAGTACAAAAAAAAAAATATTGACCCTATGACTATTACATCTTAAATTTATTTATTATTTTTCTTCAAATTCTATTATTTATTTATATTTGACCCATAAGTTCTTTATATATCATTCATCGCTTATTTTAAATTTTTAAGTTTTTATATTGATTATTAATATGTAAGAGTGTTCAAAACTAAACCAACCCAATAGAAAATTATAAGTCAAACTAAACCAAATCAAAATCACAATAAACTGCATTTGGTTCAGATTAGTTTGGGTCATATTTTAAAAAAATTGTATGGTTCGATTAGGTTTGCAATTTGTATGCAAACCGAATCAAACCACATTATGTTACAACCTAAGTTTTACTTAATTTGCATCTAACCCAAACCTAAACATATTACACATTAGCCTTATGATTACAAACAATTTTCTCATTCTTACATTTATAGTTTCAGTTTGAATCTTCTTAAATCTCTCCTAGCATTATCGCGTCATCTTCACTACTTACATCTTGTCTCTTCTTCTCTAATCTCCACTCTCTTATATTCTTTCATTTTCACATTCTCATTTTTGTGCAAATATTCTCTCTTTCAATTTCATTTTATCACACATCTTTATCAATAATCTCTACTCTATTATGTTCTTTCTTTTCCATATTCACTAAGTTCTCATCTCTTCTATCATTTTTTGTTTCATTATAATATTTTTGATATTGTTTTATGTTATTATTTTGTGTTTATTATTTCACTTTTGTCTAATCTAATTTTTACATATTAAATAAGAAGTTTTTGTCCAAATATGATGAGCATTGATGTTATTTGGTAGTGTATGAATGACCAAATACAAATTTATGTTGTCATCTATATGTGTATGTATGACTCAACAATATATTTGTAAAAAACTGAAACAACCGAACCAAACCAAACCGCATTGATTTGATTTGGTTTGGTTTAGTTTTTTTCTAAGAGTCTACCAAACCAAAGCGCATGTCATTTTCTCTTGCGGTTCGGATGATTTTTTACGTCAAAACCCCCCAAACCGCATCGCAAACACCCCTATTGATATGCATGTAAGTCCAAATAAATATTTATGTTTAGCAGTAACATTAATTACATCATTATTTTGTATTTTTATCTAATGAGTTATCAATTTAATATATATATATATATATATATATATATATATTGTAAATTATCATGACTCTACTTATTGTGTCTCTAAATAGTAATTTAAAATTTCACATCATTTCATAATTATAATTATGAAATTTCATTACTGCATTTATTTTATAATTTCAATACATAAAACAAAATAAACTATTGTACGCCCGTCATAATCTAATTTCTTATTAAAGTCAAAATCTCACAAGAATGTCATATATAAGATGCACTTATACTAGAGTGAATAATATCAGATATACTCCCTCTGGGTATAATGAGAAAATTTTGTAAGAAAATTCCCATCAAAAAATACAACCTTACCACCAAATAGTTTATCGGATTTGCTATAAGGGACTCATTATGAAACACCCATTTTCTAACCCCAAATAATTATGGCATAAATCAGAGTAAAATAGAATCCATACATACAAAGGGTGTCACATGTCGTTTTTCACACAATAGAAAACCAACAAAACAAATATTAACATGCACCCGGTCATAATCATAACACATAATTAAATCTCATGCTTCATCAAAATATACATATCACAATGAAATATTTCTTTTCTTAGATACTATTAATGATTATATTCCATATTATAACCATTAAACATCATAGCAATGAATTCATAACATCATTAAGTCATATGAATTCAAACATCGGCACCAAGGCCACATCAACATAGTATCTCAACGTATAAATCCAAAACAAATGAGAATGCATAACAATATCTCATAATAAACATGAGTTCAAATAACCCCTGTGTTACATGACCAGAGCAATGACTCACTACCTAGAATAACAGATAAGCTAACTAATCCTTTCAACTAATATCGTGCGAAGCACCACTATCCTCAGAACCTGCACGATGTCGCATAGAATATCACATACAAAAAAAGGGTGAGAATTCAATTCATTATCAAAATGTATATAATTAGAACCAATATAAAAACAAACATCTAATTAACAATTCTTTACACTTCCTGTGATATTCCATACAACATAAACACCTCCAATGTAACAAATCAGTTAATCATTTAACAACTTAGCGCATCTTACAATTCACATACACATTCATAAATAAGGCATAAGAATCCAATGCAAAATGAATGTGACTCATGCATGTGGTACCATTTGTGAACCCAAAGTTTCACCACTTCTATTTCCAATTAAGGATCAAAGCCAACACATGTGAACCCAAAGTTTCACCGCCTCTATTTCTAATCAAGGATCAAAGCCCCATGTGAACCCAAAGTTTCACTATTTTCTATTTCAAATTAAGGATCAAAGTCAACACATGTGAACCCAAAGTTTCACCACCTCTATTTCCAATCAAGGATCAAAGCCCCATGTGAACCCAAAGTTTCACCACTTTCTATTTCCAATTAAGGATCAAAGTCAACACATGTGAACCCAAAGCTTTACCGCCTCTATTTCCAATTAAGGATCAAAGTCGGTCATGTATGTATGTGCAATTCATCAACAACATATGAAAATTAAGATTCTCCACCAATCTTAATTATCAAGCATATCTCAATAATCCAACACCTTGAATTATCACCAATTGCACAAATACACATACACCATTATATCAATGCAAACTATTTAGCATTTATCATCACATATTCACAAACAACATTTAGCACATAAGCCAATAATGATTATTCATTACAATCATCCAAACACAATACACATAAGCAAAATCAAGTAGTATGTGTTCACTAAGTTTCAACCCAAAACACTTTCAATTCCAATCGAATCAATTAATCACATAGATGAAAATACTTTATAAAATATACGAATATAAGATTTCATGTCCAATAGTCATAAAAACAACATGTTATGTTCCAGACCGCGCTAAGCATGATATACCGCACTAAGCCTGGTTTCTTGAACTACAACCTCCAAATTCAAGAGACTTTAGCGCTAAACGGGCTTCTGGTCGCGCTAAGTGTGATCTGCGAAACTCAAAAAATTCTGCTACGATCCATATTCTTCTTCCCAAGAAATTCTCATAAAAAACACATATCAATCATTCAAATAATATCATTAAAGGGTATCCTAACATGTTTTTAATCATGGGTCATCACTTATAAGTAGCAACACAATTTCTTCTTAAACTCTAACATTCAAAGATTCTTAAAAATTGAAATAAAAAAATCTAACATGTTACTAAGCACTAAATAATCACATACAAGATAATAATAATAAGGATTATCCCCTTACCTCTTGAAGATTCAACTTCTATAATTTCCTCTTTCCTCTTCTTTTTTTCTTCTTTTTCTCCTCTTCTCTTCTCTTCTTTCAAATGATAGCTCTAACTAATGTTTTCTCATAACACTTACTAACTAGTATTCTCTTAACGGACTTAACTCAATTATCCACATCAATTCTAATAATTAGGCCCATTACTAACTATTTACTATTCTTACTCATTAAATCAATTATTCCAAATATATATATATATATATATATATATATATATATATATATATTCAAATAATCCAAATATTCATCAAATCACACAATTTAATTAATTACCATATAATATAATAATTCATAAATAATAAATAAATAACTATTAAAATTTGGGATGTTACACATTACATCTTTTAAAGTTTTATCAAGAGCTTCAAAACAGATTTTTCTTGCCATGGGAGCCTCATCCTAAATAATCACAGATGTTTGCCAAAGTAGTTCAGCATGGTCACAATTCCAATCTATATTGCAAGTAGAGTTTTCCAAGGTTGGGATAGATAGTTTAAACTTAGAATGAGCAGTTCTACCACCATGTAACACATGTGATGCAATTCCACTGGAAGCAACGATTAAAACTATTTCATGTTTCAACCTCAAAGATGTTGCAAGTGTTTTCCACATGTATGTTTTCCCAGTATCGCTGTAACCATGTAAGAAAAACACTTCACCCTTTTGATTGGAAACAACCAACGTGATTTCGTCATGTATGCCCCGATGCTCAATTATAAAAGGAATATAAAAGAACAATGAATGTAATCGAAGTAGAAAATATGCATGATTTTTTTAGGATATGTAGAAACCTGTCAGAGTATTGGAAAGATCAAGGAATTTAGATATCATGTTTGCAACATCATAACCTCTCTCCTCATATATGAGTCGATTGCCAAGTACATAAAAATTTGGATACAATGTTGGTTTGAAATCCATTAGACTCCTCCGATTAGATTGAATTAGTTTTTCAATTTCAATTAATGTTAATTGTCACTCAATATCAACTCTGTAAGGTGATATACATATTAGTTAAAGGTGCAAAACATAATGTTCAATTTTTAAATATAATAACCAATAGTTATACATGTATAAGATAGTGGTAGAAAAATAAATGCAATAAAAATCAACACCTGAGTTATCTGCGATTATTTTTTGGAAGTTCAAAATACCATCAACTAAGAAAGTCCAAGTTTTATTCCATACATGTGTTGGTCTGTTGATGGTTCCATAAAAAAGCATGATAACAAACAACTTCCTAAGAAAATGTCCAGAACCCCATGAACTTTCCTCTTTGATATCACCAATATATTCTCTATCTTCTTCAAGAAAACCCATGGAAAAGTATGCATCCTTGAAGGAGTAATGATGTGTGTCCCCGACTTTACGAATGTCTTCATAAGTTTTTGGCCCTTTGACAATTGTGAGCATCAATCTTAGATAATATAGTTCTCCTGTATTTGGTGGAACCCAAATAAGACTTCCAATGGTAAAGCCTTTTTTCATAGGTTTCCATGATCTCTTCTTCTTTTCATAGATAAATTTGGAAACAAAGTGCCATATGTCAAGTTTTGAGCCTCTTGACACTGTCTATTTGTAATCAACCAAGATGTGAGTGTAGACTCTGTGACACTTGATTTTTCAATGACAATATCCATTCTATAAAATAAGTGTAGAATATTGCCTTCTCACCAACTAAATGGTAAAACACACATTCTACAACTGTTTTTCGTCCATGGATTTTGTATGAAAACATCCTCCAAGACGCATCACTCGGTGACACATACCTACAGTCTAGGTATTCCTTAATTTTATCAATAGGTCGTTGGTGTGTAGAATTCGATCTTTTTGAAGGAACAACGGAAGCGGTGATTCCGTTATATTCTTTGTGAATATACTTGAATAGGTACTTAATTGTAGTATTTTGGTTACACCATTCCATATTGACGTGAGCCTGAAATTCTAGAAGCAACCTTGTGTTATATGGTACGACAAACCTGTTGTCCAAGGAATCACAATTTTTAACAATGACGTTACTCTCATAAATCCTATTGTATAGCGTGAAACCATCCTTATCTACAATTGTATATTCTTTAAAGTTTTTAGGAAAAACATAGAACATCTTATGTCCTTCATATATGGTGAAGACAACCTCGAAAGACCGTATGGATCGTGGATCGTGTGTGCTTTGACTAATTCATATAACCTCGAATGAAGTGTGTGGTCAGGAATTTATGTGGATATGATGTTGTTTATGTCACGGGGTGATGGATATTTACTATGTGGATATAAGAATATGATAATGTGAGTATGCGGCAAGTCTCGCTTTTGGAATTGAATGGTATAAATGTCAGTGGCATGTAAACAAAAAAGGTTATATGGAATAAAAATTTGAAAAACAAACACACTGTTAACTAAAGTTGGTAATGAAGTATAAAACTCACATGCCATGACTTTACCAAGTACATTTATTTTTGTTAAATCATTTATGAGTTTGTCAAATTTGATTTTGAATACCTTTGAAATGATATCGGGGCGATCACGAGGCTTTAAATTCTTCTTTGACAAAAGTCATGTAATCTCAGACTAATTAGGATTGCAAGTAAATATAATAAATAAAACAAGAAATCCTATTATGCTTGAAATAGCTATACCATCAAAATAAAGTTGATTCATATATCTCTTTCCACCCATAAATGAAGAAGGCAATACAACTCTTTTACCAGTTTTAGTCCTTTGGTTGTTTTGTGAACTTTCACATTGATCATTTAGTTTATGGTATTTGCCTACTCTTAATTTGGATTGATTATGATGCAACCAATTAAGACGATGTGTTTCCATCATTGTGTAGCCATCCACTATTATATTTTGAAAGAGTCTTTCCGAATGAAGCATTGCTTTTGCCCCATTTTTTCGTTCTTGCAATCGGAAACATAATCAATCTTTGATAGTTTGATGGTTTTTCTTTGTAACAACTAGGTAATCCTTACACTTATGAACTATATCAATTTTATATATGTCTTCTCCTTATGGGAAAATCAAATGCTATTGATAGGCAAGGTAACTTGTATATAAATTCATTAACTCTATGTAATTCACCAGACCGGTGTTGAAGAATGATGTCTTTTTTCGATGTGGTACCAATGTCTCCAGCGATTAGAGTAACTGAAGGTGGAGAGTGAGAGTCAATAATTGTATTATCATGAGATGAGAATGTCTCCAAGACATTTATACAAGTGTTTTTACAACAAATGCGACCTAAAACAAGTCACTAAAAAAAACCAAAAATGCAATTGGTTAACACAAATGGTTAGTTGATTACCACTGAACATTACAGAAAATATACAAAATATGTGTAACTTGTTAATGCGTTTGCGGAGAATTTTTCCAACCACCCCCACTTATACTTGGCACCCCCCATTTTGTAAGAAAAGTCAATTTTGCCCAAGCCTTCTTCATTATTGAAATTTCTTGACTTTGTTTGCAGTGAGGACTAGAGGAAGAGATAGTTCTATTTCAGGCATGACTACTGATCGAGCAAATATTGTGGCTCAAGCAGCAGATGAGGCACATGCCTCAGAGGTCCAGGGTGATCCCCGTCGTCCGACCGATTCTCACCGGGAATAGATGGATGAGCAGGCCGTGTCGGGGTTTCATGCACCTCGTCGACGGGTTTCCAAAGCTTCCATGACATTTGTGGACCCTCTTGTTCCTATAGTGGAGCAGGTAATTGTACCAGAGCCGGTGGTTCAGACGCCGATTGTTGAGGAGTAGGTTACGGAGGTGGTGTAGGAGCCTGTATAGGAGGTGGTGCGGGAGCCTGTGCAGGAGGTGGTGTCGGAGGTGGTTCTGGAGGTGGTGCCAGAGGCGGTTCAAGAGGTGGTTCAGGAGGTGGTTCAGGAGGTGGTGCTGAAGGTGGTTCAGGAGGTGGTGCCATAGGTGGTTCTGGTGGTGGTGCAGGAGCCGGTATAGGAGTTGGTTTAGGATACAGACACCACGACAGGTCCATCTGAGCCATCATTGTGTACTGATGGTGGTTTCCCTGGAGGGCCTTCTGACAGGTCCGTCTTGACGGGTTATACTGACTATGTCGCGTATAGGATATGGCAGGGCGGTGTAAGTATTATTGGTTTGGTTTAATGCTTAATGTTTTATTTGTATTACACTGTTTAATGTATACTAATTTGTTGTAATTGTGTTGTTTTGTTTTAGGAGCGTCCTACTTTGAAGGTCGCTTCTCATGGGTCGAAGTTGAAGAACTTCCCTGAGACTTCGATGCTTGAGCAGGTGAGGAGGATAGTTGAGGAGTTCAGACTTAAAGACTTTCCTGGATGCTCATTGACGATGCTGGACGCCCTCTGCTATCAGCTTTTATTGAAAGGTGGCACCCAGAGACATCTTCCTTCTATCTTCCGTTTGGGGAGATAACAGTCACTTTGGATGACGTGAATGCTATGTTCCACCTACCGATAGCTAGTACGTTTTTCACACCAGTTCATAGGGATTAGGCGACATCAGTGTGCATGGTTGTGGATGCGTTAGAGGTGGATGATACGGAGGTCCTATAGGAGTTTGGCGAGACTCGGGGATTTCACCTCTGCATGTCTTGGTTCAGGACTACGTATAAGGCGTTGGTGGAGGCACATAGGTTTTAGGTTATCGCTAAGGCGTACATGCTACATCTGGTGGCATGTACTCTCTTTGCGGACAAGTCTGGAGTGTACATTGATGTTTGTTACCTGTTTCTATTCATTTCCCTGGACAGTCCCACTTGGGCTTAGGGAGTGGCGGCACTAACGATGATGTACATTGTGCTTGATGTTGCTTCTCGTCCTGATACTAGACAGCTTTCTGGTTATCTTATCCTATTGCAGGTATGTTATAAATTATTAGATGTTTTTTTAATAATTATTAAGTTTTCATATAATACTTTATTTATCCTTATTTATGTAGTGTTGGATATACGAGCACTTCCCTCACATCTGTGACAGGAGGATCTAGCGAGTGGAAGCTAGAGACCCATGTGCGAAGAGGTGGAAGGCCATACAAACCCATCCTGGAGGTGTGACAGAGTACATGAGGAGGTTGGATGCTCTGACCCTGGACGATGTCATCTGGACACCATACACGGCTCATCGCCCTCAGCATCCTTTTGAGGTATCCACTTTATATTCAGGGCATATCAGGTGGGAGGGCCATGTGGCTAGACACTTGACTGAGAGGTGTCTACGACAGTATGGTTATGTCCAGGGCATCTCACGGTCGGTACCACGCGCCCCAGATGGTGGCATTGATTGGTGGTTTCAGAACCACATCATCACCTCCCCCTGGGAGATCATGGATGCAGCCGTCAGGGTTCAGGAGCCCGAGCAGTGCGAGGATGGATACCTGGAGTGGTTCCTTAGTGTATCACACCCTCGAGTCACACCATCGGCTCCAACATCTGATGTCCCGGGGCCTTTAGGTACCATAGATTCTTCCGATCCACCACTATCTCCTCCTCTAGCAGCTGACCAGGACACCTGCCTACAGCTCATTGTAGTTGCATTAGATAACATCATGGGGATATTGAACCCCGATGGTAAGGCATATCAGGGTTAGCTAGGTTGACCTACATTGTTCGTGGAGGGCCTATGTAGATTTTTCTTTGTATTATTATATTATATGTATATGTTGTGACAAACTATAACATCTAGTTTATTGCATAATATTTTTTAGCTATTACTTCTTCTTTCGATTACATAAAGAAAACAAAATAACACAAATAAGAAACTCGAATAAGTTAACAAACATCACATGACAAACAAAAAAATAAACGGTACTCTGATACATGAAAACCTAGGAACTACCGAATTCAGATTCATCTGGACGCTTTAGACACTTCATTGTGTCGTCAACAGATCTTCGGATCTCTGCGTCCAACTCGATTGGACCTTTGGTTATCCTACGACGAAATGATTTCCACATGACCTTCACATCTTCATCATTCTTCAGCTCGATTAGGTTGTATTTCACCCAACCATCTATACCAATGTAATCCTCTTGAAACTCGATCTTTGTCACCCTTCTGTTCTCGGAATCAGAGAGCAAACCGTTCAACGTTTCCTTCAACACGGCGAAGGACTCAGACCCATATGGGAGCTTGAACTCAACGGCAGGTTTGCGGCCGTTATAATACATTTCTGTCTTAATCAAATATTAAGAAAAAGACATGTTGTTGAGATGTGATACCTTATAACCCTAAAACCGATATTGATACAAAAACAATTTCTTCAATCTTCAGAAGTATTATTTTTCCACATGTTGTAACTGGTTACCCGATCGTATTAACAAGTTACGGCACTTATTGGATTTTCATCCAGCAGGTAAAAAGAAAATCCAACAGGTAAAAAGATCTAAATCACCATTTTACGAGTTAGAATGAAATTAAATTGAACTACTTATATTATTAATGAAATAAGAATATAAATAATCATATCTTTGTTCAACCACGATATTTCTTGACTATATGATTCTCCTGAAATTGGTTATTTTTCTAAATTAGCATCATCATCATCATCATATTTATGAAAAAGAAAATTCGTAACTTGTATAGTCATGCCCCAGAATTGTTAGAACGAACGCAAAGCCACGTCGTTAAAGGCTTTCAAGAGTTCACAAAACAGCTGCAAGGACAACATAATTTAAGCTTTATCCCCTAGCCTCTTCGCGGGATTCTTTTACCAACTTGAAGATGCAATTTGCTAAAAATTCATATCTCATTCACATTCCTTTTTGGACGATATTCAAAAAGACGAAATTTCAGGAAAAGTTTGAAATTAAAAGTGGCATTATATATAATTTTGAAGCTTATAAGAGGTACCCAAGTTTGCTCTAGAAAGGAAGGATTCCTGATGGTGATGGTATGGTCATGCATGGCCCCAAAGATCACAACAAGGATATTTTGTTTTTATCTTGTGGGCCTATGGTTTGAGCCTACAATAATAACATCCTTTTAAATTTGAAACGTTAATTTTGTCTTCGTGTGTTGAATTGGAATGAAGAATAAGAACAAGAGAATTTTTCCTCCAACCCCACAATTAAATCTGACACTCTTAAATATGGTGTTTTTATTCAAACATTCATAAAAAATATATCGAATATTTAGTGATTTCTTGTACATACCAGAAATTTCATAAGAAATATCAGAAATTCAGTTAAATTTACCATTTTTACCGTGACAGATGTTTCGTATTAGAAATTCCAAAAATCTGGTACCGAAAAAATACCGAACATTTATATATCAAAAATTTCAAATTTATAATAATATTGAGACTTAATTTTTATTGTTTTTTAAACGTATAAATTCATACTTGAATAAAATATATCGGAAATATAAAATTTACGGTATTGCTTTTATACCGGAAATTTGGGATATTTTCGGTACGGATAAAAAATTTCTTAAAATATAACGGAATTTTTAAACTGGTAGATTGCCACAGAAATTTGAAAATATCCAATAAATAGATATCAGAAATTTTGTAAAATACAAAGAATTTTCAATATGTGCCACAAAAAGATATCAAAAATTTGGTTTGAGATACCGTAAATTTGATTTTTGAACACAGTAAATATTTTTTTTTTAAAATAAAAGTTTTGAATAAATAATTTTAAAAATATTTTTGAAATATCAAAAACGAGGGAGTGACAGAAAAGAAAGAAAAAAAGATGGCAGGAAAATTTCTCTAAGAATAAGAATATGAATGTGGTTTTTGATTTTTTGGTTTTTATTCGTTTTGCTTTTCTTTGTTTATTATTGTTTGCACCTTTTGTGGACGGAGAAGAGGCGACGGCCTACCATATTCCTAATCCCAACCCCAGGCGATAAGATAGATCTCATCTTGTTGCATTTGGTGTATTATTTCCCCACTTGACATTAAACTTCAAATATAAAGTGGTAGATTTAACCCAAAATAGATGACTTTAAATTTTACACTCTCTAGAAACACTTTTCTCATCGGTTATGGTTTCATCTACAGGAAAATTGTATTGACCATAGTTCAATTCTTAACAACTGTATTTTTATATTTTTAAAACTAAATAGCGTGTTACTATACTTCTCGATTTCGATTAATATATTATATCTGAGGTAAAATATAAGTATTTATCACGTTTTGAATTGATAATTGATAGAAAAACATATTTATGTTATAATTTGTTTTAAACTTATATATATATATATATATATATATATATATATATATATATATATATATATATATATATATATATATATATATATATATGACAGAATCTAAATATTTTATATTATGAGAGAACAAAACCTAATATGCATGTGTAGGGGTGCTCAAAACCAAACCAAACCAATAAAAAATCGCAAATCAAACCAAATCAAAACCGTAAAAAATCGCATTTGGTTCGAATTAGTTTGGACCATCTTTTAACAAAACCGCATGGTCCGGTTCGGTTTGCGGTTTGTATTTTGCAAACCGAATCAAACCGCATTATGGTACAACCTGAATTTTACTTAACTCTCATCTTACTCAAACCTAAACTTATTATATACTGGTCTTATGATTACAAACAATTTTCTCATCCTTACACTTATGATTTCAGTTTCAGTCTTCTTAAATCTCTCATAGCATTATCGCTCCATCTTCGGTCTTCGTCACTTACATCTTGCCTCTTCTTCTCTAATATCTACTCTCTTATATTCTTTCTTTTTCACCTTCTCATTTTTATGCAAATGTTCCCTCTTTCAATTTTGTTTTATCGCACATATTTATCTCAATCTCTTCTCTTTTATGTTCTTTCTTTTTCATCTTTATTAATCTCTCATCTCTTTTTTTTATTTTTTTATTATAATATTTTTGATATTATTTTATGCTACTATTTTATGTTTATTATTTCACTTTTGTTTGATCTAATTTTTACATATTAAATAAAAAGTTATTGTCCAAATATGATGAGTTTTATTGTTATTTGATAGTGTATGAATGACAAAATACAAAGTTATGTTGTCATCTATATGTGTATGTATGGCTAAACAGAAATATTTGTAAAAAACCGAACAAACCGCATTGGTTTGGTTTGGTTTGGTTTTTTTCTAAAAGCCAACCGAACCAAACCAAACTGCACGCCTTTTCTCTCGCGATTCGGATGATTTTTTGCGTCAAAATCGCTCAAACCGCACCGCAAACACTCCTATGCATGCGTATATTCAAAATGACACGCTAAGAGAATCTATATACATATTTAAAAACAGAATCATAATGACAAAATCAAATACATATGTATAACAAAAAAATACATACACATTGTTTGCAACAACGAAGAGAAACTAATATTGTTCAGGTTAAAAAAAAATTGAAAGCAATTGGGTCAATGTGAACGGATGTCAGTTTCAGAACCAAAAATATGAAGAGTCACGCAAGTTGCGACGAATCAGAGCTTCTGGTGCGACGAAGCAACGACGAATCTACAAGGTTAGAAACCCAACACTCAAATAGTATTATGAATGATGAGAGAGTATTCAGTTTCTAAACTCAACATACTCTGACTCTAAAGAGATACAAAATGGGCATTACAAAGATTTAATCGAGTTCTTGAATGATCCTAAACAACGGTTCTGAATAACGTTTGTGTAATAGCTTCTGATTGTGACTCTGATTGAAGAGCTTCTGAAGATTATCATGCTCTGAAGATTTTTCACTCTCACGTTTTGAGATTCTGAAGACCAAGTTTTGAAAACTTTGAAGACAAGGTTCTTATGAATCTGAAGATAATGTTCTTAAGACTATCATTATTCTTTTGATCCTTCTAAGAATGCTTCATCGACGTGCATTCTAAAGCCTCTGAATATTAGAGATAAATCAAAAAGGTTTTACGTGAGTGAATAATAAATGGTACAAGATCAAATATTCCTTCCACTACACTGATTTTGCGGCGCAAGGACAATACTATGATACCATTTTGCCTACAACTCTCACTGACTCTTATGCAAGAATACGTATAGGAATTTTGGAATTCATATTCTACCCTTCAACGGATATTTCGAATTCGATGCCTATATAAAGAAGCATTAGAAGATTGGAAGAGGAACTTACTTCATGCGAACTTTTTCTAAGAGAACATGAATGTAAATATTTCATCTTTGTGAGAAAATCTATAAAGCAAGGAACTTTTGTTCACGCACTTGCTCAAAAACACTTTTGTGTTAATCATTGCATTTCATTTGTGTAATCTACTTTCATAAAAGCATCTTAGTAAACACACATTTTATATCTCAATTTTTGAGTTGTTATTATTTGAGAGACTAGGGTATGGTCAAAAGTCTCAAGAAGACATTGACAATAGGTCTTTGTGGTTGTAATCAAGTTTGGTTATAGTGGATTAAGTCCTTGTGATAAGACTAAATCACTTTGGCGGATGAACTGGAGGTAACTTCGTTAACAACAAACCAGGATAAAAATATTGTGTTCATTATTTTTATTCTAAGTTATTTGTTCCTTGTTTTGGGCCCCAAAAAAGTTTCATTCTAGAAACCCAATTCAAACCCCTTTTTTCTTGTCTATCCTTAACCTTCATGTCTTAAGGTATTCGGACCCATGGAGGTGTGGTTGGATCAAGGTAGATACAACCGTCCCAAAACATTTTCCCCAAGCCCTCATGCTTGGGAATAAGTGTGAGGATTTGAAGGATTCAAGTCATCGGTTACCTAACATACTTTTCTTCGCTTGCACTATTTTATAAATCCATAAATCTTTTTGGAGGAATGATTATGATCTTTCTAGGGAATTAAAATACTCAAGTATAATGTGAGCGAGAAGTGACTATTGATAGGACACCTTGTGAAGAATATTTTCATCATCTATCTTAGTTTGATTTTGATGAAGACAAAAGCTTATCAAAGAAGAAAAAGGTTAAAGGCTGTCATGCCGCCAAAAAATACAGAGTCCCTGTCGAACTTTATTTATCCCAAATAAAGGGGAAACATCGAGAAAACTCCAAAAGGAATGATAAGATGGTCTTACGACCAAGATACAGGTTAGGGAGCCGGTTATAAAAGGGGAAGATTTTAGGACCCGTCACATCCATTTTACTTAATGGGAACTGTTTTTCTTGTTCTATGTGTAAGGATGTTGTTAAGGGTTTGTGCTTGCACTATTACAAATAATGTTTTCATGACAAAGCTTTCATGTCATTAAAAAAAAACTGAGGTTTTATTCCAAGGCGTGCCACGTTTTATTTTATTTTTTTGTTAAAAAAATAACTTTTTCCATCGGTTATTTCAAAAACCCAAGGTGTTATACCCTTCCTGACATACTTCGGATCCCAACTGCTACACTTTATTTTTTTCATTTGTTTAGAAGTTTAAAATAAATTATCTAAACCTTCGGTTTTTTATGACCTGATGGATAAATTGATTAGATTTAACTATAAAAACACTCATTAAACATATTACACCCTAATTCTATCTTATTTGTAGATGTCCCACTGTCGAATACATCATTTTTTGGGATGGATTGCAAATCTGAAGAAAAAAATGTCCTTCTATCTTGAACAAAACATTTTTTAGCTTTTGCAATCCATCTCAAACAATGATGTTGATGTTGTTGTTGCTATTATTAAAAGTTGTTGTTTTTGTTATTCCTAACAGTTGTTGTTCTTATTCTTAAAAGCTTTAGTGATGGATTGTAAGTGCAGAAAAAACATTTTCCTATTTTTGGGAGAAACACCTTATTAGAAGTTGGATGCATTCAACACATGCACATTGTATACACTAGTGAATGCATTCATAATGATAACATCAACAATCAGTCTTGGATGCAAAGTTCTGACATCCAAGCATCAACAATCAATCTTGGATGCAAAGTTATGATGGATTGCAAGACCAGAAAAATCATTGAAGATATTTTTTGTAAATAATTTATTTTAATATTATCTGTAAACAATGTAATACTTGAAAAAAATTAACTATCACCTTAGTTTTAAAAATAAACGAGGTGATAATTCAAAAATAATAAATAATAATAACTGCCATGTCGATTTTAAACATTAAACTGAGGGGTATTGTATTTAGATTTTACTATAAAAGAGATCGTTAGATTTTACCCTAATTTGTGTTCAAATGAAACCGCCCTAACTCGCATCATTATTCACAAAACATTTTTTCATACCTATACTCACAAAATGATGTTGTATTTTTTTGGGAGAAATGTTATTGTATTTGATAGATTGCAAGTGCAGAAAATCATTATTTCCTCAGCTTACACAAAGAAGGGAGCTCAACCTTTGAAAGAAGGGATCTTAACTTTTCAGAAGATGGATATCAGCGAAACATATCTCTAACATCTTGTGTGAGAGCTGGACATGCTGTATTTTTTATATTCTGCAAAGACTTATTAAGTGTTATTTTTTAATTTTTTCAACGACCTTAAACAAATCTTTGCCTTTCATGTAAAGGTTATCAACACTCAAGATTTTGTCATTAGTGATCTACGTGAAACCTAATGGACGTCCATTATATAAATTCCAGTACGATATTGAAAATCTAACCTAAACTATGAACGCTTGAAACTTAAGGACGCTTGGAAAAGTTCTTTATGATGGATTGCAAGAGCAGAAAATCATTTGGGTTCAAGTTTTGTTTTATTCAATTTTTGTTTGTGCCGAAAATATTTTTGATTATTGATACTAATTATTTTATCCTTTTTTGCCCACCAAATACAAATGCATGCAAGATCCATAGAGATTATTCTTGCATCCATACTCACCTATATTTAATAATTCGAAGATCTAATGTCTACATCTTGGGGGAATTTGATTTTTATCTAGATTCCTAGAGAATTTAATTTTAATTTTAATTTTAATATTCTAGATAAACAATGTAATATTTTGGGTAAAAAATATAATAATTTTAAAATTTAAATACATAATCATACCCTTTGGTTATTTAATAAACTGTGATAAAAGAAGTGTTACTTTTGAAAATAATATTATTGCTGCTATTGGGGTTCAAACCCATACGCTAATAAATGTGTACCTCGGTGTTTTATAGATCGAGTTGATAAGACTTTACTTATTATGATGGCCTTATTTAAGTTGCATATACCTCCTAGGTAAAACACATTTCGTATCTGATGCAACTCGATTTTCAAAAATCATTTAAATGAATTTTCAAAAACAATGAAATCGCCACCTAATTTTATTCGTTCTAAAAAGAACGGGGAAATATAGATAAAACCCACAAAAATCGGATAAGGCGGTCTACAAGACCAAAAAGGATGGATTCGGGAGTCGGTTACGCAAGAGGAAGGTATTAGCACCTCTTACGTCCATCGTACTCGATGGGACCCATTTAGTTCGTGCATGTTTGTGTGTGTGTAATCGCTAATTTCTAAATTGTAAATAAGAAAGAAGAAAACGGGATTTGTTTGTTATTATTTTGAGTTTGACACGGTTTCGAAACCGCGTGCCTACGTATTCCCTCGTGCAATGGGAAAGTCAAAACTCCGTAGTTCTTGTTGAAAATGTCTTGGATTGGTTGTGTTGATTTTAGAAGAAAATGTTTTTTGATTTTGATAATCGCATATGAGCGAAAAAGGATTTGAATGGGTTGAATTGATTTTAATGGTAGATGACAAGTACCAAAACGTCGGGATATCCTCTAACGATTCGATACTCGAGATTGGTGATTGAGGTCAACCGATCTTCTCTCATCCAAAATCTTTATTATGAAAGGAGTGAGGTGAAACAAAGTTCACTTTTTATTAAGTGTTATGGAATAAAGTATTTAAGTCATTGGGTTACCCTCTAATGGCCCAAATACTTTACATTTTAATTAAATCGTTGGGCGAACCTCTAACAATTTAATTAAGTACCATATCACTATGTTTTTTTTGTTTTTGTAGAAAAATTGATTTAAAGAAAACAAATTCAATTAATTAATTTAATATGAAAGTGTTTTAAATGTCCAAGTGTATGGAATAAAGTATTCAAGTCATTGGGTTACCCTCTAATGGCCCAAATACTTTACATTTTAATTAAATCGTCGGGCGAACCTCTAACAATTTAATTAAATACCATAGCACTATGTTTTTTTGACTTGAACATGGATTTGAAGTTTCTCAATTTATCGGGATATCCTCTAATCAATTAGAAACTTTAATTTGTTTTAATCGTCGGGCTAACCTCTAACCATTAAAACAAATCTTATCCAAGTGTCCTTTTTTGAAAATCGATTTAGAAAACAAATTCAATTAATTAATTTAATTTGAAAGTGTTTTAGGAGTTTGGTTGTGGATAGAATTCGATTAGGGAAACAAGCGAGCCCATACAAAGTGGCTTTATGTATGCTCCTAAAAGTGGGACTAGCGTGACACTAGTATTCTAAACGACCGATTGGAACAATCGATCGAATAGTTGTCGCTGTAGAAAAGCCCAGGACCAAACTATAAATGTGTGCAAGTGTGCATTGTGTATGTTTACCTGCTTCTTGATGAGGAGCCCAAGAGGAGGCTATGTGTTCTAATATGATAAACGCATAATTAAACGGTAATTAGAACACACAAGGAAATAAATTCTAAGCTATTACAACCAAATCGAATTAGTTTGAATAATTGAATAGCTTTGCTTTGGTGCAAGAATTGAGCTCCAAATAGTCTTCAAGGTCGGATAAGGCTTGATGCATCGGATGGATACCAAATGAAGATCCCTACATCACTCAAAATACAAACAAAAACTATGCGGAGAATGTGGCAATGCTTTAAGTATGTATTTTGTTTTCAAATTAAACCGAATAAAGTATATGAATAAAAATAGTATAATTGTATTTACAATGCTAAATATGAAATAGAAATACTATATAATTATATATGCAATACTAAATATAAAATAGAAATACTATATAATTATATATACAATATAAAATATAATTACTATATAATTATATTTACAATATATAATATGAAATAAAGAAAATAATAATATTAAGTACTATATATATTTACAACCTTAAATATATATTACTAAATAATACTAAGTGCTAAATAAAAGTAGTAATCCAATATTTGATTGCTAAAGCAAGTATGGATGCACCAATTGAAGTGGGTATTTTGCATAATCCTTGAAGATCTTCACAAGTAGCAAACTAGTTAGTAGCATAAGTGGGAATAAAGTGAAATGAAATGATGATAAAGTAAACAAGGTTAATAAGTAAGATATTAAAATCGAATGCAACTCATATGAATGAATGAACAATTCAAGAATGAAGAATTTATTCATGATTAACGATTCAAAAATGAAAACAAATGACAATGGTTCATGTTATTATTCGATTCAAGTTTAAGACATGACAAATCATATTCGATGCAAGCTTAAATCGACCAAAACAAAACATCGGGCAGCAGCTATGGAATCTCAAGAAACACTCTAAATATCGATCCAAAACCACACGAACTCAAAGGCAAATACGAATAAGTGTTAACACAAACTAAATTAACCATAGATCATCGACTAGCTTGCATTATCAACCACTTACTAACCCGGGCAGCAACTCTACATGCATCACTATACCCCAAAATTCAACCCAAACATGTTTAGCACAAAAGGAAGTAGCCGAATTAATCTTCAAGAATCGATTCAATCAAATTACACAACTCAATGATAATACAAAAGAAAATAGCTTAGCATGTATTGTTATTGTTCTAACAAACTCGAAGCATAGAAAAATGAATCTAAAGCCATCAAAAATCAAAGACATTAAACCCGGGCAGCAACCACGTATATTCAATTATGCTCAAATTAATTCATCCCAACGAGATTTGAACAAAACAAAAATATAACCCGACAACCCCACCAAACCTCCTTTCAAATTGGTTCTAATTCCAACCAAAGATATCAAATTGCAAATTCAAATTCCAAATGGTTCTACCATGGTATTGTTGTCATAACCTCCTCATTTGGATCTAACGCAAACACAATGATAACACCAATCCAAGTCGACATATAAGTTATCCTAATCAAGAAACAAGTATCGACATCCATACATACCAATCGGATTCAACACAGATAACCTCATACCAATATCAAGAAACTATAATACGACAATAATGGTAAAGCAAATCAAAATTCTAATATACTAATAGAAGTTAATAGCCCAATTTCCATAAACCTCAATGAGATTCAAGCATAGTCAAGGCAGAATTTTCGGTGAAACAAACAAAACATCGACACAAACCACAAACTCGAGATTCAACCCAAAGAAACATATCTGAAGCATAAAAAAAATGCTTGTTCAGAGGAACACCAGCAGCATTATTGAACATAAACATTGAAATACACCGCAATATCGAACGCAAACACTCCAATACAAATCACTCCAAACAGATCCATCAAACTATCTTGGTATTCATATCATTAACCTCTCGGCATATCAATTTGCATCAGAATTATTTCCTCAAAATTATCACAATGATTATCAACAGCTAAACCTAACCAACACAAACTGAGAAGAAAATGAATGTTACCAAACTTCAAGGATGTCCGATCAAAGCTTCGGATGGACAGCGGGTGATGATAATGTTGAAACGCCGATAATCAAGTGAAATTTGACTAAGCTGCCGTGGTGTTGTTGAACAGAGTACGTGATGGAGTTTACAGTGGTCGACGGATGCTGTTAAGATGAAGGCGGCGAGACAGTGAGTAAAGGGTGTTACGGACAGAGGCGAAACGGAGGGGGGTTTCGGCGAGGTCGATGGAAGTAGAAACAAAGGCGCGGATGAGTGATGATGAAGGTGTGAGAGCGGGTTCTGGAGAACGACGGAGACGGCGGACCGGTGTGTTGGAGGAGGAAACGGCGGGAGTTTGGAGCGATGAAGGCAGAATGGTGTTTGGAAGAAGGTGAGGGGTGTATGATATTGATACGGTGCTGACGGTTGGGACGGTAAGGTTTAAAGGGGGTTGTTTGGTGGCTGTTCAGAGGGGTGTATGATACAGGGAGAGGAAAAGGAGAGGATGTGAGCAGATGGAAGAAGGAGTTACGGCCGGAGAGAGTAGCGTGAGGGTGACTTTCGCCGGTGAGAGGTTGAGACGGACGAAGAAGGTGGTTAGCGAACAGAGGTTAGGGAAGATGTGGGTTTAGATGGAACGGAGGTGAAACGGCAGAGAGATACGCGGTTTGTTGGGAGAATGAAGGACGGGTTGTGAGAAGGCGGACAGAGGGAGTTCGGTGAGGATAGAGCACGATGGTGGCTAGGTAGTTGTTTGGGATATTGAAAAGAGGAACAGAGGGATAATGAGGGGAACGATGGTTTTGTGGCTGAGAGTATGAAGGTGAGATAATGGAGATTACAGTGAGGGTGTTTGTTCGGTCCGGTGATTGGAGGTGGAAGGGAGAGACAGCGGCTGAGGCGATTTAGCATGGGGTGTGATTGAAGAGCAATTGGCGGAGGAGATGAAGGGTGTTGCGGTTTGATGAAGAGGGAGGTAGTGATGGAAACAGAGGTGACGGATGGAGTATGAGAGGGATGATGAAGGGAAGAAGACACGGGTTGCAGCGAATAGAGGCGAGGAAGTAGTTGAAAGGGTTATGGCTGTGAGAGATGAAGACAAGCTCTTCAACTTTATTTTTTGTATTTTTCCAATCCGCCTCCTTCACATTTTCGGTCCCCAAATTTGGCTCCCCACACAGAATAACAAACATATATATACTCATAGAATTAGGTTAAGTAATTTTGATAATGCCAAATACCCTCATGATTAAATGGGCCACCAAAGTGGGTCACTTAAAAATAAAAAAACCCAAAACTATTTTTTTGTTTGATTTTTTGAGATAAAAAATTGATACCTAACATTGTTAAAAATGATAAAAGTTCGGACACTAAATTATCCGAAAAATAAAATAAGCATATTAAAATAAACTACGAGTTTCAAAGATTAAAGAAAAATTATCGACATAATTAAAATTGAAATAATACGATAATGAAAAATACCTGATTTTAAAACACTTACGGTTAAAAACAAAACATCGAAATGTATCGAAAAATTAGAGAGATCACATTTTTATTATCTACGTGACACGTAGATTCATAAAGCAGTGAGTTAGAGGCGAAAGTTTGAAATATTTTTCCCACTAATTTTCGTACAGTGTCGAATCGCTTTTAGCAGTCTGTTTATAAAATTGAAATATTGGTATCATCGACATATAATCAACTTAAAATGACACAGTAAACAGGTAAGGAGATAAAAATGAATGAAGTGAAATATCGGGTATTTTATAACTACAAAATGATGCAAATATCGATTTAAACTAACTTTTAGTCAATTTAAATACGACGAAATGATGCATATGCGGTGAATGAATGATTGTTTAATGCAAGGACCTAATGGAAGCGTATGCAGATGAATGTGAAGCCTAAGCCAGATAAAATTGATATAGGAGGGCAAATTTTGGGGTGCAACAGTTGCCCCTATTTAATCGTCTTAAACCTGAAAGTGAGATTGGCGCTAGCCTTTTGAACTTTCGAGGTAGAAGAAGATTAAATACTCAAAGAACCCTAAAATTTGCGCTCCGAAGAACAAGTAGAAATATTTTGCTTTTCTGATGATTTTTTGATTGACTTTTTTTTTATTGTAAAATATTTCGGTACATTGAGAAACGAATGCGCTTAAATAAGCAGCTTTGCAGATTAGAAATGAAAACTGATAGATCTTTGGAACGAGCATACTTCGATAAGTTGCAGATCGAAATGAAACCAATGACCTTTGAACGAGCATACTTCAATAAGTTGCTTCAGATCGAAGGTAAGAACTCATAGATCTTTGGAACGAGCATACTTCAATAAGTTGCATCGCAGATCAAAATGAGAACAGTAGATCTTTGGAACGCGATACTTCAATAAGTTGCATCGCAGATCAAAACAGATGCACCTTTGGAACGAGCATACTTCAATAAGTTGCTTCGCAGATCGAAAGGTAAGAACTCATAGATCTTTGGAACGAGCATACTTCAATAAGTTGCTTGCAGATCAAAATGAGAACAGTAAATCTTTGTAACGCATACTTCAATAAGTTGCATCGCATATCAAAACGAAACCGCATGACCTTTGAACGAGCATACTTCAATAAGTTGCTTCGCAGATCGAAAGGTAAGAACTCATAGATCTTTGAACGAGCATACTTCAATAAGTTGCTTCACAGATCAAAATGAGAACAGCAGATCTTTGGAACGAGCATACTTCAATAAGTTGCTTCAGATCAAAACGAAACCGCATGACCTTTGAACGAGCATACTTCAATAAGTTGCTTCGCAGATCGAAAGGTAAGAACTCATAGATCTTTGGAACGAGCATACTTCAATAAGTTGCATCGCAGATCAAAATGAGAATGATGATCTTTGGAACGAGCATACTTCAATAAGTTGCTTCGCAGATCGTAAACGAAACCGCAGACCTTTGGAACGAGCATACTTCAATAAGTTGCTTCAGATCGAAGGTAAGAACTCATAGATCTTTGGAACGCGCATACTTCAATAAGTTGCATCGCAGATCAAAATGAGAACAGACAGGAGTATATGTCAGGTAAAGATATTAGACACACACAAGAAGGAGACCGACTGGAGCAGACTCACTGGGGAGAAAATATATGGAATGGTAAAAACGTCGATCGAAGACGAATTTACGGGGAAAAAAGGGCAACCAGAAGAGACTCTAGCGAGGATTGCTAGGCTATGTTGGGCTTTGAAAGTTTGCAAATATGCAAGAAGTACAATATCCCTCAGGCCAAAGGCGGGGTGTATTTCTTCAAGAGTGGCAATTATATGAATTACCACACACCAAGTATGGACACTCAAATAACCGAGAAGCAAGAAAGGTTAGACACCGACTCTTACTCACACTCTAACGACAGAGGCAAACACGGGTAAGAATACCAAAATAAAAAATTTGCAAAAAGTAAGACGCTTGGTAATTGAATTGAATTGAACGGTGTAGGAGACCGACACAGGGTCAAAAAGGCAGATAGCAACAACAAGAAGAATTTCTTGAGGGAACTCTGACTGGGAATACCACTTGGGGATTTTTTAATTGAATGATTTCTCTTCGGAGACGCAAAAGGTACTCGAGAAACACTTTAATCTGGCTTATGCTTAGATGCATGTTTGAGATTATTATTTTTTAGCGTAATGCTCCATATCAATGGAAATGCTACGCTTTTTTTGGATGTTATGCAATGCAATAATGCATGTTTGAGATTATTATTTTTTAGCGTAATGCTCCATATCAATGGAAATGCTACGCGTTTTTTTTAGGATGTCATGCAATGCAGTGATGCATGTTTGAGATTATTATTTTTTAGCGTAATGCTCCATATCAATGGAAATGCTACGCGTTTTTGAGGATGCAATGCAATGCAGTGATGCATGTTTTAATATTTCGCCTGGGACTATAGGCAATTGTGAGCTGCCGAGGGAGCAAAAACCATCCATGAATTGAATATAAATCATCTGGTCTTGGTCAAAGAGATGATAGTCTGGACCCTGACAAGGGATTGCAGAGTAGAAGTATCAACTTTCAATGATCTACATCACTGGGGAAGTAACTCTTGGAGATTAACATTCATCTGGGATGACAATCATGTTGCATAGAGTTCCTGATTTCAATTAACTCTAGATTACGAGCTCTTGCATAAGAGGGGTTAACAACATCTTCTGGCACAAGTGAGCCTTTGAAAATGATCTTGCTGGTGTAAACTGTTCTTTGCGATTTTCCGCGTCTGGGAAAGAATGATAACATCCAAGGGCACACATATGCCACGGATAACTCTTGTTGGAGAGGAAATAAACTTTGTCGGTGACCAAAGTTTTAGGCGTATCATGCCCTTCATTCTAAAATCTTTGCATAACAAAATCTGCAGAAAATGCGAAACACTACAATGATGATTACTATATGCAATGTGTCGAAGCAAAGACATCTGTTGGAACTCAATGGATAGAATCTCGCCTTCTGACTTCTGTTGAAGGAAACCAATAATCAGGAATTAGAGATAATGATCCTTAACTTCTGATGGAGAAAATCCAACACAGACTTAGATCTCTGATGAGCTGAGGATGACGATCCTGACTTCCTGACATGCCATTCAAACTCAACGGTTGTTTAGCTTGCGCCTGGACTTGACCTGATTAATTATGAGGTGGAGGAATGACCCTACATAATGCTTTGCCCCAGTCTGTAGGGATTTTGAAGAAATTAGCCTCGAGAAAGCTTCTTGAGATCTGTATCATCAAGATGATCTGCCACAGTGTTATAAACTTAGAATCACTGCCCCTGGTCAACCAAAGGTAAAGAGGGTTTCAACCTCGCTCGGATGAATGCCCCTGATTACTCAGCTCCTTGAGAGATTATTCGAATCTCGACATAAATGCCCCAGATTGACTGAACTTTGAAGATATCACCTACTTAGGGTGGTTAACTTACATCTTGAAAGTAGGCTACTTCACAACCTTACTTCTCAACTCCAGCTGCTTCGTGCTCAGTCAGATACTTGAAGCAATATGTTTTTCAGGACAATTAAATTATCCATCTGATGCTCATTATGCAAGCTTACTTGATGTTTAAGCACTTATCTGTATGCAAAGAATGTTTTATTCTACGAATGATAATTCTAATGCAAAGTTCATGTTTGTCTTGAAGTTAAAAACTTTTATTGAAAGAAACGTTGGAACATTGATTTTTTGTAAAAGATTGAGTGATACCAACTCAAATGTTTAGCAAACCTCCTAGGAGTCAGGTTACTGTATTCTCGTAACAGTTTTGCTTTCGAATTAACCCATGCTTCAATTAGGACTTTCAAGGGTTGTAACGTGGTCTGGTTCACGGTTTTTTTAGAAAAAAGATATGTAGGCTCAAAATATTTGGTGCCCTCCCATTCTCCGTGATGTTCTCCATTCCTAAGTTCGGATAACTTGATGCAAGCATTCATCTCTTAAGAGAAGTTTATGATGCGGTTGAGGAACCACTGAGGTTTCTTGGACACGACAGTCACTCACCTTTTCTTTGGTGTCTGATCACACGCCTTTGTTCTTTTGCTGAGGATTTATTTTGTTTTGTAATCCTTTTCTTTTTTATTTTCTTTTCTTTTGCCATTTTTGCCTAAGCGACTTACCATGAAGTTTCGACTTAGCGGGCTTTTTGTCATCATTTTTTACCACTTTTTCTTTCGAAGAAGTCATGTGATCTTGCACCCTTGTTAGATTGGAGGTGATAGTGACTGCTTGAATCCTTGGCGGATGAGAGATAACAATTGTGGTATCGTCATCTATTGATTTCCTGATGTGTGAGAGATAACCGTTACGGTTTCAACCTCTTTCGATGCACACTGTTGATAGATGAAGGTTGAGCATTCCAACCTTGAGTTTCCTCGATCTTTTGAAAGATAACCATCCTTGGATGCGCACTCTTGATGAGTTTTGAACGCTCGATCGGGTTAACTGAACACTATCCTGCCCCAGGTTTAAAAAAAATGAGGGTTTTTCTGAATACGAAATAAACTCCTACTTCGAGGCTCAAAAGGGGTTAGCGAGGGTTTCTCCCTTATATCTCCGGTGTTTGGGATTTGAAACAAGGCCTGTACATCGTTAGCAGGGTTTTTACTCGAAAGCATAACGTTTGAGATTTTTAGTAAAATTGTTCGTCATCCTCCCTACAGAGGTGTTGCTTTATTAATAAGAGTTGAATATCAAAAGCATATAGAAACATTTAAGAGTGAATACGAATGGATCAATTCAAGACGAACATATTCAATGCATTATGATTAGTATTCAAAAATGAGCTAGTTTTGCATACAAGAAAGTATTGAACAAAACAAGAAAAATTACAAATGAGCATGCAAGATGAAACTAGAAATCTCCATGTTGAGGAGACTAGTCTCCGTATGGATTTCTTGCTTAAGAAGATGCACTTTGTAATCGTGACGTTCACTGAGTCAAAAGAGATTTTAATTGATGCATAGACCCTCTGGAGTGAACGTGATTGCTTTGGAATCAATAAGTTTCTGAACTGTGCCTTTGAAAAGATTACATCCTTCAATTGTATGGCCAGGTGCCCCAGAATGGAACTCACAGTAGGCATCAGGATCATATCCCAAAGGATACGGAAAAGGAGGTGGCCCGAGCTCCTTTAACTCCACCAAAGAATGTTGGAGTAGGTGAGTTAGCAACTCACGGAGAGGCATAGGTATTGGATCATGCACTTTTCTTGGCCTTACCAGATTCTTCCCACCTCGCTGTTGACGATTTTGTCGATAAGTTTGTTGTCGGGGAGCATTCTGCTACTGGAGGGCATACTGACCAGGTGTTTGACAGACAGTTGTAGCACAGATTTGTGGAGCACACTGATTAGAGGTAGCTTTTGTCACTTGATTAGGCATCTGAAATGGAGGGTAAACAGGAGCTTCTTCCTCATCCTCGAAAATTGTACTTGTCTCTTCATCAATTCGCTCTGGAAATTTAGAAGCAATAGCAACATCCTGAATGTTACCCATCTTGAGACCACGCTCAATTCGTTCCCCTACAACAACTAGGTGTGAAAATTTAGCAAGACATCCAAAGAATCGATAGGGCCCAAGGTATTGGAGAACATCTCAATGAGTTCTCGCTCCAAAAGAGGAGGTTGAACTCTAGCAGCTAATTCTTCCATCTCTGCATACTCTTTGAAAGATTCTTCAGTCTTCTGAGTTAAACCTTGGAGTTGAATTCTGGTGGGAGCCATGTCCCTATTATAGTCGTATTGATTGACAAAAGCTTCAGCCAATTCCCTCCAAGTTTGGATGTGAGTTCGTTCAAGCTGAGTGTACCATTCGAGAGATGATCCACTGAGGCTATCTTGAAAAACGTGCATGAGTAGCTTGTCATTTTCCGCATAGGGAGCCATCTTATTGCAATATGCTTTGATGTGGGTAATCGGACAAGAGGTACCCTTATACTTCTCGAAAGTGGGGACTTTGAACTTTGTAGGAATTTTGATACTAGGCACCAAGCACAGACTAGGAGCGTCTAAACCAAGGGAATCACGACCCTCAATAGCTTTCATCCTTTTCTCAAGGAGGTGAAGCTTTTTCTCAGACTCAGGCTCTTCAATCGGAAATCTGAAGGTGTCAAACGAAGACTCGAAGATGTCATCACAGTGAGGAGTTCCATTGACATGCGTCTGAACGATGTTTCTGACATTTTGATTTGAAAGGACCTCCATATGGTTAAGACCAACACCTGGTGGATTAACATGATCAGTGGTAACAACCTCGGATCTCTGAACAACTTGCTTTAGCTCTTCTTGTCCAATGGCGATGTTCTGGATAATCTCCATGAATTGATCCATCTGGGTATCTATACGAGTATTCATCGCATTCACACTTGCTTGAAGTTGATCCATGATGACGACGATGTCAGGAAATCAGTCTTGCAGTCTTGAGATTCGAAATAAGAAGCCAGGTTGAAATAAGTCCTCTGATTGAAATGAATGAAATGCATGATGATGCATGGATGATAAGAGAAATAAACCCTTTTTTATGATTGATGCAAATGGTATGCAATATGATGATAATAACAGGTTCACATAGATGTGAAACAAGAAGGATATTGGTAATTAGAACAACTTATTTAGGTTGGCTCCTACAATAGGATAGCTCTAGGTTTTCTACCCAATAATCCCGAACAAGGTGGTTCTAATGTTTTTTGCTAAATGTTTCTTGAAGTCTCAGATCCCCTTTTAACAAACACTATCATCGCGCGAGAGGCCTACGTGGCGATAGTATTTGTAAAAGTATACTCCAAGAAACGGCTCTTAATAGGATGCTCGAAATCTGAAATTTGAGCGTTTGGTCTCGGTTAGGACAACATGAACAAACTTAGAGTTATAGGTCATTTGTCCAAAGATTGATGTCCTGCGCTATCGCGGGCCAACAACCTCCTTAAAACAACCAACTCTAAGCCGGAGTCTTCGCTTCGGGCCAACAAGACAATGGAGTCAAGTGGACCTAGGCTACGCAACCCCTCTATTCCTAAAAAGGTGACCTAGAAGCCTGGGTAGTGGGCTTATCTATGTAACAATGCCCATGAATTCCCATCACAATAATATATCAACAAAATAATATACAAAAAGTGTAAGGAGAATAAGCAAATAAATAATAGATAAGCATAAAGAAGAAAGCGATAAACAAACACACAAACATGCGAAGAACTAAACTAGGATTGACTCGCTTAGTCAAAAAAAGTTTTTAAATTTTTCCCCAGTGAAGTCGCCAACTGATGCAACTCGATTTTCAAAAATCATTTAAATGAATTTTCAAAAACAATGAAATCGCCACCTAATTTTATTCGTTCTAAAAAGAACGGGGAAATATAGATAAAACCCACAAAAATCGGATAAGGCGGTCTACAAGACCAAAAAGGATGGATTCGGAGATTACGCAAGAGGAAGGTATTAGCACCTCTTACGCCCATCGTACTCGATGGGACCCATTTAGTTCGTGCATGTTTGTGTGTGTGTAATCGCTAATTTCTAAATTGTAAATAAGAAAGAAGAAAACGGATTTGTTTGTTATTATTTTGAGTTTGACACGGTTTCGAAACCGCGGCTCACGTATTCCCTCGCAATGGGAAAGTCAAAACTCCGTAGTTCTTGTTGAAAATGTCTTGGATTGGTTGTGTTGATTTTAGAAGAAAATGTTTTTGATTTTGATAATCGATATGAGCGAAAAAGGATTTGAATGGGTTGAATTGATTTTAATGGTAGATGACAAGTACCAAAACGCTGGATATCCTCTAACGATTCGATACTCGAGATTGGTGATTGAGGTCAACCGATCTTCTCTCATCCAAAATCTTTATTATGAAAGGAGTGAGGTGAAACAAAGTTCACTTTTATTAAGTGTTATGGAATAAAGTATTTAAGTCATTGGGTTACCCTCTAATGGCCCAAATACTTTACATTTTAATTAAATCGTTGGGCGAACCTCTAACAATTTAATTAAGTACCATATCACTATGTTTTTTTTTGTTTTTGTAGAAAAATTGATTTAAAGAAAACAAATTCAATTAATTAATTTAATATGAAAGTGTTTTAAATGTCCAAGTGTATGGAATAAAGTATTCAAGTCATTGGGTTACCCTCTAATGGCCCAAATACTTTACATTTTAATTAAATCGTCGGGCGAACCTCTAACAATTTAATTAAATACCATAGCACTATGTTTTTTTGACTTGAACATGGATTTGAAGTTTCTCAATTTATCGGGATATCCTCTAATCAATTAGAAACTTTAATTTGTTTTAATCGTCGGGCTAACCTCTAACCATTAAAACAAATCTTATCCAAGTGTCCTTTTTTGAAAATCGATTTAGAAAACAAATTCAATTAATTAATTTAATTTGAAAGTGTTTTAGGAGTTTGGTTGTGGATAGAATTCGATTAGGGAAACAAGCGAGCCCATACAAAGTGGCTTTATGTATGCTCCTAAAAGTGGGACTAGCGTGACACTAGTATTCTAAACGACCGATTGGAACAATCGATCGAATAGTTGTCGAGAAAAGCCCAGACCAAACTATAAATGTGTGCAAGTGTGCATTGTGTATGTTTACCTGCTGCTTGATGAGGAGCCCAAGAGGAGGCTATGTGTTCTAATATGATAAACGCATAATTAAACGGTAATTAGAACACACAAGGAAATAAATTCTAAGCTATTACAACCAAATCGAATTAGTTTGAATAATTGAATAGCTTTGCTTTGGTGCAAGAATTGAGCTCCAAATAGTCTTCAAGGTCGGATAAGGCTTGATGCATCGGATGGATACCAAATGAAGATCCCTACATCACTCAAAATACAAACAAAAACTATGCGGAGAATGTGGCAATGCTTTAAGTATGTATTTTGTTTTCAAATTAAACCGAATAAAGTATATGAATAAAAATAGTATAATTGTATTTACAATGCTAAATATGAAATAGAAATACTATATAATTATATATGCAATACTAAATATAAAATAGAAATACTATATAATTATATATACAATATAAAATATAATTACTATATAATTATATTTACAATATATAATATGAAATAAAGAAAATAATAATATTAAGTACTATATATATTTACAACCTTAAATATATATTACTAAATAATACTAAGTGCTAAATAAAAGTAGTAATCCAATATTTGATTGCTAAAGCAAGTATGGATGCACCAATTGGAAGTGGGTATTTTGCATAATCCTTGAAGATCTTCACAAGTAGCAAACTAGTTAGTAGCATAAGTGGGGAATAAAGTGAAATGAAATGATGATAAAGTAAACAAGGTTAATAAGTAAGATATTAAAATCGAATGCAACTCATATGAATGAATGAACAATTCAAGAATGAAGAATTTATTCATGATTAACGATTCAAAAATGAAAACAAATGACAATGGTTCATGTTATTATTCGATTCAAGTTTAAGACATGACAAATCATATTCGATGCAAGCTTAAATCGACCAAAACAAAACATCGGGCAGCAGCTATGGAATCTCAAGAAACACTCTAAATATCGATCCAAAACCACACGAACTCAAAGGCAAATACGAATAAGTGTTAACACAAACTAAATTAACCATAGATCATCGACTAGCTTGCATTATCAACCACTTACTAACCCGGGCAGCAACTCTACATGCATCACTATACCCCAAAATTCAACCCAAACATGTTTAGCACAAAAGGAAGTAGCCGAATTAATCTTCAAGAATCGATTCAATCAAATTACACAACTCAATGATAATACAAAAGAAAATAGCTTAGCATGTATTGTTATTGTTCTAACAAACTCGAAGCATAGAAAAATGAATCTAAAGCCATCAAAAATCAAAGACATTAAACCCGGGCAGCAACCACGTATATTCAATTATGCTCAAATTAATTCATCCCAACGAGATTTGAACAAAACAAAATATAACCCGACAACCCCACCAAACCTCCTTTAAAATTGGTTCTAATTCCAACCAAAGATATCAAATTGCAAATTCAAATTCCAAATGGTTCTACCATGGTATTGTTGTCATAACCTCCTCATTTGGATCTAACGCAAACACAATGATAACACCAATCCAAGTCGACATATAAGTTATCCTAATCAAGAAACAAGTATCGACATCCATACATACCAATCGGATTCAACACGTATAACCTCATACCAATATCAAGAAACTATAATACGACAATAATGGTAAAGCAAATCAAAATTTAATATACTAATAGAAGTTAATAGCCCAATTTCCATAAACCTCAATGAGATTCAAGCATAGTCAAGGCGTAATTTTCGTGAAACAAACAAAACATCGACACAAACCACAAACTCGAGATTCAACCCAAAGAAACATATCGAAGCATAAAAATGCTTGTTCGAGGAACACCAAAGATTATTGAACATAAACATTGAAATACACCGCAATATCGAACGCAAACACTCCAATACAAATCACTCCAAACAGATCCATCAAACTATCTTGGTATTCCTATCATTAACCTCTCGGCATATCAATTTGCATCAGAATTATTTCCTCAAAATTATCACAATGATTATCAACAGCTAAACCTAACCAACACAAACTGAGAAGAAAATGAATGTTACCGAAACTTCCGAAGGATGTCTGATCAAAGCTTCGCGGATGGACAGCAGCGGTGATGATAATGTTGAAACGCCGATAATCAAGTGAAATTTGACTAAGCTGCCGTGGTGTTGTTGAACAGAGTACGTGATGGAGTTTACAGTGGTCGACGGATGCTGTTAAGATGAAGAGACAAAGGGTGTTACGGACAGAGGCGAAACGGAGGGGGGTTTCGGCGAGGTCGATGGAAGTAGAAACAAAGGCGCGGATGAGTGATGATGAAGGTGTGAGAGCGGGTTCTGGAGAACGACGGAGACGGCGGACCGGTGTGTTGGAGGAGGAAACGGCGGGAGTTTGGAGCGATGAAGGCAGAATGGTGTTTGGAAGAAGGTGAGGGGTGTATGATATTGATACGGTGCTGACGGTTGGGACGGTGAGGTTTAAAGGGGGTTGTTTGGTGGCTGTTCAGAGGGGTGTATGATACAGTGGCTGAGGAGACAAAAGGAGAGGATGTGAGCAGATGGAAGAAGGAGTTACGGCCGGAGAGAGTAGCGTGAGGGTGACTGTCGCCGGTGAGAGGTTGAGACGGACGAAGAAGGTGGTTAGCGAACAGAGGTTAGGGAAGATGTGGGTTTAGATGGAACGGAGGTGAAACGGCAGAGAGATACGCGGTTTGTTGGGAGAATGATGGGACGGGTTGTGAGAAGGATGAGGGAGTTCGGTGAGGATAGAGCATGGTGGCTAGGTAGTTGTTTGGGATATTGAAAAGAGGAACAGAGGGATAATGAGGGAACGATGGTTTTGTGGTGAGAGTATGAAGGTGAGATAATGGAGATTACAGGAGGGTGTTTGTTCGGTCCTGATTGAGGTGGAAGGAGAGACAATGAGGCGATTTAGGATGGGGTGTGATTGAAGAGCAATTGGCGGAGGAGATGAAGGGTGTTGCGTTTGATGAAGAGGGAGGTAGTGATGGAAACAGAGTGACGGATGGAGTATGAGAGGATGATGAAGGGAAGAAGACACGGGTTGCAATAGAGGCGAGGAAGTAGTTGAAAGGGTTATGGCTGTGAGAGATGAAGACAAGCTCTTCAACTTTATTTTTTGTATTTTTCCAATCCGCCTCCTTCACATTTTCGGTCCCCAAATTTGGCTCCCCTTGCTACAGTAACAAACAACATATATATACTCATAGAATTAGGTTAAGTAATTTTTGATAATGCCGGAAATACCCCTCATGATTAAATGGGCCACCAAAGTGGGTCACTTAAAATAAAAAACCCAAAACTATTTTTTTGTTTGATTTTTTGAGATAAAAAATTGATACCTAACATTGTTAAAAATGATAAAAGTTCGGACACTAAATTATCCGAAAAATAAAATAAGCATATTAAAATAAACTACGAGTTTCAAAGATTAAAGAAAAATTATCGACATAATTAAAATTGAAATAATACGATAATGAAAAATACCTGATTTAAAAACACTTACGGTTAAAAACAAAACATCGAAATGTATCGAAAAATTAGAGAGATCACATTTTTATTATCTACGTGACACGTAGATTCATAAAGCAGTGAGTTAGAGGCGAAAGTTTGAAATATTTTTCCCACTAATTTTCGTACAGTGTCGAATCGCTTTTAGCAGTCTGTTTATAAAATTGAAATATTGGTATCATCGACATATAATCAACTTAAAATGACACAGTAAACAGGTAAGGAGATAAAAATGAATGAAGTGAAATATCGGGTATTTTATAACTACAAAATGATGCAAATATCGATTTAAACTAACTTTTAGTCAATTTAAATACGACGAAATGATGCATATGCGGTGAATGAATGATTGTTTAATGCAAGGACCTAATGGAAGCGTATGCAGATGAATGTGAAGCCTAAGCCAGATAAAATTGATATAGGAGGGCAAATTTTGGGGTGCAACAGTATCTGACGTTAGAAGCGTTATTGGTAGTAGTGTTGTTATGATGTTCTTTATTTAGGGAAAAAAGTTTTAAATTAGGGAGAATAAATAAGTTTTGATTTGTGTGCCCACCTCGGTTTAGAAACCTCATTATGCATCCTCATAGTACAATAGGGAAATCAGAGCTCCGTATTTCGGCTAGAAAATGGTGTTTGTTGGTTGTTTTTAGTGGGAGATGTTATGTTCGTATTTTAGCAGTTAGACATTGTCGCTAGTACTTTGAGACTTATTTTTCGATAGTAATTTGAGACTTATGAGTTATCTGTATTGCGGTATAACTAAAGTAACATGTCCTTTCTAAAAAGGGTTTGAGTTTGCATGCCCTAAGGATGAAAAAGAAGTTTGATGAGTTGTGATTGATTTTAGGTGGATATGAATCCAAAAGGTTTATGTGAAAATGTGTGACAAGTATAGTCACTTTTGTCCATTGAAAATTGAGTATTCAGACAATGAGCTCTAAAGCGCACATCTTAGCACTCAGAAGAGAAAAAGTGTGCACTCAATCTTCCCTTTTTAGTCAATACGGGGAGGTCGTTTTATTTAGGAGTGTTTTGATTTGGAAGGAAAGTGTTTAGATAGTGAACCCTAAAGGTAATGTTAAACACTTAGTATAGGATAATGCCTTCTCCTAACCACTCCATAAACATTCCAAGTTTATTAAGAAATGGATTTTGAAAAAAAGGCACTTATATGCGAAATTCTGGTCCAACAGTAGACTCAGATGTCACATAAGGATGTCGAGACATTTGATTTGACATTAAAACTAACACAGACAAGGTAAAATACATTAGTGCAGGAATCAAAAGAACACATCAAAATTGTTAACCCAGTTCGGTTCAACCAACCTACATCTGGGGGCTACCAAGCCAGGAAGAAGACTCCACTATCAATAGTATTATTTTATGTAAACAACCTTCGGTTTACAAATAAAAAACCTCTGGTTTACCTAATCACTACCCAATAAAACCTTTATCATAGAAGCCCATCTAAGATAAGAGAACCTGTGCTTACTCCCTAGTGATACCTAACAGTTTTAGACCCCTGCAACAAAATAACCAGTTTGAAGAACACTTCTCCAAACACAAAAATAGTCAAACTCGTGACACACATATACTTGGTTACAACATCCTTATTTATAACCTATTACCCAACTAGATTTGGGCCTTCAAATAACAACTTATAGCTATAACAAACTGCAGTAACAGACTCTGTAGAAAAATAAACAAGCAGAAAACTTTTGCTACAATCAAGGTCCTCAATATGATTTCTCTCTTCAGCTTCTGATTGAATCTTTTAGACCTCCACATATGCCTTTACTTACACGCCACATATGATGCATAGTATTCCGAGAATATTCTGCATAACTTGAAACAGAACTGCAACAAACTTTGACAGTTCAGTAGCGTGATGTATGATGTCATGCCATCTTCTTTGACATGTTGTTCCAGATATTGAATTACTTCAACACAACATGTTCAGGCATTCCAATAGGATTTATAAGATATTAAATATCCTATTGTACACTACATTGTTGTTGCTATTATTTGTTATATTAAAATTAAGTCAATCCTTAAAATCAAGGAACTTACAATATGGACCAAGGTTTTAGTTTTAATGTTGAAGAATGAAGTGAATGGCTGATTGGATAGTGAACGGGTTTGTTGATGACGATGAAAAAGCAACCGAATTATGGATGAATGTTGGATATATGGATCACAAGTGTTTTACTTTAGGTTAAATTGAATGGAATGAATTGGATGGTGGTTGATTATGATGCCTAAGCAATCGACTTACGGGTGTGAAAGATGGTGGAACCTTAAGGTATGGTGAAAGAAGGAGTTCAATTAATTATTTGAACATAGCTTGATGTTGGATCAAGCTTTGCTTTGTCTTGTTTTTTTTTTTGAAATCGTTGTCTATCATTTTTTGCTTTATCTTTTTTTAACATGCAAGCATAAAGCAATAAAGAAATAAAATCCTACGCTATTACATGTCCACGGGGAGGGAGGGAAGTTTACCCACCATAGGGGATAGATCATACTAATCTATTACATCACATGACCCCTAAATGGGGGACGAAACAATAAAGCAAAAATAAATCGATAAACTAAGATTATTACATAACTTATTCAAGTAAAAAATAAGCCAAAATTACTCCAATAAATGCCTCAAAATAAAGCCAAAAAGTGTTAGTAAGATGTACTAAAATGATAGATGCAAGATGACATAAAAATTCAACAAGAAAAGTGCTAAAACCCTAATCAAGAGTTCACACAAATATCTAAAAGAAATCAAGCCTATTTCATCATTTAGTGAAAAAAATAAACAAGAAAATTATTCTAAAACAGATCAAAATATTCACACATTATCAATCCACATTTTAATAAAAAAAGAATTTTAAAGTCATGCAAGAAAAATTAAAGAAAACTTATGAACAAAAACTAAATAAGGGAACAAGAGAACTCATGACTAATACCTTTAGAAACACAAAATTCAGAGAATTTTGCATTCTCAAAATCGTCATGTTCACTTCTAATCTTGACAATCACATTATTCTTCTCCTCTTGAATGTTTTGACACAAATTTTTGAATACTTCAAAATAATCTGATTTTTCTCTAAGAAAATTCATCCAAGTATAGCCAAAAAGTCATCTACAACCACATAGACATACCTTTTTCCTCCCAGGCTATCTATCTGCATAGGTCCCATTATATCCATATGAAGAAGTTTCAACACTTTGGAAGTGATTTGATGTTGGAACATCAGGTGTGACATCATAGTTTGATTTCTAATTTTACACTCACCACAGAATATATCTTCTCTATAAAATTCTGGTATCAAACATGAGATATCGAAGGTAATGTCACGACACTTATATCTGCTTGAACACAGCTAACCAAAATAGAATTTAACAGTGCAAAAAGCAATAAAAACAAAGAGAGTTGTTAACCCAGTTCGGTTCTAACTAACCTACATCTGGGGGCTTCCAAGCCAAGGATAAAGTTCACTATTAGTAGTATTAATTCGGAGCTAAACCTTCCCTGTTTACACCTCCTCACTTAATCAAACTACCCAACCTAAGATACCACACTTAGATATGAGAACCTCCGCACACTCCCTCAGTACCACAACCCGTGATACTAAAAACAACTAAAACTGAAGACACTCTTCAAAGACACACAATCACGCTTGCTTCAAAGCTTATGGTGATTAAAAACTTACACCTCAATAACCGTCCTTCTCAAGTAGAAATACTCAAGATGCTCACAATTAAAAATTGACAACCAACACAATGAACAACCAAAAATTAAAAACTAAACTCTCTAAACTAGAACGGTCAATCTGCAAAACAGGGTTTGCATCCTTTAAATATAGTGACAACAACTAGAGTTGCTTTGCTCACAAGTCTTCAATGTCTCCTGTCTTTTCTCCATGAAAGCAGGACATTAAATCTCCAAGTAAATTATTGAAGGCGTTTCTCAAGCTTCCTTAGTCGAAGCATACAAATAACAAATAAACTAACTTCCTAAAAATTCTACACTTCTGTCAGTTTTACATGTCAGGACATCTGTTGTGACATCTGCTACTTCAGTAAACTTCAAGTTATTTCTGAGCAAAATGTTTTACCAAAATTGCTGCCAATCAATAGAACCAACAAACTCCCCATTTGGGAAATTTTGGCTAAAATATTATTTAGGGTGCAGGCCAAACAATTAAAACATCACCATAATAAATATAGGCATTCAAGCACATAGATCTTAGCAGCACAGTAAAAAACAGCATCAGAATCAAAACAAAGATAGCAGCGGAGAATTAACATAGATGTTCAAACATCAGTTAGAACATTCAAAGATGCAACATTTTACTCCCCATGCACACAGCTCACACAGATGCACAATTGACAATTGAAAACTTTGCTCCCCCTGCACAACAACTTCTCTTCCCTTGGAAACACATAGTATCTTTAGAGATACACAATCAACAATAAACACATCAGAGCACAACACAATTAACACTTCAGCTTCTTCTCAACATAAGAAGCACGCAATGAATAATGAACACGGCAACAACAGTTTCTCCTTGGCATAGTCAGCACCTCAGCTGCTCACAAATTGGAATCATCTTCAATATTATTTTGGTCCACCCCAGTCATCTAGAGCACCAGGATATTTACTCCCCCTTTTTAGCAATAATACGCCAAAGGTAGAGAAAGCAATCAGTAATTGTTATGCATCTTCATGTATGCAGATACCAAGCTTTCCTCGTTAGATTTCAAACTAGTTTTCATCTAGTGCTTTGGTGAAAATATTTGCTAGTTGTCTTTCCGTAATTACATGTTCCGGTGTAACAGTTTTGTCTTCAACTAGGTCTCTAATAAAGTGGTGGAGAATATTAATGTGTTTGGTTCTACTGTGCTGAATATGATTTTTGGATATGTTGATAGCACTTAAGTTGTCACAATATAATGTCATTACATCTTGTTTGACATTGTATTCTGTTAGAATTTGTTTCATCCAAACTAGTTGAGAGCAGCTACTTCCAACAACTATGTATTCAACTTCAGCTGTTGATAGGGAAACACAATTTTGTTTCTTGCTGAACCATGAGATAAAATTGTTGCCCAAGAAGAAGCATCCTCCAGATGTGCTTTTTGTGTCATCAGCAATTCCTACCCAGTTAGCATCACAATATCCACTTAGAACGCAACTTGATCCATGAGAGTATAGTATGCCATAATCAGATGTTCCATTGACATATTTCAGTATTCTCTTCACTTGGTTGATATGAATCACTTTGGGTTCAACTTGATATCTGGCACACAATCCAACAGAAAAGGTAATGCATGGCCTTCTAGCTATGAGGTATAGTAGACTACCTACCATACTTTGATAGACACTTTGATCAACACTGACACATGTTTCATCTTTAGACAGCTTTGAGTGAGTAGGAACAAGTGTTCTCTTGTGACTTGCACTCTCCATGCCGAATTTCTTGACAATATTTTTGGCATACTTGCTTTGAGATATGAATATGGAGTCTTCCATTTGTTTAACTTTTAGACCAAGGAGTAAGTTAATTCCCCAACAAGACTCATTTCAAATTCTGACTGCATTTGTTTGACAAACTGTTGAACCATTATGTCAGACATTCCACCAAAAACAATTTCATCAACATAGATTTGAGCAATCATAAGACTTCCTTCTTCGTTTTTGACAATCAGTGTTTTGTCTATGCCACCTTTCCTGTATCCATTTTCAACTAGAAACTCAGTCAATCATTCATACCAAGCTCTTGGAGCTTGCTTTAAACCATATAGTGCTTTCCTCAATCTGTATACATGGTTGGGAGTTGTGGGATCAATAAATCCTTTAGGCTGTTCCACATATACTTCCTTATTTAAGTAGCCATTTAAAAATGCACTCTTCACATCCATTTGAAACAATTTGAACTTCAGGATGCAGGCAACTCCTAGTAGTAGTCTGATAGACTCAAGACGAGCTACTGGGGAAAAGGTCTCATCAAAGTCTATCCCTTCTATTTGAGTGTATCCTTGAGCAACCAGTCTTGCTTTGTTTCTAGTAATTACTCCTTCCTCGTCAAATTTGTTCTTATAAACCCACTTGGTGCCAATAACATTGATCCCTTCTAGTCTTGGGACTAGATCCCAGACTTTATTCCTCTTGAATTGTTCTAGTTCTTCTTGCATGTCATTGATCCAGAACTCATCTTTCAATGCTTCATTGACATTTTTGGGCTCAATTTTTGAGACAAAACATGAGTTGGTGATGACTTCTTTTGATCTGGTGGTGACTCATTTGTTTGGATCTCCTATGATGAGCTCTTTGGGATGGTCTTTCTGAATTCTGGTAGAGGGTCCTTTGTTGACTTAATTTTCTGGAGGTTCTTCATTATTTTGAGGAGGATCCTCGTGTTCGTTTATGGCAGTATCTGGAGTGTCTTCTAGGGATGTTTCGACATTGTCTAAGACATCAACTTCTTCATTCTATCCTCTATCATCAATGACAACTTTTATGGATGCCATCATGACTTTCGTTCTATTGTTGAAGACTCTATATGATCTCTTGGGGTCCATTTTTCTCCTTTGTTCTCGATCAGCCAGTATGTAGCATTTGCTTCCAAAGATGTGAAAGTATTTGACAGTATGTTTTCTACCCTTCCACATTTCATAAATGGTAGTTGATGTACCCTTCCTTAGAGTTACCCTGTTTTGAATGTAGCATGCGGTGTTCATGGCCTTAGCCCAAAAGTGATAAGGTAATTTCTTTGCATGGATCATTGCTCTGGAAGATTCTTGTAACATTCGATTTTTGCGCTCTACAATCCCATTTTGTTGAGGAGTGATGGGTGATGAGAATTCATGATTGATTCCTTCAGAGGAACATAACTCAACGAATTTATTGTTTTCAAATTCCTTTCCATGATCACTTCTGATTCTGATCACATAGTTGTCCTTTTCTCTTTGAATTCTATGGCAGAGGTCCTTGAAGACATCAAATACTTCTATTTTACCCCTGATGAAATTCACCCAGGTGTATCTAGAGTAATCGTCCACCACTACATATGCATAGTTCTTCCCACCAAGACTTTCTACTTGCATAGGTCCCATTAGGTCCATGTGAAGTAGTTCTAGGACTTTTGTAGTAGTGAGATGTTGGACCTTCTGATGTGACATCTTGGTTTGTTTTCCAACTTGGCATTCGCCACAGACTCTGCCTTCTTCGATATGCAGTTTAGGGATTCCTCTCACTGCACCCATAGAGATGATTCTCTTTATTCCTTTTAAGTGTAAGTGTCCCAACTTCTGATGCCATATTTTAACTTCATCTTCCTTGACTAGAGAGCAAGTTGAGGATAGGCTTAAGTCTCTAGGTATCCATATGTAGTAGTTGTATTTAGATCTCCCACCTTTCATCACTACTTCACCTTTCTCATTTGTAACTATGCACTCGGATTTAGTGAAGTTTACCTTAAAGCCTTGATCACAGAGTTGGCTGATGTTGATAAGATTTGTTGTTAATCCTTTGACTAGTAATACATTCTCAAGATTTGGGATCCCTGGGCAATCCAGTTTGCCAACACCTTTGATTTCTCCTTCAACACTGTCTCCAAATGTCACAAAACTAGTAGAGTGGGATCTGATATCCACTAATAGGTTCTTAACTCCAATCATATGTCTTGAACATACATTGTCAAAATACCAGTCTTCTTTAGTAGAGGCTGTAACGCCCTGTTTTAATTAATATTATATTATATTAATATTTTCGAATCACCGATCGATATTTAATTCCCCTGAATTATTTGAATTGAATTAATGATATAATTAGATGTTATTAGTGTTTTAAGAATAAATAGGGGTGTGAGGAGTAATTTTGTAGATATGGGGTTTACACCCTTGGCTAGTAAGAGTACACCCTTATAAAACCAATTTTCCTCAGTTTCTTTCCATTCATAAAACACTTCTCCTTGTTTTCTTTCCATTTGCAAGACCAAAACCAAACATAGAAACTTGGAAGCTAGTAAGAAAACATAAGTTATAAAACCATTTTCTTTCCCTTTTCCTTCCATTTCCTACACCAAGCAAACTTAGAGGCATGGAGAGAAAAGAAAGGGTTTTGGGAGAAGAAGAGCAAGAGAAGAAGGAGAGGAAGATCATGAGCAAGCTTGTGGATTGAGCTTTGTAGAATCATCATGGATCATCCAAACTAGAGGTAAGGGGTTTGATTCTCCATCTCATATTGTTAGGTTTTGATGTTTATGTTTTGGATTTGGGGGAAAAGTTGATAAGTTGATTTATAGGGTTTTGGTTGATTGTTTAAGTGAAATAGATTAGAAGAGTTGGAATATGAGTAGGGATTATGAGGTTGATGATTATTAGAATCAATGGGAATGGTAAAAGTGAAGTTGGGAATGTTAAAAATGGAGTTTTCACACGCAGCCATCAACACGGGCCGTGTTGATTAACACGGGTGCCCATGTTGACCTCTTGAAGAAGGGATATGTTCTGTCAGGCCTATCAACACGGGCCGTGTTGATGAACACGGGTGCCAGTGTTGATTCACCGACTTTGGTGATTTTATGTTTTCTGGTGGATTTTCAACACGGGCCGTGTTGATTAACACGGGGCACGTGTTGATGTATCTGTAGCCTCCCATATTCTGATTTTTGCACTTCTTTTGCCCCGATTATGTTCCGATTTTCCGATTTCGGTAAATTCGACGACGGAGCAAGTTGCTCCGAATTCAACGAAAATTGACGTGCTAGCTAAGTTCGACGTGTAGAACGTAGTGGTGAGGTTAGTTTTTAAAAATTACGAGTTTTTAAGAGATGACCAGAAATAGGCCAAAATACGGTTAAATTGAACCGAATTGCGTTTTAGTAGATTTAAGGCACATATGCACAATCCGATTTCAATGTTGACGATTATGATTAATGCCGGTTATTAGAAATGGCTTTCCTGACGATTATAGGTGTTGGACTAATTTTCCGTTTTTGGGATTTGGTGAATTAATTGATAATGATGCGGTGTGAATAAACATAATATTTGCGACGGTGTATTTACTAAGGAATACTTATTGATTATGCGATGCGATGTTATATGTCTTTGTACATGATGATGTGACGATTATATTGATGTTGTTAATAAATGCTTCCGATTTGTGAATGTATGATTTTTGATGATAATGAATTAGTGGTGATGTTTTGCATAATGTAGATATGAGGCGATGATATATTTATCTTGTTTTGGATAAATTATGGCGATGTGGGCTTTATGCCAATTTTGATGAGCGACGATGATGTTTTTGTGTTGTGTTGTTTTATTGTCGAGTCACATACATTGCATTGGTGACGATGGGCTTTTATGCCAAGCGACGAGGCTTTTATGCCAAGCGACGAGGCTTTTATGCCAAGTGTTCCTAATTATGGAAAAAGCGACGAGTACCACATGCATAACATAGTCGTGTCTCATGGAGTCGGTTATGTTTATGTTTGAGTTGTTTGGCGTTGGGTTTTTAATTGATCGACGTTGATTGAATTGCGATAATATATGATGTTTTGTTTGGTGATGATCTTTATGATGAACATGAAATGAATATGAATTGATAATTTCATGATAACTATGCGATGAATCTAAATGATGAGTTTTGCGATGATTTAACTTGATGAAATGCTTAATGCAAATACGATGTGATGATGTTTGTGACGATGGACTTTTATGCCAAAAGCGACGATGGGCTTTAGCCAATTTGTGATGATTTGTTTATGTTGCTTATGTTATTAGCATTATTTACTGTTGTTGGTTGATGTTGTTTAAGACTGCCGTGTTAATTAGTGATGTATTAGCTTGTGACGATTTCGTGGTGACGGAGGTTTATGTGTTGTTGTGATGATTTGTGCCGAAGAGGTTAAGGCGATTAAGTGTAGATTATACACTTAGAATGGCGATCAAAGTAAGTGAGATTTAGATAGGTGTTGGAATGCACTCACTAACCTATATCTTTTATAATTCCAAAACTATATATATACTTATCATGCCTTTAATTATATGTTTTGGAGTATATCACCCTTTACTTGTTTCGCCGTTACCTTTATATTGGTAACGTGCAGGTTATGAAGACGGAGATTATAGCTGCTATTAGTTGAGTCGGTGTCGCTCTGATACGTAGCACTCGGGGGGAATATTTATGTTGTCTTGTTGTTGTTCTTTTGTTGTTCTTCCTTTTGTAAATAAGAATCATACTTTATGAAAACATGATTTGATGAGGAAGTTTTATAATGAAGATGTTTTGATCTTTATGAATCAATTTATGGTTTCCGACGATGCTATGTATCCGAGATTTATACTTTAAAGCAAATTGTTTAAAGTGATTTGTTTTTGATGGTGTGACGCCTCAGTATTTAATTTATGAAATTTTAAATTACTCTGATTTTTGCCTATTAAACCTTGGGAAATATTGGGGTGTTACAGAGGCTCCAAGAGATGTATGAGCTATGAGACTATTAATAGCAGCGTTGGGCACCCACTGTTTCTTGCTTCTTTTAGTGTGTGTATTTTGATTGATATTGAGTTGAGAATTAGACTTTTGATATCCATGTAGCTTGTAGCAGAATAACTTTATATGACCAAATCTCCCGCAGTGGTAACATATCCAATGTTGATGTCTTCTTTTGGAGTGTTCAGTATTCTTTCTTCCATAATGTTGAGACATTTATTTCAACATTTGAGGTCTAGACTGAAAATTATTCATATTCAAGTGGTGTATCTTTTTTGTGATTTCATTATATCCTAGACCACTCATATCTTTTGCATCTCTTCCAGTCATAAGTATATTGTCCAATACATCTGATTTGTTACTCAACATCCTGATATATTTGGTTAAATTTGTTAGATCAGACTTGAGTCGACTTACTTCATATTCCAGCTTTGAAATGGTATTTGAGTCCTTCTTCTTTTCTGCCTTCAGTTGAGCTACCATTTTCTTTTGATTCTCCAGTTCTTTATGCATTTCATCATTTCCTCTATCTGATTTGCAAAAACCAATTAAGGCTATAACTTCCTTGGATGTATCTTCTTCTACGTCGCTTCCAGAGTCTTCATCAGACCATGTTATTGCTAGTCCTTTTTTCTTCTATTGAGATATGTAACACATTCAGCTATGATATGACCAATTCCTTCACAACATTGACATTTTGATTCTTTATCTTGGTTGATTTTGTCATTTGATCTGATTTTTCTGCCATAATCTCTTAACCTTCTGATGTCATGAGAGATGTTCTTGACATTTGATCTTGAGTTATCTTCCATTCTCTTAAACACCTTATTGACTTGTCTTCTAAGAAATACAATGGTATTAGAGAGTCCTTCTTCAGTGTCTAGGTCAAATTCCTCCACTTCTTCAGTATTGGTCTTGAAGGCTATACTCTTAGGGCTTTTTGTCTAGCCTTTCATTGATGCCTAGCTCAAAAGTTTGGAGAAAACCAATTATTTCATCCACTTTCACGTTGTTGATTTCTTGAGCCTTTTCAACCGTTGTAACCTTCATGTAAAATATCTTAGGGAGACATATTAGAATCTTTCTTACCAGCTTCTCTTCTGGTATCTTCTCTCCCAAGGCACTACATGCATTAGCAATCTCAAGAAAATTCATATGAAATTCTTGAATGCTTTCTTCTTCCTTCATTCTTAGATTTTCAAACTTAGTAGTAAGTAGCTGAAGTCTTGACATCTTAACTTTGGAGGTTGTCATACCCCAAAATTTGCCCTCCTACTTCTCAAGACATTTCATACATCTACACTCAAGGATTCCTCAAGGATTGATCAGACAAACTCCTAGACAATCAACCCAAACTAGGGTTTGGCAATTCTCAGATCAAAATGGACTTCCAACATCTCCAATGGTCATCATGCCTCCTCATATGCTTCAAAGATTCTCCATGTCAAGTTTCAAGCCTCACAAGTCAAGTTTCCTCAGATAATTGCTCAGATGGTTGAAAATCAGTTGTATTGAACAAAAAAGTCAACTGTGGCCAACATACAGTCAAACTTCCTGATTTTTGGTCACCATCCTCATTTTGAAGTTACATTCATCATTTGATCAAGGGTTGATCATGATTCATCAAGAAAACTCAAGATTTGCTCAAAAGTCAAACTTTCCAAATTAGGGTTTTTTAGTGAAAAGTCAACTGAACTTTGACTGAGCATAACTTCTTCATACTTTCTCAGAAATTTTTCCACCACCTCTCATTTTGAAGGAAATTCAATTCTCTACAACTTCATGTCTCACAAGAATGTTCAAAAAATTGCTTCATTTGGAAGTTATGGATCAAAACATTACAGGTCCTTTTCAAAGTCAATAAAAAGTCAACTTTTTGTTTTGAAGATTTATTGAGCATGGAAACTCCAATTGAGATGAAACCAAAGAGGTTGGTTAGAGGACACTTAGAGCTTTCTAAAAAGTCCAAGAACACTCAAAAATATGGAAAATTGAGCAACATACACCTTGCACAAGTTGGGTATTTTTGAAGAAGTGCACAAAGAGAGATACTTGTAAAAATCCAAAATTTTGCAAATGGGCCTAGTTTTTCTTCATTCAAACTTGTTCCTTAGACCATTTGGAACATCCAAGCCCAATGCTACGAATTTTAGCTTTATTTTTCTATTTAATTTGGATTTTATTCATTTAAATACAAATTAAATTAAAAAATAAGGTATAAAATCAAAATTAAATGCAAAATTGATTTTTCTCTCATGCTTGAGGTCCAAGTAACTCACACAAGCTGGCAAATTTCGAAATTTGCATAGATTTGGCAAGAATTTGATTGAAATTTGATCAACAAAGGAAGATTTGATTTCATACAAAATCAAATATTTTCTACATTCATTGATCATTATTTGCTCTTGAATTCAGACCTAAATCCATCCACTATAAATATACAATGCCTACACAACAAGAAAGAACAGAAAAATTGCCTCAAGAACCCTATTCCAAATTCAAAACCGTATTGCAAGCAAGTGGCAGCCCAGCCCACTGATTCAGCCAATTCCAGGCATTCCATTGCATTCCTTGAGGTCTCCTGAATCGATCCAGACCTTTACAAGTTACAAAACCATCAAGAATCAAGCAATCCCGATTTCGGTTTGTTCTTCCTTTTCCAAAATCGATTTTCAATTCTCATGCATTTTAACATGTTTTGTTGTTTGTTTTGTGTTTAGAACGAAGCTTGAAACTTTCGATAGTTTAATTGCATTTCCATGGCTCAAACGTGAATCACCATTGCTAGGGTTTTCTCGAACCAAATTGGGGTTTCCTTAAACGGAGAAATTGGACAAAAGAACACCACCATCGTGTTTAGAATGTTATTTGCAATCGATTCATGTACTCACAATTCATTTATATTACTTGTATGAGATTTTGGAAATTGCAGGGGTCATAGCGTCAAAGGAAGCCGACGCTAACTTTTCAAAAATTCAAATGGAGAAGATGAAGATCTTCGCGTGTGTTCTGGGTTTCCAGAAGTCGAATCCGTATAAAAACGCTCCGTTTCAATTTCATAACACCAAATGCGCTTTGGTCTAGTGGTAAGGAAAGCAGGCGCGTGTTTTCATCCAGATGGTCACCAGTTCGATCCCTGGAAAGACCATTTATTTTTACAACTTTACAAAACTAACTCTATTTTCATATTTTCTTATTTTTTTCTTTAATATTTTCCATACTATTTGTTTTATCTTTAATATTTTTTATCATGCATCTAAAAAACACCAAAAATATTTATTTTTTGCATAATCATCAGAAAAATGCTTATTTAATTTTTAAAATTAAAATTATTATTTTTGCATGCATATTTAATTTAATTGCTAATTAATCATTTAAATGGCTTTTAATTGTTTTTAAATTATCAAATCAATCCCAAAAATTACCAAAAAATTATTTTATCATATTAATGTCATTATTAACACAAAAACTTTTTCTCATTCAAAAATACTTATTTTTATTAACATTTTCCTCTTATGCAATTGTCTTCCGTTTTCCGGTTATGTATCTGTTTACATTTACAGGTTGTAACGTTTCGGACGATTTTTCTTGCTTTTCTTTTTTCAATTATGTAACTGCCTATGGGATGTAATAGTTTAATTAGGACTTTTATTTTCCGCACTTTCAATTATGTATCTGCCCCAAAGCCATGTAATAGCGTAGGACTTTATCTTTCCGCACTTTACTTTCCGCAATTTACTTTCTGCACCCTATAAACTGCTAGTAGTTAGGCGTGTATGGCAAGATAAAATTGGACATAGATCACTCATAACTCCAAGACAAAAATATCTGAATTGACACACTCTTTTCACACATGCACCCCTTAGGGTAATTCTCTCTCGTTGCCTTACGAATACAAATGGTCAAGTCCCTCGAACGTAGAGGTATTCTAGCACCGTTGCCTTCAAAACAAATCATCGTAGTCCCTTCGATACAAAGATCATAGACCCACGATGTCGCCTACGAATACATGATCTTGACCCTCGATTGTCGCCTACGATAAATGATGATAGTCCCTTCAAATGTGCTAGGATACTTCCTACAAGTTGCTTTCTATGACCATCCGATGTCCCTTCGAATGTCCCGCTTACATCCAACGAATAGGGTTACCTACCAACTAATGGTATGGATAACACTATTCTAAAGGAACGTAAAACAACACGAAAATGACCATTCTGAGTAGGTAATAAGACTTTTAGTTGCTTGCTCAAACAAAATACTTTTTCACACCACACACTTTTGTCAAAGTTCAAACTCTTTTCAAAAACGAAACATTTTCGAACACTTTGTATACATTCCTACATGAATCATTACAAAGTCAAAGAGAAATGCCCTTTTCAAAACATTTTTGTCAAACACACGAAAGCACAATTTTAAAGTGATCTAAGAGCAACTAAGAGCCCAGATAACTACGGATGGAAAGGGTGTTAATACCTTCCTTTTCATAACCTTCTCCCTTACTCGTAATCTAACGAAGGTCTTTTCCTCTTTTCACCTTCCCTTAATTGGATAAAAGAAAAGTCGGTGGCGACTCTATCCGCACATTTGCGATACAAAATCTCAAAGTCGCACCGTGTGAATCTGGCGACTACTGGGAGACATCCTAAAGAGAGAATGCCTTAGGGATTTCTAGATCACCTTTATTGCTTTCTTTGACTTGCTTGCTTTATCTTTAAGGGTTGCTTGGGTATTATATTTGTGGGGATCCTACACCGATCCGGTTTTTTTAGGTAAGTAGCAATAAATCGTCGCGACTGCTAGACGATATCGAAACGGTCAACATGATGGCTACGTTAGTGTGACACTTTGGATGTTCGATACTCTTCATTCCCAAGTTGAGGATAGTATTTGGCTTCTTCGTGGTGTCATCAAGCACTAACTAAACTTTTAGAACCTTAATTGACCCATCTTGGCCATTAGAAAGTAGTGAGATGGCGGCTTTGGTGTAGACCGAGGTTGGTCGATACTGATGCTACGCCATTAAGATCGACTTTTGGGATATTTTCGGTCGACCACTTGGTAGTCGATTGAAATAAACGCCTACGAGAAAGATCAATGATGTGAGATTCCTAGAACCCGGTTACTATTATAGGACAGGATGAACCAACTCAAACTTTTGGTAGGGTAAACACATATACCTCATGCAAGCCTTAAACCTAGGCTCGTTGTGTGAATTATTTGTGTGTGTAAACATGACATCATGACATCATTGCATTACATATTATTTCTAACTATTTCAAGGACCTAGGGATTTATCTTTGCTCTGTTTTGTAGGGATTATGGCTTCTAGAAAGACTATCCGAATCAACTTCATGGGTATACCTTCTCACTCAAAGAATTGGTTTCGTAAATTCCGACCATGCTCGTTCATCAAAAGACATGGTTATCGCTTGACTTGGTTATCTCCGAAGAAGATATGATGCATGTCCTATTCCGCTTCTTTGATCCGAAACACCATTGCTTTACATTCCCAGATTATCGCTAGTTCCTACCTTGAAGAGTTCTCTAAGCTACTTGGGATACCCATTCTTGACCAGATGCCATTCACCGGTTTAGAAAAGGTTCCTAGGTACGAAGACATCGCATCAGCATTACACCTAAAGCGCTCAGACATTGAAGCCAATTGGGAAACCAGAAGTGGAGTTAAGGGTTTACTTGCCAAGTTCCTAATTAAGAAAGCCCGAGAGTTCCTCAAAGTTATGAGTTTCCATGCATTTGAAGATATTGTGGCCTTGCTAATCTATGGTTTGGTTCTATTTCCTAACTCGGATCAATTCATAGATGTCAACGCCATCAAGTTGTTTCTTACCCGCAATCCTGTGCCTACCTTACTTGGAGACATCCTACATTCTCTCCACACTCGTACCACAAAAAGACAAGGAACTCTCATGTGTTGTATACCGTTACTTTCCAGGTGGTTTATTTCGCACCTTCCTCCATCAGTTTTGAAGAACGAACAAAGGTTGAAGTGGTCTCAAAGACTAATGTCACTCTCTCTCATTCAGATATCCGTTGGAGTCTTTTCTCGCAAAAGGATTTCACATTCATTGAGCGTTGTGGAGAATTCCCTAATGTACCACTCCTTGGCATAAGGGGAGGTATCACTTACAACCCTTCTTTAGCTTTACGTCAATTTGGTTTTGCTCGAAGAGATGGCCCACATGATATGCTTCTCCAAGATATTGTGTTCGACTACAACCATGATCTCCAGAATTACCGTCGAAGGTTCATACACGCTTGGGGCATGGTAAAGAAGACTGATACCAAGACTTTGGGGCACCAAAACTCCATTCCTTGGGAACCTTACCTCAAATGGGTGCGAGCTCGAGCTCAAAACCTCATGATGCCATTCACGCCTGTTCTACTAGTAATTATGGAACCTGTTGCTATAGGTGACGAATCCTATACTGTTCTCCATCCTGACATGCCTACTGATTTTGAAGACTTGAAGAGATCATGGATTCAGGCTTAAAGAAGAAAGGGATACCTTTGAAGCTCAGTGTTATGCAAGCGAGAAGAAGGTACTAGAGTTGACCAAGCTACTTCACGAGGAGCGAAACATCAACGCCTACCTCGGCACCAAGAGGAAGCGCCCATGGGAGACTTAGAGCTCTAGGATTTTTATGCTTTTCTTTTATTGTTTTGAACTATCTTTTGTACTTAAAAATAAAGAGAATAAAAAGAGAACTAATAAATGTTTGTTCGTGCTTCTTTAACAAATTTAAATCTCTAAGGTCCTTGAAAACATTGCATTGAATTTGCATAAACATCGCATATCATGGCATAACATCTCATAACAGGTACATTGAAGATTGGTTTTCTCATTTTCTCGCTATTTATTTTAGCAGAAATGGCTCTTGAACAGACTATCAAAGATCTCCAGGCTCAGAATGCTCAGTTCCAGGAGATGTTCACTAGCTTGGTCCAAGGCCAAGAAGATCTGAAGAAGCTCATCAATAGAAAGAAGAGGGTCGTTGGTGTCCTCAACATGGGTAGACGTTACAAAGGTGGTCCTAAAGTGGTCAGCCGGATAGAACTCTCAGAAAGTGTCAAGACTGAGGGGAGTGTCAAGGGCAATGAAGAAGGCAGTCAGCTTGAGCCTGAGAAAGACAGAGAAGATCACTATGACAATGACCAATACTCTGATGAAGATGACAAGTACAAGCAACTTGAAGACCGTCTGAATGCTGTAGAAAACCTGAAGATGTCAGGGTTGAATTTTGATGATCTGAGTCTTGTCCCTGGTGTGGTGATTCCTCTTAAGTTCAAGGTTCCAACTTTTGCCAAGTATGATGGCATTTCTTGTCCAAAGCTACATTTGAAGTCCTGTGTTCAGAAGATCAACCCCCACACTGATGACAGAAAGTTGTGGATGCATTATTTCCAAGAGAGTTTGTTCGAAACTCAATTGGAGTGGTATTATCAGCTAGAGAATGATCGTATCCGTACTTGGAGCGACTTAGCAGATGCTTTCTATAGACAATATGAGTACAATGCTGAATTGACACCCACTCGCATGCAACTATAGAGCATGTCTATGGGTCGTGATGAGAAGTTCAAAGAGTATGCTCAGAAATGGAGAGATCTAGCAGGCAGAGTTCAGCCACCCTTGTCCAATAGGGAGTTGGTTGATATGTTTATGGGGACACTGACAGGCCCATTCTTTAATCATCTAATTGGAAACTCTTCAGCCGGATTCACCGAGCTGATATTGACAGGAGAACGTATTGAAGCTGGTATCAAGAGTGGGAAAATTCAGGTAGAGACATCTTCAAATGCTGCAAAGAGACCTTTTGGTGGTAAGAAAGAAGCCAATGCTGTGTATGGTCAGAAAAGCCGAGCCAAGACTGATCGTGCTCAATCCGTGGGGGCAGTTGTGATCTCCAATCCGACATCAGTACAACCTCAGCGAGACAACGCGCATAGCCAGAACGCGCCACGAAGACAGTTTACGAAAATCAACATGCCATTGTCGCAAGCCTTGCAACACATGTTGAAAGCAGAGCTGATTACTTTGAAGGATCCTCCTCAGAGTCTCAACACTTCCTCTCCGAGATACAATCCTAATGCTAAGTGTGCTTACCACTCCAACAGTCCAGGGGCACGACACTGACAACTGTTGGGCTCTGAAGAACAAGATTCAAGATATGATTGAAGCTAAGCAGATTGAGTTTTACCCTCCTGTTGAGACTCCAAATGTGATCAACGCTCCTATGCCTAACCATGACAAAAGTTCCAATGTTGTTGGTGAGGATACTTACATTTTCAACATAGATGACTTGACTATTCCTCTGATGACTGTTAAGAAGAATTTGCTGCAAGCCGGTGTCAACCCAGGATGCCTAGAGAATTGTCGTTGGTGCCCATCTACACTTGATGGTTGTGCTTGGTTGAGAAGTCGTGTCTAGTGCATGATGGATAGCCGTGAAATACAATTCCTGAAACCACCTGTGGAGAGTCTGTGTGAAGCCATGTCTAAGAAATTGAAGATCGAAGATGTGAACGAAGCCGTACCGTCTGCATGGGAAACCTTGGGGCAGCCAAGTGGAAAGTTTGATTACATGGTGAAGTACACTGTTCCTGGAAGCTACAAGATTCCTATTGAAGATGTTAAGGCAACCGGATGGGGTGACGATTGCCCAGAAGACTATGCTGATGTTAGCACTATAAGGATTTCCTCTGCTGATTCTGTGCCTAGAGTGGCACCTCTCATCATTACTTCTCCTAGACCAGTTCCATATTCCTCCGACAAAGCTATTCCTTGGAATTATGGATCTGATGTCTACTATCATGGCGTCAAGCAAGACCCTCTGACCATCGAGAATCTTACAGTTGAAGCTACCAATCCTGACATTGACAACATCACCGGATCAAGTAAGGTGACCAGAACCGGAAGAGTATTCTCTCCAGAAATATCTCCTCCAAAAGACATCACGACTCCAACTGCATTCCGCCTATTCAAGCAGCTCCCGAGACTAGAGGGAAAGAACCTGACTCACCCCGCCACCAAGTACCAAAGGAAGTTATCGAGACACCTCCAAACAAGAAATGGAGGAAATTCAAGATTATCAAGAAGAGTGACTACAATGTTGTGGAACATTGGGACAGACCGTCCAAGATCTCCATGCTTGCTCGCTCTTGTACTGAGGCTCATGCTAAAGCCTTGGTGAAGTTTCTGAAGAATGCTCACGTACCACAAGACACTACTACTGATCAATTTGAAGTTTGTATTGCTAGCCTGGCTGCCAACAACGGTCTAGGCTTCTCTGATGCTGATTTGACTCCTGCCAGAAGGAAACACAAAGCCTTGCACATCTCTGTTGAATACAAGGGCGTTACATTGTCTCATGTTTTGGTAGATATCGGTTCTGCTCTGAATATCCTACCAAAGACTGCTTTTGATCGACTTGATGTTGAAGGGTTGGTTCTGAAACCCAAAGTGACATAATTGTGAGAGCTTTTGATGGTTCTAAGCTTAACAGACTTGGAGAGCTCATCCGCCTGTAAAGTCGGTTCCCGACTTTTGACTCCACTTTCTTTGTCATGGACATCCGTCCGCTTACTTGTCTACTTGGACGCCCTTGATATATGGGGCAGGCGTTACTCTACCCCGCATCGTGTCAAGTACCCAAAGAAAGGGAAGGTTGTTACGATGTGGTGAAGAAGAATATATGGTCACCATCTACAGTCATTCCGATCCTTGAGATGGAAGGTGAATTCTTCGAGACTCCCTGGCAAGCTTTTGAAACAATCCCCAGAGTCATGCCTATGGACTCTCCTGTCACTCCTGAAGTTGCTAAGGCTCCGCCTAGGATGGCCTCGTTGAAAGATGCTCGAGCTGCTGTTGAAGGAGGGGGTAGTACTATTTGGGGTCAGCTCCCTGATCTTCCTTTCAAATCAGACAAGACTGGTTTAGGCTTCACCATCAAAGGTCAGAAGATGATACGCCGCGAACGTGCCGACCAACTTCCTTTCCGCATCAGCCAGAGTGGAATCCATGCTATAGAAGACGACGACAACGACTTCGACATCAGCAAGTGGATCTTCCCAACTCCCGACAACGGACTCAGCAATTGGAAGACTGAAGACGTCATACCAATCTCCTTTAGACAGGAGTAATTGCTCTTGTTTTTGTTTTGCTTTTCGTTTTCTATGTTTTGAACAATAAACTCTAAAGCCTAGTGCCTTTCCGGGCATCGTGGCTCGCTTGTGAGGGTTATTATCTATCATTTGCATATTTTCATTCAATAAAATCGTTGGACTTTTGCATTCAATTGTTGTTTTCTTTCTTTACTTTATCACCCCTTCAAAAGCTATCTTTTTACACACACCCACGTGATACACTACGTAATCACTCGAATCTCGTTGATAACAACTATGCTATTGCTAAATATGACTTCGATAATCCGATCTACCAAGCCAAGACGAAGGTGAGGAAGATTGTGAAGTGCCGTGAGAACTTGTCGATCGCACAAAGAAGAAGAACGAGTTATACAGCCACACAAGAGCAAGTTGAGGTTGTGAATTTGGTACCGATGAAGATGAAAAGAGATCAAGATAGGAGCGGTCTTGAGAACAATGTTAAAGAAAGATTGGTTCAGATGCTACGAGACTATATTGAGATTTTTGCTTGGTCATACGAAGACATGCCGGGTTTAGACATTGATATTGTGGTACATCGATTGCCGACAAAAGAAGGTTTTCCCAAGAAATGAAGGTCTGTCGATGCGCCCGAGATGTCGAGAAAATCAAAGCCGGTTATGAAGCGCTCAACGCCGGTTTCTTAGTCACTTCCTATCCACAGGTAGCTAATGTGGTGCTTGTGCCCTAGAAGGATGGCAAGGTACGAATGTGTGTAGATTACAGAGATATGAACAAAGCGAGTCCGAAAGACGATTTCCCACTTCCTCATATTGATGTTCTGGTTGACAACACCGCTCAACATAAGGTCTTCTCCTTCATGGATGGTTTCTCCTACAATCGATCAAAATGGCTCAAGACATGGAGAAGACAACTTTGTAACACAAGGGGCACTTTCGCTACAAGGTTATGCCGCTCGGATCAAGAACGCAGCGCCACTTATCAGCGTGCCATGGTGGCATTATTTCATGATATGATTCATCACGAGATAGAGGTCTACATCGACGACATGATAGCTCGATCACAGACTGAAGAAGAACATCTTGATCATTTGCGGAAATTGTTTGATAGGTTGAAGAAGTATAGACTAAGACTTAATCCCAATAAGTGCACCTTTGGAGTCAGATCCGGAAAACTCCTAGGGTTTGTTGTCAGTGATAAAGGTATTGAAGTTGACCCCGCCAAGGTTAAAGCTATTCAAGAAATGCCAGCTCCCCGAACCGAGAAGGAAGTCAGAGGTTTCTTGGGTCGATTGAACTATATTGTCAGATTCATTGCACATCTAACTGCTACCTGTGAGCCAATCTTCAAGTTACTGAAGAAAGATCAAGTGGTAGAATGGAATGACGATTTCCAGATCGCTTTTGAAAAATCAAGGAGTACCTACAATCCTCCTATCCCGATGCCGCCAAGGAAGACCTCTTATCATGTACTTGATGTTAGAGAACTCAATGGGTGTGTGTTGGGCAACATGACGAGTCCGTCGAAAAGAGTATGTAATATACTATCTTAGCAAAAGTTTACCGATCGTGAAACAAGATACTCACAATGAGAAAACTTGCAGCGCTTGGGCTGTCACGACTAAGACAAGATATGTTGACTCACACTACCTTGTTGATTTCCAAGATGGATTCGATAAAATACATATTTGAGAAACCATTTCTCCTAAGAATAGCAAGATGGAAAATGATCTTGACCGAATATGACATCCAAGACACTTCTCGTAAAGCGATCAAAGGAAGTGTAGTAGCCGATCATTTGGCTCATCAAGCCATAGATGACTATCGCCTATGCATCAATTTCCGATGAAGATGTTTTGTTAGTTCGATTGAAGAACTGTGACCGCACGAAGGACCCGAACAAGGATCCCGATGGACCATGGTCTTTGATGGAGCCTCAACGCACTTGGCAATGGCATCGGCGCCATCATTACATCCCCACAAAGGACACACGCCATTCACCCAGATTATGTTTCATTGCACGAACAACATGGCCGAATACGGCGCATCATCCGGTATCAAAGTCATATTGACTTAAGAATCAAGTTCTTACAAGTGTATGGAGACTCACTTTAGTGATCACGATTAAGGGTGAGTGGATACGAAGCATCCGAATCTCATTCCGATCGAGAGCATGTTTTGAGTTTGATCCCTACAAGAGATCACTTTCGATCACATTCCACGAGAAGATAATCGGCGACGATTGGCTACGATGTCGCCTATGTTCAAGGTCGATGGGACAACGAGGCTCCCAAATCATCATTGAAAAGTTTGACGAACCAAAGATATTGTTATGAGCTTGATATGTAAGAGAAACCTTGGTACTATGACGTGAAGAGGTATCTTGAGACTCGTGAATATCCCGCAGGGCATCCACAATGATAAGCGCTCTTGAGAAGATTCGATCCAAATTCTTCCTCAAGAACGACATCTTATACAAGCGCAATCACGACTAGGCTTATCTACTGTAGACCGTAAAACAAATGAACATATCACTAAGAGTTACACGAAGGCACATTTGGTACTCACCCAATCATACAATGGCTAAGAAAATTCGAGAACAAAGTTACTATTGGTCCACCATGGAAGCGATTGTCACCGCTATGCTCGATCTTGTCACAAATGGCGATATATGCGCACAAAGTGCACGTACCTCCAATACCTCTAAATGTTCTAACAGCCTTGGCCTTTTGCAATGTGGGCATTGACATGATCGGAGAAATCAAGCCCACGCCTTCCAACGGACATCGCTTCATCCTTGTGGCAATTGACTATTTCACCAAATGGGTAGAGCCACCGTCAGCATCTCGTCACCAAGAATGTCGTGGCTCGATTCATCAAACATAATCTTATCTGTCGGTATGGCACTCCCGAAAGGATTATCACAGATAATGGCTCTAATCTCAACAACAAGATGATCACCGAACTCTGCACGCAGTTCAAGATCAAGCATCACAACTATTCTCCTTATCGGCCTAAGATGAATGGCGCGGTGGAAGCCGCCAACAAGAATATCAAGAAGATTATACAGAAGATGACAGTGACCTATAAATATTGGCATGAGATGTTACCATTTGCTCTTCATGGTTATCGCACTATAGTACGGACATCAACAGGGGCAACCCCCTTCTCTCTTGTATACGTTATGGAAGCACTCCTACCAATCGAGGTTCAGATACCCTCAACCAGAGTCCTCCAGGACGCAGAGTTAGGCGAAGACGATTGGATCCAGACTCGTCTTGACCGATCAACTTGATTGATGAGAAACGACTTGCGTCTATCTGCCATGGACAGATCTATCAGAAACGAATGATTAGAGCATTTAACAAGAAGGTCAAGCACCAAGTCTACCAAGTCGGTGATCTAGTAGTCAAGCGCATCATTCTCCCACAAGGTGATCCCAGGGGCAAATGGACTCCCACCTATGAGGGACCATTTGTAGTCAAAACAGTATTTTCCGACGGAGCTATGATACTTAGCACCATGGACGGTGAAGACTTCCCACACCCTGTGAACGCAGACATAGTCAAAAGATACTACGCATAAATAAGACCCGCTAGGTCGACTGGCCTAGGCAAAAATAAGGGCATACTGGAGAACCAAAAGGGTTCGGGCAAAATTTAAGGATATACACAAAACATGTACACCCGGCAAGTCGAAAACCTGAAAAGGCGGCTTGGGCAAAAAAGGGTATCCCGGTAGACTGAAAACCCGAAAGGGCGGTCTAGGCAAAAGTTAGGGATTTAAGCATACGACTATGTCTCATTCAGATCACCTATTTCCAGACTACTACCATCAACATTCAAGATTCAAATGGCGAAAATCAATTTACTCACTTTCTACTGACAGCAAGGAGATGAGATAGTTGAAATATATGAGTACTAGCATAGTTGGAACTTAACGAGATTGTTTCCGCATAGCTTTTACCTTTTTTGTGTACAAACTACTTGGCCATACGCCACATTTCAAATAAATACAAGTTTCTTTCTCTTTACGATTTTCACTGTTGTTGTTTGCATAAAGTCCAACGTTTGCTTTGAATGATTATATGCATTTGACAATAAAAATCTATTCACAAGCATGCGAAAAGTGAACATACAAAAGTAATTACTATAGTCTCCAAGAATTTAGATGACGACGAAAGTCACCAAAACATTTTCCCCGCAGGGCGTGATCCCCACAGAGATGTCGCTCACTACAAACCTTCCCCAGCGGAGTACTTTTTTAGTCCCGGCATGCCAAGCTTCATCACGTTAGTCCCCAAGCAGTGATCCCCAAACAGCTGAACCATGTCACATCAGTCTCCGAGCAGTAACGATTCATCACCAGCAGAGGTATCCCCGGAAAAATATCTCTTGACAATCATCACTTCCCCTGCGGCAGCAGTATCTAGACTTGAGACTTGGTCAGATAGTGCATCGGAGGAAACCTATATCTTTTATTCCCCAGCCAGAGATTTCAACGGGCTCCAGATCCTTCTAACCCGGTCTCCGAGCAACTATCAAATACTCTCCAGTAGGATTTACACGTAAGATCCCCAATAGAGTACCTCATAGATTCTCCCCAGTAGGGTCTATGCACAAGATCCTCAACAGCGTGTTTCTCGACCTCTACCATCCTCAACAATATCTAGGCTCAAGACTTGGTCAGATAGTGCATCAGAGGAATCAAAGTTATCTTTCTTCTCAGGATTTCCATCCGTTTCATCCCCAAACAGAAGTCAGAAGTCTCCAAACAGAGCATCCACATCTTCTTCAAGATGGATATGTTTTGAAATACCACAATATCTATCATTCATACATTATTCATAAAAAGTCATAATTTGAGCATATGTCATTCACATACATTGTCATGCATCATAGCTGCATAAGACTAACAGTATTCTATCAAAGTTTCTTTTGTTTTTCCCAAAACAGGTGAAAATCACTTCTAAAACAAACAGGTCCAACATTAATGCCCGAAGCCAGACGGGAAAACTATCTGAACGACCGCCCTAGTTGTCCTCCGACAACTGGTCCAGGATTAATGCCCGAAGCCAGACGGTAAAACTATCTGAACGACCGCCCACGTTGTCCTCCGACAACAGATCCAGGATTAATACCCGAAGCCAGACGGGAAAACTATCTGAACGATCACAGAGGTTATCCTCCGATAACAGGCATTGGACCAATACCCGAAGCACAACAGGGAAGTTATCCACATTTTGCCAACTACTATCCCCTCAGAGTAATCGACACGAAGATTTATTCTGACTCTCTCTTATTATCAACAGCAACTACAGAGTCTAGCATACGACTCAGTTGCCTTGGATGGCATCTTAAGCCCATCTTCGACTACTTGTCAACATTTCTCCGCTTTCGGAATGCTACATATTTGGTTAGAAACCAATATCAACCAATAACTTCATTCAAAGATGAGCACGAAGTCTAACGTACGACCCTCTGCGGATGGCATCTTAAGCCCATCTCCGTGCCCCCTTTCATCTACAGAGCCTAGCGTACGGCTCACTCCCCAACATCGATCTTTCCAGATGGCATCTTAAGCCCATCTCCGACGATTCTCCTATTCAGACGACGTCTCGAGTCTAGCGTACGACTCATTCACCAACGAAATCTCCAGCTTCTCCAAATGGCATCTGTAAGCCCATTCCTGCATCAATCAACAGCGAGTGCAAATTTTCAGGTGTACTCGAGTGTTCAATCATCTTCTACCTCCAGATCATGAAAGGCGAACATGTCAATCTAAACCTTCCAGTACAAGAAGATTGAACAGGGGAAGCTGTCATACCCCAAAATTTTCCCTCGTACTTCTCAAGACATTTCATACATCTACACTCAAGGATTCCTCAAGGATTGATCAGACAAACCTTCTCCTAGACAATCAACCCAAACTAGGGTTTGGAAATTCTCAGATCAAAATGGACTTCCAACATCTCCAATGGTCATCATGCCTCCTCATATGCTTCAAAGATTCTCCATGTCAAGTTTCAAGCCTCACAAGTCAAGTTTCCTCAGACAATTGCTCAGATGGTTGAAAATCAATTGTATTGGACAAAATGTCAACTGTGGCCAACATACAGTCAAACTTCCTGATTTTTGGTCACCATCCTCATTTTGAAGTTACATTCATCATTTGATCAAGGGTTGATCATGATTCATCAAGAAAACTCAAGATTTGCTCAAAAGTCAAACTTTCCAAATTAGGGTTTTCAAGAAAAGTCAATCGAACTTTGACTGAGCATAACTTCTTCATACTTTCTCAGAAATTTTTCCACCACCTCTCATTTTGAAGGAAATTCAATTCTCTACAACTTCATGTCTCACAAGAATGTTCAAAAAATTGCTTCATTTGGAAGTTATGGATCAAAACATTACAGGTCCTTTTCAAAGTCAATAAAAAGTCAACTTTTTGTTTTGAAGATTTATTGAGCATGGAAACTCCAATTGAGATGAAACCAAAGAGGTTGGTTAGAGGACACTTAGAGCTTTCTAAAAAGTCCAAGAACACTCAAAAATATGGAAAATTGAGCAACATACACCTTGCACAAGTTGGGTATTTTTGAAGAAGTGCACAAAGAGAGATACTTGTAAAAATCCAAAATTTTGCAAATGGGCCTAGTTTTTCTTCATTCAAACTTGTTCCTTAGACCATTTGGAACATCCAAGCCCAATGCTACGAATTTTAGCTTTATTTTTCTATTTAATTTGGATTTTATTCATTTAAATACAAATTAAATTAAAAAATAAGGTATAAAATCAAAATTAAATGCAAAATTGATTTTTCTCTCATGCTTGAGGTCCAAGTAACTCACACAAGCTGGCAAATTTCGAAATTTGCATAGATTTGGCAAGAATTTGATTGAAATTTGATCAACAAAGGAAGATTTGATTTCATACAAAATCAAATATTTTCTACATTCATTGATCATTATTTGCTCTTGAATTCGGACCTAAATCCATCCACTATAAATATACAATGCCTACACAACAAGAAAGAAAAAAATTGCCTCAAGAACCCTATTCCAAATTCAAAACTGTATTGCAAGCAAGTGGCAGCCCTTCCGATTCACCAATTCTGCATTCCATTGCATTCCTTGAGGTCTCCTGAATCGATCCAGACCTTTACAAGTTACAAAACCATCAAGAATCAAGCAATCCCGATTTCGGTTTGTTCTTCCTTTTCCAAAATCGATTTTCAATTCTCATGCATTTTTAACATGTTTTGTTGTTTGTTTTGTGTTTAGAACGAAGCTTGGAAACTTTCTGGATAGTTTAATTGCATTTCCATGGCCTGAAACGTGAATCACCATTGCTAGGGTTTTCTGAACCAAATTGGGGTTTCCTTAAAACGGAGAAATTGGACAAAAAGAACACCACCATCGTGTTTAGAATGTTATTTGCAATCGATTCATGTACTCACAATTCATTTATATTACTTGTATGAGATTTTGGAAATTGCAGGGGTCATAGCGTCAAAGGAAGCCGACGCTAACTTTTCAAAAATTCAAATGGAGAAGATGAAGATCTTCGCGTGTGTTCTGGGTTTCCAGAAGTCGAATTCGTATAAAAACGCTCCGTTTCAATTTCATAACACCAAATGCGCTTTGGTCTAGTGGTAAGGAAAGCAGGCGCGTGTTTTCATCCAGATGGTCACCAGTTCGATCCCTGGAAAGACCATTTATTTTTACAACTTTACAAAACTAACTCTATTTTCATATTTTCTTATTTTTTTCTTTAATATTTTCCATACTATTTGTTTTATCTTTAATATTTTTTATCATGCATCTAAAAAACACCAAAAATATTTATTTTTTGCATAATCATCAGAAAAATGCTTATTTAATTTTTAAAATTAAAATTATTATTTTTGCATGCATATTTAATTTAATTGCTAATTAATCATTTAAATGGCTTTTAATTGTTTTTAAATTATCAAATCAATCCCAAAAATTACCAAAAAATTATTTTATCATATTAATGTCATTATTAACACAAAAACTTTTTCTCATTCAAAAATACTTATTTTTATTAACATTTTCCTCTTATGCAATTGTCTTCCGTTTTCCGGTTATGTATCTGTTTACAGGTTGTAACGTTTCGGACGATTTTTCTTGCTTTTCTTTTTTCAATTATGTAACTGCCTATGGGATGTAATAGTTTAATTAGGACTTTTATTTTCCGCACTTTCAATTATGTATCTGCCCCAAAGCCATGTAATAGCGTAGGACTTTATCTTTCCGCACTTTACTTTCCGCAATTTACTTTCTGCACCCTATAAACTGCTAGTAGTTAGGCGTGTATGGCAAGATAAAATTGGACATAGATCACTCATAACTCCAAGACAAAAATATCTGAATTGACACACTCTTTTCACACATGCACCCCTTAGGGTAATTCTCTCTCGTTGCCTTACGAATACAAATGGTCAAGTCCCTCGAACGTAGAGGTATTCTAGCACCGTTGCCTTCAAAACAAATCATCGTAGTCCCTTCGATACAAAGATTAGACCCACGATATCGCCTACGAATACATGATCTTGACCCTCGATTGTCGCCTACGATAAATGATGATAGTCCCTTCGAATGTGCTAGGATACTTCCTACAAGTTGCTTTCTATGACCATCCGATGTCCCTTCGAATGTCCTGCTTACATCCAACGAATAGGGTTACCTACCAACTAATGGTATGGATAACACTATTCTAAAGGACCATAAAACAACACGAAAATGACCATTCTGAGTAGGTAATAAGACTTTTAGTTGCTTGATCAAACAAAATACTTTTTCACACCACACTTTTGTCAAAGTTCAAACTCTTTTCAAAAACGAAACATTTCCGAACACTTTGTATATATTCCTACATGAATCATTACAAAGTCAAAGCGAAATGCCCTTTTCAAAACATTTTTGTCAAACACACAGAAAGCACAATTTTTAAAGTGATCTAAGAGCAACTAATAGCCCGTAGATAACTACGGATGGAAAGGGGTGCTAATACCTTCCCTTTTCATAACCTTCTCCCTTACTCAGAATCTAATGAAGGTCTTTTCCTGTTCTTTTCACCTTCCCTTAATTGGATAAAAGAAAAGTCGGTGGCGACTCTTGCTATCCGTATATTTGCGATACAAAAATCTCAAAGTAAGTTCACCGTGTTACAGAGGTTCCTTCATGAGTAGTTCTGAGGATTTCCCAAGCATCTTTATCTACTTCACATGTATTAATCAGTCTGAAGATGTTTTTCTCCACTCCATTAAATATAGCATTCAATCCCTTTGAATTATCAAGAGCTAGTTCATCATCATCCTTTGACCAGTCTTCTTTATGATTTAGTTCATCAGTAGGTTGATCATCAGCTCCAATAATAACAGGATGGGACCATCCTTTCAGAATAGCTTTCCAAGCCTTGTTGTTCAAGGACTTTATGTATGCTGCCATGCGAGGCTTCCATAAGTCATGGTTAAAACCATCCAGAATGGATGGTCTATTCGTAAAGATTGCCTCCTTGTCCATATTACCATAAAGTATATTCCCTAGATCTCACATAGAGACAGAGTAGAATGCCTGCTGCGATATCAATTGGAATTCTGGTATCAGATATGAGGTATCGAAGGTAATGTCACAACACTTATATCTGCTTGAACAACGCTAACCAAAACAGAATTTAACAGTGCAGAAAGTAATAAAAACATATAGAGTTATTAACCTAGTTCGGTTCTAAATAACCTACGCCTGGGGGCTTCCAAGCCAAGGATGAAGTTCATTATTAGTAGTATTAATTCGGAGCTAAGCCTTCCCTGTTTGCACCTCCTCACTTAATCAAACTACCCAATGACCCTTCTACCTAAGATACCACACTTAGATATGAGAACCTCTGCTCACTCTCTCAGTACCATATCCCGTGATACTAAAAACAACTAAAACTGAAGACACTCTCCAAAGACACATAATCACACTTGCTTCAAACCTTATGGTGATTGAAAACTTACAACTCAAAAATTGTCCTTCTCAAGTAGAAATACTCAAGAGGCTCACAATTAACAATTGACAACCAACATAATCAACAACCAAAAATTAAAAACTAAACTCTCTAAACTGGAACGGCCAAACCGCAAAACAGGGTTTGCAGCCTTTAAATAGAGTAACAGCAACTAGGGTTGCTTTACTCACAAGTCTTCGGCATCTCCTATATTTTCTCCATTAAAGCAGGACATTAAATATCCAAGTAAATTACTGAAGGCGTTTCTCAAGCTTCCTTAGTCAAAGCATACAAACAATAAACAAACTGACTTCCTAAAAATTCTGCACTTCTATCAGTTTCACATGTCAGGATATTTGCTGTGACATCTACTACTTCAGTAAACTTCAAGTTATTTTTGAGCAGAATGTTTTACCAAAATTGCTGTCAATCAATAAAACCAACACTCTAATGTTGACCCTTGGAATTCCCTTAAGGAATCCTTTAGATATGATTTCCTTCATTCTATTGAGATAAAGATCTCCAAGTTTTTGATGGAATACCTTTACTTCATTCTCATTGGCTATTGAACAAGTGGAAGAGTAAGCAACTATTTGAGATTCCTTCAAATAGAAATTGTCTTTAGACCTCATGCCCTTCATCATAACATCATCTTTCTCATCTTTTATTAGACATTCAAATATTGAGAAATTGACTAACGGACCTTGGTCACATAATTTACTAATGCTAATAAGATTAACAGTTTATCTTTTCATAAGAAGAACATCTTCTAAACTAGGTGAACCAGCACACATAAATTTTCCAACTCCTTTGATTTCACCTTTAAGTCCATCACCAAATATGGCTGAACATGTGGGATGAGGCCTAATATTAAATAATAAATTATGAACCCATGTCATGTGTCTAGAGCATCCACTATTAAAATACTAGTCTTCTCCACTTGAGTCTCTTAAGGAAGTTTGAGCAATAAAGTTAATATCCCTATCTTCAACACTTCTCTTTTTGCTCACTTGGTCAGTCTTAGAATGAATTGAAGATTTTTTATCTCCATACAGTTATAACATAAAGTCTTGATATGACCATGCTCATCACAATAATTACATATCCAAGTGGAAAATTGGAATCTGGGTAGAGTTTCATGATGTCTACTTGGATGTTGTAACATGTTGATTATTCGCTACCTTTCAGGAGAAAAGCACTTATTTTCAAACATTCTTCTTTGTTTATTATCATACTGATAATTAACTTTTGTATCTCCATCCTCTTTCACCATATCATCTTTATTATTCATCTTCTTCAAAGAATCTTCAAATTCTGGTAGTCAATCTCAGATGTCCTAAGAGATGTCAAGACACTGATCTCTGAACAACTACACAATGACAAGGTATAACAATATAACAGTGCAAAAAGTAAAGAACACACATAATTATTAACCTAGTTCGGTGTACAACAACAACAATGTCTGGGGGCTACCAAGCCAGGGACATCTTTATTCGACATGTTGAAAACTGCAAGTTGGGACATTACTTTCAACATGTTGCTGCTAAGATGATTTTAACAAGATGTATGCCAATCGTAATTTTAGAGAAATAACACCATCGTTAAGGTTAAAGCCTTATTTTTATAACCATGATAGGACTGGATTTGGGCTTCAAATTTGCAGCTGATCTGTTGCAGTTAATCAGCAGAAACTTCTACATGAAAATATGACTTCAATGATTTGTTTCCTAAAATGTCTCAACATTTAATGAAACAAATTTATCTTCCAAAAACAACAACAATAACTGATTATTCAATCTTGTACGACACATATAATATCCTAATATTCCCAAAATATTCAAGATCTGTTGAAATGTAAAAACTCCAAGAAAAAAACAACTATAACAGACAAGATGTCGAATGAGCTGGATAAGACATCGTTTTCGACATCTTCTTGCTGCAATTTTAGAACATATTTTTAAACATGTTACATCAACAATTAGTTTTACCAAAATTATTTTCAATCATGAAATTAGAGAATTAATAAATCTGACATGCTATTAAGCTTGAAATTTAAGAGAGATACCTCATTTTGAAGATGTGAAATAGAACCTAGAAGCTTCTCTTTTTGATTCTCCAATTCAACTATGATCTTTCTCAGTTCTTATATTGTCTTAACACTTTATTCACATCTATCATGTCCTTATGTGATAAATCAATGTCTTCATAAATGAAACTTTCATCATAAGCTTTCACTTTATCTGCCCATCTGCCAAAGAGAGCCATCACCACTTTGGCAGTCTCAAGGTTAACCTCATCTTCTGAGTCATCATTATCCATCTTTAGATTCTCAAATTTAGAAGTAAGAAGCTGAAATCTTGACATTTTAACTTTGGATGCACCTTCAAGAGTTGTTCTGATAATTTCCCAAGCATCCTTGGTTATAGAATATATGTTAATTAACCTAAACACATTCTTGTCAACTCTATTGAATAAAGCATTCAAGGCCTTTGAATTTCCAAGAGATAATTTATTATCCTCACCATTCCAATATTCCTCTGGATTTAAAGACTCATTATCATCTTTGTATTTATTAATAGGATGTTCCCCTCCTTTCAAAACAACCTTCCAAGATTTGTTGTCCATGAATTTTAGAAAAGCCATCATTCTAACCTTCTACCAATCATAATTTGAACCATTTAACAGATGTTCTATTGTTGTATCCTCCTTCCTTGTCCATAGTCCCAGAAAAATATTATCCATGGAGCTCACCTAATAGACATAATCGGGTGTCTGCTTTGATGCCAATTGAAATTATGGCACTTGCAATACATATGTTAAAACTGATGTCTTAACACATAAACACGGTGTTGGGACAAATGTTATGACATATATTGACAGAAAAACACTTGCTAAATCTGGAGATTTTGTAGGAAGTAAATTACATAAAATAAACAACATAGTCAATTGTTAACCCAATTTGATTTAATGTCACCTACTCTAGGTGCTACCAAGCCATGAAGGAAATTCACTATGATAGTATTAGTTTAAAGCTAAATAACCCTAGTTTACAACTTCTCACTTAATCACTACCTTGTGCAACTTCTGCCTATACACCTCTAGATATGAGATCCTCCTCTCACTTCTAATTACCGCTGTGATACATACAGTCACAAACCTTGTGACTAGATTTAAAGAACCCAATAGAAGATTACACTTCAAAAAAACAATAATTAGTTTTTCTTCAAAGCTTCAACCACGAACAATACTCAACTCTTTATTTAAAAGCTCATGAGTGAGAATAATTACTTGAAAAAATTATAAAGTAACAATAAGGAAAACTCAATGCATTAAAAGATACATGAATGACATACAAAAACACAAAACACTAAGAACTTAAAAGAATCCCAAACCATAAGCCCTTATTTTGCACCCTCTGTTTCTTTAATGTGAATGCTTGATATTTTAGGTTTAGAAATTCCTTATTTATAGAGTCTTGCAAAATGGGCTTGGACTCTTCAAATCAAATCCAATCTTCACTTTTTAAATTAGCTGCAAGATCTTCACACAAAAATATGAACAAATCTTTTATAGTTTCCTACCAAGATCCTTTTTAATGAAACAAATCAAATATACACTTTGTTCCTAATAAATCTCCTTGACTTGTGAAGAACTATAAGATATATCTAAAAGGATCTCTCAGAAACAAATCAAATATGTCAAGAGATTAAAATAACAACGTCTACTGCATAACATGCCAAGATATCAGGACATTTGGCTCAACATCTGTCCGATAAGTATGACAACAGAACCTGTAACACCTCATTTAAATATTTAGTTATTTGATGATTGAATTTCTAGAACTATGTTCGCTTGACTAAGGGGGTGTGAGAACTTATTATGATTCGATAATTGGAGTAATCTATGAGTATATTATAATAATGATAATTTTGGTGAAGGATGAAATATCCCATTATTATTAATAAAAATATTATTGTTGGTTAAATGGTGTATTTTCCACTAATGATATTATTATTATTAATATTTTAAATATTATTATTATTATTATTATTATTATTACTATTACTATTATTATTATTATTATTATTGGGAAATAATAAGGAATGATTGAGAGAGTGGTGGAAGAATTTGGGAGAATTGTTTTCACGTGAAAAGAAAGAAGAGAAGAGAAGAGAGAGGAAGAGGAGCTAGGGTATGAGGGAAGCAAGAGGGATTCCCACCGTTGTTGATGAATCAAATCTCCAAATTGAGGTAAAGGGGAAAATGGGTTATTTAAATGGTGAGTATAACATGATAAAGTTGCGAGGGTTCCTTTCCTCTTAGGATTTCGTGTAAATTTGGTGTATTATGATTCCTTTTTTTGATTGATGATGTACTTATGTGATTTTATGTAGAACTGTGAATAATTTGATGTCCATGATATGATTTTTGTTGATAATATTTGATGTTGTGGTGTTGTTCCCTAAAATTTCTAAATTGAAATTGTAGATCTAGAGAGAGATGATGAAAAGTTAGGTTTTCATGCAAAAAGTTATTTTAGAGTAATGGTTGAATGAAATTGAATTAGGATATGAGTTGTTATGTGTAAAACATTGTTTTGGGTCAAATTTGTAGCTTAGAAGTGTGTAAAATGAGCATAATTCGTACTGGTGGAAAAAACTAGATTTTTATGTTGAAGACTGGCCATATGCGTATGAGGGAGGCCATATGCGTACGTTACGTGTCATGTCCAATGGCTAAAAAATCTCTCTATTGATACGCGTATGATACGTGTAAAGGGAGGAAGGCCATTACACGTATGGAGATCTTGAGAAGGTTTTTGAGGGAAAATCCTTATCTGGTCATACGCGTAAAAGAGGGGGCATTATGTGTATGATGCCTGGGAAATTGGCCTTACGCGTAGCATACATAGGGGCTTGGGTGAGGTAGTAGGGCATTACGCGTAAGCCAGGGGGAATTACGCGCATGAGCATGATGATGTGCAAAATTCCTATTTTTGCAACTTCTTTCTCGTTTTCACGTGCAATGTAATTTTTCTTGGTTTGTGATGACTATTATGACATATACAGATATATGAAGGTTTGTAATAATGGGAATTATGTCGAAACGTAGAACTTAGTGGGAATTTTGTATGGTATTAATGTTGAGTGATTTGAACTAACATGTGGTTGTTGTACAGTGATGTATGAAGGAATTGCTTAAGATGTTATGTTGTTGGAAATGTTGTTGCTATCCAATATGCATAATAAATTGATAACATGTTTAGTTTTTATCTTGCTATGATGCTATGTTGTTGTAAATGTTGTTGTTATCGAATATACATGATAAATTGATAACATATTTAGTGGTTGTGATACTATGTTGTTGTTGTCGAATATACATGAGGAATTGCTAATATGCTTAGTTGTTGTGATGCTATGTTATTGTACTATGATGTTATGTTGTATAATGTTATTTTTGTTGAATGTTCATGATGGATCGATAATATGCGTAGTGGATATTGACACTGTGACACTATGTTGTTGAAATGTGGTTGTAATGTTTGATGAAGTTTGATACGGTGATGTTGCATTGTTGGATGTATGCAAGTATGTTGTTACTATTTGCTATTGATATTGTTGCATGTATGGTGAGGGCTTATTCTCTGCTGGTGGCCTTTATTGGCAAGATGTTTTGGGCTTATACCCTGTAGTTGTATATTTACGTTGTTGAATGTGTTGTTGCATGCATGATTTGGTGAGGGCTTATGCCACGTTGTTGGCCTTTAATGGTGTTATGTTGAGGTCTTATGCCCTGTTTCTGCCCTATATGGCATTATGTTTTGGGCTTATACTTTGTTGGTACCACATGCATTGAGTCGTTGTCGATTGCATTACATTGCACTATCTTGATTTGATATGGTGTTATGTGAATGATGAATGTGTTGCAAAGTATTTGAGTGAAATGAGAATTATTTGAATTGTGTGATATTACTACTCCTTTACATGTGATAGTCACGGTTATTTATTGAATGTTTTTTTCATCATTTTCTGTTATTGTGTATGTTCTCCTCCGGGAGTACAGGTAATCATGTATCTGAGTAGTTCTTGGAGTATGAGTTGTTGGATCGAGTCTTAGGAGTCGCTCTGATACGTAACACGGGATAATATGTGAATTTGTTTATGTTTCGTATTTGTCGTATTTGTTACGTATCTTAACTTCAAATTTATGTTGAACCACGAGTTTTGTTGAGAATATTGCTATTAAAGCCGTGGTGCTATGAGAATGAATGAAATATGATATTTATGTTGTGTAAATAATTCTTTTATGAGAAATGAAGTAATAAAATAATTTGAAATTTTATGAGTTTTTGAAAGATGTGACATCCTAATTATGTACTTTAATGTATTTTCATAAATTATATTATAATTATTCTTGTGGGGAAAGTGGGGTGTTACAGAACCTATCATGATAATTGGTTAAGATGTCGTGACATCTTTATGAACATCAGTACAGAACCATATTTTAGCAAAATTCATGCCAAACCTAAAACCATGGATTTAACATAAACGTTTTGAATACGGCCAAGAACGCTAAACCCCTAAGTCACGTGAAGTTAAATTAAATGCCTCATACGACGCTCCAACACATGATTTCATGGGATTTCACTCTACTCACGAATCTCTACGAGTTTGTATCAAAGAAAAGAGGGAAACAATGAAGAATCAACGTACCTTCGGTGAAGTGTTTATCAAGTAAAAACATTTCTTTGGTGATATCTTCTTTTGGCGTGAGATTTTATTAATCAACTTACTTCCCCTATTCCATCTCTTTATTTTTGTGTGTGTTGTTGTTGTTTGGTGTTGTGGTGTTGAGCGTCGAGCTTTTGATATATGAGGATTATGTAGAGAGGAAGAGCATTGAAGAAGACGTTGAGAGTGAAGTTTTGAAGTAGAGAGAAGAGAGGTTCAAAGGGAGTTATAGTGGTTCAGAGAGTGAGAAGAAGATGAGGATGATATTCGAAGGTGGAGGTGAAGTTCAAAGGTGGAATGAGTGCAGAGATGGAGTGATGAAGAAGGTTCAAGGGTGAAAATGTGAAAATGGCATGTCTTTTGGATCTGAGATGAATTTTTTATATATAACAATTAGGTATGGAGGAAATATGGCTTGGATTTAGATTTGGAAAAAATTAGATAGGGATGAAATCAGTTACTACATGTTTTGGAGTTGGTTACAACCGTTGGTTAACTCATTCCAACTTAAGGTTAGGTTTTCTTTAATATAAATGGAATCATCATGTTTAAGTGTCCTCAAATTGAGGGCGCGGTTGGAGAATTGAAAGTTGTGGAAAGAGAAAAATTATTGAGTATTTTATATGATTATTCTACTTGCAGGGTCAATGATGATGTGGTTGTGTGGCCGTGTAAAAATAATAGGATTATCTCGGTAAAGTCATGTTACAAAAAGTTAACGTAAGTTTCGGTCTTATCTAAAATTGATGGTGGGTTTTCTCAAGCTTTAAAAGTGGTTTGGGATTCGCTTATTCCATCTAAGGTGAAGATTTTTGTGTGGAGATTGTTTCGTTATATATTACCTACTAAAATGAAATTGGTAAGAAGGGGAATAATCCATGACCCTTTTGAGCTCTTGTGTGTTTTATGTTCCAATAATGATGAGACTTTGAACCATGTAATGGTTAACTGCCCTTTGATGAGAGACGTGTGGAGCAGGATACTATGTTGGCTTAACATTTAATATGAAGTCACGAGGGACTGTTGCAGTTTCTTCCTTCGCTTTGTAGCAAAAATAGAGGGTCTAGTCCTTAAGAATATAGTGGGTGTTATCTAATTGGTTGTGTGCTAGTGTGCCTGGAAAGCTCGAAATGAAATAATTTTCCAACAGGCAGTAGGTTCGTCAGAAGAAATAGTTTTTAAAGTCAAAATATTTACATGGCGGTGGCTAGCTATAGGCTCCAAAGGGAGGGTCCAATGTAACTTCTATGAATGGTGCAAGTGCCACCTTTATTTTATTAAATTGTCTATGTAAATGTCTTTATCCATTCTTATCCTTTGTATTCAGGTTTGAGTATCCCTAATACTCCTATTTGAATATAAAGTTGCTTATTAAGAAAATGTGTCCTCAAATTGCACCTTGAATGTAAGATTTTGACAATGCCTTAAGTGTAATAATGACCACCTAATACACCATGTTTACATCAAAGCTTTTTAATGAAGTTAAAAATAAATGGCTTATATCACAAGTAACCAAGTTATTAGATGGTGTGCCTTGTCTCGTAATCACAAACCCCAATTTGTAAGGTAGGTTAACATGTCTCTTCTTGTGTGAAAACCATGACCACATGCCTAGTGATTTAAGTAATAAGTGGGCCTTTTTGATGAAGAAAGATCAATGGAAACCCTAACTTGCCATGGATGAGAACCTTTGACTATTAGCCTTGCCTTGGTGAACCAAATTACATAAGGAACTTTTTTCACTAGCCCATGATTAGGGAAATAAACCCTAATTAAAGGGGTGATGGTAAGCAAAAGAAGATGATCTTTGTAGAATGCCTTATGTTGCAAGCAACAATGTAGCCGTATAATGTGATGAATAAAGCCAAAGTATTAAGGTGAAATGGATTTTGATAATTCATAGCCAAGCCTTAAAGATTCACCATTGGGACCAGACTCTGGAATCTTTATGGGAGATTTAGTCTTTGGAGACTCTTTTTGGTCCCATTTACCACCTTTGACATTTTCAAATAGCCAACCTTTCTTGATCAAAGATTCATTCGCATCCCTGAGTTGAATGCAATCTTCGGTATTGTGACCATGTCCCATGTGAAAAAGGAGCAACACTTTGATTTATTCATCTAGGAGGAGTCACATACATTATTGGGGTGTCAGATTCCTCCTTTTTTGAACTCGGTATTAGCGCATTCTCGATAAATTTTCCCGCTAGAAGTGTTCAAAGGCGTATACATATCGTATCGGTCGTACATTCCTTTATCAACATCTTGTCTTCGCGTACAAAAATCCTTTCCTGGCGGGCATTCGAATTTAACATCAGTAGCTGAGGTTGGATTATTGAAGTGAGTGTCAACTTCTACTCCAATGTGATGTATGGTTGAGCTAAATTTAACATCTCTGGAGTTGTTCTCACCTTTTTCTTCTCCAACTTGATGCATAAAGGATGATTACGAAGGTGGTCATTCTCAAAGACCCAACATTATAGGGACTCTTCGATTCCTTATATTTCTATTGCGACTTGAGTGAATCGATTGATGTACGATCACAGACTCTCCTTCGCTCCTTGCATGATGTTGTTAAGGGCGACTATAGTAAGCAATTGTCTTCAAAAAAAACCAATTGTATTTCGTTTGTGATTTTTTTTTAACATTTAATTGATTTAAAAGACTAAAATTATTTTCCATAGATAAAGTCGAAACAGACAAATTAATAGAATTTAAAACCAAAAATAACTATCATTGAAGAGATAAAAAAAAAAAGTATATTTAAATCTAATATTTATTTAGACATATAAAAACTAGGAGAACAAGAAAGACCAGACACAAGAGGAAGGAAGCTCTTATGATCATGCAAGGAAAAAAAAAACTCCAGCAGACCAAGAACACCATCATTAGACCATAATACTAAACCATTAAGATGACACTAATTTAGACCCTAAAATTTCCAAGCTATCTCAACAAAAACACCTGCAAATGTCAAAAACTTCATTGCAGATGCTGTCGAAGACACTTGAACATATCCTTAAATTACAAAATACAGAAACATAGTAAATCCAAAAACATATATTTGCTAAATCACTTCTCAGACTCATAATGCTTCCCAATCAATTTCAACAGAAGGGTACTTCTTCAACCCAAAATTCTCCACTTCATCCCACCGACAAGAATCTGAAAAATCCAAGAAAGTAACACCGGATTCTGGAGAAGACAAACCAGGTGAACATTCATATTCATCCGACATAGACAACAACACTGTCTTCTCATTCTCAACCTTAAAATCCTCAAACTCGTGAAAAACCAACTCAGTCTTGGATTGTGCAGGAACAAAAACAACAGGCTTTACATCTTCAACGGAGATGCATGGCTTTTCAGTGTCCCCATGAGAAACAGCTAACGATTCACAAATAGCTTGGAGTTTGGAGTCGACAGAAGAAGCGAGAGGACTGTAGTTTCCATGGAAGCGCATATGAGGAAAGTTCAGGCGCGCGAATTCGCCTCTAAGCTTATACGCTGCGTTATCATAAGCAAAAGCTGCTTCCTCTGCCGTATCAAACGTGCCTAACCAGAGACGAGTACGATTCTTTGGAAGTCTTATTTCCGCCACCCATTTTCCCCAATGACGCTGTCTAACTCCACGATAGAGTTTCGTGGGTTTTGAGGGAGTTCCAAACTGCTTCATGGGAACGGGCTTTTGGTTAAGGGGACTTCTTTGTTGTTGTTGTTGTTGGGAGATTTGGAATTCTGTTTGGATTTGAAGGATTTGTGATGGAGTGAGTTGGTTGAGACCAATAGAGCTTCTTTGGGTTATGTAATTTGGACTCAAATTATGTGATTGTTGTTCAGAGATTGATGAAGAAGAACCAGTTTTCATAAAAGGCTCTAGTGCTTTCATGAGTTCTTCATTGTATATATCTATTGCTGTTAACATACTTTACCAAACAAAAGAAGAAAAAAAATATACAACTTAAATTTTCTTATATCTTTCTGATTTGAGAGACATTGCTATACTATACCAACCCTTAGAAGAAAATTAAGGGAGGTGTAGAAAGGAAAAGACAAAAATTGGGAAAGAAAGGGATTCTTGACATTGATCTCACTTTAGTATTGTGAGTTGCCTCTCTCTTGTTGAGTTTTCTTGGTTTATATACTTTCACTTTGTGATGGAATTTTTTTCATTCAATCGTTTGCTTCGTCAACTTTAATTGTAACACCTTTATTCGATTATGATTGTCCAATTAGAGTATGCCATGTAGGTAATATCTCATCATTTCGGCGGATGCGTTTCTTGATTGAGCTACTTGCATGTGCCGACTTGGATTGGGTTGTGTTATGATGAATGCGAAATAGAAATGGCTGAACGGGTAAAGTGTTTAATGGTCATCATTTCGAGGATGTGATTCTCGGAAAAGCTATTGACGTGTTTACTTTGCATTGGTCATACCACAAATCATAACTTATTTATAAAAAAAACACTCAATCCGTCGTATTCTTTTGATTTTCTAAATGGGATCCGTTACTTTTTTTATATTATTTCACATTTTTTAATAATTTAAACAATTCATCTATAATTTTGAAATATCCATCTAATTTATAAAAAAATTTAAAATGAGTTTCACTAAATCATAATATATATTATATAAAATATTATTGGCTTTAATTTATAGTAGTAGTTAAAAAAAGTCATTTAACATAAAGAGTGCGATTTTGTTTAGATGCATTTTAAATAAGGGAATGATATAACGTGTTGTCTTAGAAGAAAAAGTGGAGAGAGAGAGAGAGAGAGAGAGAGAGAGAGAGAGAGAGAGAGAGAGAGAGAGAGAGAGAGAGAGAGAGAGAGAGAGAGAGAGAGAGAGAGAGAGAGAGAGAGAGAGAGAGAGAGAGAGAGAGAGAGAGAGAGAGAGATTGATTTATGCTCTGAGTTACGTTCCCGCACATTAAACAAAGTGCCTTGTGTCATAGATGATGGATGTTTGCATAAAATTAAGAGTACTCACATCTATCATACCCATTTGAGTTCTTTAAATGAGAATCGTCTAATATTTTATATTATTTCACACTTTCCAATTATTTAAACAACGTATCTACAATTATGAAATATCCATCTAACCCATCAAAAAAATTTAAATGGGTCTCACTAAACCCCACAATATATTATATAAAATATTATTGGCTTTAATTTATAGTAGTTGTTTAAAAAAATAAATAAATAAAGAGTCATTTAACATAAATAACGTGGTTTTGTTTAGATGTGTTTTAAATAAGGGAACGATATAAAGTGTTGAATACTCATTGTATTCTGACACCATGTCTTAGGAAAAAGTGAAGGAACGAGAGGAAAAGAGCGATATTTATGCTGTAAGGCTTCTACATGTGCAAACATATTTTAGTTGGAGAACTTTTTTTCACTTGTCATGCTTAAGATGGAAAAATGTTAGGTCGAGTTATGCTTTATCAAACTTGAGTCTGGTCTGCTAAAAGTTTTAAAACCTAAATATGACGTGTAATTTATTATATGATTATTTTTAGGTCTGAATATAGTCTTTTAAAAAGTGTGATTGATCTACTAACCTACTTAAGCCTACTTCATTTAAATATTTATAAATAAGCAATTCAACTAATCTTAAATAGTGTTGCACCCCAAAATTTGTCGTCCTAATTTTGGCTTTTATCTGACTTAGGCTTTGTATTTCATCTTCATATCCTCATTAGATCATTTACATATCATGCATTCCTTCATTCAATAATGCACCTGGGTTGATTTCTCTAGTTCTTCTTTGAGCCTTGGACTTTGAAATTAGGGTTTTGAAATATGATTATCATTGACTTCTTCTTCATCAAGATACAAGGGATATCCCCCATCTATGTCAAGGGCTAGGGTCTCATATGTTGTGCTTTGGGCTTGGCTTATTTTGTCATCTCAACTCACTTTCTTCATGTGCATTGGAAGCAAGAGGGTTAGGGCATACACCTCAACCTGTTTGGGCTTGCTAATATTCATCTGAGATCCATCTGCTTAGAGTTTCATATCAATAACATCTTGTGGATCATGTTTCATTTTATGCTTCAAGTCTTTCAAGGTTTCCTCAAGGCATTGTTTTTGTAGTTCATTAAAAGACATGGAATGTGATATAATTCGTGGATTCATAATGTGGATTAAAAAATTGAATTGGGATTTCTTTGAGAAGTGAGAATTGATTTGAATTCATTGCTTAATGGTATTCATTCAAACTTCTAAATGTGTTCAAGATAATTGAATCAAAGTTTCTTGAGAATTCAAGTGAGCAAAGGATGAGAGGCTCATGTATTTAGTTTGCTTGGAATTTAAGTAACAAATTACAAGGACACATATTTTTCTTGAAATGCAAGTCAAGGTTGTCAAGCAATATACATTAGGTTTCTATACAAAGTTTTGACTCAAATGAACCAGAATGCAATTTTCATGAAAAGTTTTATTCACCATCAAGGTTTGGTTCATTCATTTAACTATGGATCAAGCGTAATTTTTCAATTGGTATGCATCATCTCTTTTAGGTACAAGACTTGCTTTCAAAGAACTAAAATGCAAATGGAAGGAATCTTCATAAGCACAAAATCAAAAGAGAGTTTACCTTGAATACATGGAATTTCATTATTGAATTCAAAAGGAATGGGATAATTTGTTGTAGTGTGTACAAGATGCATTGCTACAAGAGTTCATTACAAAGTTACAAAATTATAAGTTATATGAAAATCCTAAGTCATAAACATATGCTAAATTCACTAAAGTCAATTCCATGAACTATCTTGCTTTGTACCATTCTTCAAGCTTCATGTTAATTTTCTCAAGTCCAAAATTCCCTCTTCAAAGAATACTAAAACTTGTTGTTACCCTGCATACAAGCCATATCGTGACCATGTTCCAAACTTTCAAACCTATCCAAAACCAATAAAACCAGTCATAAACTAATCCACAGGTAAACCAATTCCATCCCTTTTATAATTTACACAAAACCGTGTCCTACAACCTTGTACAAACCTGATGCCATGCGTCAAAATACACTAAATATGTCCAAACAAGACTGCAAAACCAAACAAAAAATTTGCTGCAAAAAACAAAACAGTACAGCTCATTAGAGTATAACAAGAAATAAAAGCAGAAATGGAAAAAACAACAAAAATAGAATTGCACTACAAACTTGCTAGCTAAGTTTTAATCCTCCTATTTGATTCTTGTGTTTGATACTTCAAGATCAAAGAGATTCCCTCCATTCCCTCCAAAATCCTCACTTTTATCATCTACAAACAACATTTTTTCCTCACTCATTATTCATTCTTCATCTCTCTCCTTCATTCTCTCTCTCTCTCTCTCTCTCTCTCTCTCTCTCTATATATATATATATATATATATATATATATATATATATATATATATATATATATATATATATATATATATATATATATATATATATATATATATATATATATATATATATCTTTCTCCATAACCAGGCCTGCAAACCTTACACCTCTGCTCAAACCAACAAAATACCATCAAAACTCACTCACATCCACCATAAAAAAGCTACTCAAAACCTTGCTCAAACATTTCTATCACTTCCTCCAATAAACCTCCACTCAAAGCTCCATAACCATGACCATTAGAGCTTCTAATTAAAGTTTTACTTGGTCTGAGATGAACCTTGCTGCATCTAGTTGCAAAAAACGGATCCGATATGCACTTCAATAGAAATATACCATACCTGCAAAAACAGAACAACAACAGCAGCTCAAAAACTTCAACACCGACGTGATTCGAAATGACACGCAGAGCTCATGCAACAGTTAAAGCAAATCACGAGTTCTTGTAAGTTCCAAACGCTTCACAACAACAAACAATTTCAAACGCCATACCTCAACATTAACCATAGAAAAATTCCTCTCTAACTGTAACTATTTCATCTAATATGTTTTTCCCAATTTGGTTGTACGCCTTCGTTGTTTGTTTGTCTCTTTGGTTTTCAAAGCATATTGTTGTTGTGATCTAATTCATTATTATAATCTGTATTCATTAACTGTGAGGAACAAAGTGGGAAATCGAGAGAGTAGGTGAGAAGGAGATAATATGGTAACATAGAGAGTTTGAAAGCGTTGTTGTTGTTTATTTGAACCAAGAGGGGTGAACCGAGAGAGAATAGAAATTTTGAGAGATAAGAAGAAACAAATAGAGAGTCTAAGACTGAGAGAGATGAAAGAGTTGACTAAAAACTGATTTTTTGTCGTTTTTGTTTATGGTGAGCAGAGTGAAACACCCAAAAATAATTAGATTATTTATTTAATTATTTAATTAAATTATGTTGAGCATTTGTGACTTATTTGCGGTGTTTATGTGATATCTTGATGATCATGATGCTTGCTATGATATTTTGTGTGGAGTATGATGGGGGTGGTAGTGAGTTATGAGATAATGTGAGATGTTTAGAATTTAAATAATTAGTTTGGAATTATATAGATTTAATGGTAATTATTTAGAATTATTTGGATTAAATAAATAGAAGGAATATAAGGTGTAGAAGTGCTAAGGACAAAATAGTAAGGTGTAAGAGATTAAGTGAGGAAAAAAGTGGAAGATGATATAAAGGGTCCCAAGGTTAAACAAGTTAATAGAAGAAAAGTGCTCATTCGGTGCAATCGTGAAAAATAAGGACACTGTGGAGAGCTAGGGCAAGAAGGGAACAAGGGTTTTTGTGGAACGCAAAGAGGAATCAATTTCTAGGGGAGCTTATCATTGTTATTATAATTGATTTAATATTTAGATAATTGTAGGTTTGTGTTGAGGTTTTGTTAACGGTGCTATTATGATGTTTTGATGGAAATTTGATGAAATTGTGATGTTATGTAATAAATTGATGCATAAGATCTATGTTTTGATGTGTTGTTGTTATATGATGAAACTATGGGTAATTGAGATGAATTGAGACATGTAATATGAAGAAATTATGTGAAATTGGGATTGGCGTGGTGTAGGAAATACATAAGAGAGTTCATGTTCGCGTTGCCTCGTCAGGAGAGCAATATGCTTCACCGGGCGAAGGAGTTTCTCCAAAGTTGTGCTAGGCGAGCAAGAAGGCCAAGGGAATGGGGAAGAAATAGATCCCCTGGAATTTTGTATGGTGTTGGATGATTCTCCCTAGCTTCGGCTCAGGCTAAGGGGAGGTGAAAGTGGTATCGTCAGGCGAGCGAATAGCTTCACCTGACGAAGGAAGTGAAAGAAAACAATGCTCCTGGAAGTTTGAATGAGGGAAGGGTTGTCGCCCTAGCCTTGTCAGGCGAGGGACATCAGGAAGAATTTTAAAAGTGTCGTAACTTTAGTTTCTAAACTCTGTTTAACGCGTCGTTTGAAGCCTTTGATAGCTAACGTGATGAACTATAATTAGGTGGAGTCGTTTGAAGCCTTTGATAGCTAACGTGATGAACTATAATTAGGTGGAATAAAATGAGTAATAGTATTTATATTTCCAGTACCTATAGTTTGATGAAATTATATTTCTCTGTGATGGATTACAATGACGTGTTTTATATGATGATTGTTTTGATACAATGATGATACTATGTTGTTTCTATGATGCTATAATGATTGTTGTGATGATGTCATGTATATATATATGATGAATTCATGGATGATGATACGTTTGACTAGATGTGGTCGTGTTTATCATGTTGTTGCACATCATGCACTGATGGATTATTTTAGGACTTTGGTCTAGTTATATGGTTAGGACAATTGGTCCAATGATTATGATAGAACATTAGTCCAGTGATGGCCTCAATCTCATCGTGTGGATTTAGTGCAATATTATGATGTGCTCTAGTTCCCACCGGTAATCGATCTTATTGGTTGGGATCTTTGAAAAAACGATGATTGGGTCATCAAATATGACATCAACTTTCTCCACATGATCTCTAAGGAAATGGTACCTTATTTCGATATGTTTCGTGCGAGAGTGTAGGACGGAATTCTTAGTTAGATTGATGGCACTAGTAATGTCACATAAAATAGGAATACGTCCAAGATGGATATTTAAGTCGAGCAATTGTTGCTTTAGCCACAAAATTTGGGCATAACAATTACCGGCCGTAACATATTCCACTTTGGCGGTTGACAAAGAAACGGAAACTTGCTTTTTACTATGCCAACTTACCAAAGAGTTTGAGAAAAAGTGACAAGTACCACTCGTGCTTTTCCTATCCAATTTGCAACCGGAAAAATCAAAATCAGAGTATCCAACTAAGGAACAATCACTTCCCTTGGAGAACCAAAGACCATACTTAGTAGTACTACAAAGGTATCTAAGTATTCACTTAACGACTTTTAAATGTGACTCATTGGGATATGATTGATATTGAGCACACATGCAAATACTAAACGTAATGTCCGTACGGGAGGCAGTAAAATAGAGAAGGGATCCAATCATACCTATATACCTCTTTGTGTCAACGAGCTTACCATTTTCATCACGGTCTAAGTTTACAACAGTAGGCATCGGAGTGTCAATTGCTTTAGAGTCGTCCATATCAAAGCATTTGAGAAGGTCAAGACAATACTTCGTTTGGCTCACTAAAGTTCCTTCACTCAATTGCTTTATTTGAAGTCCAAGGAAGTAGTTCAACTCCCCTATCATGCTCATTTCAAATTCTCCATGCATAAGCTTAGAAAATTCCTTGACTAAGGATATGTTAGTGGAACCAAAAATAATATTGTCTACATAGACTTGGACAAGAATAAATTGTTTTCCTTGACGTTTAATAAAGAGGGTTGTGTTAACCTTTCCTCTTGAGAATCCTTGATCTAGTAATAATTTTCTAAGACGTTCGTACCAATCCCTAAGGGCTTGCTTAAGATTGTATAGTGCACGCTTAAGTTTATAAACATAGTTAGGATTCTCAAAATTCTCAAAACCGGGGGGTTTAGACACATAAACTTCCTCATTAATGTATGCGTTTAGAAAAGCGCTCTTTACATCCATTTGAAACAACTTCAAATTTTGTGAGCATGCATATGCAAGTAAAAGGCGTATAGCCTCGAGTCGGGCCACCGGAGCATAAGTCTCCTCATAATCGATGTCTTCCTCTTAATTATACCCTTGGGCAACAAGGCAGACCTTGTTGCGAATTATTATTTTGTTTTCGTCATGTTTTTTCCTAAAGACCCATTTAGTACCAATGACTCGATGATCTCGCGGAGGAGGGACAAGGTCCCAAACCTCATTTCTTTTAAACTGAGTAAGTTCCTCTTGCATAGCTAAAAACCAATGCTCATCGAGTAGGGCGTCCTTAGAGTTTTTAGGCTCAATTTGCAAGAGGAAAGCAAAATGATAACAAAAGTTACTTATTTTAGAGCGAGTGGTAACTCCCTTTGATATGTCTCCAAGGATGTTGTCAATGGGATGACCCTTAGAGGTTTTCCATTCCAAAGGAAGATCATCTTTATTTCTTGAATGTTCTTCCCCTTTTCCCTCAGATACTGAATCCAACTCTTCCTCGTTTTTAGTAGATTTGAAGTCCTTTTCTTTGGGATCTTTTAGTATGATTTCCGAAGATACACCTGCACCATCAAACAAACTACCCTTTCCGACTACTTTCAGATAGGATTTATCAAAGGAAACATGCACAAACTCTTCAACAATATGTAACCTTTTGTTGTATACCCTATAGGTTTTACTAGAATGCGAGTATCCAAGGAAGATACCTTTATAAGCTTTTGATTCAAATTTACCTAGATTTTCCTTACAATTATTTAACACAAAGCATTTACATTTGAATACACGAAGACGGGAAATATTTGGTTTTCTTCCTTTCAAAAGTTCGTAGGGAGTTTTATTTAGAATAGGGTGAATTAAGATCCTATTCAAAATATAACATGTCGTGTTTATGGCATCGGCCCAAAAGTATTTAGGAAGACGATTTTCATTGATCATAGTTCTTCTGAGTTCCTCTGAAACATGATTTTTACGTTCCAGCACTCCATTTTGTTGAGGAGTACATGGTGCGGAAAAATTATGATCAAGTTTGTGCTTTGCACAAAACTTGTCAAACAAATCATTTTCAAATTCTCCACCGTGATCGCTATGAATAATAATAATGCTTGTGTTTAACTTGTTTTGGAAGATCTTGGCAAACTTTTCAAATGCCGAAAAGGTGTCGCTCTTATTTGCTAAGAAAAGTGTCCAACAAAATCTAGAGTAGTCATCAACAATGACAAATCCATAATAATTACCACCTAAGCTCTTAATTCTAGATGGTCCAAAGAGGTCCATATGGAGAAGTTCAAGAGGTCTCGTCGTAGATATAATGTTTTTAAATTTAAACGAGATCCTTGTTTGCTTTCCCATTTGGCATGCATCACATAAGTGATCTTTGGAGAATTTTACCTTAGGTAATTCGACTACTAAACCTTTTGAGACAACTTTATTTAACAAATCAAAGTTTAAGTGAGCGAAATGTCTATGCCAAAGCCAAGAATTTTCGTTTAAGTAGATTAGGTATTTGGAACCTTTCATAGATGCTTCATTCAAGTCTTGCATGTATACATTATTAACCCTCGAGCCTTTGAACACATCCTCTTTATTTACATTGTGTTCAATAGTACAAGAATATTTAGAAAAAGAGACATTATATCCTTTGTCACACAATTGACTAATGCTAATGAGGTTGTGTTTAAGGCCATCAACTAAAAGGATGTCAAAGATAATAGTAGAAGAGGGATTACCTACACTACCTTTACCGAGTATTTCACCCTTGTTATTGTCACCATAGGTAACAAATCCTTTCTTCTTAGCCACAAAGTCAAAGAACAAAGATATGTCACCCGTCATGTGTCTTGAGCACCCACTGTCGATGAACCCCGATCTCTCGGTCGTAAGACCGTGATTTCTCTCCCTCGGGTTTACTCGATGTTTTCCTTTCCTCTCGGGGGATAAAAAACATTTGATGGCAACTTCATTGATATAGTTATCAGATGGTGTTCAACCAGTTGTTTCAGTTTCTTAGAGGACCGGTTTGGTCAGAAGCTCTGAGAAGACTAAGAATGACTCTTAGTGGGTGTTAGTCACAGTAGTTGTCTGTGCAGATTGTAATCAAGATTGATTATAGTAGATTAAGACCTTGAGTTCAAGGAGAAATCACCTCGAAATGGTGGACTGGAGTAGCTTGAGGTTATCATGTAAACCAGGATAAAATCATGTGTTCTTTAATCTTGATTATGCCTTATAGTTTATATTTCTACAATTTGTTAGAAGCATTAGTTAGAAACAATCATAAGAAGAAATTTTGAGAAGCAAAATTCAGAATCATGAATCAACGCCAAGATGCTTAAAGAAGCGAAAAGTTTATAAAAGAATGAAAACCCAACTCACCCCCCTTTCTTGTGTTTTCTTCACACCTTCAGTGTCTTGATTCAACTACTGAAGAAGATAAGAACTGACTATGGCACCACATGTATGGACATCTAAACTTCAGGAGTTTAGGCAATGCTCAACCAAAAAATGATGGTGTTTGGGTTACCTTAGGTAGAGGAACCAAAACAAGTGTGCGAGGAATGTTGCAAAGCAAAGCAGGCTAGGAAAACGTTCAAACATGACTTGCCCGTGAAATCAAAACAAAAACTGGAGCTGGTTCATTATGATGTGTGTGGACCTTTCGAAGTAAATTCAAATGAAGGTAATAGATATTTCCTTACTTTTATTTTGAATTTGCCAAACATGTGTGGATCTACCTTATTGAAAGGAAGAGTGAGGTATTCACATAGTTCAAGAAGTTCAAATTGCATGTTGAGAAATAAAGTGGATGCAAGTTGGAAAAGTTGAGAACTGATGGGGGTAGTGAATACTCTTATATTGAACTTGCCAAATTTTGAAATGAGAGAAGGTATAGAGCATGAGTTCGTTTCACCCTATACACCTCAACATAATGACATAGCTGAGAGAAATAATAGAATTATACTAAACATGACGAGAAGTATGTTGAAAGCTAAAGAGACGCCTAAGAGATTTTGGGCTGAAGCAGCTTCGACAACAATATATATTCTAGACTGGTGTCTAACGGAGAAGATGGTCGAAAAGATCCATTATGAGGCTTGGATAGGGTTGAAGTCAAAAGTGAGTCATCTTAGAGTTTTCTTATCAATGTGCTTCAGGCATGTAAATGAACAATTGAGAAAGAAACTAGATGATCGAAGTGAGATGATGGTGCTCATAAATTATCATTCGATTGGTGCATTCAAGTTTTATACGCCAAACAATGATAAACTAGTAATCAATCAAATGTTCTTGTGGATGAAGTCAAAGGGTGGGACTAGAGTCAATGATCTGTTTGACAGGAATCAGATATAGTCACAACTATGTTCAAAGAAGATCAACAAGATGAGGCTTCAACTAGTCAAAATGAACAAGATGATGCTTCAATCAATCGAAATGAAGAACCACCTGAGCATAATGCTAGAAGGTCAATAAGAACAATAATCGAGTCAACAAGGCTAGTTGGATATTAAATATTTCTAGATCAAGCAGTTGATGCAGATGGTGACTTAATCGAAGAAGCCGTGATGATGGCTGAAGCGAAACCAGTTGATTTGGATTAAGCCATGAGTAATTCAAATTGGTGTGAAGATATAAACGAAGAACCCGGGGCAATTGAGAAGAACAAGACCTGGGAGCTTGTCGAAATAACAAATAAGAAGCCAATCAATTTAAAGTGGATCTACAAGGTTAAACGAAGGCCAAATGGTGAGATTGTCAAGTATAAAGCAAGACTGGTGGCAAAAGGATTTCTACAAAAACCTGGTATCGACTTTGACAAAGTCTATGCACCTATTTCGAGGCAAGAAACAATCAAAATTGTTGTTTCAACTACAACATACAGAGGATGGAAGATGCATCAATTGGATGTAAGAAAACATTTCTGAATGGACCATTGGAAGAAGTGGTTTATGTTACTCAACTACTAGGATTCAACATCAAAGGGCACGAGTCAAATGTGTGTGTGTATGGGGGGTGCGTGTGTGTGTTAAGGAAGGTTCTATATGCTTTGAAACAAGCCCCTAGAGCTTGGAATAAGAGAATAAATAGCTCCCTGATTGAAGTAGGTTTCACAAAGTGTGTCTATGAACATGAAATGTAAATATTGTCAATAGTATTAGTCTAATCACTTTGTAGACGATTTACTAATTACAGAAGCAGACGAAACTAAGATAATGAAAGTCAAGTCAAAACTAATGCAGAAATTTGAAATGTCTAACTTAGTGAATTTAATATTTCCTAGGGATGTAATTCAAAGACAATAAAAAAAAAAGTATTTTTGCATCAAATGAAGTATGTCAGAGATATTCTTAAAAGGTTCAATATGAACAATTGTAATGCAATGTCACTTCATTAAAAACCGAAGATGAAGAAGGAATTAATAATTTTATTAAAATTCATTATTTTTCTTTTCTCTAATTTTTTTCTTATCAAGATATATTTAAAAAAAAAAATTAAAGTAGACTCTTACATCTAATTTTTGGACGAATTTGTATTTGAGTGAAATTACGGTGGAGGTATTTATATACATTTTTTTTCTTTTGTATTATTATTTAAATGAGTGTGTCAACCTATGCTTTATCTCTTAAGTATTATATATATAAAATAGAAAAAAATTATTCAGAATTCCAAAATACTAGATTCCTAATTAGAATAATTACTAACAAAATATACATTACTAAGTATAATTTATAAGTTTGTAAATTAAATTTAAAAACATTAATTTTATAAATTGTAATAAAATTATAATTATAATTTACTTTTTATTCTTTTTAATATATATATATATATATATATATATATATATATATATATATATATATATATATATATATATATATATATATATATATATATATATATATATATATATATATATATATATATATATATATATATATATATATATATATAGCATGCTATTTATAAATACATTTTTATTATCTTTTATTTTTATTTTCTATCATACGAAATTAATATTTTTTCTTATTTTAATTTTTTTTTTTATATTTCTTTCATAAACCAAATAAAATAGAAATAAGGTTGAAACTAAATAATTCCGATTCATTTTTTTTCAAAAATTTAAAACTGCTTTTTATTTTTCTGAATAATTAAATTGTATCTTTGTGTTTGTAAAGATTAAAATGGGTCATCACAGTTATATTTATAAAAAGTTTGTTAATAAATCACAACATTAACAAATTGACAATATGTGTTTGCATGTAGGGATAAGGGATGGAGCTATGTTGCTCCTTATGTGGGCTAGAGCCCCCACTAATCTTGGAAAATTAATATAATATGCTTTAATATTAAAGAAGTATTTTAAAACATTATTTAATTAATTGAGTAATTTGCCTATAACTAATAAATAAATATTTAAATTATATTAGTCATCTAATATATTTGTATCTTATAAATTTAGTATAAATTATTTACAAAGAAATTTTAGTGATGTGTTTGTAGTTTCAATATTAAGGATATATTCAAAGTTTAAAACAATTTTTTTCTAGAAAAAAATTAATTTATTACAAAAACTCTTTGTTCTCATGATTGATTAATTATTTATATAAAATAATATTTTTATTTACATTAAAATAAAAATTTTATTGATTATTTTTAAAAATGAAATTTTTCACATAATAATTGATGTATATTTAATTTTTATATAAAAATGTATTATCTAATATTATAAATCTATACATATAGTGCCCTCACTATTCAATATTGTTGGCTCCGTCCCAATTGCTTGTTAGTGTTAATGATAATTATCAAACGGTTAAAAAATTTAATTTAATCTTAATAATTTTAAAAGCCATGAAATAAATTATTTTAATGGTTGTAAATATTTGTTTTCAAGGTAATATAATAAAATAATAGTCAAATCCTTTATCTATTTACCAGATTAAGCGAAATACTGTTCTCACTAATATGGTAGAATTGCATGCACTGTTAAAGTTAAATGAATCTTTTAACAATTTCCATATTTAGTTTCATTCCTTCATATTATTTAAACAGTCACATAGGCACTTTGAAATCACACAAGAATCAGGGCATTTATCAACAAAGTCTCTCTCTCACACACACCCACCAAACAGTGCTAATGGCTTCCCAAATCTCAGTTTGTGTTACTCCCATGCTTCAATCTTCAGGTGTGAAGCATTCTGCGAAGTCTAACTATCCCATCAACTTATCCCTTCAATCATCTTTTCATTCTTTGAGAGGTATATTACTTTATATCTTTATTATTTATTTTCAGTTTTATGTATTAAGTTCATATTTTTAAACCAACTTGGTCTCTGGAAAAATGTTGAACGTTGGTTTGCATGTAAGGTTTTTGAATTTGTTGGATTCATATGAAAACAAATGTCAACTATATTTAAGACATGCCAACATAATAGGGTTTTGATGTTTTTTAGATATTTAAAACTGGGATCTAATTTGTGTTCTCATAGCAATGAGAAAAGTTTTATCGTTTTGATTTCTTCTCTTTGTTGTATATGAGAAAAGATTTTTAGATATTTAAAACTGAGATCTAATTTGCAGGTTTATATGTATATTTGTGGCTTTTCGAAAAATAATGATATATTTGTTTGTTGTTTTTCATTTTATTTGTTGTTTTTTTGTTTTATTATTTGTCGTTTTCACTTATATCATTTTGTTAAATTTTGTGCTAATTAACATTATAATAATGTTCATGTATTTTGGTAGATTTTAGTTGTCGTTTATTTAATTATATACATATATTATATATTAAAAAAAGTGTTTTGGTTGCATCTATTAAAAAAATTAAATATTTTAATTATTTATCTTAAAGGTTTAACTATTTAAATCAATGAATATTAGTTTATAAAGAATGTTTTCTTAAATATTAAATTGTTTATTTTAATTTTGTATGTAATTTCTAAATAACTTTTCCTATGATAAGATAATTTTTTTTAAAAAAAATTAAATTCACATTGACTAATTTATTTAATATTTTGGTATAGGTTCACATCCCGTGAGAATCATCAAAGCAAAACATGAAAATAGCTCTGATGGATTTCAGCCCATACATTCTTCCCAAGGTAATATAATTAGTACTTATTTGTTCTCAGAAGATTATTTATGTGTATTATTATTGAAGTAAACTTTATAATTAGTGCAATATCAAAATTAATGTAATTAATGACTCTATTTATCATTATCAAAATATCTTAATGAAGCTTCACAAGACATTGTGCTTTCTGATGAATGGCTTGGGGCTGTGAAGAATGATGATAAATATGCTGAGTCTTTTCCTGAGGTATGTCATCACTATACTTCTATATAGAGTGATATAATAAGAGTATTTAAGTGTATTTATTGCTAAGGTTTTGGATAGAGAGTGATAGAATAATGAATCATATTTATACTGTAAATATTCTTTTTTATTTCAATTAATAGCTTCAGATTTAGAATAACATCTATAAAGAGTGATAAATAAACCTGATTATTCTTTTTAACATGTGCGTCCTGATACGTGACATACTTTATTGCTTATTTTAACTGTATTGCACTATGTATCATTTTAAAATGAAGGAATATAATGTATATATCTCGTTAATGAGACTTTCTATACTTACTTTTTGGGAGTATATTTATGGACTTACTTTTCTGCTAATCATTCTTGCAAATGTAGGTTATGGTGACCAATAAGATAATTAGGACGCAAATAAATGAAGTGAAAAAGATGTTGAGGTCCATGGAAGATGGAGAGATAAGCATTTCAGCTTATGACACAGCTTGGGTTGCTCTAGTGAAAAGTGTTCATGATGAAAATAAGCCACAATTCCCATCTTCTCTTCAATGGATTGTGGATAATCAGCTTGCTGATGGCTCATGGGGAGATGAGTTATTTGTGGCGCATGACAGAATTCTTAACACCTTGTCTTGTGTCATTGCATTGAAATCATGGAATGTGCAACCTGATATGTGTGAAAAAGGTAAATTTATACATGTTAAAGTACATGCTTTTAGTTGTCATAGAATGAAAAGAACTAATTATGAGTATATGCTTGTTCATATTTCACAGGAATGAAATTTTTTGTGGAAAATCTTGTCATGATTCAAGATGAGAATGCTGAGCACATGCCTATTGGGTTTGAAGTTGCTTTTCCTTCTCTTTTAAACATAGCTAAAAGTTTAAATATTGAAGTGCCGGAAGATTCTCCAATCTTAAAAGAGATATTTACAATGAGAGACCAAAAACTTAAAAAGTAAGTATTTTTCTTCAACAATCACAATACAATTCATGAATTGTTGTGTATCCATGCAGCATTGTAAATTTTAACTGATAATTTTGATCTAAATGACAGAATACCGAGAGAAGTGCTGCACAAGGTTCCTACCACATTGCTTCATAGTTTAGAAGGAATGCGAGATTTGGATTGGAACCAGCTTCTACAACTTCAGTCTCAAGATGGGTCATTCTTGTTCTCTCCATCTTCCACAGCTTTTGCTATTATGCAAACCGGTGACGAAGATGCTCTCAACTACCTGCAGAAAATTGTTGAGAAGTTCAACGGAGGAGGTAAAATTCTCCAACAAAATAACATTTTAATTACCACGTTTCTTAATCTATGTATAATTAGTTAGTTTTGTTGATGATTAAATTCAATGGAATTGTTTATCCTGCCAGTTCCAAATGTGTTCCCGGTGGATCTATTTGAGCATATATGGGCTGTGGATCGGTTAGAACGCCTTGGAGTTTCAAGGTATTTTAAGCAAGAGATCAAGGACTCTGTGAACTATCTGTCAAGGTACACTCCACATAGGATAACTTGATTTACAATTGCAAATACTCGAAGAAAAATGTGTGAATTTGAGAAAACATACTTGCATTGCCTTCTATTGGATTGATTAATGTAATTTGGAAATTTTAGATATTGGACTGAGAAAGGGATATGCTGGGCGAGAAATTCGGAAGTTCAAGATATTGATGACACAGCAATGGGATTTAGACTTCTAAGGTTGCACGGCCACCATGTTTCACCTGGTAAGTTCGTTATCTGCATCATTTTCTCATATTGGTTTGAAGAAGTATATATAATGATCTGCACAAATTAATTTAAATGTTTGGTTTTGATTCCTAATTTGGAAGATGTGTTCAAGCATTTTGAGAAAAATGGTGAGTTCTTCTGCTTTGCGGGACAGCTGAACCAAGCCGTGACAGGCATGTTCAATCTATATAGAGCATCTCAAGTGCTGTTTAAAGGAGAGGAAATTTTGGAGAATGCCAAAAACTTCTCTGCCAGATATTTATCCAAGAAACGTGTTGCTAACGAGCTTCTCGATAAATGGATCATAACTAAGGATTTACCTGGCGAGGTGAGTTCTAAAACACTTTGTTGAAATTCATGTGAATTCCACTAAATCAAGTATGATCCGTTGTTAAAGAGTGTGTCAACTCTGCAGGTGGGTTATGCTCTGGACATGCCATGGTATGCTAGCTTACCGCGATTGGAGGCAAGATTTTACCTTGAGCAGTATGGTGGTAAAGATGATGTTTGGATAGGAAAGACCCTTTACAGGTAAGAATCTTATCTTTATTCCATAATACTTACGGTTTGATTTGATCTTAGTTTCGACATATTGAAAACTTATAATCTCAACTTTGATAGGATGTCGTACGTGAACAATGATGTTTATCTCGAGCTTGCAAGATTGGATTACAACAACTGCCAAGCAGTGCATAATAAAGAATGGGAAGAAATCCAGAGGTAAATGATTCATTCTATGAAAGCAACGATTAACAAACTTTCCTATACTTACAATTGCTTGTTTATATATTAGGTGGTACCTGGAATCAGATCTAGAAGGATTTGGATTGAGTAAAAAGAGACTCCTATACGCTTATTTTGTTGCAGCAGCCAATATATTTGAGCCCGAGAGGTCGCTAGAGAGACTTTCATGGGCTAAAACAACAGCTTTGATATGGACACTGAATTCGTATTTTCAAGACGTGGAAACGAGGGATGCATTCAGCAATCAACTAAACGAATTCATTAAGGGAGGAAACAACTCAAACAAGTAAATATACCATTCATACACTCTTTACCGTTCTCATGCCCAGTACTGACATATGAATATGATATCATTTGAAAATTTGATCTCTGGTTAAAAACTCAATGTGGACATTAAATTCCACAACAAAATATGTTTGTGAACATGCATGTGTAATTTGATGCAGGTGGTTAAAGAACGAGAGAGACGAAAAACTCCTTGGAGTTTTGCTGTCAACCCTTGATATCATTGGCTTCCAAATGTTTAGGCGCCATGACCAAGAAAATTCACTTTATTTGATTCGAATGGTGAGTGGAAATCCTTTTGATGCTTGTAGCTTTAAATGAAATTTGTAATGAATAGAAAATAGAAAGAACTTGGAGTTTTTTGCTAAAGATTTTCATTTCTTAAATGATCAGTGGCAAAGTTGGTTCTCAAGCTGGTGTAGTAAAGTACACAGATCCTCAGAAGATGCAGAACTACTCGTGCAAATCATAAATTTAACCTCTGGTAACTGGTCTGAAGATCTAGAGCTTGATCCTCAGTATCAGAAATTGCTTAAAGCCACTAAGAGAGTTTGCGTTCGCCTCCATAATTACGAAAGCAACTGGGTTGGCAGCGATTGCACCGAATTAGAGACAGAGATGCAAGAACTAGTGCAATTGGTGCTTCAAAATTCTCAAAATGATCTTCCCACAAGTATCAAGAATTCATTCCTCATGGTGGCCAAGAGTTACTACTATGCAACTTACTGTGATCCAGAGGCTATTGACTATCATATTGATAAAGTTCTTTTTCAAAAAGTGATATGAAACACTTAATTTTTAATACTTTAATTTTTAACAGTTTTTGTTACGTGCATAGATTACTTTTGTTATAGCTACAATTCTATACAACTATGGTTATGGTATATTTTATTATTTCATCATGAAATACAATCCTTATAATTGATACCATCGATCTATATAATAATTCATGATGTATATTATTTTATGAATCAACAATTAATATTTTCTCTAGAAAGAGAGGTTAAAAAGAAGTGTCGACCAAAGCAGAAGCTAACAATTGCTTAACATAAAAGAAATAGCGTCTCTCCTAAGAGACATTAAAAATTAGCGTCAACTAAAATGAAAGCTTACAACGACTGCACATCAAAGAAATAATGTCTCAGAAAATCGACCAGAATAGCGGCTGCGTTTTAATATATATTTTAACTTCATTTTAACGTCTTTGTTGACGTACACTATTTAGCATTGCCTAGACACTACTGTTAGCTTTAATGTTGGAAGCTTCTCCTCCGACTTTGGTGCTAATCTGACGCTAAAAATATCTAGCGTATGCTTTGGCTTGTTAGTGTCCTTTTTTTGCCAACGCTTCTGTGGAAGATATTGGGTCAAACTTTATTGAACCAAAGGGTAGCTTCGTAGTTCGACTGGTTCAGCAAAGATTAGCATGCAGTCGAAGATCACTCACATGATGTTGTCGAAGTAGTGTATGATGTACTCGTACTATGGTCAAGCATGCAGTTGTCGAAAATGCTAGAGTTGTTAGCAATGTCGAATTGGGCCTTGTTTTTATGCTCAATTGTTTAAGTTAGCATGTGTCCTAAGTTAGCTTGCAACGGGTATTTGTGAAAAAGTCCATTAGTTTAGTTTGTTAGGTTTATTATAAATAACATAATAGTCTCTCATCATTTGCATACTGCAAATCCTAATTTAGGGTGACAAAGGTTATTTGTTGTTCTTGTGTACTTGTAATCTTGTTAAAAGAGAAAGGAAAGAATAGCAGTTATAACAAATCCTTATTGTTCTTCATGTTCTTCCATCTTTTATACCCTATTTGTTTCTTGATCATAAAGAAACAGTTTATACTTTATTTCAAAGTCATATAATTTCACAACAAATTGGTGCGGTGAGTGTGGAGAAGATGCGTTCAATAAAGTATGAGAATGAAAAGTTCACTGAATTGAATAATTTAGGTATGTGGCGCTTGAAGATGAAAGTCTCACTTGTAATATCCCGATTTTAATAGTTAATTATTTATTATTATTATTATTATTATTTATTATATTACGTGATAATTAATTTAATTGCGTGATTTAAATGAAAATTGAATTATTTGAATATGTGTGTTATTTAAATAATTGAGTAGAATTGTGGTTATTTGGTATTGGGCCTAAGATTATGAATAGAAGTAATGGAGAGGTGTTAAGTGTTAAGCCCAATAAGACAATCCTAGTTAGTAAAGGGTTAGAAGGAAATCATATTAGAATTGTCATTTGGTGAAAGAAGAGAAAGAGAAAAGAAGAGAATAGAAAAGAAGAAAGAAGATAAGTGAAGACGAAACCCTAGAAGAGGAATCTTCAAGAGGTAAGGGGGAGAATCCATGTTATTATTTACTTGTATGTTGTTGGGTAGTGATTAGTAACATGCTAGATTGTTTAATTTCAATTTCTAGAATCCTTGAATGTTAGGATTTTGAGAAGAATTGTGTTTTTCAACTTAGAATGATGACCCATGACTAGTAACATGTTAAGATACCCTTTAATGATGTTATTTGATTGTTTGGAATGGATTTTGTGTGGTAATTTCGTGGGAGAAAGAAGCTGGTTCGTAGCAGAAAAGTGTTGTTTCGCAGACCGCGCTTAGCGCCATCAGGACCGGGCTTAGCGCGAAATGTTCTGTAAGATTGGGTTTGTATGTTCATGAAAAGGCGCTTAGCACGATAGGCCGGGCTTAGCGTGACCTAGAATGAAAAATGTTATTTTTAGGATCTTTTGACATGAAATCTCATATTATATTTATGGTAGTGTTTTCATATATGTGATTGATTGATCCGATTAAAATTAAATGCGTTTTGGATTGGTTTGAATATTATTTCAACGTATGCTAGATTACTTGAGCATAGTATGTGTGAATCTTAATTGATGGAATATTGTGAATAACATTGATGGAATGATATGCTATATGTTATTTGTTATGTGTGGTGATATGTATGTGCTACATGAAATGCTTGTTGTTGTTGGAACATGATGTTGTGCAAATGGTGGAAAATTCGCCTGAGTTGAATTATGGTGATATGTTTGGATAATTGAGGTTAGTGGATAATCTTGATTTGCATATGATATTGTTGAATTGTACATGCATACATGGTTGATCTTGAAAATTGAGGTGGTGAAACTTTGGGTTCACAATTGGCTCGATTCATGAATGAATAAGTAGCGGTGAAACTTTGGGTTCACATTTGGCTCGATCCTTGAATGGATAAGTAGCGGCGAAATTTTGGGTTCATATTTGGCTCGATCCTTGTATGGATAAGTAGTGTGGCTTGGGTCTTGTCCGGATCGGAAGCGTGGCTTTGATTCTAAGATAATGAATCGGAAGCGAGGTGAACGAATTATTCCCAATGGTACCACATGCATATTGAGTCACATTGCATTGTTGTCTCATGAGCCATTTGATGAATATGTGTTGTGTGTATTGGAATTGTGATATTTGATTATATGAATAATTGAATTGTTTGGATTGATGATATTAATGTTATTTGTGATAAATGTGAATATGTTATAATTGGAATGTTTGTATAATCATGTTATTTTGGAATATCACTTGGAGTGTGTGGAATTCTTGAATAGATGTTGTTTCTATATTACTTTCAATTATATATATTTAGATAATGATGTGAGTTCTCACCCTTCTATTGTGATGTTGCCTCTATGTGGGTAACGTGCAGGTTCCGAGGATAGTGGTGCTTCGCACGAGACTAGTTGGGGAGTTTAGCTAGTTTATCCTATACTAGGTAGTTGAGTCATTGCTCTGGTCATGTAACACGGAATTTATCTGGATTTTTGTTTTTATGAGATATTTTTTATGTATTCTCATATAATTTGGATGTGTATATTGAGATACTATATTGATGTGGCCTTGGTGCCGATGTATGAATTCTGATGACTTGATTATATTATGGGTTCATCGATTTTTCATCCAACGGTTATAGTATGGGATGTAATCATTGATAGTATCTGTGAATAAGAAATGATCATTTGTGAAACGCATGATTTTGTTTTAAAGCATGAGATTTAAATATGTGTTATGATTATGACCAGTGTATATATGTATTATTTTAATTTGAAACAAATATATGTAATGCCCTCTTGATATGTATTATATTTTATTCTGATTGTGCAATATATTCATGTGGGGATTAGAGGGTGCTACACCACTAGTTTAGCAGGGTTGTTTAGAAGTATTGAAGGGAGTCGCAACCATGGATGTTGCATTAACAAAAATAGAAAAGATGACCATGATAGAGAAAGCACATAGTGTCATCCTATTGAGCCTTGGTGATAAGTTTCTTTGATAGGTTTCAAAGGAGACGATGGCGATAGGGTTATGGGTAAAACTTGAAAGTTTGTACATGACTAAGTCGTTGGTAAATTGACTCTACCTGAAGTAAGCTTTGTATCCATTCAAGATGATTGAAGATAAAGTATTGGCTGAGCATTTGGATATATTCAACAAACTTATTCTTGATCTTGAAAATATTGATGTTAGGATCGATGATGAAGATCAAATGTTGTTACTGTTGTGTACATTCTTTAAAAAGGGGAAACTTATCCGGCATGGATTAACACTACTCGTCACAAACTTAAACATATTGATCAGTTGTACTCAACATACTCTACTCGTCAAAATCATCACGGACACTTAGAGATGTACCCCACTAGAGGTTATGTCTAACACGAAGTTGAAAACAACCCTATTACTCACGTCTGCGATCTTTTAGCGCAACACAAACAACACGAAGGTATTAAGCTCTAATACCCACATTAACTATTATCTATAAATCTATCTCTATCCCTAATCAAGATTTGTGACGTATATGTCTATAATAACCAAAATCCAAACATAAAGCAAAAAGATCAAGAAAAGACATCAACAATGATTTGGAAAGCAAGCTTTATAGAACATCATAATCAATACACATACATATGTTCAAAGTAAATAAATATACAAAACCCAACAAATTAAGAATACAAAAAGTGGAAGTGAAATGAACCAAAAATCTTCCAGTTTGTCAGCGCCGATCAATGAGAAATTCATCTCGGATCATCCGTGTGCAAACTCTGATGTTGTTTTCTAAGCACTAAACTAGGGGTGTTCAAAACCAAATCAACCCAATAGAAAATCGCAAACCAAACCAAACCAAACCGAAACCGCAAAAAATCGCATTTGGTTCGGATTAGTTTGGGTCATATTTTAACAAAACCGCATGGTTCGGTTCGGTTTACGGTTTGTGTTTTGCAAACCGAATCAAACCGCATTATGTTACAACCTAAATTTTACTTAATTGTCATCTAACCAAAACCTAAACTTATTATATATTAGCCTTATGATTACGAATGATTTTCTCACCCTTACACTTATGGCGATTTCAGTTTCAGTCTTCTAAAATCTCTCCTAGCATTATCGCTTCATCTTCACCACTTACATATTTCCCCTTCTTCTCTAATATCTACTCTCTTATATTCTTTCTTTTTCACCTTCTCATTTCTATGCAAATGTTTCCTCTTTCAATTTTCTTTTATCGCACATCCTTATCTCAAATCTCCCATCTCTTATATTCTTTCTTTTTCATCTTCACTACTCTCTCATTTCTTCTATTTTTTTTGTTTCATTATAATATTTTTGATATTGTTTATGTTATTATTTTATGTTTATTATTTCACTTTTGTCTAATATAATTTTTACATATCAAATTGGAAGTTATTATCCAAATATGATGAGTTTTGTTGTTATTTGATAGTGTATGAATGACAAAATATAAAGTTATGTTGTCATCTATATGTGTATGTATGACTCAATAAACTATTTGTAAAAAAACCGAACCAACCGAATCGAACCAAACCGCGTTGGTTCGGTTTGGTTTGCTTTGGTTTTTTTTCCTAAAAGCCAACCGAACCAAACCAAACCGCACACTTTTTCTCTCGCGGTTCGGATGATTTTTTAAGTCAAAACCGCCCAAACCGTACCGCGAACATCCCTACCTCAAAACATACCTAAAAATGTGTGTTTTGGCCCTTTTACCGTGTTTATTTTCAGAAGCCCCTCTGTCATACCCCAAATTTTGACCTAATATACCACCTTACATTTGCATTGTTGCACAACTAACAGTTCAAACAGCATTAATCGGGTATAACATTCACAGGTCAAAATTAGGGTTTCATCAGATTTTCATCTGATTCAAGAGCTAACCAATTAGGGTTTGAGATTTTCTCACTCCATTTGATCTATCTTGATCAAAATCATCAGCTTTCAAATCCTCAGATATCCATTTTCTTCACTGATCAATCGAGGATCGACCAATTAGGGTTTTGGTCGAGCATAGGCATTCTCTGATTTTTTGAGCAGTAATTGACTTTTTTGGATAGAGATTGGTCATTATATCTTAGATATAACATCTTGACCTAATTTCTGGATTCAAAACATCACAGAGGTTCACGTAATTCATCACCAATTTCGTAAACGTCGATGAAATTTCATCCGCATAAAAGTCAAACTTTGACTTTTGGTCAAATTTTTCAAAACAAAACTTTTTCCATCATCAAAATACTTCAAATGATCCATCATGATCATAAAAAATCAAAGAATTTGGAAAAGTCAACAAAAAGTCAAAATTTCTATACTTAGAAAAATTTCTAAGTGTTGAAATTTCACATTTTTTTCAAACTTCAAGCCATTTTTTCACCTAGTTCCAATTGGAATTTGAAAAAACTCAAAACATGAAAGTTGTAGATCATGGAAAGATATTTCCAAAATGTCCAAGAACTCTTAAATACATGGAGTCTAGCTACACTTTTGAATTTGAAATTTAGAGCTCCAAAATCCATAATTTTCAAGTACAAACTTGTGAAGTTATAGGTCATTTTGTGTTTTTTCATTTAAACCACTTGCCACCTTGCCAAATTGACTCATCAAACTGATAAACATCAGTGAGAAGTGATGATTGAAGATTGGATCAAGTTTGGATAAATATAGCACATGGTGAAAAAAGGAAGTTTTTGGTAAAACCATTCTTGCCCTTAAGTTAACTTTGAATATCCAATTGGCTTGTACTCTTGCCTAACTTTGCAGAGCTTGTTTGCCTATAAATAGCTCACCATTTCAAGAGAAAGGGACACCAAAATCAATACACAAATTCATGCTTTCCTTCTTTTCTTGAAAATCAAGTATCATAGAGCAAAATTGCCAAACATAGCATTTTTGAAAATCCAATGGAAACATGATGAAAATTGGTGTCCAACATGTTCCATAATCATTAACAAACTTGTTCCAAACTTAAAATCAACCTGTACTAAGCTAAAAATCAGAAATTATTTTGCATTTTTAAACTTGTACAAACCGCCATAGCAATCGAACCGGAGTTAGGTTTGATTCCTTGAAGTTTTGATCAATCATACACCTTCCATAAACATCATAGGAGTGATCCAAAACAAGAACAACAAACTGTAACACCATTAACCTCGATTTCCAGTTTCCATTTTTGAACTTTGCAGGTTGACTTGTGTAGCTCGATTCAAGCAAGTTCAGAGCAAGCAGGCTATCCATAGAGCATCCTTACATGCCGTTGGAGCTTAATCAATCAAGAAACAACAACCGGAAGTGCTCTAGAATGTAATTCGATCTCAACTTTTCCAGTATGAACACGAGTTTGGTTCTCATGATTCTTTGAATCTTTTGACAAAAACTCTTGGCCATTCTCTTTCGCACTTAACACGATCCTTAACCCTCAATAAAATCAAACAATCATGAACAATACATCATTTAATTTGAAAAATCAGCTTAGGGTTCTTCAAGTTTCCGTAAATCAAAACATGATTAACGAAAATAAATGAAATTAACATGCATATTCATCTTCGTGGTGCAAAACCGATCAAGATTGATGTTTATTTCACTCAATTTGGTTGAGAAACGAAGATTTGAGCAAGGATTTAACAATCTGAAAATCAAAACTCAAACCCAGAATACGCGCGTGTTCTTGGTGTTCTTCAGTTTTAAAAATTCAAATTAACCAATGTTATATCAACGCGTGTTTTTAATCCACTAACACCCAGCGCACTTGGCTCAGTTGGTTGCTTGCTTGGTCTTAAGTTCTTCCTGCCACGCGTCCCACTCAAAGGTCATGGGTTCAAAACCCAGCAAGACCAAATTTTTTACAAAACTTCCATATTTTCATGTTTTTTTATCAAACTTCAACAATTTTTTTAACCAATCAAAACTTCTCATTTTGAGATGATTTTTTGCACACTTGTCATTTAATATATATATTTTATGATTATGTCAAAAAAATCCAAAAATATTTTCATCTGATTAATTTTTAATCGAGCCGAAAACGATGTTTTGAACACTTTTTCAAACCTCCTTAAAAGGTGAATTTTTCAAGTTTTCGACTTCCGATTTTTTTCAAAACTTCTCATAAATGAACTTAACATTTCAAAACATTTTCAAATCATTTTTCAACATATTTCATCAAACTTGCATCTTTTTACCATGATCAATCAGATTTAAAACGATAAAACAAATTCGTTCTTTCTCGAATTTCTCAATCGATCATGGGCCACCCTTATGGTGTAAGTCCCAATCCTTTATGTACATACTTAATTTTACTTGTACATACTCAAATTATCATTGTTAATATTCAAACGTAAACAAATTTCTTTCATTTGTTTTCATTCGTTTGTCTATGCGCCGAATCCATTGGTTCTAAAGGAAGGTTTCTCCTGAGCAAGATTTCTTTTAAACCAATGGGCCTCCATCACGTAAGTCCCATAACATTCTTTTTATGTACATAATATTTCCTTGTACATATCAAACTTTTGTCAAACATTTTAAAACAAACTTTCATCCGTATATAATATGATATTTCAAAATACTTTTTATCCGTACATAACACATATACTTTTTTCAAAACTTTTATCCGTATACATAATACGTATACTCTTTTGAAAATACTTTTACGTATAAACGTTGATCAATCATTTCGCTTCATCTGTACATTTTACACTAAATATCATTGGTATTGAAAGGAGCATTATTCCCGTGAAACTTTCAAATCAATGGGCCTCCCTTGTAAGTCCCAACCCTCCTATGTACATCCATCTTTGTCTGTATAAAAACTCGCTCGTACATATTCATTTCCTTGTACAGCTCAAACTTGTGAATAATCAAGTTACGCTGTTTTAAACGCTCGTTTCACAAACACTTGTTTATATTTCATAAACGTAAATAAACATCATGCATTGTTTATATTTCCTTCATAAATTCCTCGTGAATACATATCACACACACACACTGCTTATACAACCGCCTAATAAATAACATAACAATTAGACTAATCAATAGGTTCCCACAAGATAGCCTCCGCTTGGCTTCATACAAGACAACTCATCACCAGTTGAGTTTAGCCTCCGCTGGGCTTCATACAAGATAACTTATCCTCAAAGATGGGTCACCTTCTTGGCTTTGTACAAAGAAACTCTCCCACGTAGTTAGCCTCCGCTTAGGCTTCAGATAAGACAACACTGCTGAGTCGCCTCCTCTTGGGCTTCGCTCAAAAGAACTCCTCATTGAGTTTAGCCTTCTGGGCATCATACAATGAAAGAGACAGAAATCTCTTAATGCCTCCTATTGGGCTTCCAATACAAAGAATCACCCGCTAAGATAGAACCCCGAAGGATGGTTTCCGGTGAAATCACTTTCAAATTCCCAGAGTAAAATTTCCTGTGAAATTGCTCTTATTCGTAAAAGGATGGTTTCTGAAATCCTTTCAAGCCAAAGACACCATACCATATAGCTTCCTCGAGCTTCATACAAGGACCCTCGATGACCCTAATGCCTCCTCTAACAATACAAGGACCCACGGGCTTTTAAAAGCATCCCTTTAATCCAATCAATTTCTCCTAAGAGATTTAGACATTTATCATCTCTATGGAAGAAGTATCTCATCCATCACATCACATACAATCAAAAACTTTTCAAACTTTTCAAACTGTTTTCAAACAAAAAAACATCTCTTAACAGTAAGTGGTAACGCTTGTACACTCAAGCAAAACACCCAATGCTTACAGTTAAAAGATTCAAACATCTTTTTCAAACATCTTTCTTAAACATGTAAGTGGTAACGCTTGTATACTCAAGCAAAACACCTAATACTTACGATGAAAGATTTTAATCAATCAAACTTTTCAAAAATGTATGTGATGAAATAGATTAGATACATTTTTCATTAAGATGACATTTGTCTGTCTCTTACTAACATCCCGCTGCTTTCCACTAGCATAAGTGGAACTACGATTGCTCGACTTTCTCAACATCCTTTGAGAATACGTGGCACAAGGTCTCATCCTTGCCGAGCAAATTTCTATCTCCTCGCACCAAACAAACCATAGAACCCCAGATCCGAGCTACAAATGCTCGATTCCCACTAGGATATGTATGCAGAGGATCCACGATCTTTGCGAGCACAATAAATAACAAAACCTAGAATCCTACATAATCTATCGTTTAAAATCCCAAAGGAGAAACTTTCCCAATCATAGAAGTAGCAATTAAAAACACACAACATATCAAACATATTCATATATAAAGTCAGATAACTACATATATTTAGGGTGCTCCATCTATTCCCTTTATATACCAACTTACTCGTATCTCCCAATGCGTTACGTCTAGTTTGCGCTAGTCGTTACGCATACCAATATCAATTGAGGGTATTTCACTTTTCCCTTTTCATAATCATTAAATCATCTTTCTTGTGTTGAAAATAATAAATCTTGATGCTCGGCATCTTTATAAACAAATCAAAAGATTTAAATCGTTGCACGTAAGATCCGAACTCACGCTCGCATCCTCAAGCGGCCACCTTTAACGCGAACAGAAAATGGCGACTCACTGGGAGTACTGAAATTTTGATTTTCAAGAAAAGAAAACGCTACTTCGCCGAGAGCACCAAGCTTTTTTGTTTTCAAAAGAAAAGAAAGGGATAAGCTTTTCATATTTTGCATATATCTGCTTTTTATTGTGTGTTTCATGATTTCACTTGATGGAAAGAAATCCTAACCCGGATTTAAGAAACATTTTAAGATCTAGGTGGAGGTATTAATACGTGAGCGCTCAATGCTTTCGGGTTAATATTTCCGCAGGGAGGTTGTCTTGAGGGTATTGTGTTTAGCAAGTAATTGCGAAACGCTGTATTTTTAGGGAACTTAAGAAGTCGAGTGGATCAGAACACATAAACCATCCCGCCATTAGGATGTAGTGTAGATTATTCGGTGTAAGCCTAGAGTAATTGTCATGCGATACTACGATCAAAGTAGTTTCTCTTGAAAATATTATTGGACCATCAAGTATTCAACAAATCCAATAATGTTTCAAAGAGGAGTGTTGAGCAGACATCGTAGAACCCGCTTCACGTATGAATAAGCCCTTAGAACTTAACCCCGCTGATTCTTATCGTTGGCTTCATGCTCGTGACTTCAACGCCGCCGTGTGTATAACTACTAACCATGTTTGCTGCATTCATGCATTCATTCATTCAAAAAAACAAAAAAAAACTTCATTTTTCTCTCTCCATTTCCAAAGAATTTAGAGATTTTTTCTTTGTAAAATATTTTAGGTTAGAGTGATGGACGTCAGAGGAAGATTCACCAAAAGATACGCTTTAGAATTCTCGATGTAGGAAAGTTGAAAGAGGTGGCATCCTTGGTAGAAGATCCCTCGGATTTCGTAAAACGCTATGGAACTCTTTTAACTCTTTTGAACGCTAACGTTGATGAAGGACTTCTCAAACCTTCGCTCTCACGATCCATCTATCGCTTCACTTTCCCGATTATCGCTGATGCCTACTTTGGAAGAGTATGCGATATCCTAGGAATCTCAAGATCGACAAAGTGCCTTTCAATGGTTTGAAGCCATTCCTAAGTCACAAGTCATTGCAACAATGACTCATTTAAAGAAATCGAGATAGACAAAACCTAACTACCGAGGAAAACTCTTAGGACTAACTTCAAAGTTCCTAATGGAGAAGGCTCTTAAGTTCTCCGTCGGTAGTATGGTAGCCTTTGAAGCTATTTTAGCTTTACTCCTCTATGGATTGGTGTTGTTTCAACGTCCCAAATTTCGCTGATATCAACGCCATAAGGATCTTTCGATTGGAAACCTGCTCCCACCTCGCTGTGATACGACGCCTCTATTCATCATAGGAATCGCAAGGAGACGGAACTATCGTGTGTTGTGTACTGCTTTTCAAATGGATTGTCTCACACCGCCTAAATCTCCTATCTTCCGCGAAAACAAAGACGAGTGGCATTGGTCAAGAAGACTCATGTCTCTTACAAATGACGATATCCATTGGTATACCTTGGCAAACAATGAGATGGAAATCATTGAGAGTGGAGAATTTGCCAACGCACTCTCATTGGTACGAAGGAGGAATCAACTACAACCCATTCCTAGCAAAACGTCACCGGATACAAGAATTCGTAAACCTCCCGCTTACAAGAGAAAGCTACTTCTATCATGAAGGAGAGGATTCCCAAGGATCAAGGCTAGGATGATTAAAGCTTGGCATCACATCCGAAAGAAAGGAAAAGGTAAGGCAAAAATTGTGTAGCCATGGAAACCTACACTTGGATAAAGAAAAGAGCGAAGGAATTTCAATGCCTTACGCTTATGAGGATCCCATGTTCTCGCCGCCCAAATCAACAAATTTTCCCGCTGAAGCTGTGGAGAATACCAAGAAGCCTTGACCAAGATAAGGTTTGAGAAAGAAGCTTTGAAAGCAAGTTCCTTAAGACTAACCTTGAGAATAAGAAGCTCAAGAAGCAAGTCAAAGATCATGAAAAGACGCCTACTTCCGTGATGAATGGCTCATGGAGAAAGATGAGAAGATTCGCCAGAAGGATAACGCCATCCAGAAATATGTCAAAGAAAGGAAAAGAAAGCTTGAGGATATGACAATCAGCAAGCCCACTCCCAACGAGTGGAAGAGAGTCATTAGCAAGCTAAAAGCCGAGAAAGCCAAACTAAAAGCTCACTATGGAAGGAAACTCGTCAAGCTACATCAAGTTTTGATCGCCATCCGTAAGATGTTTAATTAGTTTAATTTAGTTTGTTAATTTTTATCATTTATTGTATCATTTGTGTGAGCAATGCTCCAACAAAAAAAAACAATTGTTGTAATCTTCCTTAATCAATAAAATTTGTGTTTTCCATCCAAATATTTGCCAGAAATATCTCATTTAGCGTAAATTCTTTGGAAATTTTCTTTTCTTTACAATCATATTCATGCATCATGCTTTGCATTTAAGTCTATCATCTAGAGTCTAATCATTCACAGTTTTGAACTGTCACTTTTCCAGATAGAAAAATTGTCAAACTGCCGCGTCTTAGAGTTTCTCGACTGCGTCCGCAGCCAACTCGAACGTACGATACCAGAGCAAAAAGAAGAAAAGTAATGGAGAATTTTGAGCAAGAAAATGTTGAACTCCGTAGTACGGTAACTACGCTACAAGAAGAAGTGGAAAGACTCACATCTTTGGTCAACTCGCCACACAACAAGAAAGTCAACAAGCAAAGATCGAGCAAATATAACCAAATAGCAACTTCAGAGGATACTACTACTCCGCCAAAACACAACAAGAGTTCACCTTTCAAAGATGCCGTAGGGCTATCCATGGGAATGCCTTTAACTTCATTGAGTTCGCCAACCGACTTCTCAAACAACCTCGCTTGAAATACCTACTTTGCAAAGAAAACGCCACGCTCACTCCACAACGTGGAATAACTTTTCCACAAGTAACAATGTCGGTTTCAACCGATCATGTTGAACTCGCTTCCGTAGTGCACACTACCACGCAAGAAGTTCATCACACTCCGAAATAGCACGAACGCCGTGGTTCAATGGAGAATCTCCGGAACAACTCCTCAAAATGCATGAGATAAAACGATTCAAGGAAAGAATTGTTTGGGAAAAGCGCCGTGATCTCTCGCTAGTCCTCGTGTGAAAATATCACAAATTCAAAATCCGGATTTTGAAAAGTACAAAGGGAATTCTTGTCCTCGTAGTCATCTTACAATGTATGCTAGGAAAATGTCTACGTATAATGAGGATCATCACCGTTAATTCATTACTTCCAAGATAGTCTCACCGCCGCATCAAGTGGTACATGGGTTTAGAAAGACGAATATCCAAACATTCAACGACTTAGGTAAAGCCTTCGTCCAAGAATACAAATTCAACTTGATATGGCTCGATAGGATCAACTCCGCCCATGTCTCAAAAGGAAAGAGAGACATTCAAGGAATATGCGCAACGATGGAGGGAAATTGCCCAAGTCAACCCGCCTTGAAGAGAAAGAGATGACTAAGGTATTCTTGAATACTCTAAGCTCATTCTACTATGAGCGAATGATCGCTAGCGCCCCGGAGACTTCAACGAAATGGTAAGCATGGGAATGCGACTAGAAGAAGGGTTCGGACAGACGCCTAACCAAGGAAGTAGGATCTTCTAGTAATACCAAGAAAGTTGGAACCAGCTTCCCAAGGAAAAAGAACATGACGTAGGAATGGTATCCCGAGGGAAACCACGCAAGAATGTCATTCAACAACGATGTAGCGCCATAGCACCCACCGTCAACACAACTCCGTGAATTGCTCCGCATTTCAACAAAATCAACAAACTCAACAACGACTCATAGCCACAACCAAAACCAGACGCCTCGTCACCTCCGACCCAATTCCCATGACGCATGTAACTTTACCTGCTACCGATAGAAAGGAATCTAATACGATAAGGTTACCACCTCCCCGAAAACTACCATGGTGGTACAAAGTCGACGATCTTGCCCTTTTCACCAAGGGCACCAGCCATGACCTCGAGCATTGCATATTGAAGGCGAAGTACGTAGATTAGTAAAGGCTAATCTTCTTTCCTTCGTAAACACAAGTCCGAATGTGCAAGCCAATCCACTTCCCACCATAGTGGACACTCAAGTGAATCTAATGCTAAGGAATACGCAGTACCTTGTCACGTATGTAAACTTAGTCAAAGGAAACTTGGTGCATCTTCATGAAGCATACAAGACCATGAGCACCTTCACTAAGCATAATTATGCACTTGCTATATCTGCTCCAAGAATATCCATGGATGTCCCACCATAAGAGCAGATATCCAACATTTGTTAGACATTGGTGATTTACAAATCTACGTAAACCGAGATGACCATGACGTAAATACAATAGGGCATTTTCCGCATGAGCTTTTAGTCTCGATATCAACTCGAAAATCAAGTAAACGCTAGATCCCTTGTTTCAACATACCCAAGCATGTGGAGATCGCGCATGCTGGTTCCAACATTCCAACATCTCCTTTGGTGATTTGCCCACCGGTCCTGCTCCGCATGCTCTACTAGAGCAATTCCTTACCAAGACAATGCAACCTTGATAGAGGATGGGAAAGAGAAACCCATGCCTACACTTCCGCTAATGTCAATATAACAAAATCGGACGAGTAACGCCAAGTGGACGAGTACACGCCCATTGCCACCAAAATCGCCTTCACTCGTTGTTAAACAAAACCAAGTTAACATATCCTCCGAGAATCTCGCAACGATTCCCATTGTTAACCAGTACAAACATTGGTTCTACCGATGGAACCAACATCAACTCGACTTTGACGAGATATCAAACTAATCAAGAAGAGCGAATATCGAGTCGTAGACCAATTGATGCGCATCTTTCAAAATTTCAATACCGCCTTTACTCCTTAACTCAAGCTCATCGAGAAGCTTTGATGAGAGTACTAGACCAGCTTATGTGGATCACGATGTGACTACGCACCAATTTGAGGATCGCTCCAACATAACACCGCAATAACCGAGTTTTAGTGACGAAGAACTTCCTAAGAAGGAAAAATCATAACTCGCCTTGCACATCTCGATGATTTGCCACGATTCCCTATCCAATGTATTGGTGGATACAGTTCATCTTTAAATGTAATGCCAAAACGATGCTCGCTCGCTTAGCTTACAAAGGAACGCCAATGAAGTTCAACGACATCATAGTAAGAGCTGATGGATCGAGAAAGTCGCTTATTGGGAAGTTGATCTCCCAATGACAATTGGCCTCACACTTTCAAAATTACGCTCCAAGTCATGGATGTACCAACAGATAGTTGTTAGGAAGACCTTGGATCCACGATGCAAGAACTTCTACTCCATCGAAATTAAAATTCACAAGAAATGGAAAGTTGGTAACCATCGGTGAACAAGCTTTACTTGTAAGTCATCTATCCGCCTTCATCATCGCAATGACATTGAAGTGCCGCATCTCCCGTAAGATCCGTTAGAAGATGAATCTACTAAAAATAGATCATCTATCTCTTCGTATAAAGAAGCGGCACAAATGGTGAAAGATGGAAATACTGAGGATGGGGACAAGTTATCAAACCCGTCAAGAATGAAACGAAGCGACTGGGTTCTCACCCGTATCCTCCAAAGAAAATGTAAAGATGAAACACTTTCCGATCAAGGAAGTATTTCATAGTGGAGGTTTCTAAACCTTGTTCCTCAAGAGGTTAATGTTGTAACCATTGAAGAGGATGAAGATGATCCATCCGAATCAAGAGTGGAGCACTTATTTGAATAGCCCGAGTATGTGTCTCAGAGGAATCATATGCACCGATCGATTAATTCAAAGACATGTCCTCGCAGAACATGAAAATCCACCATCCCTCGCCGAAATTTGGGATACCTTGGGAGAACCAAGTGGCAAATACGACTACATGGTGAAATACTGCCGTAAAGCTCGAAAATCCGGATTGAAGATATCCAACCCATGGATGGGGTGATGACTTTGACTACCCTAGTCAATCGTAAGAGGAATACTGCCTTCTCAAACTAATCAACGATCGAGATCCCAAATGAAGATCTCTGTTTCAACACGCCTGTGGATTTCACCAAGCCGATCCCGTTACCACTACATTAACATGATCATCAAGATCAAGAGTATGATTCAGATACGATGCGGAAAGTGTCACGACAACGAATCTCTTCACTCCAAGACTGAAGGAACATCCCCAAGATTCAACACAAAGATCAACAGAAGTACAAAGGCTATCTCTCATACTTCCCGATCCGTTAATCAAGAAGATCGCTTTAGCAAAGACCAAAGGCAAAGGCCATCGCTCGTAGTCCTCAAAGCCCGCCACCAAAGAATCAAAGTTTACTCAAGGGTTAAACCAAGCGGAAAATTACCCGAGTACCTCGACTTCCAAGGAGTTTGTCACTATTGGAAACCCGCTGAGTTAGGACTAATGTTCATAGCTCTAAGTAGTTTATCTTTGCTTTTTGTTTTGAACTCGCCGCCCAAAGCGAAGAGATGTTTTATAGGGTTTAGCTTTTAAATAATTTCTCTTTGTCTTGCCCAAGACAAATGAGTTTGTATTTTAGGCCCTGCTCATATTGTGAAACATAAATAAAATGCGTTGTTTTGTTTCCACTCTCTGTGTTTATTTTCATTTTTACCCTTTTCTCGAAATGATAATCCTAAAAAACACAGAAAAAAAAAATCATAATGAAAAATTAATCTGCAACACTTTCACATTAACTTTCAATAAAAAAAATGATGATAAAAACTTTTTTAATCGAACATAAATCAAAAATGCAGATTAAACAAATGGACAAACCCATTGAAAGCAATAACTCTACGCTCTCTCTCAACTTTGAAATCCCCTGCGACGTTGCTGAAGAAGAAGTTGAAGAAGAGATCCCGGATGAAATTTCTAGACTGCTAAAGCACGAGGAAAGGATCATTCACCTCACAAAGAACCTCTAAAGCAATCAACTTGGGTTCCGAGGAAGACGCAAAAGAAGTAAATATCGAGCTTCACTCAACAAAGAAGTCAAAGGCAAACCGATAAGTCTTCTCAAAGAATACGTTGATGTGTTTGCTTGGTCCTACCAGACATGCCGGGTTCGGATACCAAAGATAGTAGAGCATCACTTGCCGTTAAAACCGAATGTCCGCCAAGCAAAATCGAGGAGAGTTCATCCGAAATGGTCGAGAAAATTAAAAGGAAGTTCAAAACACGTTTCCTTGTCACTCGAGTATCCTCAATGGCTAGCCAATATAGTACCGTATCCAAGAAAGATGGAAAGGTTAGAATGTGTGTGACTACCGAGATCCGAACAAAGCTAGTCCAAAAGACGATTTCCCACTTCCGCATATCGACATGCTAGTGGATAGTCGCCAAATTCAACGCCTTTCCTTCATGGATGGTTTCTCCGGTTATAATCGATCATAATGGCTCCCAAGACATGGAGAATACATCTTTCATCACGCCATGGGCACTTTTTGCTACAAGGTAATGCCATTCGATTAAAGAATGCGGCAACTTACCGTAGGGCAATGACTACTCTTTCATGATATGATGCACAAAGAGATCGAGGTCTACGGACGACATGATAGCAAAGTCCGACATCAAGAGGAACATATAGACTATCTCTTAAAATTGTTTCAACGACTAAGGAAGTTTCATCAAATCCTAACAAATGTACCTTTGGGGTAAGATCAGAAAACTCCTAGGTTTCATCGTCACCAAAGAGGAATTGAAGTCGACCGACAAAGTCAAGGCTATTCAGAAATGCCTACACCACATACGGAAAAGCAAATAAGAGGATTTCTGACGGTTGAATTACATCTCCGATTTATCTCTCGATGATTGCACCGGGCCGATATTCAAACTTCAAGAAAGATCAAAAGGTAGTGTGGATGTAAGATTGCCAAAGAGCATTCGCAAGATCAAAGAATACCGCCAAACGATCCCTCCAAAGGAAGGAAGACCATTGATCATATACCTTACCGCACTAGAAGAATCCATGGGTGATTGGACAACAAGACGAAACCGAAGAAGGAGCATGCCATCTACTACCGAGTAAGAAATTCACAGATCGTGAAACTCGTTACTCCATGCTCGAGAAAACATGTTGCGCTTTGGTATGGGCTTCAAAACGCCTTCGCCAATACATGATCAATCACACGACTTGGTTAATATCCAAAATGGATCCTATCAAGCACGATTTGAGAAGCCCGCTTAACCGGAGAATCGCCGATGGCAAATGCTACTATCCGAATATGACATCCAATACCGCTACCGTAAAGCGTTAAAGGAAGCATTCTCACGATCACTTGGCTTATCATCCGCTCAATGAATCCCAATCTCTCAAATATGACTTCCCACGAGGATGTTATGTACTTGAAGATGAAAGATTGTGACGAACCGCTACACGAGAAGGACCGATCCGTAATCCGATGGGGCCTAGTCTTCGATGGAGTCAGAAATGTTTTGGCAATGAAATTGGGGCACATCATTACTCCCGAGGGTTCTCATATCCTGCTTTTCCGCCAGATTGCTATTTGATTGCACCAACAACATAGCGTAATATGAAGCATGCATCATGGGTATCAAGAAGCTATCGACTGAGGATCAAGATCCTTGATATATATGGAGACCTTGTGATCAATCAAATCAAAGACAAGTATGAAACCCATCATTTTGGTCTAATTCCTTACAGAGATTATGCGATACGGTTGTTGACTTTCTTCAGCAGAGTTGAACTGCATCATATCCCTCGAGATCAAAATCGGATGGCAGACGCCTTGGCTACTCTATCTTCCCTATTCAAAGTCAATGATTAGAATGATATGCCTAGAATTCGCATCAGACGCCTTAAAAGACCTGATATGTGTTTGCAATGCCGACGATAAGCCGTGGTTCCACGACATCAAACGTTTCCTTCAAACACGAGAGTACCCACTCGGGGCATCGTACAAGGATAAAAAAACTCTAAGGAGGCTTTCTAGGAATTTCTTCCTCAATGAGGATGTGTTATACAAAAGAAACTTCGACATGGTTCGCTTCGCGCCGACGACAAGAAGCGCATACGATCATCCATGAAGTGCATGAAGGGTCCTTTCGAACCCATTCGAATGGGCATGCAATGTCCGTAAAGATCTTAAAGAGGATACTATTGGATAACGATGGAATCGATTGTCGCAAACACGTTAAAAGATGTCACAAGTGCCGATCTACGCAGATAAGATCCATGTGCCTCCGACTCTACTCAACATTCTCTCTCTCCGTGGCGCTCTCCATGTGGGCATTGACATGATTGGAATGATTGAACCAAAAGCGTCCAACGGACATCGCTTCATTCGTGGCTATTGATTACTTCACCAAATGGGTCGGCAAAGATTCACGCCAACGCCACAAGACAAGTGGTTGTGAGGTTCATCAAGAACAACCTCATTTGCCGATATGGAATTCCAAGCAAGATCATTATCGACAATGGATCTAACTTGAACAACAAAAGATGAAAGAACTGTGAGAGAATTCAAGATCGAGCATCATAACTCATCTCCTTACCGCCAAAGATGAACGGCGTGAAGTCGCCAACAAGAACATCAAAAGATCATCCGTAAAATGGTCATCACTTACAAAGACCGGCACGAATGTCGCCATTTGCTCGCATGGGTATCGTACTCAAGACGCACTTCAACAGGGCAACTCCTTTTCTCTAGTGTACGGCATGGAAACAAAGGTTCCGTAGAAGTTGAGATCCCGCCAATGAGAGTTCTCATGGAAACTAAGCTATCCGAGGCCGAATGGTGTCAAAGCGATATGACCAATCAACTTAATTGAAGAAAAGCGCCGACCGCCTCGTGTCACGACAACTCTATCAAAGAAGAATGAAGAAAGCTTTCGACAAAAGGTCCGACTCGTGAATTCGAGAAGGCGACTCGCTTAAAAAGATTCTCCTTTTCAAACAGATTCTAGGGCAAATGGACTCCTAATTACGAAGGCCCATACATCGTCAAAAGAAGCTTCTCTCTGCTATGACTCTCACAACCATGGACGGCGATGAACTCCCGTATCCGTGAATGCCGACGCAAAAAATACTTTGTCTAAAAAACAAAAGAACACGGTAAGTCGAAAACCGAAAAGGGCGGCTTAGGCAAAATGAGCGCCTCGGTGGATTGAAAACCGAAAAGGCGATCCGTGCAAAATTAGAGACAATAAATGTAATTATCCCGATAGATCGAAAACCTGAAAAGGCGATCTAGGCAAAAACAAGGATACAAAAAAATGACAAAGTAACTGCAGTCAGTTTGTATTTTGTCCACATGAAGAATTTTCCATCAACGGATCTTCAATCAACTTTTCTAAAGCAACAAGCACGGAATTCAAAGTTGTTAGGATGGTAGCGTTATTTGCTTTCAATGTAGCCTTTTCCTAATAAATTATCATTTCCAACTTTTGTAAATAGTTCATGGAATCACGCCTTTGGATTACCCATTCTATTCAATAAATTTGAGCCTTGTGCATTTTGTTTGCAATTCCTACTTTATTCTGTTTTGCAAAATAACGCTTTTATTGTGAAAATCACTTTTTGAAACTAAAATGTTTTAAATGAATTTTTACTTCAAAATTTTGAAACAAAAGCAAAATTCTCCTTTGAAACTATGAACACGGAAATAACTTCAACTGCTTTCTCCAAGAGTATTTCGATCCTAGTGGAGTCGCCAACCACATGCCTTCTCCTCATCGAATCATCAAAGGACGGTATTCTTATCCAAAAAGAATCCCCAAGTTGCCAATGAAATACCTTTCTAAAAGTGTAAACCATGCAACTCAAATTCTTCATTAGTGAATATCCGCACCATTGCGCAATTTTCACCAAGTATTTGTTCGAATCGTGACGCAGCCTTTTCTCAAATATCCCTTTAAGTGTTTTTGTCAAGTATTGTTAGCATGCATATAACATTCATGACATTCATACATAATAGCATCATTCATTGCATTTTTGCATCTCTCAAAATGTTTGCTTCCAAATCATCGGTTATATATATACTCATACGAGTATATCATATCCCCAAGAATATCTCCAAATGTAAAAGATACTTTTTCTTTGTTTCAACGGAGTATTCCCAAACAGTAAAGGATATGTCTTCCTTTTCCCGAGCAAAGTCCCCAAACAGAAATGCATTTTCTCTCTATCACATTCCCAGAGATGATCTCTCATCGAACAATGTCTTGGTTAACTTCTTTTCTTTCCAGCTCATTCTCGGATAGAACATCGTTACTCACAAAAGTCGAGTACACAAAGAACCTACTTCAAAGATTTACCTTGTTATAGTTATCACTACCGATAATTGGTAACATCTTCAAAACCCATTACCATACTATATCACAAGGATGATAATTGGTAATATCATTTCCACTTACCTTAAACATTGTCACAAAGTCGATGTAAGGTAATCTTTTGTTTCCCAAAACGAAATGATATTCGCATTCTTTGTGAATCATTCTTTCCCAATAAACATATTGTTTGTTTCCCAACGATAGGATTCTCTTTTCTCAAAACAGATCGAGTCATCCTCATAAATTTTTCCCCATCATGTCATTTCTTTGACATCCTTTGGGTAAAACTTTTAATCATTTTGCATCATCCGCATCTTTTGGTATCTTAGGTCCAAATTTTAGATTCGATATTTAAGTCTCTTTACACCTATCAAAACGAAGATATTCATCTTCATCTTTCGGTTAAAGAAACTTAAATAGGGGCATCTGTTATACCCCAAATTTTGACCTAATATACCACCTTACATTTGCATTGTTGCACAACCAAGCTCAAACAAAGATTAATCTGTATAGCATTCACAGTCAAAATTAGGGTTTCATCGATTTTCATCCGATTCAAGAGCTAACCAATTAGGGTTTGAGATTTTCTCACCCATTTGATCTATCTTGATCAAAATCATCGCTTTCAAATCCTCGATATCCATTTTCTTCATCGATCAATCGAGGATCGACCAATTAGGTTTTGGTCGAGCATAGGCATTCTCTGATTTTTTGAGCAGTAATTGACTTTTTTGGATAGAGATTGGTCATTATATCTTAGATATAACATCTTGACCTAATTTCTGGATTCAAAACATCACAGAGGTTCACGAATTCATCACCAATTTCGTAAACGCCGATGAAATTTCATCTGCACAGAAAAGTCAAACTTTGACTTTTGGTCAAATTTTTCAAAACAAAACTTTTTCCATCATCAAAATACTTCAAATGATCCATCATGATCATAAAAAATCAAAGAATTTGGAAAAGTCAACAAAAAAGTCAAAATTTCTATACTTAGAAAAATTTCTAAGTGTTGAAATTTCACATTTTTTTCAAACTTCAAGCCATTTTTTCACCTAGTTCCAATTGGAATTTGAAAAAACTCAAAACATGAAAGTTGTAGATCATGGAAAGATCTTTCCAAAATGTCCAAGAACACTCAAATCCATGGAGTCTAGCTACACTTTTGAATTTGAAATTTAGAGCTCCAAAATCCATAATTTTCAAGTACAAACTTGTGAAATTATAGGTCATTTTGTGTTTTTTCATTTAAACCACTTGCCACCTTGCCAAATTGAGTCATCAAACTGATAAACATCAGTGAGAAGTGATGATTGAAGATTGGATCAAGTTTGGATAAATATAGCACATGGTGAAAAAAGGAAGTTTCCTTTTTTGGTAAAAAAACCATTCTTGCCCCTTAAGTTAACTTTGAATATCCAATTGGCTTGTACTCTTGCCTAACTTTGCAGAGCTTGTTTGCCTATAAATAGCTCACCATTTCAAGAGAAAGGGACACCAAAATCAATACACAAATTCATGCTTTCCTTCTTTTCTTGAAAATCAAGTATCATAGAGCAAAATTGCCAAACATAGCATTTTTGAAAATCCAATGGAAACATGATGAAAATTGGTGTCTAACATGTTCCATAATCATTAACAAACTTGTTCCAAACTTAAAATCAACCTGTACTAAGCTAAAATCGAAATTATTTTGCATTTTTAAACTTGTACAAACCGCCATAGCAATCGAAATGAGTTTGGTTTGATTCCTTGAAGTTTTGATCAATCATACACCTTCCATAAACATCATAGGAGTGATCCAAAACAAGAACAACAAACTGTAACACCATTAACCTCGATTTCCGCCCATTTTGAACTTTGCGTTGACTTGTGTAGCTCGATTCAAGCAAGTTCGAGCAAGTGCTATCCATAGAGCATCCTTACATGCCGTTGGAGCTTAATCAATCAAGAAACAACAACCGGAAGTGCTCTAGAACGTAATTCGATCTCAACTTTTCCAGTATAAACACGAGTTTGGTTCTCATGATTCTTTGAATCTTTGACAAAAACTTGGCCATTCTCTTCTCGCACTTAACACGATCCTTAACCCTCAATAAAATCAAACAATCATGAACAATACATCATTTAATTTGAAAATCGCTTGGGTTCTTCAAGTTTCCGTAAATCAAAACATGATTAATCGAAAATAAATGAAATTAACATGCATATTCATATTCGTGGTGCAAAACCGATCAAGATTGATGTTTATTTCACTCAATTTGGTTGAGAAACGAAGATTTGAGCAAGGATTTAACAATGAAAATCAAAACTCAAACCCGTAATACGCGTGTTCTTGGTGTTCTTCGTTTTAAAATTCAAATTAACCAATGTTATATCAACGCGTGTTTTAATCCACTAACACCCAGCACTTGGCTCGTTGGTTGCTTGCTTGGTCTTAAGTTCTTCCCGCCACGTCCCACTCAAAGGTCATGGGTTCAAACCCAGAAGACCAAATTTTTACAAAACTTCCATATTTTCATGTTTTTATCAAACTTCAACAATTTTTTAACCAATCAAAACTTCTCATTTTGAGATGATTTTTGCACACTTGTCATTTAATATATATATTTTATGATTATGTCAAAAAATCCAAAAATATTTTCATCGATTAATTTTAATCGAGCCGAAAACGATGTTTTGAACACTTTTTCAAACCTCCTTAAAAGGTGAATTTTTCAAGTTTTCGACTTCCGATTTTTTTCAAAACTTCTCATAAATGAACTTAACATTTCAAAACATTTTCAAATCATTTTTCAACACATTTCATCAAACTTGCATCTTTTTACCATGATCAATCCGATTTAAAACGATAAAACAAATTCGTTCTTTCTCGAATTTCTCAATCGATCATGGGCCACCCTTATGGTGTAAGTCCCAATCCTTTATGTACATACTTAGTTTTACTTGTACATACTCAAATTATCATTGTTAATATTCAAACGTAAACAAATTTCTTTCATTTGTTTTCATTCGTTTGTCTATGCGCCGAATCCATTGGTTCTAAAGGAAGGTTTCTCCTAAGCAAGATTTCTTTTAAACCAATGGGCCTCCATCACGGTGTAAGTCCCATAACATTCTTTTATGTACATAATATTTCCTTGTACATATCAAACTTTTGTCAAACATTTTTAAAACAAACTTTCCGTACATACGTATATTTCAAAATACTTTTATCCGCATAACACGATACTTCTTTTCAAAACTTTTATATGTACATAATGATATTCTCTTTGAAAATACTTTTACGATAAACGTTGATCAATCATTTCGTTTCATCCGTACATTTTACACTAAATACCATTGGTATTGAAAGGAGCATTATTCCTCGTGAAACTTTCAAATCAATGGGCCTCCCTTACGGTAAGTCTCAACCCTCCTATGTACATCCATCTTTGTCACATAAAAACTCGCTCGTACATATTCATTTCCTTGTACAGCTCAAACTTGTGAATAATCAAGTTACGCTGCTTTAAACGTTCGTTTCACAAACACTTGTTTATATTTCATAAACTGTAAATAAACATCATGCATTGTTTATATTTCCTTCATAAATTCTCGTGAATACATATCACACACACACACACTGCTTATACAACCGCCTAATAAATAACATAACAATTAGACCAATCAATAGGTTCCCACGATAGCATCCGCTTGGCTTCATACAAGACAACTCATCACCATGAGTTTAGCCTCCGCTTGGGCTTCATACAAGATAATTTATCCCAAAGATGGGTCACCTTCTCTTGGCTTTGTACAAAGAAACTCTCCCACGAGTTAGCCTCCGCTTAGGCTTCAGATAAGACAACACTCCCTGCTGAGTCGCCTCCTCTTGGGCTTCGCTCAAAAGAACTCCTCATTGAGTTTAGCCTTCGGGCATCATACAATGAAAGAGACAGAAATCTCTTAACCTCCTATTGGGCTTCCAATACAAAGAATCACCCGCTAAGATAGAACCCGAAAGGATGGTTTCCGTGAAATCACTTTCAAATTCCCAGAGTAAAATTTCCTGAAATTGCTCTTATTCAGAAAAGGATGGTTTCTCGGTGAAATCCCTTTCAAGCCAAAGACAGCCATACCATATAGCTTCCTCTTGAACTTCATACAAGGACCCTCGATGACCCTCGATGACCCTCGGAATGCCTCCTCTTGGGCTAACAATACAAGGATCCACGGGCTTCTTAAAAGCATCCCTTTAATCCAATCAATTTCTCCTAAGAGATTTAGACATTTATCATCTCTATGGAAGAAGTATCTCATCCATCACATCACATACAATCAAAAACTTTTCAAACTTTTCAAACTGTTTTCAAACAAAAAAACATCTCTTAACAGTAAGTGGTAACGCTTGTACACTCAAGCAAAACACCCAATGCTTACAGTTAAAAGATTCAAACATCTTTTTCAAACATCTTTCTTAAACAAGTAAGTGGTAACGCTTGTATACTCAAGCAAAACACCTAATACTTACGATGAAAGATTTTAATCAATCAAACTTTTCAAAAAATGTATGTGATGAAATAGATTAGATACATTTTTCATTAAGATGACATTTGTCTGTCTCTTACTAACATCCCGTTGCTTTCCACTAGCATAAGTGGGAACTACGATTGCTCTGACTTTCTCAACATCCTTTTGAGAATACGTAGGCACAAGGTCTCATCCTTGCCGAGCAAATTTATATCTCCCTCAGACCAAACAAACCATAGAACCCTGTAGATCCGAGCTACAAATGCTCTGATTCCCACTAGGGGATATGTATGCAGAGGATCCACAGATCTTTGCGAGCACAATAAATAACAAAACCTAGAATCCTACATAATCTACTGTTTCTTAAAATCCCAAAGGAGAAACTTTCCCAATCATAGAAATAGCAATTAAAAAACACACAACATATCAAACATATTCATATATAAAGCTGTAGATAACTACATATATTTAGGGTGCTCCATCTATTCCCTTTATATACCAATCCCCCTTACTCAGAATCTCCCCAATGCGTTACGTCTAGTTTGCGCTAGTCGTTACGCATACCAATATCAATTAAGGGTATTTCAGCTTTCCCTTTTTTCATAATCATTAAATCATCTTTCTTGTGTTGAAAATAATAAAGCTTGATGCTCGCGGCATCTTTATAAACAAATCAAAAGATTTAAATCGTTGCGTACCAGAAGATCCGAACTCACATTCGCATCCTCAGGCGCGTCACCTTTTAACGCGAACACCCTCCTAGCGCACAGAGCTCGTTAAGCGGTAGTAGAAAAAAACCATATTTTATTTCTCCCATAACTTGGGAACCATAACTCCAATTTACGTCCGGTTTGAAGTGTAACACCCCATCTAAATACCCTGAATATATTAATTAAATCAATATCTAAATCATCTTTAATCAAAGTTAACACGGAACAGGGATGTCACAATTAATAGATAAAATAAAACTTCAATTTAAACAGTAGCCATGCTACATTGAGGATCCTTATTCAATTAATTCAATCAATCTAAGACCATGTCTTACACAGCGGAAATACCAAATCAAAATTTAACAAACCATCATGGTTCGCAAGGAATCCAACTAAAACAATTAAACGATAATAGTTCTCTTAACTAAACGTTCCCCAGTGTTACAATCTAATCAGAGCATGACACTGACACGCGGACTTAAAAGATAAGCTCTAGAGCCATCCTCACCAACTCCTCAGCTGCTAACTTTAATCTGAAATTGTAAAGTAAGGGTGAGATTTCTCATAATTAAAACACATTATAAGCTTCTCATTTAACAATATATTACAAGCATATCATTTCACCCTCTTAACACAATTCAGAATTCAACATACAACCATATTCATATAAGTCATCATGCATAATCAATAGACAACAAAAGAATTGCAACACTGGAAGACATCCTAACATGTTACAATTCCATACAAACACAAATGCACACTCGAATGCATGCGGTACCGACACGTGACCAAGTCACCCAACACTGATCCATCATCAACCGGATACAGTAACCATCGATTCGTCCATAACCACCCGGACACGAATCCAGCCTAACCACCCATCCTCACTCGGGTATCGGTTATCGGCAATCCAAGTCAAATTCCGCACAATGGGAATTAACTTCACCAAAATAATGCATATGCACGCACATCTCTAGCATGCAACATCAATCAGTCTATGTAATACATCAACTTAACATAACTGAGTCAAACCAATCAACATGATATTTCAATCAATCATGCATACAATAAACAGCAGCATAACATGCTTTACATCCACACAATACCAATACATCCCTCAACACAGGATCTCTGCTACATACACATCAATATGCGTCAGTCAAAGGTCACCTATCTCGGAATCTGGCTCATTTCAAAATAATTTCAAGTTTTTGGAAAATATTTTCATTTCATAAAATAGAGCATTAAATTTAGGAAATAACGTCCAAAACGGCGCTCAAAACGGACTTACGGTTTGAAAGTTAGGAATTTTCAAAGTTTAACATTTTTCAAAAATTAGAAGTGGAACCCGGTTCCTACATATACAGGAACCGGTTCCTGAAAAGTTCCAAAACCTCGCTTCTGGAAAAATTTATGGGAACCCGGTTCCTACCCATACAGGAACCGGTTCCTAAGTGCATTTTTCCAGTTTTTACCAATTTTTCAAAGTGGAACCCGGTTCCTCCCCACTGGGAACCGGTTCCCACGTGTTAAAAAGCCAATTCCTGCACTTTTGACAGCATTCCTCCATTCTCAATCAAACACAAACTTACCCATATGAATCTCAACATGGAAAACACCAAAACATATCCAATATGCATCATTATCACATCAAACAACATATTTTCCTCATTTCTTTCCATCTACTGACACCCTAATTGTTTTCAATCCATAATCTGACACTATCTGACACAATCTGACACCATCTGACACAATTAGGTATACATCCATGGAAACCTAGAAATACCCAAAATAAGGTTTCCTAACATGCTATGATCTATAGTATCAAAATCAAAACCTATAATACGAAATAATCAATCGAAATCACCCCTTACCTCGTGGGTTCTTCGAATTCTGACACTTCTAGGTTTTCTTCCTTCTTTTCTCCTCTTCTCACTTCACGTATCCTTGTTTCTCCAAAAATAACTCCTTTCTCTTTCTTTCCTTATTTTATTCCTTTTTATTCCTTTAACATAAATAAAACATATTAAATAATATGAGTAGAGCCTTTTACTCCTCACACCCCACTTTACTCTGCACACCTCTCATAATTCAATTCCTTTATTCCATAATTAAACCCAATAAATTCAATATATTAATAAATTACATTCTCAATTAAATTAATAATTAAAAATCGTAATTATTTAATTACCGAATTATTTGGGGTGTCACATGAAGCGTTGGAAAGATTATTCAATTATCTATCTAAAAATTCCAAAATATCAACCAAATTGATGATTTTTCTCTTCTTTTTTTGGTCTTATTCTTTGATGAATTGCTAAAAATTGCATTCTTGAAACTTAGCATTTGCCCTTTATTATTCAATGCTCCAATCATGCATGAAATACCTACAAAACTAGTAAAATCTATCAAATGGTACATAAATGAATCAAAACTCAATTATACAAAAAGTAATCGTATTTAAAAACAAAGTTGAGATTTATTCTAACAATATTATTTAAAGTTATCGATAAGTGCCATAAAATATATATACAAAATAACTACATTTTGACACTTATCAACTCTCCTCAACTTACATCATTGTTTATCCTGAAACAAGGTCAAATAAACTTAAATATAAGCAAAATTAATCAACCATATAATCGTGAATCAACAAGTTTTGAAAACGGAAAACAAATGTGTGGTTCAAACAAAAACGTACAAGCAAAGTAGAACACTTACCACAATCCTACAACGATAACATATAAACAAAACAGATCTTAAGTACAAAAATCATACTTAACAGTCTAAAACATAACAATCTCAACCATAAATCACACCTAGAAAAAATTTATTTGTAGATGAAGAACACGTAAAGGTGAGAAAAAAGACACTCATCCAACAATCTTGCAAACAAAAGACTAAATTATGCATTCATCCAAAAAATCTATTGAAAATATAAATGCAAGAATCACAAGGTATTTTCAAGAATGTAATGTGGCTTAGTTAACAAACAAGAGATAATTTCTAAAGTTAATCGAAACAAAAATTTGCCTAAACTTAAGTGAGTGATCAACTCACAAAGATTCAAACACAACAATTCCAATCAAACTTCTTCATGATCCCAAATTTTTAAACCAATCACAATACTTATTAACACAATATTATTCTATAGTCTTTTTGTTTTTCAAAACTTTTTCTCTTTTTTCTTTCTTTTTCTATTCCTTCTTTTTTCACACCTTTTTTTCTTTACTTTTCTTCCTTCTTTTTCACACTTTCCTTTCTTTTATTTTCTTTTTATCTTTCACAAGCTCATAGAAATCAACAACATAAGTGAGTAAACACTGCTCTTTCCTGCTCTTTCCAACTTCAATTCAACCAACATAATAGTGAATACTCCCTACTTTTTAAGGTAGAGAAAAAATTAAACCACAACAATGGTTTGGTTGATGGTTCAAGAAAACAAAGAATTAGCATCCTTTCAAAAAAGAAAACCAAACACTCATATATAAGCATTAAGTTTAAAATCAACATGGACATTAATAAAAAGGCTCAAAAGAGGTTAACAAAAGTTCACACATTTACAAGGTGAATTGACTATTTGGCCAAGGTAATTGTGCTCAAAATGAAACAAAAATGCCTTGATCATGTTCATGATTTCATACAATAAAATGAAACAAAAGACTAAACAAAATGAAATCCAGTTAAAACAAGAATTTTTGCCTCCACCATATATGAATAATAGAAATCTTCCTCACATTTGAGGTTAAAAGGGAACTAAAGTGATTCAAGTCATGAGCAAGTAATGCAAAAATAATGGATGGCATGGTAATTATACAGATGAAAAGTTTCCTAACACATGTTATGCTATAGAAAGCGATAAATGAGTATTTGATGTGTACCAACTTCAAAAACTATCATTATCATACATCCACAAGTTTAATCAATCAAATTCGAAAAATCACCAAATACAACTTCGAGCTATCAAACCAAAATTGTAATTCAAACAACAACAAAAGAATTAGTAAAACTATTGTTATTTAATATAATAAAGTCTTGGTGAAAGTGGGAAAAATGAGGGCCAAGCGAACACTAAAAAAACTTTACTAGCTCAAAACAGCAAAGTGCGCTAACAGGGTCGGCCCAACACTTTACGAGGCTTAAAGCAAATTTTGAATTGAGGCCTACTATATTATAGTAAAAAAATTAAATTAAATTAAATTAAATTATTTTTAATATTTATGTAAAAAAAAATCAAGCCTTTTGAGATGTAAAATTATTTATTAAACTATTATAATCAATTTCATTTAGCATTTCTTTTTCAATCGATAATAAAGCCAATCTAAGCAAATTCTATCGCTTAAGTGCACTACATTGTTTCGGCGGTAAAGCGGCAAGCAAGAAGTAAAGTATTAATTTACTGAGTGATATATAGGTTATATCGCATCGTGTTCACATAGATTACTTATTGATTCGCCATTCGACAATTCTATCGTTAGTGAGTTTGAGGTTAAATGGGTTGTAAAGAAAATTATCAAGAGAAAATAAATGTATACATAAGTAAAAAGGATAAATTTATCAAGAATGCATATAATTTACTCATCACAAACTTAAACCTATTGATCAGTTGCACTCAACCTACTATACTCGTCAAAATCATCACGAACACCACGAGACGTACCCACAACAAAGGTTATGTCTAACGCCAATGTCTTGCGCGCTACAACAACATGGAGGCATTTAGCTTTAGCATCCAAAGTGAATATTAGCTCTAAATCTATCTCTAGAATATATAAAGTAATAGATATCCATCCTTAATCAAGATTTGTGAGGTATATGTCTATAATAACTCAAATCCAAACATAAAGCAAAAAGATCAAGAAAGACATCAACAATGATTTGGAAAGTAAGTTTTATACAACACCATGATCAATACATATACATATGTTCAAGGTAAATATACATACAAACTCCAACAAATAGAGATTACAAAGAGAAGAGAAGAAGATGAACCAAATATTTCTTGGTTTGTCAACACCAATCGACGAGGAATTCGACTTCGGATCATCCGATTGCAACCTCTAAATGGTGTTTCTAACCATCTCTCTACCAAAATTGATGTTGATGGTGTTGGGACTCAAAAATACCCAACCCATACCTAAAAAATCTGTTTGAAACCCTATTTATACACTTTAAAACTCGCATGGCGCGCTTAGCCCAATCTGTGAGCGCTCAAAAATGCATTTTTAGTGCATTTTCACGCTCCCGGAGCGCCTCTCCACCGTCTGGCGAGCTCGGGGCGCTGCTGACTGGTACTTGAAAAATCTAGCACTGTTTCGGCCATAACTTGAGAACCGTAACTCAGATTTGCGTCTGATTTGAAGCGTTGGAAAGCTTATTCAATGATCTATCTAACCATGACAAAATATCAACCTAATTGATGATTTTTTATTCTTTGATTCGAGTCTTATTCGTTGATGAATTGCTCAAAATCGTGTGATTGAAGCTTTATTCGATCTCGAACGCTCCATGCTTCAACCATGCAATAAATCCTACAAAATAGGATAAAATGATCAAAAGAATAATATTAAAAAAGAATGAGATTATACTATTATTCACACAAAAGTTGAGATTTATTGCACAAAAATAGAATGATAAGTGTCTCAAATTTACACTAAAAATATCGATATTTTGACACTTGTCATACACCAGAACTAGAAAAATAGGACAACAACATAACAGTTATAGTGCAAGCCTCCACTTTCGCCTTCACAATCTCAACTACACAATTAAACAGAGTTTACACACACACAATATATATATATATATATATATATATATATATATATATATATATATATATATATATATATATATATATATATATATATATATATATATATATATATATATATATATATATATATATATATATATATATATATATATATATATATATATATATATATCCATAGGCTTAAAAGCAAACTCTTAAAAGTTAAAAAAAATTAAAAAATTGAGATTTAAAATTTTTAAAACAAGTCAATTATCAACTTGTTTAAACAACGATTAACACACTACCTAAACTATCACGACTAATAAAAACACAAATCCAGACAACTACGCCTAACATAATTTTTTCAATATTTATTTTACTAAAACTAATTTTGTTGTCATGTTATGCATATCGCACATTTTTTGTTTTCAATTATTTAGGTACTTTCATTTGGCGGAGATTTGTAATAATTCTTTTGGTAGAGATTATTTTGCACATCGTAATACTCGCCCGATAACTCCATACAAATTACAACACCTCTCTCTCTCATAGCATTTCTTTCACATTCTCGCTTCAAACAAACTCACTCTCCAATGGCGACTTCTTTCGCACCATTATCCATTTCAGGTTCGCTATTCCATCTTTCTGTCTCCCATCTACTTCCAAATAATCAACAATTTCAAACAAAACTGCTTTTCCGATTAATTTCAAACCTCTTTGTTTTAGGGTTTTCGGTTTATTTCTTCTATGAAATTGTGATTATGATTATTATTACTATGAATATGGGATTTGATTTGATTTTGCAGTTGGTGGATCTCATCTCAAGTCACCCGAGCTGTTTTCAGCAAAGCGTAATTCATCTCTGGTTGCCGTTCAAAGGAAATCAAACATTGTGAACCGAAGGAACCTGGTTACACCACTTCGCGCAGAATACCGGTATTCCATTTGTGTTAATTGTCTTTTGAATGCTTAGATTGGAGCACTCGTTGAAACATTGAATGAAGATTATATAGATTGTTATTTCCATTAACTGTTTCCTTTGTACAGTGATAACAGAGGAACTGGAGCTGGGGAATTTGTTGCTAGCTTTCTTCTCGGTGGTGCTATTTTCGGAACCTTGGCTTATGTTTTAGCTCCCCAGGTGATTTGTTCTCACTTCAATTTTATTTTTTGGGTTCAGTTTATTTATGTAAAAAGGCTTTATAAGTTCGTAGATGCTAATGGAAAAAAATTAGATGAGAGAGATTTAAAAAAAGAGATTCGTAAACTTATTTGAACTCATATGGTAAGCTATTATATTAATCAATATACCTCATTGTTGTACACTTGTAATTATTTGAAGTTTTGAACTATTTTTATTATTGTTTGTTGAAAAATTTGATGTAAACTTACTCTTCATCATTGTAGTTTTATTACTAGTGCAACATTTATTTCATGCTTTGAGAGCTGAATGAACTTTGCAATGGATAGGAAGAGAGTTGAAGAACTTTCTCTTATATCTGCAATGTCTTTAATGATAGTAACATACTGCCATGCTGATGGGTTATAGACTTTTATTCATGTCTATAACTACTTGCTTTTCCACATCTGGATCCTGTCTTACCATTATGGCTTACGGACTGGAAGTGTTATTTTAGCAATCCTTTGAATCGCTAGAAATTATAGTTATATAATTATAGCCTACTTTTGTCTCAGCAAAATGTAATCTTTGCATTATCTATCTGTTGTATTGCATTTAGTTTTACTATTTACTCACAAGAGATAGCATTGTTGCCATTTTGAAGGTGCATATTATTATGTTGTGGTGTTAACTTTAACTTGCCTTACAGATCAGAAGAACTTTGGAAAATGAAGATGAATATGGGTTTCGGAGGCCCAGAAGACCAATTTATTATGACGAAGGGCTAGAGGTAATTGGACTTCTCTTGGTTTTATATTCAGTATTTTTGTGTAGTTGGAATATGTTGGGTTTGTTTTGATTATGTTATGTTGATCCTGAAAGCAGGGGCCCAAGGAGACTTTGAATGAAAAAATAGGCCAACTTAGCTCTGCCATTGATAATATATCTACACGTCTGAGACGCACTTACAATAAAGTACGTGCTGTTGCCCCTAAAGAAAGTGATCATGAATCTGAATTTACCGTGTGAAGAACTTCCAGTTTGATACTGTTGTGATCGATACCTTGAAGTAGTGAAAAAACATTGAAAATTGGTTATATTTTTCTATGGACAGTGGAACATACAGTTTGAATTATGGAGCGATATAGGTATCAAACTAGCTGTAACCTGTTTTTTTTATGACTTGTATCAGGCTACTTTTCATCCCCTCTGTCTTTTGGATTTCACTTACCAAAAACCAGGCTTCTATTGAATAATTTTGATATATTTTTAAAATTTATTAACTGGTTAAAGAGTTTAAGGTACAAAATAGATTTACAGGGTCATTCAGTGGAAATCTATCATCTTGCCACTGAAATAATATCAAAGTAGAAGGATCTAGTGGATCCAATTGAAATACTATATTTTCAGCTGCAATCATCCCAATGTTTAGATTCGGATGACCTAACACCGTCCTAATAATCCAGCACGAGAGTGAATATCAATCATGCAATTGTAATGATCAGACTCCTTATCGTGTCTCTTGTAATAATCCAGCAGGAGAGTAAGTATCAATCATGCAATTGTAATGACTTATAGTTGGTTCTACACCGTACTTGTTACTCAATTGTATATTCTTCCTTCTTTAACTAAATATGCATGTCAATTACTTCGTAAGCGCCAAAAAACGATTTCATGTACTCCATCTTTCCCAATTGGTTCCATCAAGAACCAAAATCTTATATAGAAACCCACCATTTGTTTTTGTTCTGGACTATCCGAAAGCTTTCGGGCAGGTCGTTCCTCCCTTAATTACAACGATCTCTTAGGCCTCAACGGCTTATTCAGGGCTCCCAGCTGCCCGCTTTGCTCGACATAGGTCGAGCTAATCCACAGCTTGTTTTGTCGTAAACTGTGTCTGTTATTTCATCCATGCTCGACATAACGGCTAGTTACGGGCATATCTGTTCGGTCTTGACCTAGTCAACTCGAACGATTATATTTGCGGACCTGCGTATCTCGGCTCAAATATAACAATCAATGAGAATCTCATATGTCCCTAATATAAACCATCATATCTTTGAGGGCAAGGTATCACTTTCTTACACTCAACTCTAATATTTTCTATCCTCTTCCTTGAACATTTGCTTACTTTAGCATCGGAGTGCCTTGCAGGTACACCACCCACTCCTCAACATCAACTTGCTCGAAGGAACATCAACCGTTCCGGTCGTCTCTGATTCTGATCATTTATTCAGATTAGTGGTGTCGTCTGCGGGAACTATCTTCCCCGTCTTCATGCGTCATCCCAAAATTCAAAGATCAAAGATAATATTGAAACTCCTTACGAGATGGCTGATAACAACGATCAACTCCTTCCTGGCAAGACCGTTCTCTCACCTGTCTGAAAGACAGACATGACTAATTCATCTCCTCGTCTAGAGGACACCATTGATCACAGAGATGGCAGGACCGCATCCTCAGATTCTGAAGATGCTAACAACCAAGATTCTCTCTTGGATAATCAGAAATCCAAGGATCAAGCTGACGACCTCGTCATCCCTCAATCCTCGACACCATTGTCAATTAATGTGGACACAGTATTAGTTGTTATTTTGTCCGCCATCAATCAGACTAACAACCTCCTCCTCCAGTAGGGTCAACGCATCGATGCTCTAGAAAAGAACCGCCCATCGTCTCCTCCTCAGAGACCTAAAGCGACCGTTTCCCGAAGTCCCTCACCAAGAAGACCTGCTCAAAAGGAGGATCATCCCGACCGATCTTTTATGAAGAAGTGGGGACATACCCCACCTTGGAAAAATCGGGGATCTCCCTCGCACAAGAAAACGAATAACGAGTCGTATCGCTCACGCGATTGATCTTCGTCGCCCAGATAAAGGGAGGGGGAGAATTCTCCCCCATCACAAGAGAAACAATCGTTTCATCTCCTTATCACCCGACCAGAGAGACGAAGACGAGCATCATAGTCCTCTGTGTCGAGCTATCATGGACATTCATATTCCATCCGGTCTAGAGAAATCTCACAGGCTCGGTCAATACGACGGTACCACCGACCCTGACGAACATATCGAGAACATCGATGCATTGCTCGTTTATCGAGGGGTTCGTGGGGCCATCAAATGCCTCATATTTCCTACGACCTTGAGGAAAGGGGCCATGGCCTGTATAAAAGTCTGCCTGACGGATCAGTCACATCCTGGAAGCATTTGGAGAGACTATTCTCTAGACACTTCACCGCATCCCGGCATCACCCAAAGTCAGAGGCATCCCTAGAGGCCATCATCCAGGGCAAAGAAGAATCTCTCCGAGCATATATCGAGAGGTTCAACCAAGAAGTCGTCTAGGTCTCAACGACGAACGATATGAACAAAATATCTCCTGGAAAGAGGACTATGCCCTCGTAGCGACTTCGCGAATGTTGTAGGTATCAAAACTCCCTCTACTTTGGATGCTTTCCTTCTGAAAAACGTCGGCGCAACATACCAACAAATGATGAACAAAGTCTTTAAAGGAGAAATCAGACACATGCTCAAGGTGTACGTGGACGACATGATCGTGAAGTCCAAATAGGAGGTCGATCATGTCCTGCACATCAGGAAGGTCTTCGATCAAGCCAGAAGAGTCAAAATGAGGTTCAATCCCGAAAAGTGCACCTTCGGAGTCCGGCACGGTAAGTTCCTCGGCTTCTATCTCACCGAACGTGGGATAGAGGCTAATCCCGACAAATGTCGGGCATTCTCAGAATTGCCCACTCCGAAGTCCAAAAAATCCGTTCAAGTCTTCAATGGGATGTTGACCTCGCTATCTCGATTCGTCGCAAGATCGGCCCAACACACACTCTCATTCTTCAAACTACTAAGAAAGAAGTTTGCGTTTGACTGGACCGAGGAATGTGAGCAGACCTTAATTCATCTCAAGAAAACCCTATCCCAACCGCTCGTGTTATCTCGACTTGATAAAGAGGAAATACTATATTTGTATCTGGCCGTGATTGTTGAGTTCGTTAGCGCCGCACTCATCCGAGAAACACGGGAAGGGCGGAAACCTATCTATTTCACGAGCAAGGAGTTGCAAGGGCCCGAATTGAGATACCAACAAATCGAAAAAAATTCCCTCGCGCTAGTCAACGCCGCGAGACGGCTTCACCACTATTTCTTGGCACACATCGTCATAGTTCGAACATACCAGCCCATCAAACAACTATTGGGTCGACCAGACATGGCTGGTAGAATGCTCAAATGGTCCTTGGAATTATCTGAATTTGACATCAGGTACGAAAATAGGAAAGCCCTTAAAGCACAAGTCCGGGAGGACTTCATGGAAGAAATGACTTTCTTGAGACTCCAAGAAGGAACCAGCAATGGACTATATTCGTCGATGGTGCCTCTAGCTCATCAGGAAGCAAAGCGGGCATAATTATGGAAAACGGAGAAGAGATCCTCATCGAAGTATCCCTCGCCCTGTCATTCTCTACTTCCAATAATCAATACGAGTACGAAGCTTTCCTCGCCGTTCTCTGCCTTGCCAAGGATATGGGAGCAAAAGAAGTCAAAATCCTCGCAGATTTGCAACTCGTAGCCTCTCAAGTTCGAAGAGAATAGTAGGTCAAAAATGACCAATTGGACGAGTATTGGACCCTTGTCCAAAACCACTTGAAAAAGTTCACTTCAGTTGAGATACAACATATCCCTCGAGAACACAACGCTCGAGCAGATGTCCTGTCCAAGCTGTGACACCCCAAAATAATGCAATAAATAAATACTTATGATTTTTAATTATTAAATTAATTGAGGTCATAATTTATTTAGTTTATTGGATTATTAAGTTAATGATGGAATTAATTGGAGAATGAGAAATAAATAATTATTTTATTTATGTTAAAAGGAATAAAAGGAATTAAATAAGGAAAAGAGGAAAATAGAATCATTTTGGAGAAAACAAGACTACGTTAGAAGTGAGAAGAGGAAAAGAAGAAGGAAAACCTAGAAGTGTCAGAATCTCGAAGAACCCACAAGGTAAGGGGTGATTTCGACTGATTATGGCTTATTATGGGTTTTGATGTTGATAATATAGGTTATAGCATGTTAGAGATTTGTATTTGTGAATTTATAGGGTTCATGAATGTGTCCCTATAGGTGTCAGTTTGTGTCAGTTGATAGGTATGAATTGATTAGGGTGTCAGATATCAATTATGACTGATAGGAAGATGATAAATGATGTGAGAAATGATGCGAAATGATGTATTTTGGTGTTTCCTATGATGGGATTCGTATGGGTATGTGTGGATTGAGTTGTAATGGAAGAAATGTCAAAACCGAAATTTTGGTTCAACGTCGGAAACCGGTTCCCAAAGGAGAACCCGGTTCCAAATTTTTAAAATGGTGAAAATGGCATTTTGAACTCGGAACCGGTTCCTGTGGGAGGAACCGGTTCCACGTGAATTTTTCAAAATGGATTTTATTTCGGGAACCGGTTCCTACCTAGAGGAACCGGGTTCCCATACATTTTCCAGGTGATTTTTGAATTGGAACCGGTTCTGTGGAGGAACCGGTTCCACTGCTCATTTTGAAAATTTTCAAAACTTCAAAATTTCATAACTTTCAAACCGTAAGTCCTTTTGAGCGCCGTTTGGACGTTATTTCCTAAATTTTATGCTCTACCTTATGAAATGAAAATATTTTAGAAAACTTGAAATTATTTTGTAAAGGGGTTGGATTTCAAATAAATGATTTTTAATGACACATAAGGATGTATGTAGTAGAGTAACCTTGGTGATGAGGACACCGTAATGTGTAGGTGTAATAGCATGTTTATGCTAAGGTTAGATGTATGCATGATTGGTTGATGTATCATGTTAATTGGTTTGCATGTTTATGCCGATGTTGATTGTATGCATGATTGGTCGAGGTATCACGTTGGATGATTGTTTCAGTTATGTTGAATTGATGTATTACATAGACTGATTAATGTTGCATGCTATTGATGTGCGTGCATATGCATTGTTTTGGTGAAGTTAATTCCCATTGTGCGGAATTTGACTTGGATTGCCAATAACCGATACCCGAGTGAGGATGGGTGGTTAGGCTGGATTCGTGTCCGAGTGGTTATGGACGAATCGATGGTACTGTATCCGGTTGATAATGGATCGTTGGGTGACTTAGTCACGAAGTCGGCACCGCATGCATTGAGTCCGCATTTGTGTTTGTATGGAATTGTAACATGTTAGGATGTTTTCCGTGTTGCAATTCTTTATTGTTTATTGATTATGCATGATGAATTACATGATTATAGATGTGCTGGATGAATGGTGTTAAGTGGTGGAATAATATGCTTGTATTATATTATTGATTGAAAGACTTATAATGTGCTTTAATTATGAGAAGTCTCACCCTTACTTTACCATTTCGATTGAGTTAGCGGAGGAGTCGGTGAGGATGGCTCTAGAGCTTATCTTTTAGTCCGTGTGTCGTTGTCATGCTCGATTAGATTGTAACAGGGAACGCTTAGTTAAGATAATCGGATTGTTTAATAGTTTGGATTTGAATTCCTTGAGAACTATGATGTTTTATTTATGTTGATTGATTTTGGTATTGTGTAAGACATGGTCTTATGATGATTTGAATTGTTGGATGATGATCCTCGGTGGCATGACTACGCTTGATGAAGTTGTTTCAATTATTAATTGTGACATCCTATGTTATACCGTGTTAACTCGATTAAAGATGATTTAGATATTAATTTAATTAATATATTCGGGTATCTAGATGGGTGTTACAATAGTGGTATCGAGCATAGTCGGTCTTGTCCGTGTCGTTATCCCTTTAGTATGTGACTAGTGTGGTGACACCGTCGATACTTGTGTCTGATGTAAATTGTTTTGTTATGTTACGTAACAATGGCCTAAGAGGTAACGGAAGGAATGATGATGCCATTGCCGAGGCTTTGGGAATGTTGGTCGGAGTGCTCGGAGGGAACCAGGAGTCGTGATTGGTGCCGATGCATAATTGGGGAATTTTCGAGGAATAATCCTCCATTGTTCAAGGGCACGATGATCCCAAGGTGCTCGAAGTGGTTGAAGGAGATCGAGAGGATCTTCGAGTGATTGATGCAGGGGTCAAGGTGAGATATGGAACTCACATGTTGGTGAGGAAGTCGATGACCGTGGGTTGCTACCCGAGTGAGCTAGAAGAAGATGGTGTTGCATTGAATTGGGCGTGTTCGGAGAGCTTTTCCGAGGAGGTATTTTCAAGATGTCGAGGTAAGAAGGAGATTGAGTTTTGGAACTCAGCGGTAACAAGACCGCCGAGTATGCTTCAAAGTTTTCGAGTTAGCAAAGTATTATGCTCATTACCCTAACGATGCATGGAGAGTTTTCCAAATGTATCAAGTTTGAGAATGGTCTTCGTGACGAGATTAAGCGGGTATTCGGTATCGGTATCCGGGTTTTCGATCCGTTGATTGTAGTAGGATTCTTGAGGAGGATCTTGCTAACACTAAGTTGAATGCTCTGGGCACGCTGATAGGAAAGGTAAGCAATGATGGATCGTGGTAAGCCTTATGATAGGAGTAATCGAGATCCGGAGGTTGGAAGAAGTCCGTGGAGGAGATTCTAGTTCCTCCGCTAGGTGCTATAAGTGTGAGACAGACATCGTATGGTGGACTGTAAGAGCAATGATAAGAAGTGTTTCAAGTGTGGAAAGTTCGCCATGTGGCCAATGACTGCAGAGTGAAAGTGGTGACTTGCTACAACTGTGGTGAAGAGGGTCATACTCGCCCTCAGTGCACAAAACCCAAGAAAGAGCAAGCTGGTGGTAAAGTGTTTGCATTGTCTGGATTAGAAACTAAACCAGATGATCGGCTGATTAAAGGTACATGTTTTATTAATGGCATACCTTTGATTGCGAATATTGATACGAGCTACGATTCTTTTATTGCGTTAGATTGTGCTAAGAGATTGAATATGGAAATTTCTAATATGGATGGAAGTATGGTTATTGATACTCTCGTCGGGTTCAAAGGACTACTCGTATGTTTGTAGGAATTGTCTGTGTGATTTTTGATAGGGTTTCGTATGGATTTAGTGTGCCTACCGCTAGAACAACTTGATATCATCCTTGAATGAAGGTTGGAATTCAACCAGTTCATATCAACTGCTTTGAGAAGACGGTCATTTTCCAAGAGGTTAAGATCGAAAGTGAGATTATGTCGAAAGCGATGAATCTAGCGGTGAAAGATGGTGCGATGGTGTTTATGTTGTATTCGCGATTGAAGCGAAGGGAAAGGCAAAGAGCGATGGATTGCCAGTGGTGAATGAATTTCCAGAGGTGTTTCCAGAAGACGTTAGTGAATTGCCACCGAGAGAGGTAGAATTTACTATAGATCCGATTCCGAACTAGTCCGTGTCGATGGCGCCCTATCGCATGTCGGCATCCGAATTAGCCGAATCAAGAAGCGAGAGAATTGCTTGAGAAGAAGTTTATTCGCCCGAGTGTTTCGCCGTGGGTGCTCCGTGTTATTGGTTAAGAAGAAGGAAGGTTCAATGAGGTTATGTGTTGACTACCGACAGTTGAATAAAGTTACAATCAAGAATCGGTATCCTTTGCCGAGGATTGATGATTTGATGGATCAACTCGTTGGAGCGTGTGTGTTTAGTAAGATTGATCCGAGGTCCGGATATCATCGATTCGCGAAGTCGAGGATATTCGAAAACCGCATTTAGAACGAGGTATGGACATTATGAATATTCCATGCCGCTTGGAGTTACTAATGCACTGGTGTTTTCATGGAGTATATGAAGGATCTTTCATCCATATCTTGACAAGTTTGTAGTAGTGTTCATTGATGATATTCGATTTATTCAAAAGCGATGAAGAGCATGCGTAACATCTCGAGTTGTGTTGGAATTGTTGAAGGAAAAGAAACTTTATGCGAAGTTGTCCAAGTGTGAATTCGTTGGGAGGTGAGTTTTCTTGGTCATGTAATTTCCAAGAATGGAATTGTTGTGGATCCTACGAAAGTAGAAGCGTGTCTCTGGGAAGCGCCAAGAATGCTTGAGATCCGTAGTTTTCGGGTCTTGCAGTTATTATCGGAAGTTCATTGAGGGTTTTCCAAACCGGCGTTACCATTGACTAAGTTGACCGGAAGGGTCGATATTTGTTTGGGATGTTGAATGTGAGAAAGGATTTCAAGAGTCAAGAGGAGGTTGACAAGTGCTCGATCTTGATTTTGCCATCCGACTAAGTCTTTTGTGGTATATTGTGACGCATCATTAATGGGATTAGGTGGTGTGTTGATGCAAGATAAGCAGGTTGTGGCTTATGCTTCGCGATAGTTGAAAGTGCATGAAAGGAATTATCCGACTCATGATTTAGAGTTGGCAGCTGTTGTGTTTGTTTTGAAGTTGTGGAAACATTATTTATATGGTTCTCGGTTTGAAGTATTCAGTGATCATAAGAGTCTGAGGTATCTCTTTGATCAGAAAGAGCTGAACATGAGACAGAGAAGATGGTTAGAATTCCTAAAGGATTATGATTTCGGTTTGAATTACCATCCTGGTAAAGCAAACGTGGTTGCAGATGCTTTAAGTAGAAAGTCTTTGCACATGTCGATGTTGATGGTTCGTGAGTTAGATTTGGTTGAGCAGTTCAGAGATCTAAGTTTGGTTTGTGAAACTACTCCGAATAGTGTGAAATTGGGAATGTTGAAGCTGACTAGTAGTATTCTGGAAGGGATTAGAAATGGGCAAAAATCGATGTTGGTTTAGTTGATAAGTTGACGTTGATCAACCGGGTCAAGGAGGCGAGTTCGAATCGACGAGAATGGTGTTATGAGATTTGGTGATCGGGTGTGTGTTGGATGTTGCCGATTAGGAAGAGCATTTTGAAGAAGGACATCGTAGCGGGTTGAGTATTCATCCCGGTGCTACTAAGATGTATCATGATTTGAAAAGTTGTTTTGGTGGCCGGAATGAAAAGGAAATTGCCGAGTTTGTGTATGCCTGTTTGATTTGTCAGAAGTCAAAAATCGAGCATCAGAAACCATCAGGATTGATGGAACCGTTGTTTGTTCCAGAATGGAAGTGGGATGGAATCTCGATGGATTTTGTATCCGGTTGCCGAGGACACTAAGAATTGTGATTCTATCCGGGTGATTGTGGATAGGTTGACAAAATCTGCTCATTTTATTCCAATAAGAATGGATTATCCGATGGAGAGATTGACAGAGTTGTATGTCGAAAAGGTTGTGAGTTTGCATGGTATTCCGTCTAGCATTGTGTCGGATCGAGATCCGAGGTTTACATCTAAGTTCGGACAGATTGCAAGAAGCTTTGGGTACCAAGTTGCGGTTGAGTTCCGCTTATCATCCGCATGATGGTCGACGGAAAGAACGATTCGATCGTTGGAAGATTTCGAGAGCTTGTGTGTTAGAGAAGGTGGAGCTTGGGATAGCTATCGTCATTGATCGAGTTTACCTACAACAATAGCTTTCACCGAGTATTGGTATGGCTCGTTTGAGGCATTGTATGGTAGGAGGTGTCGGACACCATTGTGTTGGTATGAAACCGAGAGAATGTTGTGATTGGACCGAAATTGTTCAGAAACTTCGAAAAGATTAAGATGATTCAGAGAAGATGAAGACTTCTCGTAGTCGTCGAAGAGTTATCATGATAAGAGGAGGAAAGACCTTGAGTTCGGAAGGAGAGCATGTGTTTATGCGGGTTACTCCGATGATCGGAATTGGTCGAGCTTTGAAGTCAAGAAAGTTGACTCCACGATTTATTGGTCCTTTCGACCAAGAGAGTTGGAAAGGTTGCATATCGATTGCTTTGCCGCCACTTGCGAATCGCATGATGTTTTCATGTGTCTCACCGAGGAAGTACATTGCGATCCGTCTCATGAGATTCGGGTAGATGACATACGTGTACGGAGAATTTGATCGTGGAAGCGACTGCGAATTGAGGATCGAAGTTGAAACAGGGGCAAAGAGATTGCATTGGTAAGAGTGGTTTGGGGAGGACCAATGATGGAAATGTTACTTGGGAGCGGAGAGTCGATGAAGGACTCGTATCCCGAACTATTCGTTCGAGGTATGTTTTCGAGGACGAAAACTCTTTAAGTTGGGAGAGTTGTGACACCTTAAAATAATGCAATAAATAAATACTTATGATTTTTAATTATTAAATTAATTGAGGTCATAATTTATTTAGTTTATTGGATTATTAAGTTAATGATGGAATTAATTGGAGAATGAGAAATAAATAATTATTTTATTTATGTTAAAAGGAATAAAAGGAATTAAATAAGGAAAAGAGGAAAATAGAATCATTTTGGAGAAAACAAGACTACGTAGAAGTGAGAAGAGGAAAAGAAGAAGGAAAACCTAGAAGTGTCAGAATCTCGAAGAACCCACAAGGTAAGGGGTGATTTCGACTGATTATGGCTTATTATGGGTTTTGATGTTGATAATATAGGTTATAGCATGTTAGAGATTTGTATTTGTGAATTTATAGGTTCATGAATGTGTCCCTATAGGTGTCAGTTTGTGTCAGTTGATAGGTATGAATTGATTAGGGTGTCAGATATCAATTATGACTGATAGGAAGATGATAAATGATGTGAGAAATGATGCGAAATGATGTATTTTGGTGTTTCCTATGATGGGATTCGTATGGGTATGTGTGGATTGAGTTGTAATGGAAGAAATGCTGTCAAAACTGAAATTTTGGGTCTGAACGTCGTGGAAACCGGTTCCCCAGTGGGAGAACCCGGGTTCCAGCTTTTTAAAATGGTGAAAATGGCATTTTTGAACTCAGGAACCGGTTCCTGTGTGGGAGGAACCGGGTTCCACGTGAATTTTTCCAGAAAATGGGATTTTTATTTCTGGGAACCGGTTCCCTACCTAGAGGAACCGGGTTCCCCATACATTTTTCCAGGGGCGCTGATTTTTGAAATTCTGGGAACCGGTTACTCCCAGGGAGGAACCGGGTTCCACTGTTCATTTTTGAAAATTTTCAAAACTTCAAAATTTCATAACTTTCAAACCGTAAGTCCTTTTTGAGCGCCGTTTTGGACGTTATTTCCTAAATTTTATGCTCTACCTTATGAAATGAAAATATTTTAGAAAACTTGAAATTATTTTGTAAAGGGGTTGGATTTCGAAATAAATGATTTTTAACAGACACATAAGGATGTATGTGTAGTAGAGTAACCTTGGTGATGAGGACACTGGTAATGTGTAGGTGTAATAGCATGTTTATGCTAAGGTTAGATGTATGCATGATTGGTTGATGTATCATGTTAATTGGTTTGCATGTTTATGCTGATGTTGATTGTATGCATGATTGGTTGAGGTATCACGTTGGATGATTGTTTCAGTTATGTTGAATTGATGTATTACATAGACTGATTAATGTTGCATGCTATTGATGTGCGTGCATATGCATTGTTTTGGTGAAGTTAATTCCCATTGTGCGGAATTTGACTTGGATTGCCAATAACCGATACCCGAGTGAGGATGGGTGGTTAGGCTGGATTCGTGTCCGAGTGGTTATGGACGAATCGATGGTACTGTATCCGGTTGATAATGGATCGGTGTGACTTAGTCACAAGTCGGTACCGCATGCATTGAGTCTGCATTTGTGTTTGTATGGAATTGTAACATGTTAGGATGTTTTCCAGTGTTGCAATTCTTTTATTGTTTATTGATTATGCATGATGAATTACATGATTATAGATGTGCGTTGGATGCTGAATGGTGTTAAGTGGTGGAATAATATGCTTGTATTATATTATTGATTGAAAGACTTATAATGTGCTTTAATTATGAGAAGTCTCACCCTTACTTTACCATTTCAGATTGAGTTAGCAGCTGAGGAGTCGGTGAGGATGGCTCTAGAGCTTATCTTTTAGTCCGTGTGTCAGTGTCATGCTCTGATTAGATTGTAACACTGGGGAACGCTTAGTTAAGATAATCAGTATTGTTTAATAGTTTGGATTTGAATTCCTTGAGAACTATGATGTTTTATTTATGTTGATTGATTTTGGTATTTCCGCTGTGTAAGACATGGTCTTATGATGATTTGAATTGTTGGATGATGATCCTCAGTGTGGCATGACTACTGCTTGATGAAGTTGTTTCAATTATTAATTGTGACATCCTATGTTATACCGTGTTAACTCTGATTAAAGATGATTTAGATATTAATTTAATTAATATATTCGGGGTATCTAGATGGGGTGTTACACAAGCTCTCTAGCACGAGGACTAAATGAGGGAACAACTAAATAATCCAGGAAATACTCCCTCGACTGAGCATATAGAAAAGTCGTCTCGGCCATAACATACTCGTCATCAAAGAGGGCACCTCCTAGATGACGCTTGTTTACAAATATCTGACCGACGGGACCCTTCTTGACGATCCCAAGGAAGCAAGCGTCATCAGGCGAAGAGCTTTTTCATACGTCATCCTCGAAGACAAACTCTATAGAAGAGGATTCTCCACCCCCTCCTCAAATGCGTCGAAGAAACTAGAGTGCCACACATATTGAAGGAAATACACGAAGGCATCAGCGCCCAACACCTAGGGGGCATATCACTCGCCCGAAAAGCTCTCCGAGCTGGTTATTATTGGCCAACCATGTAGATAGACATCAAGGAATACGTAAAGAAATTTGACAAATGCCAACGACATGAACACATGCACCTGTCTCCCCCGAGAGAACTCAAATCCCTCTCTTCTCCATGGCCTTTCTCGTGGTTGGGGCTCGACATCCTCGGGTCGTTCATCTTGCGAGCATATCAAAACGAATATTTAATAGTAGGTGTCGACTACTTTACCAAATGGATAGAGGCCGAAGCACTGACCAAAATCACCGCCCAAAACACCTTGCATTTCTACAAGAGGAACATATTAGCCCGGTTCGGCATTCCACAAGCTATAGTCACCGACAATGGGGCACAGTTCACCGACAAAAATTTTCAAGACTTCGTCGCCCATTTGGGAACCGTACAACACTTCACTTCGGCCAAACACCCGCAGACTAACGGATAGTCTGAATCCGCCAATAGAGTCATATTGCACGGTCTCAGACGAAGGTTAGACAAATCGAAAAAGAAATGGGTCGAAGAACTGTACAACGTACTCTGGACCTACCGAACCACTCCTCATTCATCCACCGGGGAAACCCCGTTTCGACTCGCCTATGGAATCGAGGCCGTTATCTCGATAGAGATCTCTGAACCTTCGAGAAGAACATAATCTCCCATCGACGCGGAGATGAACGACCAATCCTAGAGGGAGGAGATCGACATGGTCGAAGAAATAAGAACGAGGGCTTCCTTTAGAGAAACATTTCTCAAGAAAAGAATAGTCATCCGATACGACGCCAAAGTCATTCCTCACAAATTCGACGCTGGGAGCTTGGTCCACAAACGAAATCTTAAGAGCTCCACCGAAGGAGAGCTTGCAGCAAACTGGGAAGGCCCTTATCGTATCTATGCCAAAATAGGAACAAGGGCCTACTACTTAGAAAACCTCTAAGGGGAACAACTCACTCGATCATGGAACGCGAAAAAAATAAAACAATACTATAGTTAAAACACTAACAGTCGACACACCTCAAGAAACTACCCAGGTGCTTATAGCTCGACATCACACGCTCGCCCCAGTACCAGCGTTTCGTGACATCATGGCACATAAAGAGACACTCGCTCCATTAACCTAGCGAGCTAGATCCCTACCTCGACGCGGGAGACTCAAACGAGCCCCGTTGTTTAAGTACCTCGCCCGACAGAACACCCAACTCGCAATGGGACGTTCACGCGATCGACCCCAGGCCTTCAATCAAATCTTGAGCTCTGGACCGAGTCCAGCAACGAACTGGCCCACTTTGACTAGTTTCCCTACACTATAAAACACCTTACATTACTAATAAGCGTCCCTTCCTCGAAACATAAAATATCAAATGCATACAAACGGTAAACTAAAATACTTAGGTATTACATCCACGGTCATAAAGATCGAATTTGTCTCGGAGTTAAAATGGGGTCTCCACCCCAACAAAACAAAAGATTCAAAACGACCTCAAGGGCAGAAAAACTGTCATTACATAAATGGGCCTCGCCCAGACAAACATAATAAAAACAATAAGCCAGAATTATTCAGTGTGCTGGTTAGGATCATTTCCAGAGGTCGGCTGCGGAGGAGTCTCTTCCACGACCATTTTGTCGAAAAAGTCGGGCTTCATTATCTCACCATCTTAAACATAGAAATGGACTCCCATTTTGTCGGTCACTAACTCTACACCCGAATTCAAGACCCTAACCTGGGCCAAGGCGTTCTCAAAGCTCCCCGTAGAAGCAACCATTGCATCATCATAATCCAGTTGAATACATCCAATTAGATTTGCCCGGGTCCTCAACTTTTCGGTATCTTCGGGCTCCCCCTCGATTGGAGCAATATCATCCTTCAAACGCGCGATCTCGTCAGCCAATTGCTGCTTATCCTTCTGAGCCGCATCGCGCTCCTCAACAACCCACTTATGATCAGTGAATAACTTATCTTCCTGACCCTTAGCGGCCTCCTTCGTCTCCTTCAGTTTGTCCATGATCTCTCGAAGCTCAACCTCGGGAGATTGACCCAACTCAGAATAGTTCGCCGTCATCTCGAAAATGTGCACCCACGCACACGCATCCTTAGAAAGAGTTGCTTTCTTAGATGGTAGGTCCATTTCCTCCATCAAAAGAGACTCCGCCTGCGGCAGATTCACACTCGTATTGTAGAAGTAGGTGCGGTCGAGCTAGCAGGGCGGGAGATCAAACTTCCTCTTACCTCTTTCCCCGGTTAGATCCACCATACTGTCGTCAACTCGAACCCTCTTGTTCTTCGAGGGGGTATGTTGAGGGGATAGAGTCCTGACCACATGGCTTATAGACGCCTTCCCCGAACCTGTCTTAGAACCGGCCCCTAGCTCATTCGGTGATCCTTTCCCCCTTTTCTTCTACTGCAATGGGTTTCAAGCAATATGTTCCATAGCGGGATTCATCTTAGCTGCAACAAAAGGAACTCACACTAGGATCAAATAAAACTAGATATATTCATCAATAACAAGAAAGAAAAAGATGCAAGAATGTTAAACCTACCCAAGTAAGCCTTAGGATCCCCACTAAGAAGGAGATCCCTCGCGTTGATAAGTGGGGGCTCGAAAACATGGTCCCCGTCTCCTCCCACAAGTGGTTTTCCCCCTTTTCCCATGTGTTGGACCGGGACAAGACCCTCGACATAAGACAGTAGCATGCCAAGACTGGCCAAATCCTCGACATTCAATCCCTCTTTGGCCCATACATATTGATCAACATTTCGCTCGAAATGCTCTTTGTTCCAGTGAAAGTTAAACATTGACACGAGCCGATACACTAGCTAACCTCGCTCGTACAGTTTCGGAGAACCATCCTCCCAAATAGCAGGAACGCTCAAAAGCACATTAAAGAGAGCCCGTTCCAAGATCGGTCGGACTAACATGAACTTATCCTTGAAAAATCGGACAGACTCTTGATAAGGTTTGAAGAGCTTTCCATTCTATTGTTGAAACAACACCCAGCTCCACCAAACTACCCCGTCCGTCTTATCTGAATCCCTATAAAGACAGAATATATGGAAAAATAGGGGGAGGGTAGCGCTATCTCTAAGTACTCACACACTATCTCGAACGCCTGGATGAAAACGATCGCATTCGGGTGAAGATGAGATGGAGCCAGGCGAAAGTGGTCAAAAATCGCCACTTGCAGATCAGTAAATGGAAGGCGAAATCCCAACTCCCAAAACCAGATGTCAAACACTGGAATACGGTCAACCTCATATATCGAACAGATCCGATGCATGACCGTAGGGATATACACTGCCTAATCCTCTTGTCTCCCCTCCTCGTTCACATCTTCACCCTCAGGGCCATACCAGGTCACCCCATCGAACACCTAATCCTAACGAGTGGTAAAATACGACCCCCCTCAAGCGAACATCCAGAGCCACCCAGGTAGTTGGATCTTGGTTCTCGACTTGAGCTACTGTTATGGACGGATCCTCTGTCGACTGAGGTCCCTCGACGGAAGAAGAATCCTCCCTTAGGATCTCGCTCGAAGTACCTTCCTCGTTAGTTGTAAATTCGGAGTACTATCGCTCGGAATCCTTCGAACTTTCACAACTACTTTCTCTACTGCCTGTCATAATACCTGAAAATCAGAGGAAGTCAGTGAGCTCGACATCAACGTCAAATCCACCCCTCCACTAATAATCATGTGAAAGGGCTCAGACAAACGAGGATCCACTTCCTCGGTCAACAACCCTCTCTCAAAGACAGACTATCATTCAAAACAGGATCCCTCAGTTCAGAGAAAGGTGCGCACAGGAAAACTTCAGCATCACAAAACTCCAGAGAACGGCGTAGCATCCGCTCACCGCTAAAAAGAAAACTCTAAAAATATAAACCTTAACCGCATATATCTCTACATGCAAGTTAAATCTCAAGTTCAAACAGCCAAATTCCTGTAAGAAGATAAAAAAACGTACCGTTTGTAGATGGAATAAACTGAAAAAATGAATGGATCACGAATCTGGAAGGCAAAGGTGACGTCGACCACCGTAAAGTAACTCCTCGGATTTATAGGTGATAAAGTTGAGCGAGAGCAAATGGAAATAATCAGGTGAAATAAAAAAATGAAAATTTATAAATGAGATGATCCTCTAGCTTTTATATCCCCCTCTATACGCATGGGTCTGCTTCTATCTAGGGACCTAGGAGAATCATCATTACCCCTAGTCCCTAGGTCTGCCAACAATCATCTCACACGGCTTGAAGCCGCATAGGCAAAACCCTACGAATTCTCCAACTTCTCGCTTCCTCGCAACCCCTCATATCCTCGAACAAAACGATTTTGACTTTTCCCTTGGGATCAAGTCATCACATCCACGAGCAGATGCGACGAATTAGGGGGCTACTATTCTGGACTACCCGAAAGCTTTTGGGCAGGTCGTTCCTCTCTTAATTACAACAACCTGTTAGGCCTCAACGACGTATTCAGGGCTCCCAGCTGCCCGCATCGCACATATTCTTCTCTACATAGTTTGAGATAATCCACGACTTGTTCTGTCATAAACTGTGCCCGTTATGTCATCCATGCTCGACATAACGGCTAGTTACATGCATATTTGTTTGGTCTTGACCTAGTCAGCTCGAATGACTATATTTGCGGACCCGCGTATCTCGGCCCAAATATAACAACCAATGAGAATCCTCTTATGTCCCTTATATAAACCCTCATATCTTTGAGGGCAAGGTATCACTTTCTTTCACTCAAAACCCTTATATTTTTTATCCTCTTCCTTGAACATTTGCTTACTTTAACATCGGAGTGTCTTGCAAGTACACCACTGCCTCCTCAACATCAACTTGCTTGAAGGATCATCAACCGTTTCGGTCGTCTCCGATTCTGATCATTTATTCAGATCAGTATTCATGATTACTAACAAGAATCCTAAATTTACACACCTCTCAATGTATTTCCCTAGTATTAAAATCAATATTTGTTTCTTGTTGTACAAACAAACTAATAATGTAATATCCGGTATAATTGTTTTTTAATGGTTATTACTAATTATTTTTTAATGGTTATAAGTGGGTAATTATAATAATCAATTTACATGCTTATGTTGAGAAATAAGGAATTGAGTGAAGGCTAAGGGTGTTATAGGCTTTTCACTCTTTAAGTGGGAGACTTAGAGACTTGTTTGGCTTGGACCTTATGGTATCAATTGCACAATACATATTTTTGGAGAAGAAAAGAGGAACACGTGAGAAAGAGAGGAACAAAAGAAGTCCCATTTTCTCAAGTTCAAGCTTCAATCTTGACTGCAACTCAAGTTTAGTTATCTAATTTAAGATGAGTCTCATAGATAAAGACTTGAGGTTTTGTTTGGGGTTTCAAGAATTGGGGATTAAGGGTTTTTTTGAGAAAAACCATTGCATGTTCAATACTAGTGATGAAAGAATTGTATTGTGACTATTTATGTGTGTTAGAACTGTGAATACATAAATTAGGATGCCAAAAAGTGGAATTAGAACCCCAATCTCGTGATACCTCTACTTTGGTTTTTCTACAAATCGTGCAGGCCGTTTAGCGGGCTCAACCCCGCTTAGCGCACTTACGAGTTCTGAGGAAAATAAATTATGAAGCAATTTGTCTAAGCGCGCTAGGACCTCGCTTAGCGCACTTGCGTGTAAAAAACCTGATATATTTTATCTAAGTGCGCTATGACGCCGCTTAGTGTGCTTCCTTGGATAAAATTGCATGTTTTGCTTTCTCTGGGTGCAGTTCCGTACCGTTTAGGGAACCGAATGCCTCCTTAGTCTTTTGTAACTTATATGATGTGTCGTGAGATGTATAATACCATATTATGATCACTTATGCGCTAATTGTATGGATATGTATGATTAATAAATCCATTGTGTGGAGAATGTTATGTGCGATCATTTGGTACTTGATTTCGTTTGTTGTGGTTGAACCTTCAGATGTATTTTAACGGTTAAAGATGACACTTGTGTATCTATTATTTAATGTTAATATTTGGTTATATGTATGTACATGTTGAGATGTTGTGTATTTGCATTGTCTTTCTCCATATGGGAATGATCTAATGTATACTCAGTGGATATGTTGTGACCAAATGCATATCCATACGCATTTGCATTTGTCCTCCTTCAATGAGAATGATTTGGTGTATACTCATTGATCAATGTAAGATGATGATATTCGATGGGAATGATCTAGTATATACTCGTTATGTTATCGGGAAATGATAGTACTCGATGGGAATGATTTGGTATATACTCATTGTGTTATTGAGAATGGCATTTCCTTTGGAAGGAAAACATCAGATATTAGTATGATGAGGTTGTAATGCCATGTAGGTAATGTCACTCTGATTCCTCGCCCCTAGTGATGCCACATACACAATATTATTAGGCCCTCACCAGTGGGTTGGTGCAATTATGGTGACATGATTGTACTAGCATTTTGTGTGTTGCATACTTGTTTGATGTGTGCTTGACTTTATGTGATGATAGTCAAGGGACTTCCGATGAGGATGCTACTTGGTTTGTGCATCGGTGTATCAGAATGTGAGAAAACTCAGATTTATGGTGAATCTGTTTTATTGCATGCATCTTGTAGAACAAAGTGAACTTATAAGATAAGGAGACTTACTGAGATTTAACAATCTCACCTCATTCCAATTATTATTTTTTCAGGTTGTTCGAGGCAGGATAAAGGAAAAGGTAGGATGACTTAGCTTTGACGATGTTTCCTGATGATTGCTTTATCATTTCTTTTGGATCCTTCAGTTTATGTATTACGGATTATGTATTGGTATTTAGGATTGTACCTATTTTTGGACCATGATACATTTAACTTTTCTACTGCTTATGTATGACATTTATGTACCTTTTACAATATCATATGCATATTATCCTAGACAAATGTGTGTGGGGAGTTACAAATAAACACATAAATGATGAACAATGAATACCAATTTAAAAACATGTTAATTTTACATAAATGATATAATGACACCAAAATTGACATTTACACCATATATATGTACTATATAATGTGCTTTTTCTTTTTTAAATTATATTTATCTACATTGAGATTTGTGCTCACACTTGTATTGGAATTTAAGACTACGGTGTAAAGGTTAAAGGTTACGGTGTTAGGTTATGGACAATGGTTTCATTATTCAACACCCTCCTTTTTTACTTTTTATACTCCACACCATCTTCTCTTTCTTCCACCTAATAATTCAACACACATTCAACTTTTACTCGTTACAATAGTTTTGTTTAATAAAATTCAACACCCTATCCCACCACCATTCACAACACACTAAAAATTTAAACATTCACAACAACCAATAAAATTTTGTAAAATATTTTATAGGGCCTCACTCTCTTCTCATTCAACATGTTGAATGTTTTCAACACCAAATAATCCACTTCAATTTCAACACTACATTCAACATCCCGTTACAAACATTCAACTATTGGATTTTTTTCCAACACCCCCACTATACATAACCTTACGAGTTTAGTGTCAAAATAGCACATCTTTAATTTTATTCAACATGTTGTGCAAATGATATTTTCTGTTTCTTAATAATAAGCGTCTCGTTTGAGTTTTGTACAATTCTTTAAAAAATAATTAAATATGTTAATTTTAATGATAAAATTAATATTTTTATTTATTAAAATATCCTTATTTATTATAGTTAAGAGGATAATTGACAAACATAAAAATTAATAAATAATGATATTACAATGAAAGATAATATACTCTATTAATATTTTAAATAGACATTTATTTTGAGACAAGAGACTGTGATAAAAAGAGAGTCATTTTTTCTTTTCAATTATTTAAGATCTAGAAATTTAGAAACTTTCATTTGGCGGAGATTTTTAACAAATATTTTTGGTAGGGATTATTTTGAACACTCTCCTCGTAATACTCACCCGATAACTCCATACAAATTACAACACCTCTCTCTCTCTCATAGCATTTCTTTCATCATTCTCGCTTCCAACAAACTCACTCTCCAATGGCGACTTCTTTCGCACCATTATCCATTTCAGGTTCGCTATTCCATCTTTCTATCTCCCATTTACTTCCAAATAATCAAAAATTTCAAACAAAACTGCTTTTCAGATTAATTTCAAACCTCTTTGTTTTAGGGTTTTCGGTTTTTTTCTTCTATGATTTTGTTAATTTCTATTTCTTCCTACCAACGAATTCACCGCTACTTTAGATTTTTCGATACATTCCAGGAATTGTTTAGATTCGCAAATTTTTCATTTCCTTTTTTGTTTTTGGTTCTAGTAAACCATTGGAATTTTGGAAATTGTGATTATGATATTACTATAATTATGTGATTTGATTTTGCAGTTGGAGGTGGATCTCATCTCAAGTCCTCTGAGCTGTTTTTAGCCAAGGGTAATTCATCTCTGGTTGGACCTAGGCTTGCTGTTCAAAGGAAATCAAACATCGTGACCAGAAGAAACCACTTCATTTCACCACTTCGTGCAGAATACCGGTATTCCTTGCCTTATGATTACAAATCCACCAAAATAATTTGAAGTTGACCATAATTTTGGAAATTTAGAGTTGTATTTTTTTTCCAAGTTTTTGGAGACTCTGTGTTGGTTAGCTGCGATTCAACATGACAAACTATGAAACACAAACACCGGAAACATGACTCCGACACCAGTAATAATTTTAAAAAATGATAAAATTAAATGTGACAAGTGTTAGTTGTTGAGAGTCAAGTGTGAGGAAGAAGTCTCACATTGGTTAGAAAAAAGAAGATTGAACACTATATAAACAAGAGAACCCACACACCTATCACCTTAAGGTTTTAGGTGGATATGTGGTGTGCCTCTCACAAAGATGTGTCCCATATAATCTGCTCCCTCCTCGAAATTGCCCGTAACAGTGGTATCATGAGCCTATGGTTTCGAGATAGGGACCGGCTTGACTAACTTGTAGGTGCATTGTGACTCACATTTGAGGAGGGACCGACTAACTTGTATCGAAACACTTCCCGCAGCTCCTCGAAATGGTTTCGAGTAAGGAGAGTAGATCAGATGGATAGAAATCAAAGATTTAGAGGTAGAGGTAGACCTAGAAAAATTATAAAAAAAGTTATTAAGATTTTGAGATTATCGATTTGGATTTGAAACATGGTTCTGTATAGAATATTATAGTGAAAGTTGATCCATGTAATTGACTCTACTTAGTGGGATAGGGCTTGGTGGTTGTTGTTGTTCTTGTTTTATGTTAATTCTCTTTTGAATGCTTAGATTGGAGCACTTGTTGAAATATTGAATCTGCAATTATCTTGATTTTATTGTTTGCATATTTTAGAAGATTATATAGATTGTTATTTCCATTAACTGTTTCCTGTGTGCAGTGATAACACAGGAGGAGGAGGAGGAGGTGGCGGGGATTTGGTTGCTGGCTTTCTTTTGGGTGGTGCTATTTTTGGAACCCTAGCTTATGTTTTTGCTCCCCAGGTGATTTCTTTAATTTTATTTATTGGGTCTAGATAGTTTAACTGAAAACTGTGAGTGATAAATAAGCTTGATTATAGTAGTGAAAAGAAAGAAAAAGTAATACAGATTAACCATGTTATAGACCATATATGACTTGTGGGGAAAAAATTACCAACAAGATGCACTTGCATCAAGGCTGGGTCAACTACATACTCTTAGCTATTAACTACATCATTTTGGTAGTTTCTATTTTCCAGTTGATAAAAGCTTCTCAATTGAAATAGTTGTTTGGTCCATATCATATTTTTTTATAAAAGCCTTATAAGTTTGTAGATGCTAATGGAAAAGTTAGATGAGAAAGACTTAAAAAAAGAGATTCAGAAACTTATTTCAACTCATATGGAAAACTATTTTATTTATTGATATAACTCATTGTTGTACAATCGTAATTATTTGAACTATTTGTATTATTGTTTGTTGAAAAATTGATGTAAACTAACTCTTCTTCACAGTAGTTTTATTACTAGTGCAACGTTTGTTTCATGCTTTGAGAGCTGAATTAACTTTGCAAAGGATAAGAAGAGAGTTGAAGAGCTTTCTCTTGTATTTGGAATGTCTTTAATGATAGCAACAGGCTGCTATGGTGATGGGTTATAGACTTATAATTATGACTGTTTCTTTTCATTAACAAAATAGAATAATAACTGTAAAATTATACTACTCACTTTTCCATATTTGGGTCCTGTCTTATCATTATGTCTTACGTACTGGGACTCTGGAAGTGTTATTTTGGCAAACCTTTGAATGGCTAGAAATATAGTTATATAATTATAGCCTACTTTTGTCTCAGCTAAATGTAATAGTTGCATTATCTATCTGTTGTTGTATGTATCACTTTTAGTTTTACTATTTACTCACAAGAGATATCATTGTTGCCATTTTGAAGGTGCATATTATGTTATGGTGTTAACTTTAACTTGCCATGCAGATCAGAAGAACTTTGCTAGATGAAAATGAGTTTGGGTTTCGGAGGGCCAGAAGACCAATATATTATGACGAAGGGCTAGAGGTAATTGGACGTGTCTTGGTTTTATATTCAGTATTTTTGTTTAGTTGGAATATGCTTGGTTTGTTTTGATTATGTTATGTTCCTGTAGCAGGGGCCCAAGGAGACCTTGAATGAAAAAATTAGCCAACTAAACTCTGCCATTGATAATATATCTTCACGTCTCAGAGGCAACAAGAAGAAAGTGCCTGCTGTCCCTAAAGAAATTGATCCTGAAGCTGAATTTACCGTGTGAAGAGCTTCCAGTTTGATACTGTTGTCGACGATGCCTTGAAGTAGTGAAGGAAACGTTGAAAATTGGTTATATGTTTCTATGGACAGTGGAGCATCAGTTTGAATTATGGAGCCATATTAATATCAAACTAGCTATAAACTGTTTTTTATGGAGCCAAATCAGTTTGAATTATGGAGCCATATTGATATCACTGTTCGGCCCCTTTGTTTTTTGATTTCACTTTCAAGAAACCATGCTTCTATTGAATAATTTTGATATACTTTTAAAATTAATTTACTCCTTAAAGAGTTTAAGGTGCAAAATAGATTTACAGGGTCATTCAGTGGGAATCTATCATCTTGCCACTGGAATAATATCAAAGTAGAAGAGTATAGTGGATCCAATTGAACGATATTTTCAGCTGCAATCATCCCAATGTTGAGATTCCGATGGAGAGTGAATATCAATCATGCAGTTGTAATAATCCAGCAGGAGAATAAATATCAGTCATTCAATTGTAATGACAAGTAGGTGGTTTTACACCGTAATTGTTACTCATTTTATCCAAAAAAATCTTCCTCCTTTAACTGAACCTGCATGACTACAACTACAAGCAATTTAACAAGCCAATGAAAGTGACAGCATTTGACCTTGCACTCGACAGCAACATCTTCAAAACTAAACATAGTGTAAGGGATTTAGAAGCTTTGCCATGGCAACCAAAAGCACAATTTATAGCAGTCTATGCAATAGTATCAGGTTTATCTATGGCCAAAATCGCTGATGCTTTGCCGCATTCTGGCTACATAGTGATCATAGCACTCTTCCTAGAAAGGCATTGAATTAGCCCCTTTTTTTTTATTGCATTCGCATGAACTTGAGCACAATAAATTAAATCTGAGTCACGGTGGTATAGATGAATCAATTCAATAACACTCCTTAGTTCTTATTTTAGGATAATACTAAATGTTAAGAAATACATTAATAGAAAATTCTTTTAGAAAAAATGCAATGAAAATATTAATTATAAATCTTTAATAAAAATTTTACACAATTTTCAATTTTTTTTTTTTGCATTTAGCTTTTTTCACTTGTCTTTACCATTTTGACAATAACAAATGATTATAGCATCCCGTAATAGGAGTATTTTTTTGTTTAAAAAAGTTTAGGTGAATTGGATTCAAAATTCATCGAGCTCAGAGTAGACCTCAAGACTCAGAGAACATTTATTATAAAAGTATTATTATTAGTCAATCATCCACCAAAATAATACTCACATCACATCAGCAGCATAAATTAAACCCAAACTTTTTGATGTATGGGTCCACTCTCTATCAACTAAAAAAATATATAATCTTATATTTTTCTTATTTTCTAATAATTTTTTTATTATAATTAAAATTCATCCAAACTTCATTACATCTCTAATTTACAAATTCATACTCTCTAGTTTACAAATTCATAAGTGAGGGTATAGTTGAGACTTTTCTTATGGTTTGGTATGTGTTATCAAATTGATGACAATAGTAAATGAGAATTTCTTTTTTTATCTAGTGGTGGGTTTGTTCTAAATTCTAGTGTAAAATTTAAAATATTTTTAGAATTTGTAAGTGCATTTACGAATTCATTTTTTTGTATATTTCGCAATTATACTTGCAAAGAAACTATTTTTTTCTCATATTTGTAAGTGCACTTGTAAAACTTGTTACGAGGTAAATTCGCAAGTGCACTTCCGAAACTTTCTCTTGTTTGTGTATTCTTTTTTACTAATCTGTTGTAGAAAATAACTAAAACGAAAAAAAATAAATTAAATATCATTAATTAAATTAATTATTTCAATAATATTTCATTCTATTTAAAAATATAATTAATATTAAATAATTTAATAAATCATGATCAATTATTAACCTAGTGAATTAATCTAATCTTTTTGATAAAAATAAAATTTTATAATAATAGTGAAAAAATATTTTATTGATCTTACGAAAAAATAACTAAAATGGAAAAATATTAAATGTCATCAATTAAATTAATTTCTTTAACAATATTTTTGTCTAATTAAAAATATAAATAACATTAAATAATTCAATAAATCTTAATCAACTACATTCATTAAAAAATTTAAATTTAAATATTTTCTTTTCTATACCGAGTAGATTGATTCATTGGATTAATAATTCACTATGATTTATTAAATTATTTTATGTTACTTATATTTTCTACGTCAATGTCAATGTCAATAAAAAGAGTGGTTCTTTGGTTAATAATTTTTTTTTATAATTGAACCAAATAATATTTAAACAAAAAATATATAAATAAAAGAAGTTTCGCAATTGTAGTTGCGAATTTACCTTACAACCAGTTTGACAAATACACTTACAACAAAACCTGTAAATATAAAAAATATGGTGTCTTCTTATGTGCAAAACTTGCACTTACTAAAAATATTTTTAAATTTTCGGTGGTGTAACCCACTACCATTACGTGTACAAAGAAATTCTCTAACAAATTAAGAGTTTGAATAGTAACAAAAAAAATGTTGTAAGGCCCATTAAAATTACCCTAATTATTAAACAAGGAAAAGGGTAAAGAAAAAAACATAAAATGAATTAGTCAATGACCAATTAAAAGCAAGATATGTAGAATACACCACAGGATACACATGGTTCAACAAACAACAGAAAGAAAAAAAGCTCGGCCTCTTTCAGCTCTCATAGATTTGATGTTTTCATATTTGTAGGATAATGGATTTCATAGATGTAGCTCACAACTTGTATCATATTATTGTTACAGTAAGTATTCAACTTGTAGTATAATGGATTTTATAGGTTTGTGAGTTTTTTTATTTATTTTTAATTTGCAATAAATTGGAGAGTCTGTGATATTTTTGTACAGATTGCACATCTTGTGCTTCAATTACTATGGCACTTTCTGCAAATAATTGTTAGCACATGGTATTACATGTTAGCAGTGGGTAATTTGTTGGAAAGCTATTTCATCTCTTATGGAGTATTCAAAAAATACAAGTCTCTTCCTGTAAGAAAGATTCGGTACCTTGCCGTTGTCATTGAGAGTGAAGATGCTTATCAGATTTCAAAAGTTGTTAAACTTTTGCAGTGGCTAGACTCGATTGGTGTTAAAAATGTATGCCTCTATGACATGAATGGTACGAAAGGTTTGAATGTTTAGTGATTGTAAAATTTCTTTAACTTGAGGTGTATGATATTGATAATGTTTTCTTTGATTTGATCTCTATATTCTAGGAGTGTTGAAAAAGTCACAGAAGGCCATATTTCAAGAAATGAAGAATGCAAAATCCATAGAGGTAACATGTTTTTTTGTTACCGATAACAGATTGATTTTTTCTTAATATATTCGATAAATTTTTGTCCTGGTTTATGATATTAGTATTAAGGTTCTTTTGAGTAGTTAATGCATCTCTTTCATTTGATCTGATCTGGCTTAAACTCGGTGTAGGAAGTGAATGAAGCTGTGACAGACCATGTATCAGATCACATGACCCTTGAATTTGTTTCTTATGTTGATGGGAAGGAAGCAGTGGCCAAAGCAGCTAACTTGATTTTCGTTGAGAATTCAAAACAACATAACTTAGGTGAAGAATTGGATTGTCAGATATTGTTAGAGTCTCACCTGAATCAAGCGCTGCAAATTGTTGGTATGTTTGCTTCCTAAAGCTGCTATTAGTTTAAACTTTAAGATGTTTATTTCCTTTTACAGTTTATCATTATCTGGCTAACGACAATCTTATTTTTCTATCAGGTTGTAAAGGCCCTGAACCTGATCTTTTACTGGTTTATGGACCTGTTAGGAGCCATCTTGGTTTTCCTGCATGGAGAATTCGGTATACAGAGATAGTGTAAGTTGTTTCTAGGATATTGACTAATGCGGTATAGTGTGTTAAGTTGCATTTTGCACGTAGCTTCGTTTTTTATTTTTTAATTGAATAGATTCGGACTAATGTTCCTTGCAGGCATATGGGATCGTTGAACTTCATGAGACATGGTTCCTTAATTAAAGCCATTTACAACTTCACAAAAGTGCACCAAAATTATGGTAAGTTTTCTCAGTATCTGCATATTCATTTTGTTATATCTTGTATGTATGATGTTGCCTTTAAATTATAGGCACAGTTAGTATAAAGTATGTTGTGTTCTATTTTATTGCAATTTCTTTTCCGGAATTGATAACAGGTGCATAGAAAAGGAAATGAATTAGAAGCAAATTATCTTTGCAAGTCCAAAGCATAGGCGGGAAGAGTAGAAAAATACCTAGCTAAACATCTTGGAGGAAGGGTTTCTACCTAGTAATGTGTAAATTGTAAATTTCATATTTTAGAAAACGTGTATGGTAAAGTTTAAATACACTTTCTTTTATAAAATTCATATTTATTTTACATTTTTTGCTTTGCATGTTGATCCTGTGATATTCAAATACATTATGCTCTCTGTTTTTCGTGTTTGATAAATTAGTAATTGTATAAATATTGAGTCTATACATAATGGTATATCATGTAGGAGTAGGACTCATGTTACACCAACCAGTCACTTGTGCCCTCGCATCAGCCAAATATGCCCTCCGGTTTTAAATTGATAAGTGTTTTCAAATCATACTTGATGTGGTTAAGGTTTAGTTTAGTAACTCGTTTAGTTTGAAGTGAAAGTGGTGTATATTCTGAATACCACAATTGTCGAAATAAGGAAGAGACAAAAATGGGACAATGATGATTACATTTGGGTATGTTAGACTCCTTGTTCCATCTACAAAATATCCAAGGGATAAACTAGAATCAAAATACATGTAAGAAGATGCTACAAGAAATTTTTTAATTTTCATTTCAATAATTATAAAATGATAGATAATAAATATGTTATGGAACAATTATATAAAATTACACCTGAAGAGTTACACCATGAGTCACACTCGCTCAAAAACGTTACTTCTTCGGATTAATATTTTTTAAAATCGACTGTTAGATTGAAACATACTATCATATAGATCATACCTATAAAGTTTGAGACTACTCTATAATGATTTACTATGTCATTGAACTACATCAATATTAAGTTATATGAAAATTTATTTTGACGTTAATTTTTGGATATCTTGATCGTATAGTAAACCATTATAGATTAATCTGAAACTTTATAGGTCTGATCTATATGATAGTATGTTTCAATCCAACGGTTGATTTAAAAAAATATTAATCCAAAGTAACATTCTGAGCGAGTATAACTCTTCGGGTGTAATTTGATCCCTCTTCTATGTGTGTTTGTGTGTGTGTGTATATATATATATATATATATATATATATATATATATATATATATATATATATATATATATATATATATATATATGTATGTATGATTAGAGGGCAGACGCCCTAGGGTTGGAAGACGGAGGGGTGTGCCTCACAAGCTAGGGGTGGTCGCCCCACACCTAGGATGAGCTCCCCACCATTGTTTGTTTTTTCCTCTTGCTTTTGTGCCTTTCCAGTACGTGTGTATGCAATTATATGTTTGGATTTTGTTTTTCTGATTTTGGCTATAGTGACAAATTATTGTACATGTATTTATAATGGATTAATTGAAATATAATATATAGATGTGTTAGATTAATGGCCTATATACTAGTTATTGGGATTATGTTCTTTTGGTTTGGCAGGAAATAATTAATTATTATATATGTACATATGAGTAATTGAGACATAATATGTTAAGAATTGTTGGACTACTAGAATTAAGACAGTGATAATGTAAGTGGTGTAGCACAGATGAATTTAGCAAAAACACAGAAAATTAGTTGATAGCAGGTTCTCTGACAGGTACTGGTATGATTTAGTAACAGAGATAAATTCTAATGGCAGTATAGTTTTGAATGCAGAGAAATTAAATGTATTAGTGCAGTAAATTAGCAGGAGCTAGATAACAATTAGTAGTAATAGCAGTGAACGAAATAGTACCGAATTAGCGAATTAAGCGGTAAAATAAGTTATCCGGAATTAACTAAAAAATTGTCGAGGTAGTTCGCATATGTTAGTAGGTAATTTGTGATTGGTTGTTTTGGTGAATTATGTTGAATAAGTTGCGTTGTTATTTTCTTGGTGAATTATTAGCGATGTGTATGTTGTTGTATGTTGTTGTTTTATGCGAAGTTGCAGGATGTTTCAGTGACGATGTTTACCTCTATTTATTGGTAAAGAAATTTTTGATATAGGCTTATGTCTGAAGACGTGGTTTGTTGTTTATGTTGTGTGACATGCATTATCGAGTTGCATTACATTGCATATTTTAGTGACGACCTAGATTGACAACTGTGTTGATATGAATAATGCCTTTTGTGACGATGTTTGTTGTTGTTGTATGTAATTGTTGCATTCATTGAGTTATATACATTTGCATACTTTGTGACGGTCTGGATTGAAAAAATTAGCGACGAAGGCTTATGCCTTGTTTGATGCCTCTATTAATTGGCAATTGGCGACGGGGGCTGAAGCCTTGATTGGTACCACACGCATGAGCGTTGTTAGTGTTACATTTTATTTTGCATAATTATGAATGATGTGAAGTGACGTGACTTGGATTGTGATTTGAGTTGGTTGGAGTATATGATTGTTGTATTGTGAAGTGGTTTGTGATGTTTTAACTGCGACGTGATAATTTTGTATGATTCAATCCTAGCATATTATTTATCATACACTTGTTTATATTGTTAGATATTTCACCCCTTATGTTGTGATGTTGCCTCTACGTGGGTAACATGCAGGTAATGAAGAGGGAAGATTTAGTTGCTGTTAGTTTGAGTCGGTGTTGTCACTCTGATACATAGCACTCTAGGGGATGAACGCTTTGTTTTGTTTTATTGTTATTTAAGTTGAATTGAAGTTGTTTCTTTTGAGGAGTTTATTTGGTCTTAAGTTGTTTTATGTTGAGGAAGATGCTATGATTATTTTGGAGTTTATGTTAAGAATTTGTTGTGTTGTTTTTAAAGAAATAAAGTTGGTTTATGTTTTGAGAATAAACAGGTGGTTGTCAGTTCATCAGAATGTGATGTGTTATGTATCTATGTGTTAAAAGTGTCTGTTATGCTGTTGTTTTAAGTTGAGAATGTGACATCTTATTTGTTTGTTGAAATTTTAAAACTCTGATTTTAATTATATTTGTCGGGTAGAAATGGGGTGTTACAAATTGCGCTTGTCAGTGGGTATTGTAATCGAACATGATCGAATTCGCTTATGAGATTAAAATTATAAAAATTGATGATAAATCGGAAATTGATACAGTAATTAGTTTATTTATAAATTTTGCTTTTATCTTAATCACCTTCGCTTTAAGTTATGAACCTTAAACCCCATTGTTCCAATCGGTTGATTAATTTAAGTAAGAATTTTTGTGATACGAATCGAGTTTCGCTTCCATATACTACCCTTATATGTTGGTTTTTGACTTGTGTGCGATAGTGGATTAACATGACAGAGGTGTATGTGTCATGTGACGTCTCCTTATTAATTAGAGTTTGTGCGTTATGCAACGTGACGCCTCCTCTGTGTGACTAATGTTTTTTATTTAAAAATTAATTACTTTAATTTTTTTTAAGGTGGTGTTACCTATAAAAAATTATTTAGAAAAAATTTAAGCATGCCTTTGCTTTTTTAATTGGGCTGAAGAGTTTAGCCCATCTTCTTTTCTCTTCTGTCCATTTTGCTTCCGACCTTATCCAGAAGTCTAGAACTTAACAATTTGTCATTAATTTAATTAAGCTCTTTAGTATAATCTAATTTAAAGTTACCCCTGAACTACTATTTAAATTAGAAGAATATATTTTGAGAAATTAAAAAGAAATTGTAAAAACGATTAATATGGTACATAATATCCATTAAATAGACGTTCTAATGTTCTGTATCACATATTCCTTATAAGCCCACTTTGAATGGACTGATCGATGATCATGTGATGATAACATTTCACCAACTAAATATTATTCAATTCCAACTCAGCATGCTTTATAATGATATAAGCGCGATACGGTTTGAGCGGTTTTGAAGTAAAAAATTATCCGAACTGTAAAATAAAAGAATATGCAATTCAGTTTGATTCGGTTGTCTTTTAAAAATAAAATGAATCAAACTAAACCAAATTAATGCAATTTGAATTGATTCGGTTGATTCGATTTCTTACAAAATAAATTTGAATAATACACATATATAGAAAAGAAATATAATTTTATATTTAATCGTTTATACATTACCATAAAAAAATTATAATTGTCAAAATAAATTTATAATTTAATACACAAAATTGATATTATAATTTTATCTAAATTCAAATAATGATACATATAAAATTGCATTCTTACATAATTATTATACAAAGAATAGGATAAAATATATTTTGTAAAAATAGTATCTATAAATGAATAATATTTTATTTTTTATAATTTATAAATTAAAATAAATATCATATAATGACCCAAATATAATTTTTGCGATTTCAATTTGATTCAGTTCGATTTTGCAGTTTTTATTGGACTGGTTTGAATTTCAACACCCTATAATGATGCACACATCTTTTAATTAAACACATTACTTTTAGATGCCATTCAATTCTAAATTTAATTATAAAAATGACTAGTCATTTTTAATTTATTATATCATGTAAAAGAGATTTTTTAAAAATAAATTAAGTCTATAAGAAAATATTGAACAAATAAGAAAAGAATATATTATTCAAATGATTTATTCAGATTAGTTGTTTAATTTTATTAGGGGTCATTTTTATTATTTATCTCGGGCCTCTAAAATGTCGGGACCAGTCTTATCTGTAGACACGTCCTCTTCCTCTAGTATTGTTGAAATTCCCATGAGATTCACCTGCTCCATGACTTGCATGAGCTATATTCGCAAAGGCTTATGTCACAATTAATTCTTGCCCGAACTTATCAAGTTTAGCTTCTTCATCACACATAGTAAATGGTTTGGTGCTTCCGTGCATCTGCATCACAAAAGGGTTGTATTCTTCTGGTAATCCATTGAGGATTGAATCAGTTTGATCATGCTCCGAAATCGAGTCTCCTACATCAATAAGAGAACTCGACATAACTTTGATTCTGAGCATGAATTAAGTGATATAGTGGTTGCCTTTCTTTGTGGACTTTAGTTCCACTCGTAGCTGACAAACCATAGCTCGCATTTGAGCATTGAAAAATTTGTGGATTTTATCTCATGTTTCATATGAAATTTGCAAGAAAGCACTCTTGGAAGAACAAATTCAAATATGGTTGATAACAACCATATGAACATTGTTTGATCTTGAACAATCTATGCCTCGTATTCTCCTGAGATATTATTCAGTAGACGATCTTGGTCTTTCTTGAACTTTATAGGGATTTGGAGATTCACAACAAACCTGTGCATCTTCTGTGTGAGTATAACTCCTCCAATCTACTGATTTCATAGGAGATAATTGTTATCTTTAAGTTGAATTGAGAGTTTCAGACTATATGTGTTGTTGGAGTTTGGTGTGAAGAAGTTGGAAGAGTTATTGCGTGAAGGTTCTTAATTCTCTGTGCACGAGTTCTGATTTGCAGAGTCTACCATTGATGAATGTTAATGTAGTGTGAAGAAATGGAGTGAGGAGAAGGAAGTCACCGAGGAAGAAGAAGTGGAATCGTGGTTCAAATCTTAACCACTTCTGATACTATATTAGAAATGGATAATTATAATGTGAAAGTTTTCATTCTTCTCCTTAACTTTGGCAAGTGAAGTTTAAAGATTATTTATACAAGTTCTAATGACAAAGTTTGTTAGTACAAAATTTAATTGAAATCTAACAAACTCTTATCTGCTTAACAAACCACAAAGCTAAAGATAATACCAAATATTACATTGTGTGAATTGAATTTTATCTCTTAAATTCTCTAATTTTCTCTTTTTTTCGCTACATTTTTTTCGACAAATCATAAACCTCCATTGTTCACCAATTGTACGATTGAATGTTCCAATAAGGCATACATACCTAATAATTCTTTAGGCAATGAAAAACATAATATGTGCCTAAGGAATTTTATTTTCCAACATGATAATATTGATTAGAGACAAAAATGCAATAAAATTTTGTATTTAAGATAGAAAAATGGCCCACGTTGTCTATTGGAAAAGTAGCATGCATTCGAACCTCCATTGGGGTTGGAACTTGCTTTGCCCATTAAACACTTATAGTACCCACACCCACATGACTCGTGTTCTATCTTTTTAGTTCTATAAAATCCTCACATCATAAATACCTCTTCATTCACTTCCATCTCATAATCCACACTTTTCTCTTCACTTCTCTAGCCCCAAAAAATTAACATTCCTCCATAGAGGTGCAAATAGCAAAAAAATGGCCATGAGGAAATCCAACAAACTTCCACAAGCTGAAGTTATCAAGCAAATTCTCAAAAGATGTTCAAGTTTTGGCAAAAAGCATGGTTATGATGAAGAGGATCTTCCTGAGGATGTACCAAAAGGTCATTTTGCAGTTTATGTTGGTGAGAATAGAACAAGGTACATTATCCCAATTTCTTGGCTATCACATCCTCAATTTCAAAGTTTGTTACAAAGAGCTGAAGAGGAGTTTGGTTTCACTCATGATATGGGACTTACTATCCCTTGTGATGAAGTTGTTTTTGAATCATTAACTTCATTGATGAGGTAAGGAAGTGAGGATTAGTAGAGATTTTAGTAGTCAAAGAATACCAAACATAAAATCCCTTCATCAAGTGGTGGTTCTAACGAAATCACAAGATCAATTTACGGTGACTTTGACATAATCACAATAAACTACAAGAGACACTGATTTTACAAAAACTATAATTTGTAATTTCAACAAAATTAGGGTGGCAATGTGATTATAAAGATGTACTAAAAACCTTTTAAGTTTGGTATAGTAAATGTATATATAGATCGATATATGTGTGTGGGTTGATATCCCACGAGAGAATTTCTTTAGCAATGTCATTTGTATCTTGAGTAATGATTTATTAAATGAAGCAATGTTGTACTAAGGATGAGGGTACACTATAGTTCTTTTTAATTTTTTGATACCCTTTGCTTAAACTTGCATTTATTTCCTTGGTAAATGATACTTGAAAGAGAAGGGCTTAATTGCAAATAAATTGTTTTAGACATTAATAAAATTCAAGCCTTTTTTGAAGAAAAAAATAGAAAGATGAACACCATATCTTATGATAAAAAATTTGATTAATTATATAATTGATTTTAAATTGTGATTATAATATGACGTTTATATAATAAGAAAATGCAGTTACAATTTTAATTATATTTTTATTGTATTGAAGTGAAAAACTTTTATATTATCGTAATTGTGGACAGTAATTTAAAATCAGGTAAAGAAATATTAAAACTCTATTCTAAGATTGTAAAAAAAAACCATAGATTTTTTTATGAGAATTTAGTTGAAGTGAGAAATTTAGCAATAGTTATTTTACAAATTTACAAACTCCATATTTTTTAAATCCTAAACAATATTTAGGTAGCCCCACTTTACATTTCTATATCCAATTTAGCATGTGAGTAATTAATAAAAATGAATATAAGTTATATACATAAAGAGTTGAAAAATAGAGACATTTATAGGCTTAACCTAAAATTGCAAAAGTTTATTGCATTATGAAATACAATATGCATGTATATATACCTTTATGAACAAAAATTATGTATACTCTAAGTTCATTATGTCACATCACTTTCATCACGATTCAGGGTAAAGCTATATTCTTTTTCTTTTTTCCTCAAACAAGTTCACTAAGTATAAAAATTAAAAAGTACTTAGAGGAGTAGCTATCATCATGTTTAGGGAAAATTATATGCTAATTAGTAATTAGGCACCGATTTTTTTTTTCATTCATTGGCTTGGCTTTATGTCTATCTTAGTTAATATGTGACATGAAATCCAAATAACTCAAACTAGATGTATTTAAATGTTTCATCCATGCTTTGATTAAGGAAAATTTATAAGAAAGTGGTTTTTAAAAAAGAAAAATAAACTAGTTAATATAAGTTTTAATGGTGTATCATTTTCAATTGTACAGCTAATATAAGTTTGGACATTTTCAAAAATAGTTATTTTTTCTCTTCCACACAAAATGTAGGACTAGTATAAAGTACTTGTCCATACAATTAGAAGTACCACTACTTGGATATTTTCCCTTGTAAATTAAATGAAAACTATAGTGCATTATATTGGCCACATGTTATTGTCTACTTGCCAATAGTTGCTACTTATAAATTGATTATAGTAATTAAATTGAATTTTATACATATTTCATAATAAACCCATGCTTAATTGGCTAATCCATCTACAACATTGTTCATTTGGAGCACATGGAATGGGGCCTCATTGTCTATAAAATAAGGTCTTCAAGACAATTAAGCACTTAATCTTTTTGTCTTTTCTTTGATTAAGAGATAACAAAATCTGATTACCTTAGCCACATACGTAAAGCAAACGTTTAATAATGATTTTTAATAATAATGATACTATGATATTATTAGAGGTTTGTATGGGGAAAAGATTTGTTTAAGAGTGAAAGCATTTGATATATATATATATATATATATATATATATATATATATATATATATATATATATATATATATATATATATATATATATATATATATATATATATATATATATATATATATATATAAGTTTTGGAAAAGCAAAATTACTACTGAATCAAATAAGGGTTGAAGTTTTGGAAAAGCAAAAGTACTATTGAATCAAACGGGGAAATTATTTCCCTACTAAGTCGTTATCGAACAATGCCCTAAGAAATTTTGGGCAATCATATAAGACACACATTTTTTTCCTGGTGTATACCCTTTTTTGCTAGCGTATCGGCATACAAATTAGCTTTACTGGAAATGCGACGAACAGAAATGTCTATGTCAAATTGGAAAAACTCTTTGAATTTGTGCAAAAGGCTTCTTTCCAGTCAAAGATGGTGAAATGCAAGTTACATCCTTTAATTTATCACATGTTGAGAAACAACTTTCACCATAATATGTTTGAAATTCATATAATGAGCAAGCTTCAAACCCTCAACCACACCCCACAGCTCCGTAATGTATGGATTGCAAATGCCTATACGATTAGAGAAACCTCCAAGCCACTCTCTATAAGCTCCTCTAATAATGGCACCACAACTTGCATTGTCATTCTTGTCCATAGCTCCATCAACATTTAGCTTGACCCAATCCTTAGGAGGAATCCCCCACTTGATTATCCTAACTCTCATGCTTGGTGAAGTTGATATTGTTGTCGTTGCTTTTTCATTACTATAATGAACCATCTTCCTCTTGATAAATGTATGCATGCACTAAGGTCTGTTGAAATTTTCATTATGAATTTCCCTTACATGCCATAACCAAATTATGTAGCATGCTTTAGCCTAGAAATTGTTCAATTACCATCGATGATGTTTCCCATATTGTTCACCATATTATTATGGATCCAATCTTCCAGAGTGCTTGCATAAAACAAGACACGTTTGTTAATCGCAACCGCCTGCCTCCACAAGTTATCCACACACGATCAATCTTTGAGCACGTGGAGCGTGCTTTCAATTTCATCACTGCATCAACTATACATGGAACTCCTAAGACCCATCTTAGATTTTTTTCTTCTCATCTGTTAGAAGACCATTATGGTGCAGAAGCCAAACAAAAGTATGAACCCGCTTCGTGGCCTCAATTCTCCAAATTTCTTCCATCATTTTCCATTATCAACTTCAGTATCAGGAGCTAAGAATTTATACATGGTGTTGACTGTGTACTTTTTACCTTGCTCACCAATGCCAATTCTAACATCAAGAACTTCATCATTAGATGGCGTTGGAATACTCTCAATCCTTCTAAGAATACCATGAGGCATCCTGTAACACCCCAATTTTTACCCAGTAATTATAAATAAATCAGAGTATAAAATTTCCAATCAACAATTGGGATATCACATTTTCAACTTAAAACACAACTTGTAATTTCATTTAAACCAGATACATAACACTTAAATCATGAAGATGAACTCAACAACATATTTAGTAGTTAAATATAAAACAACTTTAACTAATAACCACGCAGCGAATTCACAACTTTAATCTTTGGAAATAAAACATAACATCTTTGTCAAACTTGAACAACTTTAAAAAATGATCAAACTGTGATAAACAATTTAAAACTTCAACAATGCAATAATAAACAACGATAAAACATAACATGTTTTCATCCCCCCGAGTGCTACGTATTAGAGCGACGATATCAACTCGAACTAACAACTACTAATTCTTCATTCTTCATTACTTGCACGTTACCCACGTAGAGGCAACATCACAACAGAAATGGTGAGATATCAATCAACATAAACAAGTGTATGATAGACGATATATTAGGATAAGCATATAAATTACCACTTCAAACAACATAATCCCACAACACAACAATCAATGTAATTATGCGACACGAATGCAACTCAACATAATGCACATGCATGTGGTACCATTGGAGTAGAACTCTCAACTTAGAAATTTCCAATTAATAAAGGCATCAACAAGACATAAGCCTTCAACTTTCAACGTGGTGTCAATGCAGACCAACGTAATAATTTTGCCAATCCATACCAACTTTTTATGCTATGCAATGCGAAATCAACTTCAAACAACAAATTTATGACAATGCAGCAACAACAACAACACGCAACAACGACAACATAACAACACATCAACCACAATTCAACATTGGCCATAGGCCTACAACATATTATTTCATCAATTACAAAACAACTCATCAACGTTGGTCATAAGTCCTATAACTCAATTCATTCATAGACCGAAACAATTCATCGCAATTCAATATCACCTGCAAATTCAACCCATTCGGCACGGTTCCAACACATCAACCGATTAAAAATAACTACTACTTACGAATCACATATACACAATTTCAACTAATTTCTGTTAAACAGATATACCGGTTAAAACTACTAACCTTACTATTTAGTACTATTTATATCGACCTTATTTACTATTTATTCCACAATTCCATTTTATTTAATTCACCGTCCTTAAACCTCAATTACTACTAAATTATTCTTATGTTCTTAACTCCACTGTTCCATTATTGCTACTGCTACTTGCTACACTCCTTCTGCTAAATCTACCAAAACAACTACCTCCTGAAATGATCATTGTAACACCCCAATATTACCCAATGTTTAATATACAAGAATCAAAGTAATTTAAAATTTCACAAATTCAATACTGAGGCATCACACCTTCAAAAAAAACTCACTTTAAACTATTTACTTTAAAGTATAAATCTCGGATACATAGCATCGTCGGAAGACATAAATTGATTCAAAAACATCAAAACATCTTCTTTAATAAACTTCCTTAATAAATCATATTTTCATAAAGTATGATTCTATATACAAAAGGAAGAACAACAAAATAATCCACAACAAGACAACATAAATGTTTCCCCCCGAGTGCTACGTATCAGAGCGACACCGACTCGACTAACAGCAGCTATATACTCCGTCTTCATAACCTGCACGTTACCAATATTAAGGTAATGGTGAAACAAGTAAAGGGTGAGATAATCCAAAACATATAATTAAAGGCATGATAAAGTATATATATAGTTTTGGAATTATAAAGGGTATAGATTAATAAGTGCATTCCAACACATATCCAAAGCTCACTTACTCTTATCGTCATTCTAAAGTGTATAATCTATACTTAATCGCCTTAGCCTCATCGGCACAAATCATCACAACAACACGTAAACCTCCGTCACCACGAAATCGTCACAAGCTAATACATCGCTAATTAACACGACAATCATAAACAACAACATCAACCAACAACATTAAACAATGCTAACAACATGAGCAACATAAACAAATCATCACAAATTGGCTAAAGCCCATCGTCGCTTTTGGCATAAAAGCCCATTGTCGCTTTTGGCATAAAAGCCCATCGTCACAAACATCATCACATCATATTTGCATTAAGCATTACATCTAAATTAAATCGTCACAAAGTGCATCTCTTATATTCATCGCTTAGTTATCATGAAATTATCAAGTTATATTCATTTCATGTTTATCATAAAGATCCTCACCAAACAAAACATCATATATCATCGCAATTTAACATCGTCAATTTAATTAAAACCCAATGCCAAACAACTCAAACATAAACATAATCGACTCCATGAGACACGACTATGTTATGCATGTGGTACCCGTCGCTTTGTCCATAAATAGGAACACTTGGCATAAAAGCCTCGTCGCTTGGCATAAAATCCCATCGTCGCCAATGCAATGTATGTGACTCGACAATAAAACAACACAACACAAAGAAAAACATCATCATCGCTCATTAAAATTGGCATAAATCCCACATTGCCATAATTCATCCAAAACAAGATAAATATATATCATCGCCTCATATTTGCATTATGCAAAACATCACCAATAATTTGTTATCATAAAAAATCATGCATTCACAAATCGGAAGCATTTATTAACAACATCAATATAATCATCACATCATCATGTACAAAGACATATAACCTCGCATCGCATAATCAACAAGTATTCCTTAGTAACTACATCGTCGCAAACATTATCTTTATTCACACCGCATCATTATCAATTAATTTACTAAATCCCAAAAACGGAAAATTAGTCCAACACCTATAATCGTCGCGACAGGCATTTCTAATAACCGACATTAATCATAATCGTCAACATCGCAATCGGATTGTCCATACGTGTCCTAAATCCACTAAAACGAAATCTGATTCAATTAAACCGTAATTAAGCCTATTTCGGGTCATCTCGTAGAAACTCACAATTTCTAAAAACTAACCTCACCACTACGTTCTACACGTCGAACTTAGCTAACACGTCAATTTTCGTTGAATTCGGAGCAACTTGCTCCATCGTCGAATTTGCCGAAGTCGGAAAATCGGAACACAATCGGGTTCCAAAAGAAGTGCGAAAAATCAAAATTTTGGAGGCTACAGATGCATCAACACGGGCACCCGTGTGAATCAACACGACCCGTGTTGAAAAGCCCCCAGAACACGCCAAAAAAACAAAGTCAGAGAATCAACACGGACACCCGTGTTGATCAACACGGCCCGTGTTGATGGACCTGGGCAAACCAAAATTCCTTACACAAGAGGACAACACGGCCGTGTTAATCAACACGGCCCGTGTTGATGGACCTGCGTGAAAACTTCATCTTTTTGAGTTTTTCTCATTCTACTACCATGGTTTTCTTTCCCATTTCAATACTCTTAATTCTACAAGCTAGCACCTAATACACCCACAAACCATACTCCTAATCCAACTCTTCTAAACCATTCCAACAATCAACCAACAAAACCCTATAAATCAACTATCAATTTCACCCCCAAATCCAAAATATATCTATCAAAACCTAACAATATGAGATGGAGAATCAAACCCCTTACCTCTAGCTTGGTTGATTGCAAGATGCTTCATCACAATCCCAACTTCATGCTTGATCTTGCTCCTCTTCTTCTTCTTCTCCAAAACCCTCTTCTCTCTCAAGTTTCTAAGTTTGGTTATGTTTTCCAAATGGGAAGAAAATGAGAAAATGTGGTTTTTATAATGTTTTCTTACTAGCTTCCAAGTTCCATGTTTGGTTTTGGTGTTTGAATGGAAGGAAAATGAGGAGAAATGGTTTATAAAGGTATTTCTACTAGTAAGCCAAGGGTGAAAACCCAATCCTCAATAATTTCTCCCCACACTCCTAACTTACTAATTATATCGTCAATTCAATTAATTTCGGGGAATTAAATATCGGGTCCGAATAATATTTTACCGAACCGAACGGAATAAAAGCCGGACCGAACAAAACGTCGCCAAATATATTATCATATATATATATCGATTAATATATTTAATCTCGTCGCAAAATAAATATCAATCGGTAATTCGAAAATATTAATTAAAACAGGGTGTTACAATCATGTTCTCTGCTACCAATATATCATAGCTATTTAATTATACTGCTACACAATTGAATCAGGTGACACTAGTTATTATTATACTAAATTCCTAAGCTTTACATGTTTGCACTACGTAGCAGGAAAAGAAAGAAATGGATAAAATAAAACGGAACAACATGGCAGAAAACCACAAAAAAACAAAATCCATAGGCCTATACATAATATGCCGAACGACATACTCTTCGTCATCCTCATGTGCCGATCGACACAGGCCACAAGCATCCTCCCTGCCGTTCGGCAGGGCCACCCGTGACGGTCGTCACTGTTTTCCCCTTCAACGTAATTTCCGGTTCCAGTGCCTGTATTATCAACTTTGATCCAATTTTTTTTATACTAGAACAACTAATCTTGTTTTTCATAGACAATTATTACCAATTGACTTAATCTATACTCGTATCCATAATCAACATAGCAACAACAATCAACACCGCATCAATTTAATTCCAGAAAATCAACACAACACATAAACACAATCAATTTCCATGGCAAGATTCATACGCCCTAACCCCACATATAATTTATCATATACCTGGTTATAGAGATTGAACCCTACTCTTACCTTGGATTGAAGGTTGCTCTAACGATTTTCGGTTTGATCTCACTTTTTTGGTCTCCGATTGCTCTACGTATGCTCTCATAACCCTTGTTCTTCCAAAATTCTCAATGCCTCCGTACTGTAACTTCTAACCCTCTTTTTGTTTCTAAAACCTAATATATTATTATATCTTACTAACTTGTCTTAATGGGCCTACCAAATAGCACCCCTACTTTTGCTACTACTATTAACAACTAAGCCCACTAAGTCTGATCTTATAATAATCTAACATTATTAACTATTATTATTTATATAACTTAATTTAATTAAATAAATCAAACAACCACACCACACAAGTCCATAATTCGCAAACTTTGAAAATTAAATCAGAAAATATTCGAGAATATTTAATTAATTAAATAATTAAATATGGGTGTTACACAACCATTCTCCAAGGATCTCCCAATTCGATTTATTGTCATCATTAACCAAGTATGCCACCTTGGCTAGTTGATTTTGAGGAGGTATGTCGATTTGAATATATTCAATATGTATTCTATGGTTTATCCATATATCGTTCCAAGCACCCACTGCCTTACCATCACCAATATGCCAAAAAACAAATCATCCATGCTTTCCCAATTTGTAGTAATTGTTTTCCAAAAGCTTGAATTTGTAGATTTCATGAAAGGAAAGCTTCAGGGATCTCCTTTCCCCACATTAATTTATTCCACAAGTCTCCATTATTAATTTGTAAGTTCCATCCCATTTAAAGAAGACAAGCTATATTCATTATCTCTAACTTGCTTAATCCAAGACCTCCATCTTCTTTCGATTTCATGATGGTCTTCGAATGGTGTTCCTACCATTTTCATCATCACCCCAAATAAAACTTCTTTGTATTTTATGAATTTGATCAATTCATGCTTTAGGTATATTCATGGTCATCATAGGATACAAAGGGTGAGCATACAAAGGGTGAGCCTCTATAACACTTTTTGCAAGAGTAACCCAACCTGTAAATGCAAGTTGATCACCTTTCCACTTGGTGAGTTTCGTGCTTACTTGATCTATAATGTACTGAAAATTCTCATTCCTTGCCATTTTTCCCGTTAACGACACACCCAGATATTTTCCCACCGAACTTGTTTCCACAAACCCAGGCGTTTTCACAATCTCCCCGCATTGGCTTCTAGTAACATTCTTCGAGAAATATATTCTAGTTTTTTCGTGACTTACTTGTTGCCCCGACATTCTACAGAATTTATCAAGAATTCTCATCATGCATGCCATCTTCTTATTTGTCGCTTCCCCAAACAAAAATAAATCATCCACGAAAATTAGATGAGAGACACAAGAACCATTTCTTCCTACTTTTATCTCTTTCCAATTTCCTTCATCAACAAATTGAGACATAAGATGCGATAACTTATCAATACACATAACAAAGAGGTACAGAAATATGGGATCTCCTTGGCAAAGACCTCTTTTGGGGCAAAAAATAACCTGGGCTCGTACCATTCTATTTAATATTAGTTTCAACACTAGTGATACCATGCATAATGATGTTGATCATATTCTTGGGCAATTTTATTTCTTCAAGAATCCTCTAGATAAAATCCTAGTTGAGTTTATCGTACGCTTTGGATAAGTCCACCTTGATAGCGAAATATCCTTTCTTGCCTTTGAATTTATTCATAGTGCATTATCTCTTGAGCCACTACAATATTTTCGTGAATGCTCCTCTCAGGTACAAAACTAGATTTACAGGGTAAAACATCTGCTTTTGAATAGAAAAGTGAATCTTTATAAAAATTATATTTTTAGATTCATGAGACACAATATTGATATGCATGTATCTTTGAACTATAAATAAAAGATTCACAATCTCTATTATTATAAAACCAAAAGTATCAAACTAAATAAATTTTTAGTCGATTGATAATGTCACTTAAATGGACTTGAATCATTTCCTCTCTTTTTTTCTCCCTATCTATCTCCTAACTCTCGTTCTCTCTCTTAATTTCAAATTGTTTCTTCTTGTTATAAGACTTTTTTCTCACTATTCATCTCTCTCTCTCTCTCTCTCTCTCTCTCTCTCTCTCTCTCTCTCTCTCTCTCTCAACTTCATACTATTTCTCATCATTATAAAATCAATTTATCAATTTGAGAGAGAGAGAGAGAGAGAGATTCAAAACGCACCTAAATATCTAATTATATAATTTATTTATTTTTGACAAAGTCTAATTGTATATTTTTTACAATAATGTTTACTTAGTCGTGAATTGTTTGACAAAGTTGGGAAAGAGAGATGGGAGGATAGAATTGTTTTTGAAGTTTTTGGAATTTAAGAAGTGTTAAGTCTGTGTTTTGGATTAATGGATTTAAACAGAGTGGAACGAAATAAAATATGATGGAATAGAGCGGAATAGAACATAGATTGCATTCTATTATTTGTATCTTTTTTATAATTTGATGAACGAAACAAAATAAATTTGTTCATTCCATTACATACACCTCTAATCAGATTGAATGAAAGCCGAAAGATTTGATTAAATGTGATGGAATAGATTTCATCATGTTCTGTTATCCATTATTTACGAATCAAAACAACAAAATCTTATTATTTGTCACTTCATTCCATACCATTAATTCAAAATACATGAGGGATATAAAACACACTGTGTTATCTTTTTTATCTTGTTTACTGTGGATCCTGTTTCAAATTCAAAACATTTCAATGTACAATTTTGCCACTAACCTCCCTCCCTTCCTGCCTAAAGCCAAGAACATTATAGAAGAAAAGAAAAAACTAATAATAAAGTCAATTAAGTATAAGTCAAGTCTATCCATTTAAAGCACCTAATCCAAACCTAAAAAATAATAATGAAACAAATACTTAAATATTGATAACATGTTCTTCAAAGTTGAAAGAATGAAAGACATGTTGTACCATATAGAATACTATTTTGGATGTTGTTTGCCAAATCTAAAACCCATAATTGATTATTTGTAGAAGCACACAAGGTAAGTGTTCGGTTGCTAAAGAATTTGTAGGACACACATGTTAAGTGCATGAACACTAAAATAAAAGCTTATGTTCGTACCAATTCCTAAACTAATGCCAAACAAACACAAACTCAACAACTATAACAATCATAATAATATAATCTTTATAGTATCACTTATGTCTCCTATATATCAAACTAAATGTTCTACTTTCTCTATGCTCAATTCCGTCGGCATAAATGTCTCTGTCTTAATTGGTTTCTTTTCCTTCAATCCACAAGCAGCTTTTTAGGTATATCCTCCAAACAGTTCCTTCATATTTGAGATTAAAATTATAAATTATAATTAACCTTGCATCCCGAATAATTTGATTATAATAGTAATAATCATATATACAAAATTATAACATATTTAGTAAGGTGGCAAAATGGGTCGGACCCTCTGATACTAAGTTATAAATCCAAATCATCGGTGAGATCTCTCTGATACTATTGAAGAGTTTACCGAACGGTTGCATTCTGTGTCTAAAAGACATGATGTGGAACCAAAGTTACGAGATGATGAAAACTCTTGTCACTCGCTCCTTGAATATCGGAATTAGATGATACACTACATGCTTCAGCATGATCGATTTCATCTGAGTTATAGGAGCCATTGGAATTCGACAAGTCATTACTCGGTTTGATCAATGATTCATGTGTTTGAATTCTTTTAGAGCCAATTTGTGGACACATTGCTTGTAATTGCCTACCAAGTACATGTAGAGTCTCTTGACATTGTGCTAGCTTTTTCTCTGCAGCTGCTAGCTCTGCATCCTGTAGTGGCATCAAGGTATAGAAAAAAACATGATTGAAGAATGAACTTGCTAAAGAAAACATTAAAAAAAAAAGTGATGAACCAAACTATAATGATATATATAAGTAATGTAATTATGTAATGTACCTTCCGAGTATCAATGTCTTTATTTGCTGCCGAATTTGATGTACACTCCAGACACTTATTCCTTCAAGTAACGAATAGACAGAAAAATCAGAAAGTGCTTAAGAAACAAAGCTGAAAGCTCAAATTATACAGTATGGAAGCTATGATATGGTTGCTATAATTTAGAACTAGATAATGTTTTAGGGGATCAGACTAACCTTGGCATTTTTTCCTCTAATTCATTGTGCCTCGCCAAAGCATTATGATGACGGTGTTTTTCCTTCTCAAGTTCGTTCTTTAGCTCATCTATCTTTTCCTTTAGAAGCTTATTTTCAGCTTCTAACTCTTCTACATGTGTTTGAAGTGACTTATAAGACTCTGTCATACATTTCAGCTGAATATCAACCAAAGCGTCATCTGATTTTAATTGATTATCTTTGGAATCTTTCTTTACTTTGTTAGCAATCTTTACACTGTCATTGTTTAACGAACATGCCATTTTCTCCACTTCGAGGAAATCGTCCATCAGTTCTGAGATAGTTTCGCTTTTGCGATTCTCAAATTTAACCGAGCATCTAACTCGACTAACGTCAAAATGGTCAGAAACTGAGGTTGAAAATGACTCAACAGGACTTTCGGGATCGTCATGCCAACTATCAGATATAGAAGTGATGCTTGGTGAGTTGCTAGAAATTCTACTTGAAGAATTTTGGTAATTGATCTCCAAATTTGATTTCTGCGAACTTCTTTCTTGATGAAGAATCTGTATCTCAGCTTCTAAGCTCTTAACCCTACCAACTGTTTTAGTGTACAAGCTCCTAGAAGCATGTAGTTCAGCATTACTTGAGGCCAAAGCTTCTTTCAATCTCGTTGTTTCTTCTTCAAACACCTCAAATCGTTTCGGCACACTAAGAAACTCAGATTCTTGCAGGTTACTACTTTTTCTATGATGAATTCCACTAATGACGCGGTGTGTACTTTCAACTTCCAGCTTCATTTGTGCCAATGCAGCAGGCCCAGGTAACTTCTTTCGCAGCAGACCACGACGACGTTGGCACTCACCCTCCAACCTGGCAATAGTCTTAACATCCTCGGCGTGCCGTTTGTTTGCCACTTCTGCCGACTTCATTATCATGTTCTTCTCTTCATTTCGAATATCCATCTCCTTAGAAACAACATGCAGCTCATACTTCAAAGAATTCACTTCTTTCTCACTTCTTTCTAAATGAGTTACTCTCTCATCACAACTAAGATTCGAAAGAGTGATAGATTCAAGCTGACATCTTAAGGAAACAACTTCTGCATCAGCTTTCTCCCAACCTAAAATGCATACAAGTATGAATCAACTCTATCAGTCTATCTGATATTTTTCTGTTATAATACGATAACTCAGCTCAAAAGTAGGCCAATTGCGCTACATTTCTAGTACCTTTCTATTAATCAGCTTAGGGTTAGTAGAGTATAACTTGTATTTAAATTTCTCAATATTCATGTGATGTCTCTGTATAACTACCCACTGAACTGGTTTAACGGGACTAAATTTACATATATTCATGTAAATATTACCTGAGACGGCTTCCTCGGCAACTTTGGCATGCTGTTTAACCAGATTTTCCTTGTTATCCAACTCTAAATAGGCTGCTGATAGCTTTGATTCCAAATCCTTTACTTGAATCTCGAGGTTTGCAACTTGATCTTCCAATCCAGTCATTGGAATTTGAACATAGTTCTTATTGGTAGGATTTTTTTCCTGCTGAAAATATTATATAAAGAAAAGAACACTTTTAGCTAGTTTTGCATATCAAAAACTTTTCCATTCCAAAGATTAAAACTAAATATAAACCTGATTTCCTAAATGTGCCACAGAAGACAAGGTGGAACAAACAGAGTCAGGTGTGACAAATGGTTTATCAGTCTTTGTGAGTTTATCAGATGATTTTTTCTTCCACGGCCAACCTCGACGGTCCATCTCTGAATTCTACTACTCTGTTCAAAGTATGCTCAAGTTAAGATATATGAAGCAATGACACGGAAAACTCGACACTGACACTGGCACTGGCACGTCTGTAGCAGCAGTAATAATTTGAAAAAATGAATAAAGTTAAAGAAAATTGAAAAATTTACCCATTGTCTTGATTTTGTTTTTTTCAAGAAAATTGGAGCATTATTTACTGGATTATTTTGTTTGACAATAGCAACTAGCAGCTTCAAGAAAATTGTTTGACAGTACATCTAATTGGAAAAGAGGAACAATATTTATTGGGTTAATTTTTTCCAATTTCTAATTATCTATTTCATTACTTATTGTTATTTGTTGGGTTTATTTGTTTCCAATTTTCAATATTTATTGAGTTTATTCTACATTGATGTTGATTGTATTTGTCGTAATTTATTGAGTTTATAGATTTTATTTGATTTGTTTCATTCAATGATTTGATAATATGTTATACCAAACGACAACTATTCAAGTCATATGATATTGATATTATTATTCTAATATTTATCGCAAAAAAGTGTCGGAAAGGATATTTATCTCGCGATTTTATTTAATACCCTATTGGGAGATTATTTTTCACTTTCATCTCTTTTATTCTATTTAATGACTATTTATATATTATATATAATGAATTTACGGTATTTAAATTTTTTTCTAGACTTTATAATTTTTCTCACTGGCCATAGCTACTCATTGTTTCCCTATGTTGATCTACTATATTTCAGTTCCTTTCCTACAATTATACTTCCTTTCTGCTTGCAGAAAAAACAATGGTTTTGCTAGAGATTCTTCAAAATATAGGGGTGTTACAAGGTTAGAAATTTGAAACAACATACTATAATATGATATGATATACCAAATACCAACCAAGTAATTGCATCTCTAATGTTTTTTATTTTGGATCCTCCAGACACCACTACCATGGTAAATGGAAAGCAAGAATTGGACGAGTTTCTGGAAACAAAGATTTATACCCGAGAACATTTGGTAAACTTTTACCTTTTGATATTAATAACTTGCCATTTTATACAATATTTGTTGATAATTCAATATATTAAAATTAGTTATCATTTTGAATCTATCATGTTGATAATCTGTTACATATTTATAGATATTAATAGTTATTAGTGATATATGTAGTTATTAGACATTTTGAATCTATCATGTTGATAATTTGTTACATATTTATTTTAAAATATTTTTAGTTATTGTGATTTTATAATAATAATTATATATCGACAACAATCAAACTTTATCGTATAATCTAAGATATAAATGAATTTACCCGTGCTTTCACTTTTACATAAATATATTAAAACATAAATCAATTCTGCTTAACTCAATTTTATTAAAATCATTATGTCAAAATCAATCTTGTTCATCGTTAATCCAAACACACACTTAATAATTTGTTTGACATAAAATTATCGATAAAGTTGCAATATAACAATTACCTTCTATAAAATCAACAAGTTGTATGAGTGATTCTCACACTAAAAATGCATAAATTTGTGGCGAATCCCCTATTTCCACTTAAACTCAAGATTTGTCAAGTTCGTCAATAAGGTAATATTTTCGGTGAATATTGAAGGCTTAGAAAACACTTAAAGGGGGTGAATAAGTTTTTCTCTTTTAAATATTTCTTTTATCTAACAATAAGATTAAACAGACAAGGATTTTTATCTTGTTTCGTTTGAAACTCAAACTACTCCAGTCCACCCGTCAAGGTGATTTCGCCTCTCTCAACCGAGGACTTAATTCACTATAATCAAAAGATTACAACTGCATAACCAACTGTTGTGACTAACAACAATGCACAAGCCAACTGCAAGTGACTAACACCTCTAAGACTCAACTAGTCCTAACCCTCTTGAGAAATCTGACCCAACTGGTCTCTCAAGGAACAATTACATAAGAACTTCTAGACAATGTGTCTTGCTTCTAAAAAGCTTTATCACTGAAAGTGATTTTTACACAAGTTATTTAGCTCAAGAACTTAGAAATAAACTTTACAAGATGATAGTTTTAAATTCGGCAGCGTAAGTTTTCTAAGAATTATTGTTGTGTTCTTCTTTGAATTGAGCACTATTTATAGAGCTTCTAAGCATCTTTTCGTTGCAGCTCTTGCGTGTCTTGGATACTGGAAAACGTAATTAATATTGTTTTGTTTCACGTGCTTTGCTTATCCAATGAACATAGAATATTGAGCCACTCATGTACTTCAACTGTCTTAGCTTAGTAGGGTAACGTTACTGTAGCAGACCTTGTCTTAGAAGATGACGTACACATAGATCATAATCTTCTGTAAGCCTTGTTAAAACATCTTCTAATCAGAACATTCTTTTGGTGCTTTTACCAGAGGTTTGCGCTTTCATGCTTCTATCAGAAGTTTTTTCTAGCGTGTGTGACCAGAAGCTCTATTTTCATTAGAACTTCTAATTCTTGTTTTACTCGGCATAATTTTGATGTCTTTATATTATTCATCAGAACATCATCTGAAATGAAAACAATATACATCAGAGTATCATATCTATTATACAAAATTATTCCACTTGTTATCATCAAAATTATTCCACTTGTTATCATCAAAACTCTAAGATATGATTAGAACCAAACTATGTTCTAACAATCTCCCCCTTTTTGATGATGACAAAAGTATTAGATTTTGATTAAAAAAAATTGTATATGTGAAAAACATATCTCCCCCTGAGATAGATAATCTCCCCCTGAGATTAATAATTAAGAAAAATAACTAAGTAGAACTTCCTTGAGATGTTCTTTCAGAACTTTCAGAGATCCTTTTCTTTAGAGTTTCCTTTTCATTTCAGAGCTTGAATCATCAGAGTTTGAAGCTTTAGACTTGAGTTTGTCTTCGCAACATATTCTTTCAGAGCTTGTGTAAACCTGTATAACTTAGAAGCAAAACAGTATACTTGTATATTTATTGTTAGAAATGTTTGACATTTTTGTTCTATTAACATGTTATAATTAATCAGATCAAAATCTCAATTTTCTCCCCCTTTTTGTCATAATCAAAAATGCAGTAGTGAAAAAAAACTTTGTAAATAAACCAAAATACTTGTAATCATTAATTGATGTACCATTACAGAAGTTTAACCAAAAAGAGCAAAGAACAACAAAACACTTAAAAAACAAAAGGGTTAGATTGAACGAGAAACTAAAGAGAGTAGAAGATTCTTAATTTCAGCAGAAGATTCTTCTTGTTTTTGCATCCACGTCTTGATTTCCTTATTAGTTTCATCTTGTTGATCCAGACGTGCTTTGACAACTTCATTTTCTTTCTTCAACTCCTTTAGAGTTTCCAGAACAACAAAAGTAGAATCAGCATCCTCTGTGGAAACAACCCTTGATGAAGAATCAGTAGAACTGGGGCAAAAGGCACTGGAGAAGAGTGTATCAAGATTAACCATTAAGGTCAGCACTCTCTTTCTTGTTTCTCTGGGACGAAAACTCAGAGGTTTATACAAAACCAAAGCGACAGAGTTTGGTTCAGCAATTTCTGATTCTGAGGATTCGTCATCAGAAATCTCCATGTAGTCAACATTTGGTTGCCACGGAGCATTGTCCAGTTGTAATCGTGGCTTCTCATTCCAGATGTTGTAGGCAACCTTCTTCAACCCATTCAAACACTCGGTAAATTTCTCATAAACATGAGAGTAGCACAAGTCTTTGAGCTTGAGAGATTCAACAATGAATCTCTTTCTGAAGGTTCTCCATATCTCTGCTGATGTATAGGGGCTTAGATTGTTGGCACAATCATCTTTCAGAAGTTCTAACCAACTCAACATTTCCTTTTCAAATTTCTGCAAAAGTACATTAACATTTGCATGCACATGTTTTGAACTAGGTGTCCTTTTTGTCAGGTAGTAAAGATTAACTTAGGTTCTCTGAAATTCTGGTGAATCAGGAATTTGAGGGTACGGAAGTTTGAGAATGGGAGCAAATGTTGGTGTAGTAGTTTCTAAGGAGTGTGGATTTTGAAGTTCTGTGGTGATTGTGGGTTGTTCTTGAGTGGGAGTTTATGGAAATTCTGTATTTGTGATGTTGTGTTCAGGTGATGGAGTTGGTGGAAGTTTTGTGGTTGTTGTTGTTTGTTCAGTAGTGGTAGTTTGTGGAAGTTCTGTTGGAATGGAAGTAGTATTGATGAGGTGTGGTGGAGTTTTGGTAACAGTGAAAATATTTGTTTTTGGTATAGGACTTGGGAATTTTGTTTGCAAAAGAACATTAATTCCAGGTAAAATCCCAGACGTAACATCTGAGTTCCATTCACTATGGTCTGGATGTGGATAGAAAGTTGGTGATGGTGATGCATTTGGATTAAGTACGTTGGGAGCAGAAATAGGAATAACATGTTCGAAACTTTGTGGAACGGTGACAGGTGTGGTGTGTGTTGAAATGGACGAGGGTGGAAGTTCTGAATTAAGGGTATCAAAATTTTCAATGTCTGAGAGGACTTGATCAATGTGTGGATTTGTTGCTAGAGTTTTAGTAGGTGCAGTAAGATCTATGTCTACATCTATAGATTCTATGGTTTGTTTTGTAGTGTGTGGTGTTGGGGGATTAGAAGTTGAAGTTGTTGTTGGTGCAACAGATGTTAATAAACTAGCAGTATTATAATCAGAAGTGTGAGCAGAAGTTCTACCTGAAACTTGCTTTGTCTTCTTCTTCTGAGACTTTTGTGGTATAGCAGAAGTTCCATCTCTATCTGCTTTCCTCTTTCTAGTCATTCTAACAGGACTTGGAAGATCTCTGCCTTGCAGCCATGCTGGATCAATAGAAATTCCTTTCCTCTTGGAAGTTCTGATATATTGTTGAATTGTCAACTGATGTGCTTCTGAGTCAAATGCTGGAAAATCTTCAACTGGAACTCTTCGCCTTATGCCAGTTCCTAATTCCAACGGAGATGGATCAATAAGAAGTCTATCAATGATTTTTCTCTTGACCAAATTCTTGCCATTGAAGATCTTTCCACAAATGGGGTCCAATTCCTTCTGCAGCTTAGCATCTTCTAGGTGCTTTATCAGACCATTCTCTGTCAGAATGTCTGAGATCAGTCTTGCCAATGGTATCCAGCTCCTCTTAGCCTTGGGATTCTTAGTCCTTTCTGCTTCTCTTATTTCTAACACATGCAGCTATAGATGCCTGAATAGAAGATAGGGCAGATCCACCTTAACATTGGTTCCAACACAGTATAGCAGGTATTGTTGATCAGCATTGATGTAATCTGGAGAGCTTGTCTTCAAACACACATGGACATGCCCGAATTTACCTGCTACTGCTGCATGAAGTATCATTTGTAACAAGTTTATTTACTAGCTCATCTTTAATTCTTTTAAGTCTTTCTCTATTTCTTTTAAGTCAGGTTCCTGAAGTATAGACTATAACAAATTTCCATTTGCTCTAATTCTTTAAACACACTGATAAAAGCGTGAAATTGTACTAAATGATATTGGTGATGTTCCAAATACAGATCAATGTTACATAATACATAATACTCTTCTCCCATGACATCCATTCTGGAACAACACAAACATCCTTCAAACCACCCTTAAATTCTTTACAAAACTAGTTCTAAAGATGAATGTGTGTGCACAACATAGTTTTTATTGATACATGTGTGTACCAAGAAACAAAAGATGAATTTGTATGGAAGGAACACTTCCAGAATGGATTCGAGGCAAGTTGAATTTAGACCAAAATTGTTAGTGTTCCATAGTTATTTACAACATTTGAATGGGTATAGTAATATACATGACTTTTGTTTTTCACAAATGTTAAATAACATTGCTACTCTTCTCTCCCTCTTATCATTTAGTTTCAAAAATTGTTACAGGGGATACTTCATGAAGTAGACTTAAAAGAATTTGTTACAGTGGATACTTCATGAAGCAGTAGCAGGTAAATTCAGGCATATCCTCTGCATCTTAGTCAAGGTATTAATGACAAGCAATAGAAAACTAATTGCACTGGCATTATTATCATCACTAGATATTTGAGGAGATGTGATAGTGAAAACATGATTTTGTATTGGAGAAATAATTTGGGTGAGACATTTGAAGTCCCACATCGTTCTATTTAAGAAAATATTTAAGGTATATATCACTAACACATGTGAACTCTTCTAAATTCAAAAGTGGTTATGTGAGCCATAAAAGCAAGGCTTAATCTTGTTAGTTTCTTTGGACTAACTAATTTATATTAACTAAATTAAAACATAATAAATTAAAATTATTAATTAATTAAATAAAAATATTAATTAATATATTAATCTAGTCACCAATGCCACATAGTTAAAAAATTTTTTTTTTTTTTATTCCAATCAACACTGCCACATATGCAAAAGTGGAGGGGGATCAACTAAATCCTAAATGATGTAAAGTTTAGGGATCAAAATAACGGGTTTTAAAATGGAGGGACTAAAAGTTAAAAAACTTGAAAATAAGGGGACCAAAAGTGCATTTAAGCCAAAAAAATTATCAAACTATAATATTTTTTTCATCATCAAAAAGGGGGAGATTATTAGAACATAGTTTGGTTCTAATCATATCTTAGAGTTTTGATGATAACAAGTGGAATAAATTTTGTATAATAGAACTTCTGGTCACGCACGCTAGAAACTTCTGATTGCATGCAAGCGCAAACCTCTGGTAGAAGCACCAAAAGAATGTTCTGATTAGAAGATGTTTTAACAAGGCTTACAGAAGATTATGATCTTTGTGTACGTCATCTTCTAAGACAAGGTCTCCTATAGTAATGTTAACCTACTAAGCTAAGACGGTTGGAGTACTTGAGTGGCTCAACTTTCTATGATCATTGAATAAACAAAAACAATATGAATTATAGATTGTTTAAGATCAAGCTTTACTTTTATGATTGTTTACTACAAATTTTGAATTTGTATTGCCCAGAATGCTCTCTTGCAAACATTCACAAATGCACAAATGAAAGTGTGTGTTTGTCAATCATGTGTTTAATTGGAGTCAACAAAGAAAGGAAATTGTACAATAATTGAGACTGTGAGGCGACTTAAATTGGTTGATAATTCTCTAATTATAGTTAGGAATTCAATTTCATAGCAATGCCAAATTGACTCAATTATGGTATGAAGGAACTAATTCACAAACATTTTATGATGCAAAAGCTCTTTTTATGTTCAAGGGGCTTAATTGGATAAATTTAAGCAAGAATTAGTTGTGGCCATTGTTTCTATAAATATTGATCACGCCACTTAAGAAATCGATGATTCTTGTTGTGGTAGTGGTGATGGTGGTGGTAGAGGTCGCATCAATTATGGTTGTGATCAGGGGCGTTATGAACCTCACAATCAACCAACTTGCCAACAACGTGGCAAGCATGTCACTCTGTAACTGATTGTTGGTATAGGTTTAATGAGTCATTTGTGCTTCAGAATTTTGAGTCGAGCTCATATGAAAATCAACAAACAAAAAATGAGAATCATGAAGCCTTTATCATAGGATCTCAAATTATAGTTATGATTGCTACTACACTACATGTGCTTATATTAAAGAATACTTTTTTCGTCACAACTTGGATCTCAAGTTTGATTTGTTGACTTATGCGTCTCTAATCACCTTACATCTATTAATTTTACTTATAAGGATTAAATAAGTTTTTGATCCCTATAATAGCAAAAAGCCATAAATAGGTCATACCAAATTTCATATTTGTAATGATCAGAGTTTAGAAATTAAATCGGTTGGTTTATCTAGTTTTCCTTTTAAATTTATTCCTAGCAATATTTTGATCCATGATAACATTTTGCATGTTCCCACAATCATTGGGAATTGGTTGTCCATTTTCAAATTCTCCATGGATAACCATATTTACTAAGGCGCACACACACTAAAACTTCTTGAAAATCTATTAAGGTGTGTATATAATTGATTAAGAAGTGTTTCTAATTAATTAGGAAAGTCTCACTGCCTAATCGATTAAAGACTTAGTCTAATCGATTAAGACAATATGAAATACTTTTTAATCAATTAGAAAAGTTATTAGTCGATTAATCCACATAGTTGTTTTATGGTTTCCTTTTTTTAAGTTTGTGAATTGATTATCGTATGATTTTATCGATTAAATCAATTAATTGGCTCATAGATCATTTGTTTTGTCTTCCAACGAGAACAATTGCTCAGTTTGGAGCCTATCATTTGATTGATTACAGAGTCTGTCATTTGCTCTATCTTTCAATGAGAACCTTCACTCAGCTTGGAGTACATGTAACACCCCAATTTTAGTAATAAGTTATATATTATATTAATCTATTATTTAATTACTTGATTTTGTGAATAATTGATTTTATTTGAAGTATTTGATATATGTTCTATGTAATAGATTAGTCAGGTTGAGAATGTTTAACTGTTGGATTGTCATTAGTAATGGTGTTAGTTAGTGAAAGAATTGTTTTATTAGTGAGAATTGTAGAAAATAGTGGGAAAATAGTTATTGAACCTAATATGTGGGAATGTGAAGAGTAAGTGGGGGTGTGAAGCCCATTAGTTGGTTACTAGAGTTTGTGTTATTTTATTAAGGGTTTAATGAAAAGAGAAAACAAAGGTTAGTAAAGGAAAGAGGAAAAAGAGGCTAACCTAGAGAAAAGGAGAAAGAAAAGAAGAACCCGAAGGAGAAACTCAAGAGTTCATCGATAATGAAGCTAAGAGTGGGGTTTTACTTGATTTTGAGATTGTATGATGATGTAGGATGGATAGGATTATGTATAGGATGCAAATTTATCAATTCTTAGATTTTGGAATTGTTAGGTTTTTATGATAAATCCTGGTATATGATGATTAATTGTGCTTTGATGTTTCTATTTGAAAATATATGTTAGAGATAGGTTATAATGCCTTAAATCGTAGTAATTGGATGTTAAAAATGTGTTTTGAGTGAAGGAATCGCACAGGGAATCTTTCTGTTTGTGCATAATTTTTCTACAAATTGCAGAGGGCGCTTAGCGCGGGTTGCGACAATGAGTTTGCCTCTTAGTGCCTGGGAGCTCGCTTAGCGCGATCACTTGAGAGTGCAAATATTTTTATTTTCTTAATTTCTTTTGAATTATGTCTACTTATGTTTTATGCTAATTTATACTTAATATTTGGGAATTTAAAACTGAGTATTGGATGGTTTGGAACACTTATTTTGTTAATGACATGAAACTTGTTTATATGGTTATTTGTGTTTTTTTTGTTTGAGGTGAGATTGTAATGATACTTTGTGTATTACTCCCTCCGGTCCTTTTTATAAGAAACATTTCACCTTTATAGATTCATTGAATAATTAATGTATTTGGTCTATAGTACATACCATGTACACTAATTATTCAATGGATCTAGAAAGATGAAGTGTCTATTATAAAAAGGACCGCAGGGAGTACTTACTATGTGTTACGATGATGTTTTAGAGCAGTGGCGTTATGAATATGAATTGTATGTGAATGATCCATGAGTATGTGCATGTATGTGCAAATGTGTGGTAATTCAAGTGTGATGAATTATTGAAGATATGCATGAATGTTAAGATTAGGGAATAATCTTAATTGCATATGGTTTTTGTAATTGCACACGCATAATTGTTGTCAAGAGGCAATACTTGTTAGTTCCGAGGGAGCTAGTAACCTGTCCCAAACCTAGAGCGGAGTTTAAAAGATTAGGGAACGGGATTTTGTGTGTTATTGGTCTAGGTAACGAACCCGGTTTAAAGTAAAAACCGAATAAAAATTACAGTGATTGGTACCACATGCATGAGTATTGCATTTGAGTCATATTGTGTTTATGTTCAATATGAAGTTATGTGCATTATGTGAAAATGATGAAATTGTGAAATTGTGAAATTGTGGATTGTGATTGTATTCTTGTGAATAATATGATTGATTGGATGATGTTATGTTTATAAAGCATTTGAAGTGTGAGATTTAACTTTATGTGTGAGATATTGGATCGAACTCTATTGGGTCAAAGAGTAACTTCTGATTCGACAGGACTTATGCATGTCGTCGAAGTATGTTCACATTTTGGTATCGAAGACCTATATATTGTAGTCAAAGTGTATTCTAGTATGTGGGCGTCGAAATGTTAGGGTTGTTAGTATTTCGATTTGGGATTGTTTGTTATGTCCAATTGTTTAAGTTGGCTTGTACCCTAAGTTAGCTTGTAATGGGTATTTGTGAAAAGCCCATTAGTTTAGTATGTTAGGTTTATTATAAATAGCATATTAGTCTCTCATCATTGCATATTGCAAATCATAATTTAGGGTGATAGGGTTATTTGTTATTCTTGTGTACTTGTAATCTTGATTTAAGAGAAAGTAAAGAATAACAGTTATAACCAATCATTGTTGTTCTTCTTATTTTTCCTAATTTTTTCTATCCTTGAGATTATACTTTGTTATTCTGGTATCGTTTTTCATAATATTATGCATGTATATTATGCACTATATATTATTATATGATTTTCGATAATTATGTGAATTCTCGCCCTTCTGTTGGAATGATGTTTTATAACGACATCACTCAGGTACTGAAGATTAGAGTCGCTTTTAGCAAGAGAGTAACTGGAGGAGTTATCTTTAGGTTTTTTCGTATTTTATTTTGGGCCATGCTCTTATTATGTAACACTGGGGAACATTTTTAATTCATGTTTGAGAGATACATTTGTATATTGTATTTATTTGATTATTCTTATTTGAATTATGTGATGAAGTGGCTTTTAATGTCCAAGTTGTTCAATGAATGAAATCTAATGAGACTTTAATATTATATCCATTTGAATGAAGTTGATTCTGCTGCTACATGCTTATGTGAAAGTGTATGGAAATCATGATTTTTAATTAAGCGTTATTGACCATGACAGGTGTATATAATATTTTGAATTATGTGTGACACCCTCGATTGTTATGCATGTTATATTACTTTGATTTATGACATATTATTTCGTGGGATTTTAGAGGGTGTTACATTAGTGGTATCAGAGCATAGTTGATCAGTTGACCAAGTTATTAATGTGTTTATTCCCGTTTATATTCGATATGTGTATATGACACAATCGATATTGTTTGTTCTAACGAGAATTGTTCCTACACATTGCCTATTTTGAATGTTAATATAACATAATGCATTAAAACTAACCCATTTGACCTAATACATTGATCAAAATTTAAAATAAACTAAATGAGTAACTAACTCTAAAAAAATTAATGAAGGAACAAAGTAGACTTGAATTGTGGAATAAACAAACTTGACTGGAACATGGTTGATTGGAACAAGATAGGTTGACTGGAACAAAGTGTGGATGGGAAGAAAAAGGGAATTTCCAAAAGAAAAAAATTCTCTTTATTAAAGAATGAGAAGAGGAAGGGGGTCTGGTGCTAGTGGCATGGGAGAAGGTGACAAAGTGTAAAGAGAAATTCCCTTAATCTAATTTGTTTCTTTTGGTTTTAGCCAAATACCACACACCTAAATGTCATAAAGTGAATTTCTTATTACACTTTATTTAGGTTTAAATAATCGTATGAAAACCCAAAATTACTCATCTATTTTCGGACGCACCCTTCACACAATCACACCACATAAACGGGACCAAATATGGTGCCACCCTATAGTGAAATTTAGAAAATTTCTAGAGATATATCTTCAAAATTATAATAAAATTAATTGATTCATAACCATTACATGGATATGATCGGAGATGTATCTCTGGTAAACTAGTGCGTGAAATTGGAATTTCTGTCACCTTTGGAAGTTAGATATTTCCTGAGATATACTTTCGGAAAAATCAAAAGTCGTATTACTAAAAACAACAACCAACATGAACAAGCATGATCACTTTTATTTGAAATAGATTCCTTAAACCCTCTCCAAAAATCCTTCCATTCTCAATCAAGTTTTTCACTCAAAATATTTATTCTTATGTTTCATTATATCAAAATGAGCTACAGAAAGTGGAATTTAAGATAAAGTTCATTAGTTTCAACCCACATTCGTTACATTATTATGGTTTGTTAGTGAAAAAAGTCACGCTTATACCGAAAGTATATTTCGGGAAACACAATGAACTTGTCTGGAGATACATTTATGGTATCTGTTTGTGCTAATTTTCTAGAAATTTTGTTATTGCTATGGAAGTTTATTAGTTTATATGTTTTTGTTTATATTAGGTATGGTTCATCCAAATGTTATCCCAAAATCTACTGTGTCTCAAGTTGTTTCACCTTTCCTAGTGAAGGTGGTAGATATTCGAAACCATTTTAAAAATGAACAAGAGTATGAATTTCATGATGAAATGCTACAGTGGATACATACAGAGGCCAAAAAAATATGGCTTGGTGTTGTGATCAGATGGTCCAATAATGGTTCAGAAATAAGAAGTGAATTTGTGACATTAGAATCCGAAAGAAGTGGTAAATATAGATCTCATCTCCGAAATTTGAAACGAGATGAAATCGGTTTAAGAAAATATGAATGTCCATTTAAATTTTGTGATTATCAGTTGTAAAATAATTAATAGAGATTTAATGTGATATGTGGCTTACATAATAATGATTTATATGCAAAATTAGTCGGTCATCCAATTGCATGTCGGCTCTTGCCCGAAGAGAACAAATGTGTTTCCGACATGACATTGAGTTTGGTACCTCCCAAAAATATACTTGCAACCTTGAAGCACAAAAGACCAGGAATATCTCAAATATCAAGCAAGTGTATAATAGGTTCTATCAATCCAAATTAGCGTTTAGGGGGGTCGAATTGAAATGCAACACCTCTTGAAACTTCTTAATGATAACAATTACTTTTCTAGACACCGAGAATATGAGAATGGAATAACAATAAGAGATATATATTGGACTAATCCTAATTCCATTAAATTGTTCAATACGTTTCCCAATGTGCTTATAATTGATTCAACATATAAGACCAACAAATATAGGCTTCTATTGTTTGTGACATGTCTACTGGTCAAGGTGGGTGTTATTGTGGAGAAAATTATGGATGCATAGAATGTTATAATAAATGCATCTACAAAAGAGCTATATGATGATGATGTTATACATTTTCAAGAAGGTGTGCATGAAATATCCTGATTTACTGAAATATGTTGAAAGCACAATTTTAGACCATGTAAAGGAGAAAATTGTCTGTGTATGGACCGATCAGTTTACGAACCTTAGGAATACAACAAAAAACTGAGTTGAGTCTTATCATGCTTGTTTGAAGAATTAGTTGGGAAATAGCAAGGGTGATTCTTGTACGGATTAGGAATTTGTGAACCAAATGATACTAAACTAGGACAGTGAGATACAAACATCGTTTGATTGTATTATCAAGTTTTTGGAACACAACTTTAAAGACAACACTCTATATTCTCAATTTGTCGACAACATATCTTGGTCAGCTCTAAATTATATATTTCATGAAGCCAAAACGAGTTGGTAATTTAGGTTTAGATATCTCAAAGTGTGGTTGTACAAATGGACGAAGTCTGCAGTTATTAGAAGAGGCTCAGTTTTGATGATGTCAGTGTTATGAAGGACGGTAAATCGAATATCTCCATCTTGACTGAATGGTAAGAGATATAAGAAAGATTTTTGAAATCCTATGACAACACAAAACTCCACATCAAAGAACAATTGAGGAAGATTGTATTTCCAGAGACCACGAACTTGAAACCACCCTCTCAATCAATAAAAACAAAATGGGCAACTAAGAAGGTCAAACCTACACCCGACGACAATTCAACAACGAGGAGTCAATCAATTTTGAATATGTTGAAAAAAATTTTCCCAATTCACCGACTCCAAAATCTCATAAAAGTGTTTTCAAAGGACTCCGCATTAGCAAACCACCTCCTACACCGCCTCAATAAAAAATACCATTCATCAAAGGGATGCCAAATTTTATGCACAATTATATTGAACGGATCGCCAATGTCAGAGGTGATGGTATTAAGGGTTTTTGGGTTGTGTCTACTTTGCTCGGTAAAGGGGAAGAGGATCACACACTTGTTCGTCATACCCTTATCAGACCAGGATACATTCAGTCCTTTGTTTTGCCTCTTAAGGAATGTTGGACACTCAACTTTAATATGAAAAAATCCTTCATATTCATAACACCTTACACCCCTGCCTTGAATAGACATTTCCTCATCTTGTGCTTTCTTTCCAAAGTTATTTGTTCTGCTGATGTCATATGGGATGTTCCTGACATTAGGTTTTGAATTTCCCTCCATCTTCTTTAGCACTTCATTAAATTGTCTTCCAAGAAATACTATAGTATTAGATATCTCTTCCTCAGTGTCTAGATGACACTCCTCGTCTCTTCCTTCAGAGTTTGACATAAAGGATATACTTTTATTCTTCTTCTCAAACCTATCATTAATGCCTAGCTCAAACGTTTTAATAGATACAACAAGTTTATCTACTTTCATGTTGTTGATTTCTTGAACTTCTTCTATGGCAGACACTTTCATGTCAAATCTCTTGGGGAGAAATCTGAGAATCTTCCTCACCAACTTCGCTTATGGTATCTTCTTTCCTAAGGCATTGCACGCGTTGGATATCTCAAGGATGTTCATGTGAAATTCTTGAATACTCTCATCTTCCTTCATCCTTAAGTTCTCAAACTTAGTGGTTAATAGATGTAGTCTTGACATCTTTACTTTGGAAGTGCCTTCATGAGTAGTTTTGAGAATTTCCCAAGCATCTTTGGCTACCTCACAGGTATTTACCAATCTGAAGATGTTTCTGTCAACTCCATTGAATATAGCATTCAAGGCTTTTGAATTTCCAAGAGCTAGTTCATCTTCTGCCTTAGACCAGTTTTCTTCAGGCTTCAACTCAATAGTGGGTTGATTGTGTTCTCCAATAATAACAGGATGTGACCATCCTTTCAAAATAGATTTCCAAGACCTGTTGTCCAAGGACTTTAAAAATGCCACCATACGAGGTTTCCATAGATCATAATTAGTACCATCCATAATGGGTGATCTACTTATGAATCCTCCTTCCTTGTCCATAGTACCATAAAGTATCTTCCCTAGATTTCACCCAGAGACAGAGTAGGATGCCTGCTCTGATACCAATTGAAATTCTGGTATCAGATATGAGATGTCGAAGGTGATGTCATGACACTAATATCTGTTGGATGAACAATTAACAATACAAAAATTAAATGAAGAAAACTAAATAACACAATGAATTGTTTACCCAGTTCTTCTGGAGGCTACCAAGCCTTGGATGAAGTCCATTATTAACGGTATTAATTTGGAGTTAAACTTCCTCGTTTACACCCTCACTTAATCACTATCCAATGACCCTTCTACCTAAGACCTTCTTAGATATAAGAAACCCTCTCACTCCCCTCAATCACACACAGTGTCGATTAAAAATAACACAAAACTTGAAGATACACTTCAAAGACACATAATCATCGTTGCTTCAAAGCTTATTGATGATTAACAAATTACAACTCAACTAACATCCACCTCAAGTATTAAACAATACTAGAGTGACTCACAAATAACAACCAACAAAGACTTACAACCAAAAACTTAAACTTGATACGATCAATCTTCTTCTAGAATGGCCAACTCTGTAAACAGGGTTAACAGCCTTTTTATATGTTGACAACAGCTAGGGTTGCTTCACATTAAGTCTTTACTGAGTCCTATACTTTCTCCATGAAAGTAGGATAAAAGTTATCTAATAATGTTGCAGAAGAACGTTACAAAGGTTGCTTTATCCAAGCATACAATTTAAAACAAACAGACTCCTAATGTTTCTGAACTAAAAAACCAGTTCAGGTCCGTAGCACATTAGGACATCTGTTGTGACATCCTCATAAAATCTGTTGATACATTATTCTTCATGGCATTTTCTGAGCAGAATGTTTTATCAAAATTGCTACCAATCTACAGAACTAACACACATGACATTTTCCTCAACTAGCTAGCAATGATGTTGTCAGACATCACTCTCTATTTATAGTATCAAATAAACAATTTAATATTAGTCAAATTTACGATAACATACAAGGTCATACATAAAGACAGCTAGACGAGAGATTAAATAAATGAATAAGATTTATTTATGATTTGGTGGTGCATTCTTACGATACATTAACTCTAATTAGAGATAAATGGGGTACTGTAAGCTACGGTGTGTATAAGTGGTTTATAAATATAACCCTTTTACCAAAGTTACTATTAATTATTTATGAATTTTGAAAACACTAATTGTTTTAGGTTTCTAAGTTTGTGTTCCCTTTAAGACCGTCATTAGTTCATAACTAGCATTGTAGGTGAAAGAATCACAAATTACTATTTTCTTACGCGTGAATTGGGTAGAGGCGTTGTCGTTCATGTTATACAATCAGCTCGTGTTGACAATCAAGGATTTACATTACAAGAAGTAATCAAGTAATCTTTTGCTAATCACCGTTCGTAAGAATTCGTCGGAATAAAAAAAATTGTATTTTATTCGTTGCATTTATTGTGATTTCCTTTTATTTTAATAATTTTGTATAAAGCATGGGATAATACATGAGGTTACAACTAGGCATGACAACGGGGCGAGTCGGGGCGGGTCAGGGAAGGTTTAGGCAGTCCCTCGCCCACACCCTCCTTTCTATACCAGACCCACACCCACCCCAAACCTGATTGGGGGTAAAAATTTACTCTATACACTTGTCACCCCCAAGAAACGGGTGATTGTCAACAAATTGTATGATCCTCAACAACAAAATATGCTTATTAGTATAGATATTCTTATATATGGAAATACGTGATGAAATTGGAAAGTGAGGTCAAATAGCAATGTCATTTTTCAATTTGTTTGACGTGTATCTAATTGTCAATCGTGAACCACCTGCGAAAGATGAATCATACTCCCTCTGTCTCAAAATAATTGTCTTTCTAACCTCAAAAAATTGTCTCAAAATAATAGTCTCTTTACTTTTCCAATACAATTATAATTAATTTTTACCAATTTGGATTAAGAACATGTTTCCCTACAATGCGACTCAATGATCATGAGGTCTTTTTCTAATAATGCAATGAATGATGATGGAAATTTGGTACATTTAGCATTCATGGAAGGCACTAAACCAATCAGTAGGCATGCATTTGCACAAGGATGGTAGTGTAGCCAAGCATAAAGCCAAACTGGTATCTAGTTCTTTTGATTGGGCATTAAGACACATGGATGTCAAACTGGCCTTCTAAAATGGTCATCAATAAAAGGTATATGGGCTGCAACATCTTGGTTTTGTGAACAGAAAATGTACAAGCTAGAAAATGCTTTTTATGCCCTAAAGCAAGCACCTTGTGCTTGGAATAAGAGAATTGATCACTTCTTGCAACAAGGTTCTGTCAAATGTTCGGTTAAATTTGGTGCATACATAAAAGGTGCATCAATCACAACTTCCATTAACATTTGTCTTCATGTTGATGATCTTCCCATTACTAGAGATGACACTACTAGCATTAAGAAACTCAATGGGGACACTCAAGGTTGAGTTTAAGATACGTAATCTAGACAAACTCAATTATTTCTTTGATCTGGAGTTTCTCTGATTGTATTGCATCAAAAGAAGAACATTGGTGATACACATAACATATTTCATGATCGAGAATTGTAATGCAAATGAAACTAGAAAGGATGAGGTCAATTTCTCTTTTACTATGGCGACATGCTTCTGCAACAATAGGTCTTCGCCATGCGCGTCACCAAGCATAATTTTATTTCCTCTGCTTCCATATTTGATGCTAGTGTGAGGCCGACAATGAATGATTTATATTTCGCTTGGTTGTTAGTAGTAGGAAATTCAAAATGCAAGGACATTGATTATCAACCCTGCGTCACTTTTGAGAATGAACCATGTGACGCTTCTTTTATTGTTCGAAGATCCGTCTATGAATACAGTCCACTTAATTCAAGGTTCAAATGTGGCCGATGTCATTTCTAATATGAAATCTGCAAAGACTTAATTCAAGGTTCAAATGTGGCCGATGTCATTTCTAAAATGAAATCTGCAAAGACTTGACCTTTAAGGACTTTTCTTCGCTAGAACGAAATATTGGCCTCTAATATCTCGATCAACCACTACTTTATTTGTTCTACCAAATATGTAGTAGTGTGTTTGCAGATTGGCTAGCGCTTTTGATACAAAGTATAAAAACCCTTGTGTACCGTCTACTTCCCTAATAAGGATCACACTTATCCCCTTGTGTACCGTCTACTTCCCTAATAAGGATCACACTTATCGCCTTCGTATACACAATGAGATTAAAGAATAAAATTTTATCCCGTTACCACTCTGGATAAGACTAGAGAGGTGGGAAGGACATTTTTCAATAATGTTTAAGCAAGTTGTGGGATGCTTAAGGTTTGTATGCAATAAATAATTTGGCGTCAATTTTGCAGGACGAGCATTTAGTAGATTCATGAGCAATTCAAAGACAGCTCACCCAATGGCAACAAAGAGAATTCTAGGATATTTAGGACATGCAGATAGAATTAAAAGGGTTCCTCCATTTAGATTGGTGTGATGATAGAATTGACAGAAGTACATGAGGCTACTAGTTTAGGTTCAAAACTCACCAGTGCATTTAAGGACCCTTCGCAGCCGTGCGTTTAAGGACCCTTCTACAGTGAAAACGAAAAGGGCGATTTTGAAGTGGGCGATTTTGAAGTTTAAGGACCCTTCTACCGTGAAAACGAAAAGGGTGATTTTGAAGTTTTTGACGTCCATCCAAACATATAGTAAGAATGGAAGGGTGGTTGCATTGTCTAATTGTGATGTAGAATATGTGGCTGCTGCACGAGAAACTTATAAAGCAGTTCAGCTAGACTCCCTATTGGAACAATTAAAGATAAAATATTAATTGCTAAGCTCAAATATAAATGTGACAAGCATTCAATTGAGCAAATTGTTAGTTAGTAATTAAATGTTCATTGACCATTTGTTAGCTTCTACCTACTATGTTGGTTAATTAGTTGCTAAGCCCAAATATAAATGTGACAAGCATTTAATAAAATTCAATAGATCATTAATACATATACTCTCTTATCTCTATCAATAAGGAATAGTGAATTTGACAAAACAGAATTTTAATATAATGGTGAATTTGACATAACATAATTTTTATATGATCCAATTGAGCAGCCGCACATTCAAGTACGTGTATGTTTGTTTTTGCGGTAATACCCACCGTTAAACCAAAGCTGCAATTCATAGCTTTTGTGTAAAACTATGTCAATGTGTTTATTGAGATGAAAGGAATGTTCTCCTGCCACCAAACCAAACATGCTATATATCACTGAGTACAGTCGGGGTGTATAATGCACAACTCCGCTCCCAAAGAGCAAAACCATCCATGCAGCCCAAAATAAAATGAATCATGACATGGTAGTAACTTTCATGAGAAGGGAAATCCACAGCCATGAGATAGATCATCTTCAACTGAAGAGTAATCTCAGATGGCTGCTACCAAAAAATATATTCAAATAGAAACTGTTTAACAACCAATCTCATACCAACACACCTCGTGTTCAAGTTAATGAACAATTCGTCATTCAAGATAATCCAAAAATCTGTCACTAAAAAGTCATTGAACCAATCCCGGGATTAAACAACCCATGGATCAAATAATTTGAAAAGAAAACAGCATTGTCATCTTTTGGTGTTTACTCCCTTCCCTCTAGGAACACACAAAGCCCAGAAACATTATCCTCCAAAGAAGCTTGATTTCGTTCATTCTAGAATCAATAGAAAAGGCTGATGTGACAAATCTACACAAATACATCCAGGTATTCTACAGGCGCTGAATTCACAGAAGATACAGTAAAAAAATCTACGAATGAATTGAAACCCGAAACTAAGAGACTGATGTGCAATGTAATCTTACAATCTTAAAAGACATCCACAAACTAATGATTGCCCGAACTGCTGTTGGTAGTTGACTCGAGATCATTCTTGCAGTTCTCTCTCAAGTCTTTTAGTTTTTCAAAGCTTGATTCCTAAAAGCAGCAGAACAAAATTACTCAAAAGCATTAGGTTACAAAATGAAAACAACAAATTAGGGTGCAGTGTAGCCAAAGTTCACAACAACATAACAGGAGCAAAAAACAATATGAAATGGCTTTCACAGAAGCTGGGATCCATAAGCCAAAGACATGGTTCCATTCCATGAATAAGCAAAAGTATCAAGATTAAGGTACATTAAGGTTTTTTATGGGTCTGTGATCGTGTCTCCAATTGAGGCCACATCAACCATAATTGACAGCAACTTTTAGCAATATCAAGGATATAAACCCTTGAAAACAATATTCAAGGCTTTTTTTTAGAAATTAAAATAGGAATGGAAATCAACATTAGAATAAATATTGAAATTTGAAATGTTAAGCACAGGTGATAAGCACAGAAACTCACAAGCTGCCTACTTTCATGACCTAGTATGTTTTCCATATAAACAAACAGAGATTTCCACTGATGCATAAGGGTTGATTCTAAATCGGACGGATCAGTGGCACCTTGTTGCTCGTTTATGATAGTACGAGTATCATTTATTCCAGAAACTTTTTGAACCACCGATCTTGCTTCCTTCTGACTCTTCCTTAGAGCTAACAAAAAGTTTACAGTAAAATTGTTAAAAAGAAACCCAAATCGGTGGACGAAAAATACTTCATTATCATCATTGAAGATAGTTCAGCAAGTGCCTATGAAATTTCAATAACATCTTACCAGTTAGTCTTCCCTTAACATCCTGGTAATGAAGATCCGACCAGATATAAGCAGCTAGATCAACATAAATTAACAAACATTTAATAATAACAACATAAAATAAGACAAGAAAAAAAACCACAAGCAGAAACTTCATACAAAAATATGCAACAATTTGGTTGGATTTAACTATCTGATTCTCAAGCAAAATTCAATAGCAAGTAAAACATGGTGAATTCAACTTCAGATTCTTCCAAACAATTCGATTTGAAATGAAATTCATTATTCACTAGAGCTCAATGGTAAACATATGCAACATATTAAGCACACAAAAACATGCATAGAAAATTTGCTGTAAAAATACCTTTGGAGCAAAAGGAACAAGTACAATTTTTCAGAAACTCAACACTAACATCACCACCACCATGTGCATCTGCATTGGCGCCAGCGTGAGCTTTAAGTCCCGCGCACCGTTCCAATCCCGGAAAATTAGAACCAGACACAATGGAAGGCTCCAGCACACCCCCACCTACACATTTGGGCAATCCCAAATCATCCCCAACACAACTCTCCCCATCACGGCGTTCAAAACCCCGATCTATAAAATCGTAATTCTGCAACCCTTTCTGACTAAACCCTACAAAACTATCATTGGAATCATCGGTTCCGCCGCTCGGTAAACTCGGTTCTTGAGACGAATTATTGCCGGAAAGGGGTAATGGTAATTCGACGCAGAGGCTTTTCCCCTTGTCGTGACATTTCCTTTTGAGTAAATTCTCTACTCCGACGTCGTCGCCGGAAATCGACGATAGCTGCCGCTTCAAGGGGCGGTTAGTGATGTCGGTGAGAGCGGAACGGGGTTTGATAACCGTGTCGCTGAAATTGTCTTCGCTTTCCATGGATTGGATCTTAGGAGATTTGGAAATTGAAAATTGAAACCCTAACTGTTGGGGATAAAGTGGGAACTCTATAATGTTGGGAATTGGGGGAAGGGGCAATATGGAGAAAGTGGAAAAGAATGGAGGGAAGAATTGGTGAGAGGGAGTGTTAGGAAGAAGGTGGCATGGCGAAATCGAAAAAGAAGAGATTTGTTCGCGGGAGGGTAAACTGAGCCCCGCCTCACGCTGTTTTTTTCAACTTTGAAATTGAATTACAGTTTTGAAAAATGCGGCGGGGAATTCTCAATGGAACACCCAACCGGGAGCCCAATAGAAACTCACTAGCCCACCCTCCGCATACTCCAAAACTACCTACTTATCTCACCTTTAGGATGTTTGGTGACATGGGTTATTTATGTCGCATTAGATATTAGTGCACTTAAAATAGGTATTTGCCATTAGGACGACAATAGGGTTTCTGTCATGGCTGAAAATCACGAGTTTGTCCGGAAATGCATGTATAGATTATGTCTGAACTATTTTCGAAGATGTATTTTTAGATTTGTATTTGGCTGCATTTTAGTTGAATTTTTTATGTGAGTTTTAGGTTCTAACCTAAGTGGAATGGCTGAAAATAACCCTATATAATTAGGTTCAGTTGTGTGTCCTAACACGCGTCGGTACGACGTGAGAAGGCTACGGGTTGGACCATGAGGCCAAGAGTTAACGATAAATCATTTGATGGTTCACAACGTCGACATTCACAACCATCTGGTTCTACTTCTCGTATTCGCCTGTCACAACCTCTGCTTCACGGGGCCACATGTCCTTAGATAATGAAGCACCTGAAGTCTTTGAAGCCCAAGAGAAACTCACTGCTAATTGTGACACCCCAATATTTCGATTATTAAATAATTAGAATTTTAATTATTAATTTAATTAGAAATTTAATTATTTGTATTTTTGGATTATTGGAATTTTATTTAATTAAAATAAAAGTGGAATTGTTGGTGGTGTGAAGTGTAAGTGGGGGTGTGATGAGTAAAAGGCTCTACTCACACTATTTGTTCTATTATTATTATTATTATTTTTAGAGTAATAAAAATAAAAGGAAAGGAAAAGAGAAGCCATTTGGGAATATTCATTCTACGTGAAAGTGAGAAGAGGAAAAGGAACGAGAAGAGCCAAGAACGCTCACAATCAAGAAATTTTCACAAGGTAAGGGGTGATTTTCTCTGATTGCTATGTCTTATGGGTTTTGAAATCAGTAGGATTGAATAATATGTTAGGAATCCCAATTTAGGATTTTCTAGGTTATGTGGTAACGATGTGGTCTGACATAAAAACCCCAATTGGAATACATAGTGATTGTTATTATGTGTATATTGATGTTGTGGATTGATTATGAAGAGCAATTCTACTATTAATGGTGTGTAAGAATGCCTAATTTTTACTGCATATGTCGTGCTTTGAATGTTGGAAAAAGATTGGGTTAATAGGAATGGTAAACAGTGAAAAATCTGGTTTTTATGGCAAAAATACGCAGCATGAGTCAATACATAAGGTTATGTATCGATACAAGCTGGTATGTGTTTAAAAACCAGAAGCGTGAAAAGGGATTGCATCGACACATAAGCCCTTGCATCGACTCATGAGGCATTTTTGGGGTCTTGGATCGACACATACGAGTTATGTATCGACATAAGACAGCTTTGCATCGATACAAGAGAGTACGTATTGACTCATACTGAAGAAACTTTTAAAAACAGAAAATTGAATTTCGTATGAGTCGACTCATACGTTACTTGAGTCGATACAAGCCATGTATGGGTCGACACATGAGTGTTTGGATCGACTCATACTGTTTAAAAATAGAACATAACTTTTGGAAAATTGTTTCGGTCATATCTTTGCGAAGTAACTCCGATTTAGTTGTAGTTGGAATCGTTGGAAAGCTGGAAGAATGAATTATCTTATAAAGGCATTTTAAAAACCTAGTAAGTGAATCTTGTTGTAGTAATATGACCTTCTGTATGAGGAATTTGTGGTTGTTCGTTGTTGATGTTGTAAATACATGATAGATGTTAATATCATGTGTTGTGATTGACGATGTATATTCATGATTGTATTGATATCATGTGTTGTTGTTGGTGTTGTTTGTTCATGGTATGTTGTTGTTGATATCATGTTCCGTGGTTGAGTGTTGCATGCTTTATGATGTGCATGCATATGCATTCTGTTGGAGTTAATTAACATTGTGTGGAATTTGACTTGTGTTGCCAATACCCATACCCAGTTGATTAGTGGTGGTGAGGCTGGATTCGTGTCCGAATGATGTATGGGCGAATCAAGGATTAACGCTGTGTCCGAGTTGGAATGGAATAGTGTGTGAATTTAGTTCAATGTCGGTACCATATGCATAGAGTCTGCTTCATAATTGTTGGAGTATAACACGTTAGGATGAATTCCAGTGTTATAGTTTGTTGTTTGTGTATGATGTATGTTTATGATTTGTGTATGAAGTGGATCTAATTATGTTGAATAGGGTGGAATGATGTCTTATGATATTTTATTGCTTTGATGAACTTATAATATTTTAATTATGATGAAGTCTCACCCTTACTTTGATGATTTCAGATTGAAGTCTTAGCTGCTTAGGAGTTGGTGAGGACGACTCTTGAGCTATGCATTTAGTTTATCCGCGTGTCAGTGTCATGCTCTGGTAGTTGTAACACTGGGGAACGTTTGGTTGTGAGTTATATTTAAAACTCTGTTGTTCTTTTTGGTTGATTTTGGGAATAATTATTGATTGAATTTATTCCTTTTTTATGATAATTTTCGCTGTGTAGAACATGTCGTTTGACCTAATTATTTTAATGAAGTTCTTCAGTGAAGCATGACAACTGTATGAGATCTTATTTCAAATAAATTGTAATGCCCTTGTTTTACATGTTAGCTCTGAAGTAATTATTAATATTCGCGGGGTATTTTAGAAGGGTGTTACACTAATGCCCTTATAAAGAGTTGTCCGAGAGACCTATTTGGCACCTCATTACTTCATTTATATGGAAACCACATTGTTAGGCATGTCTGTGAATGAGAGATATATTTATTTACATTTGCATTACATTTATTTTAAACTAATTTAATCGCGACTGATGATGATATATTTGTTACAAGAGCGTCCAAATTTAAAATTGATTAACCACAAAAGGAAGACTCTTGATTTTGAATAGCCCTAAGATGACTATTCCAAAATGTTATCCGCTACTCTAGGCTTACCGGTTTATGTGATGGTGCATACATGACCATAAACCATGGCATGCAGGCGACATTTACTAAAAGATGGCATTCAGAGATGTCACTATGGATATCGTCTGACGCCTCTTTCATCTTCCTATTAGAGGAAAATTACTAGACCACTAAAGGCTTGGTTGAGAGGAAGTCTGCGAGATACTAGTTACATATTTCGGGGATGACCCAACTAAGGTCACAACCGAGGCCCATTTGTATAGTTTTTGTATTTTGGAACAAGGTATGTATGCTCGGTACATTTTGGTTTTACTTCAATTAATGTGTGATTTTTTTAATGTATGTGTAGCATGTTCGGATCAATTATTGTATCCATTTTTAATCTATTACCTAAAATATAAGTTGGTGATGTCAGTGTTGAGACAATATTGCTGCCTTTAAAGCATTTAGGATGTTTCTGGAGATGCATCTCTGAAAATTCCTTAGAATAAACTTTCAAATGATTGAAACAATCGGCTGAACATCATTGGATAACTATATCAATGAAGTCTTCATCGAACATTTTTTATCCAGCGAGAGGAAAGGAAAACATTGAGTAAACTTGAGAGGGGAGAAATCACGGTCTCACGACCGAGAGATCGGGGTAAGGGAGTCTGTTACGCGAGGGGAAGGTATTATCACCCTATACACCCGTAGTACTCTATGGTATCCACTTCTATTTTCTATCTAAGGGTGTGTTATATTTATCTATCGCTTAATCACTACAATGCACGTGAAAGAAAAGAAAATAAAGAAAACACGGGGAAAAGAATGAAGTATTTACAAAATTTTGCTCGATCGAGCCCCATGACAAGATGCCTACGTATTCCCTCGTGCAATGGGAAAGTTAGAGCGTCGTAGTTCGGTTCACATGTTTTGGCGGGTTTTGTGTTTTTTATTTCTGAAAAGAGTTTTAAACACAAAAAGAAAACGCTCGTAGGCGAAAAGGTTTGGATTGGTTGGTTGTTTTTACCTTTGAGAAAGGAGCTTTGAATCATTATTAAGTGTTTTAATTTGCAAAAAAAGAAAAGAAAACAAGTTTTAGTTTTATTACATGCAAGGATGCAAAAGAAACATGAAAACATGTAGAGGGAGACTAACTAGTTCTACCCTAATATTATCATGCAAAGTTGGACCTAAGGTTGAGGATGTAAGAGAATCTCTACCTATGTTGACATGCAAATGATGTATATCCTAATGTCTAGGCTCGAGAGTTATCCTAACTGAGCGGTCCTAAGGGAAGTTATCCTAATATCAGTCTTGGTTATAGAACCAAGGGATGCAAAGGGATAAAGCAATCAAGTGATTTGGCAAAAGCACACAAGCAATACAATGTACAAACAAATGTCACACATGCGCAGGAGAAGGAGGAAGTCACATAGCCTACAACAACAGTGATGTACCAGAAGCAACCAGGAGCCGACATATCTGATTCCCGTGAAAGGTATCACAACATGACATGAATTGTCAAGTGTGAAGAGCAATGAGTGCAGGTATCAGCAATAAATGTGAACCTCATGAGAAGGCGTGGAGAGTCAGATTAGAGAAGTCTTTCCACTTTTTATTATTGGCTTGATAAAGGAAGCAACATGATTCGCGTCTGTTGAGCTGACACAGACTAGAATTGTGCGGGGGTTGATTGCGAACTCTTTCTGCATGCCCATCATATATATATATATATATATATATATATATATATATATATATATATATATCAATTAGTATCAAAGAGGGACTTTCTGCATGCCCATCATAACCATTCATGACCTATGCAAGCACAAATGTAAACACTTACTGAGAATTACCTCCCTATGCACGGAAGAGGATTTTAAACAAACCACACACAAGTAGCACACAGAAGCGCCCTAAACGGGTCTTTAAATAAACCAGAGGGGTTCCTAAACATTCTCCAACTACAGAATCCTCATCATGCATCTCTAATCCTACTTCTCATGGCAAAAGAAAGCGGTAAAACCCTACTTTTCATGCTCTCTAGAAAAGCGGTAAAAGAGTGCGATAAAAATGTATAACAAATACCATACGGATAGCAATCCGTAAGCAACTGCAAGCTAAGAAATACTCCGAAAAACTTCAAGTACCGCTGACAAGCAATAAAGAAAGCCGATGAGAAATGTGCGGAGGCATCAAAGCATGAGTGAAATGTGTGTTCGTACACATCTGAGGCAAATAAACTTATAAAAGGTTGCAATCCAGACAAAACAGACAATGTGTTAGCTGAAGATTTTGATATATGTGGTTCGAAGTGGAGTAATGAAGTTCGAAATGAAACAAGATTAGTGTTCGTGGGAATAAAAGTGAATGTCACAGTTCGGAATGGAAGAAATGGTTCTTCGAATGGACATACTAAAGCTCGGAGCTTCGAGTGACAGTTATGAAGATATATTTAAAGAAGCCTCGAAGTGGTAGCGAGACTGTGTCTATGAAATGAGTTCGAAGCGAAGATTGTCAAAGCATTTGAAATTCAAACGCGAGCGGGATGATTGGAATTCAAATATATATGCGCTGGAACGGTTCAAAGACGCGTGGAAGCTAGAAAGAAGCTTCGCATGTTCAACGTGGCGTAATCTTATAAGTCGGATGCTATGGTCAAGTAGTATAAATAGAAGTCTTAGTGTTAGGATTTCGTGTGTCATATCTATTGTACAAAATTCAGTAAACATTCAAAATACCACATGGCTAGGGAAACGAATGCTCGAACAATGTACGTATGATAACACCAAACCTTTATAATTCAGTAAAAATCTTTATCATTTAACTACCTTTACATCCAAAGTCATTTAACTATTTCTTGCATTTAAACACTTTTCTTCTACTTCGAATCCTTTACGTTTCAAGAAACTCTTTTACATTCATGTCTTTTACGTTCATGTCTTCTACATTTCATTCTTTTATATTCATGCTTTTACATTAAAGTCTTTTACATTTAAAGTCATTTACATGTTTATGCATTTAGACATTTCTTTAAAATCGAATCTTTACTCATTCAAACTAGTTTTGTATTTCTTTACTTGATCATGTCATTAAGTTCTTTAACATTGTAATCGAAGTGAATTGAACATCTATAAAACACTCTAAAGACAAATCTTAACAATGAATACTAGTTTTGCCATTAGATTTATCCAAACGACCAATACCCCATAGGATCAATCTAGTCGATCCTGCAAGTTACCAGAGAGATTGAATAACAGTCATTAAGATTATTTGATAGTTTGGAGGACTAGCGGTTGTTTTACCGTAAATCATCAGAACAAATTGGCACGCCAAAGGGACACCATTGGTCGTTACAAATTCAAAACAAAATAAAGATTGTTAAGACATAATCATTATAAAAGTTCTTTCTGAGTGTTAAGTTCGTTGTTATATGAACCTTAGGAGTGGTAGAATAACTAATAGCAACCAACCCTTACCCAGAAGAAAACATAATAATAGGATGTCTTATCTAAACAATCAACAAGGGGAACAAAATGCCCCACATGGAACAGGCTTTAACGCGTCCGCTTCGACGGGAACGTCAAGCGCGATCCCTTCAAACGCACAGTCTGTTGCATCTTCTACTAGTAATGTGGCCACGAACGGAACAAGTGGCATGTCAACTAACAATTCGATCCTAGGGAATACAGGAACCACTGGGTATCCTGGGGGATTTGTCCCACCATCAGGGACACAAACTCATTTCGCCACCCCACCACCAACTAGACCACCCAGTTTCGATGGTAATAGACCCAGGAATCCCCCTTATGGGATGCCAACATCTTTTATGGCAGGTTTGCAAACTTCGACGTCGAATACGTCACCACAATTAGGGTCTGGATCTGGGGCTAACCAATTTATGACAAATAACCAAGGGTCAGTAGGTTATAGTGCATTGCCTATCTTAACCATAGAAAATCAGATGGCTTTTAGGCAATTAATGGATGATAGTAACCATAATATGATAGGAGTATTAGCACAAACTATGCAAGAAATCTTCACCGCAATAGTTCAAAATGTGACTGTGACAAACAGAGAAAATGCGGATAACATGAGTCGAATAGCAGATTTCTTCGCTCCGCCAGAAAGGCGTAGACAGAACCAGGCATTGGTTCGAGTGAACCTACCTATCATAGAACAAATTGCTGATGACCCACCCACACCAGAGAGGATTGATTTGGGGCAAGGGCACAAGGTTAGACGCCCAAAGGATTCGAGAAGAACCACAAAGGGATTTATAGAACCAAGGGGGGGTCGAAGATTAGATGCCCCAGTAATTCGAGAAGAACCACAAAGGGGAGTTATGGAACCAGGGGCAAGGGTCGAAAGGCTAGAAGTCCCAGCGTTTCGAGATGAACAACCTAGAGGGGTTGTCATGGTGGGTCGAAACCAAGATGATGATGCAGTTGTTCATAGAATTTGAAACGACAACATCTTGGCAGAAAATAATTTAACCACCATGATAGAGAGGATTATGGCCCAAAACGGTCTTAATACAGGGATTAGAAGGCCAAATTATGCCTCTCCCATAGCAGATTATGATGCATATCGATTTACCAAGGGATATAAGATCCCTAAGTTTACAAAGTTTCGGAGATACCAATGAATCAACAATGAACACATAGCCGTATCCGATCAAGCAGAGATATAGCAAATAATGAGAACCTTAGGATTAAATATTTCTCAAGTTCCCTCACTAAGAATGCTTTCACATGGTTTACCACATTGCCTCCTGGATCCGTAGATACTTGGACCCTCTTAGAGAGATTATTCCATGAACAATTCTATATGGGACAATCTAAAATAAGTCTGAAGGAACTAGCCAGCGTTAAGAGGAAGTTTACTGAACCCATAACCTGAATAGGTTCAGACTCTTGAAATCTAGATGCTTCACAGTAGTTCCTGAACATGAGTTAGTCGAAATGGTCGCTGGTGGCCTGGACTATTCTATTTGAAAGAAGTTAGACACACAATACTTGAGGGACATGGCTCAGTTAGCAGATAGGGTTCGACAAGACGAAATACTAAAGGCCGAAAAGGCCAGGGCTTTTAAAAGTAATAAGAAAGAAAGAATTTCCTATGTCGAAACTGAGGAAGTCGAAGACTATCCTGAATTCGAAGAGGTCGAAATTGATCTCGCTGAATTAAAACAGGCTCCACCTTACTCTTGTAAACTATTAGTTCCCACAAAAGGGAAAGAAATTGTTGAAAATGAGAAAAGTGACAAATTCCTAAAGAAGGTGTATACCTTCGATGTAACAAAGTGTGACGAGATTTTTGATCTGCTTGTCAAAGATGGCCAACTAATTGTGCCATCGAATGTCAAAATACCTCCTTTAGATCAAAGAAAGAAAAGAGGATTTTGTAAATATCATAGTTTCCTAGGCCACAAAACCTCACAGTGTTTTCTTTTCAGGGATCTGATTCAAAATGCAATTAAAGATGGCAGATTGAAATTTGCTGACAAACCAAAAATGAAAGTAGATGAGGACCCTTTGGATGTTGCAGACACCAATTACTCTGAGCCTGTATGCATTGGAGAGATCAATATGGTGGAAGCAGATCAAGATGACACTCCATTAGGAGAAAAAAGTACTGAGAACAAAAACTATGTGGGAGTCGAAGTCAACAAGGGGGTCACTGAGGACGTCCACAAGCAACTAGAGGCTTTGATCGAAGCAGTACCTTTGGCTGTTTCGAAAGAGATCCAGGCTACTGAAGCCTAGGAGAACCAAAAGCAAGAGTTGACACAGGCTACTGAAGGCCTGAGGCTAAAAATGGAGAGAGTCCAGATCACAAAGCCACCCTCCCCTCAGAAAGAAATCTGGGATACCTTGGGAGAGCCCAGTGGGAAGTTCGACGATCTAGTGAAATACTCTGCTCCAGAGAGTTCGAAAATCCCAATCGAAGACGTCAAACCCACATGATGGGGAGATGATGACATAAAGGGGGAGGATAGAGATGGTAACCATCCCCAGAAAGAAGTCTGGGATACTTTAGGGGACCCAGTGGAAAATTCGACTACCTGGTGAAATACTCTGCCCCAGAAAGTTCAAAAAATCCGAATCGAAGATGTCAAACCATCAGGATGGGGAGACGATGACGAAAAGGGGGAAGATGTTGATGTCAACATGGTGGATATGGAGAGACCTCGTTCTGAGATGGAGGAGATGGAAAGATACCTAGAAAAAGAAAAATACAAAATGGAGGATAGCTATGCTGTAGATACCAAACTCAAATATTATCTCATGCTGTGCCACAAAGGAAATGCCGAAATGATACTATGTCCTAGATGCATCATCATCTTCAACCAGAGAATTGCTGCAGACTTCGAAAGAAAACAAAGGGCTCGAGCTGGCATCAACTGGCGCCAAGGCAGCCAGTTATTCAGATGTTACCCTAGAGCTGGAGAGAGTTTATTGGAGTTTCTATTTCACGTCACAAAGGCAACCAAATGCCTAATATGCCCAAGGTGTTCGCAACAGATGATCGTAACATGGTCGGAGCTAAACCATTCCTTTCGCTCCATGCTGGAACCACAAAGAAGTTGGTCAGATGAGTCAACATTTCGAGGGTAACCACACTCAACGAAAGCCTGACAGCCCCTATCCTAAAGGTGCTCGAAGGGTGACATTCAAAATCCCTGCTGAAGTGCCAACAGGCAAATGGCTGCAAGTCAGAGCTAACAAGGGGAAGGATAAATGGAGAGGCAGTGAACGAAATGCACGTCACGCCATGACATATAGAAGACAATTCAACACTACAAAGAGGGGAGAATTGAGGTTAGAAAATTATAAAGGCAAGAACCCCATGTCCAGATCACAATGGCGAAGACAACAGAGAATTCGAAAGGCTGAAAGGGAAGCTGTGGCAGATAAAGGAGCAACTTCAGTAAAAAAACCAAGGAGAATCAAGCACAAACAAACCAACATCAAATAATCAACCTGAGAATAAACCCCCAGTTAGCAGGAGGCTCTTTTCTGAAACACAACAAGATAAATCGAAGGAGTACACACCAAGTCCAGAAGAAGACGAGGATATGCCGATGCATAACTTCGAATCGTAGGGGAATCTTCACTCAACATAAATTGCAACGTGGTATCAGACTACCTTCCGCTTGGACAGAAACCGAGATCAAGAGCATGAGGAGGATGATACCATAGATTTGATGAAGCACGCATCATTACTACGTAATGGATAACGCGCGGTCGAAGAGCGTAATGCGCTCGAACACCCGAGCCGCCATGAAGAGTCATCCGCCATTGTTCATTCGAGCAAAGGCCGTGCCCATGGCGTAAATAAAGTCTTGGTGGATGGAAGCGCAATAATTTAATGCCCCACTTCATGTTGAAGAAGCTAGGAATACAAGATGGTGACGCCAAACCACACAACATGGTCCTATCCAACTATGAAGGGAAAGTAGGCCGACTGGGGTAGTTCAAGTGGATTTAACCGTAGGATCGAAGGCAGCCCACCATGTTCATGGTGATCGCCAAGGCCAACTACAACTTGTTGCTAGGAAGAGAGTGAATCCATGGCGAGGAGCGCTCCTTCGCAATGCATCGAGGTTGGTTTTATGGAGAGAAGATGGGATTGTGGAGAATATCGCGGACCGAGTTATTTTATGACGTTAACTTGGTCAATAAAAGGAATTATGACAAGTACCTAGCCAGAATAGCCCCTTGCACCCCAAGTGACGAAATAAACGAAACCAGGAATGCACACTTTTATATGACCCTTCGCCATGATGGCATGTATCGATAGGAAGATAATTAAAGGAGACGAAGGAGTCGAAGGCACTTCAGAGACGGCCAGCAGCCGAGTTCGACAACCCCGCTCATGATCGAGTCCTCCTTCGAAAGAATTTCGCCTATATGGTAGAACGAATGGAAAGCGGCCTCAGAGGCTGAAATAGACAATATGGTTGAAGTAAACGAAATAGAGGGGAATGGCTCGAAAGACTCACTCTTTGAAGAACACGAAATGGATCAAAGGCTAGATGTCATCTATGACAAAGAACCCCTAGGCTTCGAGAAGGACCCCACAACTCAAAGCCAAATGTTAGCACAGATCCACTCAAGAGGTAAATTTGGGGATGACAATACAAAAGAATAACTTACATAAGCGCAAAACTCGACCCAAGCTTCAAGCAGGAGGTGATCGAAGTTCTCAAGAGAAACAAAGACTGTTTTGCATGGGACTATGACAAAATGCCTGGTTTGAAGAGAGAGTTAGTGGAGCACAGACTTCCAATTAAGGATGGCAAGAAACCCATCAAACAAACTCCTAGAAGATTCGCGCCAGCAGTTCTCACAAAGATTAAAGTCGAGGTCGAAAGGTTGTCACGCAAATTCATCGTAACCAAAAGGTATGTCGAATGGTTAGCAAATATAGTACCTGTTATTAAGAAAAATGGCTCTCTGAGAATTTGCATAGATTTTAGGGATTTAAATACTGCTACCCCTAAAGATGAGTATTCCATGCCTGTGGCAGAAATGTTAATAGACTCTGCTGCAGGGTTCGAATACCTTAGTATGCTAGATGGATACTCTAGATATAACCAGATTTTCATTGCTGAAGAAGATGTTGCTAAGACAACATTTCGTTGCCCAGGAGCCTTAGGCACCTACGAATGGGTAGTGATGCATTTTGGTTTAAAAAATGCTGGGGCAACTTACCAAAGAGCAATGAATTCGATCTTTCATGATTTTATTGAGACATTTATGCAGGTGTATATTGGTGATATAGTCATCAAATCTATATCTGCAGAAACCCATTTGCATCATTTGAGCCAATCATTCGAAAGAATGAGAAAACATGGCTTAAAAATGAACCCCCTTAAATGTGCATTTTTTGTGCAGGCTGGAGATTTCCTTGGCTTTGTGATAAAAAAGGAATCGAGATCAACCAGAATAAGACCAAAGCCATTATGGAGACGAAAGCACCCACATCAAAAAGGGAGCTGCAATCTTTGATAGGGAAGATTAACTTTCTCAGAAGATTCATTTTGAATCTAAGTGGAAGAACCCAAGCTTTCTCTCCACTACTCCGCTTAAAGCAAGGCCAAGCCTTCGAGTGGGACGAAGCACATCAGGAGGCATTTAATAAGATAAAAAGATATCTCTCTCAGCCTCCTATCTTGTCTCCACCTTCATGGGGAAAACCCATGAGATTGTACATATCCGCCTCTGAAGTTAGTATAGGTAGTATGCTAGCACAAGAAGATAGCAATGGCATCGAAAGAGCCATATACTATTTAAGTAGGGTATTGAATGATGCAGAAACTAGATATAGCAATATAGAAAAGCTATGTCTTTGTTTATACTTTTCTTGTATGAAACTTAAGTATTATATAAAGCATGTTGATGTTTATGTTTCATCTCATTTCGATGTTATCAAACACATGCTTTCAAAACCAATAATGCATAGCAGAGTTGGTAAATGGATTTAGCCTTAATGTAATACTCTTTGACTTTCATGCCTTTAAGAGTCGTGAAAGGTCAAGTAATTTCTTATTTCATCAGGACCATTCACCGTCGAAAAGATCATATGGGTTACGCTGAAATGCAACCTTGAAATTATACTTTGATGGTTCGACCCATAAGGAGGTAGTGGTGTCGAGTTCTCATAATTTCTCCAAGGAATTCCAACAAAATTCAAGTATAGGTTAGATGGTCCTCGCTGTTCGAACAACGGTCGAGTACGCTTATTGTTGGACTTGAAGCTTTGTTGGAATTGGGGCAACTAGAGTCGAAATTAAAGGTGATTCGGAATTAGTGGTCAAGCAAATAACAAAGGAATACAAATGCATAAAGAAAAATCTGATGACATACTTTGTCATAGTTAACAGGCTACTCAAAAAATTCGAATACATGGATATTCAACACATACCAAGAATAGAAAATCAAAAGCAAATGACCTAGCACAGCTGGCTTGTGGTATAAAGTTTCGCCAAAAAATTTGAGGATTTGGTCGAAATAAGAGGTAGGGTTATGGCTACTAGACTCACACCATCAGATTTAGAAAATATTAAATTAGCTTGTGGTGATAAAGATAGATTCGAAGTATTAGCCATAGACACCTTATCGATGCGATTGCTAAGTCCACTAGTGAGTTATTTAAAAATCCAACATTGAATGTTGATAGGAAAATAAAATATAGAGCATTATCATATGTCCTTATGGAAATGAATTTTTCAAAAAGACCCAAGAAGGCGATACTCAAATGCCTAGGAGAAAGTGAGGCATACTTAGCATTGTCAAGTCCACAATGGGGCATGCAAGTACATCAAGCGTGTCATAAAATGAAATGGTTGTTGTTTCGATATGGTATGTATTGGCTCAAAGATGCTCAAAGATTGTATAGATTTTGCTAAAGGATGAAGAATGCCGTAAACATGCAGGATTCAACATGCACCGCAAGTGAGTTGATTCGATCATTAAACCATGGCCCTTTAGAGGATGGGCATTAGACTTAATAGGAGAAATCAATCGCTCGTCAAAGGATGTAAATATATCTTGGTAGGAATAGACTATTTTACCAAGTAGATCGAAGCAATACCATTAATAGCTGCTGATCAAGAGGCTATTATTGAGTTCATACAGAAACATATATCTATAGGTTCGGATTGCCAGAGAGCATAACCACAGACCAAGGTGCTGTGTTTACTGGTAGGAAGATGCAAGAATTTGCCCAAGAGATGGGGTTTAGATTACTAACATCAACACCATATTATGCTCAAGAAAATGGTCAGGTCAAAGCAGCCAATAAAGTGATAATAGGATTAATCAAGAAACATGTTGGTAAAAAGCCAAAGAACTGGCACAAGACTTTAGACCAAATACTATGGGCCTGTAGAACATCTCCTAAAGAAGCTACTAACACCATGCCTTTCCAACTAACATTTGGTCATGATGCAGTTCTACCAGTAGAGATTCATCTACAATCAGTTCGAATTCAAAGACAAAACGAAATCCCATCTGCATTATATTGGGAGATGATGATGAATGAGTTAGTTGAGTTAGACGAAGTCAGATTGCATGCATTGGAAATCCTAATGAGACAAAAGGAAAGAGTGGCCAGGGCATATAACAAAAGGGTGAAAGGTAAAACATTCACTATTAATGACTTAGTCTGGGAAAGTCATATTGCCCATGGACAAGAAAAATAAAACATTAGGTAAATGGTCACCTCATTGGGAAGGCCCTTTTCGAATAGTAAAAATATTTTCAAACAATGCATATGAAATCGAAGAGTTGGCTGATGATAAGCGAATCTTAAAGGTTAATGGGAAATATTTAAAGAAATATAAACCACGCCTGCAGGAGATTCGAATAATAACAACGTAATCGAAATATCATAAAGGAATGCCAAAATGGTAATATAGACTGCCAAAATGGCGTTGTTTGGGTGTTACAGACCAAAATTCAATCAAGATTCAAAGTTAATTAAATAAACAGAAATTTAGAAATAGGCATTGTTCCTTAATCTATCAAAGGTACTTCGAAAGGACTCAAGCCTTTGCTGAGTGAAGCGCCTTTGCTCCTTCCAGAGTAGCAACTTCACCTTTAAGTTGCTCAGCTGCTCCCATTTCGGCAAGTCCTTTGTTAAGAAGTTCTTCGAATTGAGTGCCAGTAGTATTGGTGTCATATTCCAATTGTTGTTGGTGGGCCTCCTTAACCTTTTGTTGGAGCTCTTGAATTTGCTTTTCCCAGAGAAGAATAGACTGAGCTCGAGTTTCATAATCAGTCTTGGATTGCTTTATGTGCATGGCTTGATCTTCAGCTTCTTTAGATAGCTTCGAAGCATGCTCATAAGCAGCATCCATAGCAGTTCGCTTCTCTTGGACCTTATTAGTGGCAAATTCGTCCTGAAGGAGACACCCAATCACGTTATCCAACAGAGCTTAAAGTTCGAATAGGATGGTGCTGACTTCCAGAGAGCAGGTGGCAAGATTGACTTGCGTAAGGAGTTCCTTCATAGTATAACAAGTTGTACTATCCCTCTTGAGCACTTCGAACAAGTCCACATCAAGGATTGTTCTCCTAACTTTGTTCAGGAGTACAACTCTGTCATCTGAGGGCAATTGATCGTTAGTCGAATTAGCACTAGCCCTAGCAAGAGGAGTATCCCTTTGAGCTAGTTTAGCCTTCATATACCCAATTGGGTCATTTCGTCTCAAGAGAGCTAGCTCTTCTTCGGTCATCTGAGATTGGGAAGACTCAGGAAGTTCCATACGCAAGGGAGTTACATCCATGTCAACCTCCATAGGCTCATTAGCCTGGTCACCATCACCATCATTCTTTTCTTGCTCATCGTCTTCTTCGTCACCAACCAAATCCACCACCTCGATATCATTGTCTTCACTACTATGAGCATCAGACTCTGTTTCATCGCTCGAACCGCCTTGGGTTTCTTCTTCTCCTTCCTCAGATCCTTCCTCACCAGATTCTTCGCTCTCTTGAGAAGAGTTAGCCTTTTCCTCTTCAGCGTGAGTGACTTGTTGGCTCTCTTGAGGGGTCTCGAGAGGAGATTTTGGAAGAGAAGTTTCTGGAGGAACTTCTGTAGTATCTTGAGGCGTTGCTTCGTTTGTTTCCTTTAGAGGAGGAGAAGTGCCTTGGGTCATCTGGTTGCTCTGAAGCCCCAATCGAAACCGCCATCTTGGAGGATCCCTTGTTCTGCACCAGATTACTGGAGTCCCCATGAGGAGAAGAATGGATTGGAGCAGCAGTCTTTGATGGAGGAGTCGAAGTGGTAGGGATTGGATTCGAAGTGTCCTACACAAACAAAGAAAGATTAAAAACATGCACTAAGGTACGAATACCTATTTTTGTTAAAAATTCGAATTCAATTTACCTGTGGATTATCTGAAGAGAGATTGCTATCTATATGTTCCAACATTACGTTGGAGGTCGAAGGTGGATTTTTGGATTTAGTTGAGGGAGCAACATCTCTGGAATCGAGTCCAGAAATGCCAGTTGGCTCAGCGCCTTTGAGAAATTCTTTCTTCTGCTTATTTTTTAAAGCTGTTGGTGAATCCCCTCCAGCCTTGGGATTCTTCCCAGTGGTACTTGGTTTTCTCTTCTTTGGAGTGGTTGGTGGGAGCTTGTTAGTCTGAAAAGGTTTAAACATGGGTTAGACCTCAATCATAAGTTTTAGTCCATTCGAAACATCAGGATTAATTGACTACCTTTGGAGTTGGGGCATTAGTTATTGCTGGTGTTGTTGTTGTTGCAGTGGTTGTTGTTGGAATTGCTAGAGGCATGTTGTCATCAGTTTCGATGGTTTGTTGAGAACTACTTCCTTCCTTAGCCTTCGAAGCAACAGTCTTTATCCTGATGGCTGAAAATCGAAACAATTAAGGTAAATGTTAAAATAAAGAAAGTAAGAAATATTTGGGAATTTCCCAAGCATTCGCACCTGCGCCTTGATTAGATATAATCGACATGGCAGAAAGGTCATAGCGAAGATGTCCTGGGAAATTATGGAGCCAATGACGAGCCCATGTCACAGTCTCAAGATGGCTTTAGTTTCTTTTGAGATTTGTATTTGAACATCTCTTTGCAAGTCAACAACCAAGGGTATGGAGGAAACCAAGTCAGAGCCAGTTCTGAGGTAGGTAATTTAGGAAATTTAGGTGGATGCATTTCGAGTGCCAACCTATACCTATCCTCAGGTGACAACCCTGAAGGAAGTTTGAACTTAGAAACTTTTTCTTTAAATTTTTCCTTCAAGGTTTCGGACGCTTGATACACAGTGGTTTCCAAGCGCGTAGGATCATAAGTTGTTTCGAAATAATTCTGAAAAGCCTTAATCTCTTGGGAGTGAGTGAAGATACCTTTCTTTGTGTGTACCTGCACATCGAATGCATCAGTTAGTTTCTTTTGAATGGTGAGGGTATCGAACATATAAGATTGGTGGAATTTAGTCCACCATTCCAGAAAACCCTTTGCTGTAAAATGTGTTGGTTCAAAAGGAATTAGTTCGAGCTGAGCAAAGTCCTGGTACTGTTCTTGTTGTAGCTTAGCTTCTCTTGCTTTGAAGGTTCGACCAGAAGTGATGACACTTTGGTTTTGGAAAAGAGGTTAAGGGATTAACTGACATAAACCAAATTGTCTGGAAACAAAGTTGGGTTGGTAGGCAAACAAGAAGATTTGGTTCTTGGACGGAGTGATTTGAGAGGAGATTAATCTAGGGAGCAAGAAGGCTTTCCAAATGTCTTAAATCTCTTTGCTTTTAACAGCCTCTGAAAGAGACATGGTGAACCATGATGGTCCATGAGTCCTCGAAGCAAAGGGTGCCATAGTCTCTTCAAATTTATGTCTTTTAGAGAAAATCATGATGTACTGTGAGAAGAGGACTTTGAAGTCAGCTTTATCATCATTTGGAGTAAGTTTTCTCAGCCTTGTACCTTCAATAATTCGATCCGCTATCTCGGATCTTGTTCCACAATGGTGTCAACAGCTGATAATGAGGATTCAAACATGGCATTAAGCCATAATTGAGTAACTGTAGGAGCCATAAAGGTGATGTTTTTGGGAGTGGGATTTCAAACTCAAACACCGATCTCAAGCTAGAGATCAACAAGTAACAGCCACTCAAGCACACTCTCCTATTTTCATGTAAGTCCCTAGCTAGAGGAATAAACCCATCACACCAAGGACCCGCTGTAACACGATCTTGATAATCACAGTAAGAAAGGCAATATGTTCCACATCTGACACATTATCTCCTTCAGTGTGATAGTGACTAATGAACTTAGAGAAACTGACCAACTTGACATCGAAGTCAATGATACTCGAGTGTTCTTCAGTATCAGGAATGTAAGTCTCTCCTACCGTGACAAACCAAGATGGTCGCTATGTCAAGAATGTGGTGTTATCATTCCTCCGTGGAGGTGAAAGGTGTTGTAACGTCCCGTAAATATAAAGATGCAAATAACAATGGGTGGCTATAGGTGAAGCCTGGTTTCGATAACTTGATCAAATTATAGATTCCTAACTCCTCCCACTGATGGGATTTCTTCGCTTCTACCTTAGTAAGCCAATTCTGGTAAGCTACGCCGTGGTAAGGTGATCGAATGGTTTAAAGTTGCTCTTAACGTAATCCAAGACCAAAGGATCTTTGGGGAACGTTTGGGGTTTCGTGGTTTTCAAGCGTAAGATTCACTTATATTCTCGCCCTATCCTAGGGATATCCATCTTATTAAACAAGGGCTTAAAGTTATAATGCATGGGAACATTTTTCCGTATCTTTCAAGATTTCAAAGACCGTAAGAGGGCCCATTAGAGCAAACCTCTTTCCAGCAGCATTAGTTGGAATCAAGACCGAGAGGCGAGCAGCTCCTCGGTCCTTGAGATTGATTGAGGGATAAGTACAGATTGATCTTGATGAATACCGACCTTACTTTCCATAATTGTTCCTGCGTTCTTGCTTTTCTTCTTGGAAATTTTCTTCATTTGGGATGATGTTGTTGAAGACATTGTAGAAGAATGTTGAAAGCTTTAGGGTTTTTCAACGAGAGTAGAAGAAGAAAAGTTCCAGAATATGAAAAAAAGGGTAAAAGACTAAGCTGATTAGTTTTTATAGTGAGGAAGTTAAAACACTCACCAACTAAAGCTAGGATACGTGGGGATCGTGGGTTGGATCTGGAAAGAGGTGGCGTAAAGTTAACATTGGTAATAAGCGTGATTAATGATAATCATTGTTTGGTAACCGCACCATGCTGTGATGACTGTTTTGAGACGGTTAAGAGAACCAAGAGGCGTCTTGATTGACGTAGTTGAAAGTCATGTACAATAAGTATCATGATTACTCAAAGTCACATCAAAATCTTGTGAATATGTTTAAAATAAGTATTTCTCAAAAGAGGTTCGAAATACATATTTTAAAGGGGCATTTTGTTAGCTGAAGATTTTGATATATGTGGTTCGAAGTGGAGTAATGAAGTTCGAAATGAAACAAGATTAGTGTTCATGGGAATAAAAGTGAATGTCACAGTTAGGAATGGAAGAAATGGTTCTTCGAATGGACATACTAAAGCTCGGAGCTTCGAGTGACAATTATGAAGATATATTTAAAGAAGCCTCGAAGTGGTAGCGAGACTGTGTCTATGAAATGAGTTCGAAGTGAAGATTGTCAAAGCATTTGAAATTCAAACGCGAGCGGGATGATTGGAATTCAAATATATAGGCGCTGGAACGGTTCGAAGACGCGTGGAAGCTAGAAAGAAGCAGTGCTCTGCATGTTCTGAACGTGGCAGAATCTTATAAGTCAGACCGTTATGGTCGAAGTAGTATAAATAGAAGTCTTAGTGTTAGGATTTCGTGTGTCATATCTATTGTTTAAAATTCAGTAAACATTCAAAATACCACATGGCTAGGGAAACGAATGCTCGAACAATGTACGTATGATAACACCAAACCTTTATAATTCAGTAAAACTCTTTATCATTTCCAGTTTATATTCCATTTTCGAATCAATGTCTTTTAAATACCTTTACATCCAAAGTCATTTAACTATTTCTTGCATTTAAACACTTTTCTTCTACTTCGAATCCTTTACGTTTCAAGAAACTCTTTTACATTCATGTCTTTTACGTTCATGTCTTCTACATTTCATGCTTTTATATTCATGCTTTTACATTAAAGTCTTTTACATTTAAAGTCATTTACATGTTTCTGCATTTAGACATTTCTTTAAAATCGAATCTTTACTCATTCAAACCAGTTTTGTATTTCTTTACTTGATCATGTCATTAAGTTCTTTAACATTGTAATCGAAGTGAATTGAACATCTATAAAACACTCTAAAGACAAATCTTAACAATGAATACTAGTTTTGCCATTAGATTTATCCAAACGACCAATACCCCATAGGATCAATCTAGTCGATCCTGCAAGTTACCAGAGAGATTGAATAACAGTCATTAAGATTATTTGATAGTTTGGAGGACTAGCGGTTTATTTACCAGAAATCACTGTAAACACAATGCAATGCGCGTTCGTGCACAAAAGGTATCAAAATGTGTGTTCGTATACATTCGAAACAAGATGACCTGTAAGAAATCACAATTCCGACAATAGGATGCGCATTCATACGCAAACAAGCAATAGAATGTGCCTTCATGCACATTCGAATCAAAACAACCTACAAGAGAAAATCCACAACGACCAGACAATAAAATGTACACGTATGTGCACAAGCAATGGAATGCGTGTTTGTACGCATTCAAACAAATGGATAACCTGCGAGAGAGGTTTCAATCCACAACAATCAGATAACAGAATGTACACGTATGTGCACAAGCAATGGAATGCGCATTCGTACGCATTCGCACAATTGGATAACCTGCAAAAAAGGTGTCAATCCACAACAATCAGACAATAGAATGTACACACATGTGCACAAGCAATGGAATGCGCGTTCCTACGCATTCAAACAATTGGATAACATGCAAAAAAAGGTGTAAATCCAAATAACCAGACAAAAGTGTACGTTCGTACGCAATCAAGCAATGGAATGTGCGTTCGTGCATATTCAAACAAATGGATAACCTGCAAGAAAGGTGTAAATCCAAACAAGTAATAATATGATGTGCGTTCGTACGCAAACAAGCATGAGAATATGCGTGCATGCACATTCGAATCACAAAACCTGTAAGAAAGGGGAAAACTCAGGCAAGCAGACAATAGAGTGCACATGTATGTGTGCAAGCACAAGATAAGGATGCTACATATCCAAATCCCAATTAAAGTATCTGAAACACCTTGAACATGAAATAAAGTGTTAGTATTAACAAAGCAAGTGCTAGAAATAAAGCACCGAATGCAAAACTGATTGAAGATATGCAAATAAACTAGTATAAGCATGTAAGAAGTGAAATAAAATCACAAAAATCGGCTCGGGAAGGCGGCTCTCTGAAATCGGAGCGAAAAAGTCAACTTCTCGGAATTGATTAAGAATCGCATGGTTGCTTGCAAAAAAGTCAACAAATTCAAAAACATGAGCGGTTTTAATTAATTCCGAGTGGAAGTGACGTTTTTCGGACCTTAAAGTAACGGGGCAGCAACTTCGTTTAGGCATGTTGCACTTGAAATTTGGTTCCGAAACCTCCAAAAATGGTTCTGGAACATGCCAAAACATAGCGGATATGTACCGTTACTTCGGACCTTTGCGAAAAAGTGAGTTCCGATGCACAAAAACGCTAAAAAGAAGCTTACGGAATCACAAAATTCATGTGTTGAATTAAATTCTGATTCGCTTTTGTTTTGGTTTTGAAATGTGAAATGAATCGGAATTTAATTCACGTATATGTAATCAACAAGTCAAAACAAAGTGAAGTGCCAATTATGTGCAAGTTTGATTGAAATTTGAGTGAGAACAAGTGCAAAATTATACATGAAAGGCATATTCGTGTGCATTTTTGTGATGTTTCCATGTATGGAATGTAAATGAATGAGATGCATTATGTAAGCAAGGTACATTCAATGAGAATTATGCCTAAAAGTGATGCAAAACATGGATCATGTCATATAAAAATAAAGAATGCAAGGTGTTGTGATGTTGTAATTGCATGCATGTGATCAAGCGTCTTCAACGTGTGAAAAAATGAGTGAAAGTAAGGTTTCGACACACTTAAGCGTTTGTTAAAATCAAACACCGACACATAAATTTGACTTAATTATTCCATATGCATGTATGTCAATGCATGAGGATGCTAATTATGTCCTAGATGCAAGTTTAGATGCATTATGTACAATGCAAATGCTACCTACAACTAAAATGTGCCTAAAGCTACATTTCGACACAATTTTATTTATGAACTAAGGTTTAAATCACATAATTCAATGCAATTTAATCAACCTAAATTCTATCTAACGGATGAGCATGTGATAGGTGATGTAAATGTCCAATTAAAGTGACTAAAATGCAAACAAAAATAACTACACAAGTGTATGCGTGTGTTATGAAAAATTTTCTTCACACTGACACACTTTAACGTTGCAAATTCGGAATCAAATCAAGGAAAGCTTCAAATTCCTCTTGATTTCTTTGTGAGCTAAGAGAGAATTAAGAGAAGAAAAATGAGATTTGAGAGGAAAAGTAAGCAAACGATTGTGTGTGTCTAAATTGTGAAGGGGAAATTTTATTTAGTGTAAAAAATTGGGCCTTAGAGTGCCTTGGATCCACAATTAATCCCAAATCGCGATTATCCGAATAACTTTCGTATTTATTCCAAAACAGCCAAATCCGTGTAAAATTTCAAGTCGGAATGTAAACGAAAAATGTCTGGAACGCGATTTTTCTTGCGTTAGTCAAAATTTCGGCTCCATCGGACGAATGGTCCAGGCGATATGAATTTTTGAAGTTTCAGCACACTTTTCGGTCGGGCGTCTGAGACATGCAGAATTTTTCTTGCGCTCTTCGGAGAAATTACCTCGAACGAGGGTCTTCTGATCAAAATTCGAACTCGGAGTCTCCGTGACAAATAAAGCCAACGGAATTTATGAACTTTTGGCACTGGTCCCACCTCATTTCGATAAAAATTGAATGAAATATGATTTTTCAAACTTTGCGTATCATATGAAAATTGCTCAGTTCGTCTCAAAATCAAGTCCAATGAATAAAAAACTGCTCTTAAATGGTAAAAAATTGACTTTGGACTTGTTCATGAGAGTTGTAGAGGACTTCGATACGAAATTTTAGAAATCAGCCCCGCTCAGTTTCGATGTTCCAGCTGGAAGATATGAATTTTTTAGCGCGTCGAGAACACGGTACAACACTAAAATTCAGTTTAATCCACTTGAAAGATCAATTTCTTTGAGGATCTTCTTCATATACTTTTCTTCCATATTTCAAACAAAAGTTATAGATAATAATGAGAGGGAATTGACAATCGAAAATCATCAGAAAATACCCGACGATCTGAGAGACATGCCTTCTGGAGTGCCCGAAACACACCGAAAACCAAAAATTCACTTTAATGAGAAATAAGCAATTAAAGTCTTTTTCTTGACGAAACGACCTCCGATCTGAACAGATAAACTGGAGAATATATTTAAATGATCCCAATGCTCATGGAACCAAACCAAAATATCTTTCTTACCAAAAAATATTGTATCAAGCATACGAACCAAAAAATATCGATATCGATCTCGAAATGATCTGAAATAGCCGAAACGCCCAATTGCTTTCACAAATTGAGGTGTTTAGAACCTAGTAGCCATGTGATCAATGTTATGCATGTGTATGCATGTATGTACATGATTATGAAATTATAATCCAGAAATACCGAAATGAAGAGGGTAAATTTTGGGGTTCAACAATGACTTCAGAGGGTATTTCGGATATGCATCTCCAAAACACCATAGAAAATTACAGAGATGCATCTCCATTTTATAGTTTGGAAAAAATGGGGCTCCTCTCTAAAATACGAGGGTTGGTGTGCTTTATTGTGGGTTCGGAGATCCATCTCCGAACATATGACTGACATTTTTCAGGGTTTCTAGTGGTGTGGGATGCACCTTATAGAGTGGAAAGAAAAATCCTTAAATTTTTGGAGCACTACTTTATCCACCCTATTTGGTGTTAGTTCACCATGATGAAAAGTCATAAATACCCCAGACTCCGAAGATACATCTCCGGACTCGCTCATATTATACACTCCCAATGTTTTTTGCGAGTGAGTAATTCCATTTTTCCAATAATGTGTCTGGAGATGCATCTTTGTAATAACCCTTATTTGAAAACTTAGTGTTTTACGCTCAGTGAGTTTTATAGAGATGCATCTCCGAATGAGTTTTATTTAATGGAACCTCGTTGAAATCAATCATAGGAAATTCCATTCACTTCATTCAAGCTTTCGCATAATAACTCCAAAATTGTAAGTTTCTTATTTACTTTCTATTTTTGAGTTGTAATGCATGTATTAGGTAAAATAGATTGTTTAAAATACATTATGTTGTAGTTAAATTCAAAATAGATAGTTTGTATAGACATGCATTCATATTGGTTGGTGTTTATGGAATCATATGGGATTTTCTGCATTTGTGTAATCGCGCATTTTCAGAGATATATCTATGATTTTTGGGTTTCCTGTATTATGGGGATGCATCACTGTAATACGGTGGGAGAACTGACTTGTTTGTTTTTCTTTTGATCGCAAATATTGCGGATAGCAAGAGTCGCCACCGACTTTTCTTTTATCCAATTAAGGAAAGGCGAAAAGAATAGGAAAAGACCTTTGTTAGATTTTGAGTAAGAGATTTAGTTATGAAAAGGGAAGGTGTTAGCACCCTTTCTATCCGTAGTTATCTACGAGCTCTTAATTGCTTTAGCTCACTTTAATTGTTTGTGTGTGTGTTTGAAAATATTTTTGAAAAGGCATTTTGCTTTGACTTCGTAATGATTCACGTTGGAATGTATACGAAGTGTTTGGAAATGTTTTGTTTTGAAAAAGGACTTTGCAATGATTCACGCTGGAACGTATACAAAGTATTTGAAAATGTTTTGAAGAAAAGTGTGGGGTGTAAAAAGATGTTTTAATTTGAGCAAGCAAAAGAGACTTATTACCTACTCAGAACGGTCGTTTCCGTGTTATTTTGCTTTCCTTTAGAATAAAGTTATCCATACCATTAGTTGATAGGTAACTTTATTCGTTGGATGTAAAGGGATATACGAAGGGACATCGGATGGTCATAGAAGGAAACTTGTAGGGATATCCTAGCACATTCGTAGGGACGATCATCACTTTTCGTAGGCAACAACCGAGGGACTATGATCTTTTAAGTCGAAGGGACTATGATGATACTTCGTAGACAACCATGCTAAGGTACCCCTACGTTCAAGGGACCTGACCATTTATAAGGCAACGAGAGAGAATACCCTAGGGGGTGCATGTGTGAGAAGAGTGTATTGTTTTCAGATATTTATCTTGTGATTAGTGATCTATGTTGATTTTATCTTGCCATACATGCCTAGTTACTAGTAGTTGATATGTGCAGAAAGTAAATTGCGGAAATGTAAAGGGTCCTACACTATTACATGGCTTTGGGACAGATACATAATAGGAGGTGCGGAGAGTAAAATGCGGAAAATAAAATCTACGCTATTACATGATAAAACTTGCAACCTATACATCCTTTCTAGAATTAAAAAATGCAAGAAAAATAAATAGTAGAAGAGAAAACTAGTCCTAGTATTTTTGGTGTTTTTGAAAATTAGAGTTTATGTAAAAACAACCTAGTTCTAGTTGATTTTAATTAATTAAGAAAAAATTAGTGAATACTAACCTAAATTAAATTAATTTAATTAGTTAAAAGAAAGATATTTGTGAAGTTATCTAATTAACTTAATTACTAATTAAATTAATTAGTTAGTTTTAAGAAAAAAAAGCAGAAAATAAATAAAAAAATTAAAGAAACAAAAAAAAGTGCTTCTGGCAGAAGCTATCCCGTCGGGCTTCGAGAGTGGCAGATATCCGTAAACCGGAGTTTCGTGTGTTTCTTGAGCGTGCCCAGAAGTTGTGGCTTCTAGAGGTTCTGCTGCTGAGGCCCGGGTTGGAGCTTCGGGGTTCCGTGTTGAAAGATCCGTGCCGGAGCTTCGGGATGTCCGGCGAAAGGGTCCAAAAGTCAAGCTTCGGAGACTCGATGGGACGCCCGTGTCGGAGCTCGGAGGATTCTGGCTGGGAGACCCGTGGAGCTCGGAGGTGTTACTCGTGATCCGAAACCCGCAGCGAATAGTGAAAATAAAAGAGCAAAAGGTGGGGTTTGAACCCACGACCTGATTGAGAGAATGACATAATGCGCACAAGGTGAACCGCTGAGGCGGTGATACATCCATTTATACTGCTGGACTCATAAATATGTAAATTTTATTGATCCCTGAATCAGAAGCGCCAGAGTAAAGCTCTGGTCGTCTTCTCCGGTCATCTTCAATCATCAACCTGCAAAATAAACAGTATGAATGCAACAACAGTGCCCTATCCCCCTAATTCAAGGGCTACAAATCTATTGGTGGTGTTAGTTCATTCTGAATCGGCCTAGAACTATAGATACGAAGCTCCTCCAATTCATGCCCTAACAATGGAAACTAGCGATTAAGCCATGGAAAACTTCAAACGATTGCCCAGATCTCAGGAGCACAATGGAATGCTTAAAAGTGACTGAAAGTGGTTGGAAAGTAGAACACGAGTTTGCCAACTTCTTGAAAAATTTGAGAGTTTTTTAGGGTTTGTGAGAGGCTGGCTATCTGCGTGAGAGGCTGTCCAAAAGGTCTTCTTGTCTTGTAAGAGTGCTAGGTATATATAGGAGAGTGGAATTAGGTCAAGGCTTTAAGAGAAAATATTTTCTTTAAATGGAGAATATTTGATTGGAAATTTGCATGAAATCTTTCCAAATTTGCTCAATCTCTTCCTCAATCTTCTTGCACGAAATTGACAGCTTGTAATGAGCTATCTTGGACCCCAAGCCATGCAAATATCAAGTCCAACTTGCCTTATCTTTTATTTTTTGTATTTTATTTAATTTAATTTGAATTTAAGCCATTTAATTCAAAAATAAATAAATAAAAAGATGACAGGCGTGGCATGCAGCATGGAAGTCATGGATAATCTTATAATCAAGTTTGAATCATAAAATCTTAGGCCCATTTGAAAAATATTTGCTTTTGCTAGGTATTTTCCTTCATGCACCTCCTAAAAAATGCTCAACTTGCACAATTTGTATCTTGCTCAATTTTCTACATTTTTGGGTGTTCTTGGACTTTTTAGAAAGCTCAAGATGTCTTATTAACAACCCTTTTGGTTTCATCTTCATTGAAGTTTCCATGGTCGTGAACACTTCTTTGCAAAAAGATGACTTTTGTTGACTTTCCTAGAAGGACCTGTAATATTTTGATCCATAACTCCCAAATGAAGCATTTCCTGCCCAAGCTTGTGAGATGTGAAGTTGTAGAGAATTGAATTATCTTCAAATTGGGATTTGGTGGAGAAATTTATGATAAAGTATGTGAAAGTTATGCTTGGTCAAAGTTCTGTTGACTTTTGTCTAAAGAAGCCCTAATTTAGAAACTTTGACTTCTGATCAGATCTTGACTTTTCTTGATGGATCATGATCAACTCTTGATCAAATGATGAATATAACTTCAAAATATTGATGTTGACCAAGAATTATGAAGTTTGACTGTATGTTGACCACAATTGACTTTTTGTCCTATACAATTAACTTTCAGTTATCTGAGCCATTGGATGAGCAGCTTAGACTTGTAAGGCTTGGAACTTGATATGAGGATTCTCTGAGGTATATGAAGAGATATGATGACCACTTGAAGCATTAGAGATCCATCTTGACTTAAGAATAACAAAACCCTAGTTTGGATTTAGTGCCTAGGATAGGGTTTGTCTGGTCAACCCTTGTGAAATCCTTGAGAATTGAGACGTGAATTGTCTTGAGAAGTGAGAGGGCAAATTTTGTGGTATAACAATCTCCGAGTTTTACTTTACTTCATTTTGATAGATTTTCTAGTTTGTATTATAGGTACAACAGATGAAAACCGGAACAGATTGAGGCACAGTCGTGGATCCCAACCTCAACATATGTTGATTCATAGGGACAGAGCAGTGTGATTAAGGTCGTCAGTTGTTGTTAGCTCGTTTGATGCAGAAGTGTTTACTTCACAAGGTTGTGTGTCTTAGACTTACACCTCCTGAGAGCATGTGTCTCCTACTGACCCTCTAGCTTATGAATCTCATCAGGTGGAACCCCATCAGAGGGACCTCATCAGGAGATACCCGATGTTCCTGATGGTTATTCACTAGGGCACTATGATACCTCATTGCTTCATCTCTATGCATAACATGATGTTTTACATGTGCGTGTATGAGAGGTATTTTTATTTACTTTATGTTACATTAGTTTTATACTAATTAAGTTCTGACTGATGTTGATATATTTATTTTTACATGAGTGTGAAATGATAAAATATGTAAATTATGTCAGGAAGATTTTGAGCCTGTAATAGATTGAAGATGCATGGTTTCAAGATTTCGTTAGTTACTATGGTTTGGAAAGTTAATGCGTCACCAGATAAAAGACCATAAACCATGGCATATTGGCAGCTTTTGTAAAGAGATGGCACAAGGACGCATTATCTTTCCACACCCCTTATGGTGAGATTTCCATCGCCATTGATTATGTCTCATACCTTTTGCATCTTCCGATATAGGGAAGATTACTAAACCTTCTCGAATCATCGGATTCTAGGAAATTGAAATGATGGTGAACTATGTTAATTTAGGAAAGTTTTCTATCCTTTAGGAAAGATAAAGAAAATCTGTTCCGTAAGAATCGCCCGGCGAAATAAAGCATCGCTCGACGAAATTTCTTATAAACTTGGCTCACATTAAGCCACGTCCTCAACCTGACCAAAATATCTACCGTCTGCCAAGGACAAAACAACTGTGGGCAAATTTGAGCTTTCAGGCATTCTTCCAACTCTCAGACGTTTCCGATACTCCTCTGTTTAGTCAATCTCCGCTCTCTCCGGAAGTTTCAATCTCCGACGACTTCATTTCAACAGCAGCTCAATTACAACATCGCTCCCTTAATCTCTACAACCTCAACTCCTACAAGTATTCTGGTTTGGCCAATAAGAAGACTGTTAGTATTCAGTCAGTTGGCAAAGATCAGTCTGTGTTGTTGGCTACTACTAAGCCAATGAAGCATAACAAGCCTTCTGCTTTGCTTCACAAATCTGTGATGAAGGAGTTCAGGAGAATGGCAAAGGCTATCCAGAACCAGGTTGCAGATAACTACTACAGACCTGATCTCAAGAAGGCTGCTCTTGCAAGGTTGAGTGTTGTTAACAAAAGCCTCAAAGTTGCAAAGTCTGGTGCAAAGAAAAGGAAGCAGCCTTCGAGCAAATCGGAAGCAGATTGAGAAACACATATTAGCATTCAACTCAGAAAATTCCGAGGAAGAATTTTGCAGAACACAAAATCCCAACCGGAAACTATCCTCGCATTCAATATCAAACTTCTGGTAATCCCTATTCCATTTGCTTGAACAAAATTTATGATGTGAGAAAGCTTGTGTTAAATCTTTGTCAAACTAGTTAGTGATTTGTTATGATAAATCTGATATAAAAACTGAAATAGCTTGACAATATGTGTTTTTGATATCTTTCAAGCTCTGTGATTAAGTTCTTTTGAGTTCACCATATTGATACAATTGTTGTGATAACATTTATGACAGACTGTTGGATTATTAGCTGTCAATTTTTTGTGAAAAATAGTTATTGATGTGTTAAGGTTGATCCACTGTCATGCTGAATCTGTGATCATTTTCTATGAATAAAGTTTGAGAATGTGTTTTTAAATCTAGGACAAAGTTGAATCTGTTCAATGCATTGTTTTGGTTCAATTTCGAGATGGTTTTTGTGTTGAAACATGTGAAGACATTCTTTCCTTTTTGAAGTCTGTGTTAATGTTTGAAATAGATATTTAAAGTTCACCTGCAAGACCATGCTTGGCTTAGAATTTATTTGATTGAAATTTTATTAGTGATATCATGTCATTTGAACTAACGTGAGACATGTTTTGAATGAGCTAATCTTGGTATTAATATTGTTTGATTCTCATTTGTTCTAAAGCATATTTGAGATGAAATTTTTGAGCGTTTTTGCGTAATGTACAAGGCTGTCCGGATTTTAATAGCATGACAAAACCTCATTTCGATTCTTGTTTTGTTCATTTTTCGAATTTAATTGGAACACCATGAGTTTGTTCATACTTACGTATCAATGTTGATTTCGTCTTGGTGTTTAAGTCACTTTTGAAGGTGATTTCGATGATGTTTCAAGTTGAATTCAATTCACAAAGTTTGTCGGTTGATGTTAGTGTTTATACATAAGGTTGGAATCACTTGGAAATTGATTCTCGTGAGTTTTTATGCATAATTTGCTGCTGTCCAGCTTTCGATTTGTATGAATAATGCTTGATTTACGTTTGATTTTTCGTGTATTGGAATTGAATTGAATTATAGCATTAGTTCTTGAGTTCCATTCTCATTCGTGAATTGATGACCACATAATCCTTGTGTTTACTTGATTTTAAATGTGTATAGCACCATGTCCAATTTTGCTTCTGATTTTGATTCCATACTTTGTTTACTAATACATGTTGCAATTCCATTTTATTTCAATTTTATCTCACTCATGCTACTAACGAGTTTGTTCATTTGTGAAGATATTCAAAGATTACTCAAGCATTCGTACTCAATTAGCAAATTAACGTTGAATTACTACTTTTATTTAATACTACCTCTGTTCCTATATATAAGAGACAATTCATTTTTTAAATTCATTGAATAATCAATGTATTTGGTCAATTTATAGACTAGGTACATTGATTATTCAATGAATCTAAAAATTGAATTGTCTCTTATATATAGGAACGGAGGTAGTATTTAGTATTGTATATATAAATACTTAGTATTTTTTATCTTATACTTATTATTGTACATATAATTTATACATAGTATTTTTATCTTATAGTTAGTATTGTAAATATTATTATATATAATACTTTTATTCTTATACTTTTATCATATTCATTTGTAAATAAAATTATAATGTAATATATTGATTGCCTTCTTAGAATTTATTTCTACATAAACGTATTCTAATTAATTTAATAAGATACATTATTTGATACTTGAACATTTCAATCCAAGTTTTTAAGTCGTTGGACGCTAGGCCAATTGTTTAAAAACTTGTTCCAAATAAACTCTTAGTAAATTTGTTTCACCTCACTTTTTCTTAAGAAAACCTTTTGGGTGATAGACGACCCGTTTGAGCATTAGCTCCTCGGGTTTCTAGTATTTGAATCGTAAGACGTTAGTCCTATTGTTCGGTACTTTTTCACTCAATTCCTTTTTCTCTCATATGCGACTATCAAAACTTTTTTCTTACAAAGAGTGTGCAATAGCCATTTCAACTTTCCCCGCATATGTTTTGTCTGTATATCATGCAATGTAGGGACCCTTATCTCACATTCATCTGACGAGCCAAGCTGTATCCAATCTTGAAGACTACTCGAAGCACATTGCAATTTATTCGATTATTCAAACTAATTCGTTTGGGTTGTATTGCTTGTTTATTTAAGCTCTTATCTCTCTTTTCAATTTAATACATCCCCACTCACAAACTCGTACCCCAATTCTCGTGTGGTTTGTAATAGTTTAGGATTTATTTCTGTGTGTTTTAATTACTGCTTCAATTACACGTTTGCCATCATATTAGAGCACATAGATTTCTCTTGGGCTCTTCATCAATGAACAGGTATACATACACAATGCACACTTGCACACATTCATATTTTGGTCCTGGGCTATTCTACAGCGACAACTATTCGATCTATTGTTCCAATCGGTCGTTTAGAATACTAGTGCCACGCTAGTCCCACTTTCTAGGAGCATACATATAGCCACCTTGTATGGGCTCGCTTGTTTTCCTACTTCACTACTTATTCAATCGAATTCTTATTGCTTGTTTTCTTACTTCACCACTTATTCAATCAAATTCTTATGTCCTCTTGGCTCATAAGCCAATTTCCTAAAGGGTCTCACAGTTGGGGATGGGCATGGCCATCCTCACAAGGTTAATTAAAGCCCTTGTTGCTTTGATTAATCATAACCCGAATAAATTTGGTTCATATACCAATTGTCCATGCACCAGGGTCTCATAGTTGGGAATAGGAGCACCTATCCTCACGAGATTAATCAAGTCCATATACTTAGTTAATCATAACCCGAATCATTCATTCTCTTTCGGTCCGTTACCAAACCCCATCTAAAACACTTTCATAATTAAAATTTCAAACCTCGATCCAACTCGAGTGTCTTTTCAAAAATTCTTTTTCATAATAAAACCAGTTCTTAAATCGTTGGACGATAGGCCAATTGTTTGAGAATTTGTGCCAAATAAACCCCTAGTCTTTAAGTCGTTGGACGTTAGACCAATTGCTTAAAGACTCTTAGTATTTGAATCTTTGGATGTTAGGCAAATTGTTTAAAGACTCATTAATAATGTGAAACTTGTTTCACCTCACTTTTCTTAAGAAAACCTTTTTGGGTGATAGACGACTCGTCTGAGCATTAGCTCCTCGGGTTTCTAGTATTTGAATCGTAAGACGTTAGTCCTATTGTTCGGTACTTTTTCACTCACTTAAAAAACAATTCAACTCACTTAAATTCTTTTTCGCTCATATGCGATTATCAAACTCTTTTCTTACAAAGAGTGTGTAATAGCCATTTCAAACACGAACGAGGACTTAAGCTTTTCAAACAAACTAAACAAGTCCAAGTTCAAGCATTTGAAACGTCTAATGCACGATTTTTCTTATAAAATCAACACAACCAATTTAAAACATTTTTTAGAGGAACTACGGAGTTTTGACTTTCCCATTGCACAAGGGAATACGTAGGCACACGGTTTCGAAACCCTGTCAAACTCAAAATAATAATAAACAAACCCTTTTTCTTCTTTTTTTATTCATAACTTAGCAATAAACACACACAAACACTTAGAACTAAATGGGTCCCATCGAGTACGATGGATGTAAGGGGTGCTAATACCTTCCCCTTACATAACCGACTCCCGATTCCATATTTTTTGGTCGTAGACCTCCTTATCCGCATCTGTGGGGTTTTATCTATATTTTCCCGTTCCTTTTAGAACAAATAAAATTAGGTGGCAATTTCACTGCTTTCGAAATTTAAATGATTTTTGAAAATCGAGTTGCTTCAATGAGTAGAAGAGAAAGAAATAAGAAAAGAGGAAATAGAGAGGAGAAGAGAAAGAGGCTAGGGTTTGGAGAAGAACCAAGAGCTAGAGCCAAGCTTAGAGCTGCCATCAATGAGGTAAGGGTGAGGTTTTAACTCTATAACGGGATGCATGATGGATGATATGTGCGATGGGGTTTATAGTTTGCCATTATTTTGGTGTTTTATTGTTGTTGTTGAAATTCCAAATTGATGGTAGAAATTTGTTTTGATGTTGTAATTGAGGTATATATGTTGTATTGATGATAAGAAATGGTGGGTTAGTGATAAAAGATGTTTGGGGTTATGAAGTTTGGTTAAAATTGAGTTTTGAGAACAAAAAAAATCAAGTTTTTGGGTTCTGTTACGCCCAGTTTGCAGCTCGAACTTTATTCGCGGCACCAACCTCTTGAACCTATTAAGTTCGCGGCCCAAACTAGGTTGCGCGCCGCGTACTGTTGACAGAAAGTTGAAAATTGTTTTGGTCATAACTTTTGAACCGTAATTCGCTTTGGGTGCTGCAAGCGTTAGAAAGCTAATGAAATATTCTTTCTAATAGGATTGGTTTAGAGGACAGTAGATGATTTTATTAATGAGTGTTTATGGAAAGGTTGTATTGTCGGACGTTTTGTTATTTAAAACACATGTGATCGGTATATTTTCGTGGGTTATACTTTTGCCATATAAATGGGGAGTTTTTTTGCTATTTATATGATGTCTAATATGTGATAAGCTTTTTGTGGTTGGTTGTTCAAAGTTTTTATTGTTTGTTGTTGTTGTTGTCGAACGTTGTGGTTGTTGGTAGTTGTAAGCGATATAACCAATTAACTAGAATTCGAAGGAAATTGAAATAGTATGCCATTGGAATCAACTAAGATAAGTGATTGATATTGGTGGAAAGTTTATTAATGAAGTGACAATATGATTGTATGGTTTTATTAAATTAAGTTGGATTATGTGGATTATATGAATACCGACAATAGCGAAATAGTTGAAGATGACGGACGGTGTTTTGGTTAGCCGAGGTATTGTAGTAGCGTTGAAATAGTAGAAGCTGACTAGTTGTCGTATTGTGGACTAGTAGTATACTTAATGACTAGAATCAATATACTAATTCAATAGTGAATGGATAGTAGCGTGATGGTTGTTGATAGTAGTACTGAATCGAAATGTTAACAATCCAAACCAATGAGCAGTTGACTAGAATTAGATGGAAACAATCCGAATGATCGTAAGTTGAATCATAGAAATAAGTTACCCAGAGATTAATGTAGTAGCTAGTAGTGGATTATTGAGTGAATGAAAATAATATACGTGGGTATCTAGTTGTAGGCTTTTTAGCTAGTGATGAGTTGTGGTTAATTACGTTGATTACGTCGTAGGCCTCTGGCCAAGGTTGAGTCGATTATGTTGAGTTGATTATGTTGTAGGATTTTAGCCAATGTTGAGTTAATTATGTTGTAGGTTTTAAGCCAATGTTGAGTTGATTATGTTGCAGGCTTTTAGCCAATGTTGAGTTGATTATGTTTTAGGCTTTTAGCCAATGTTAAATTGCACTGAGGTGTAGGCCTATGGCCAATGTTGAATTTTAGTTGACTAGTTGTTATGTTGTCGTTGTCGTGTGTTGTTGTTGTTGCCTTGTCGTGGTTTTGTCGATTGAGGTAGAGGTCGCATGACATACATTGCATTATTAAGTTGGCCTAGATTGATAATTTTTATGTTGGAGCGAATGCTCAAAATATTGGTTTGGATTGGCAAAATGTTGAAGGCTTATTATGCCTTGTGCCTCGGAATTATTGGTAAATGTTCTAAGTTGGGAGTTTTACTCCAATGGTACCACATGCATATGAACAGTTGAGTCGCATTTAAAGTCGCATAATTATAGTTGATATGTTGATGTGTCATTTGACTTATGTTGTTGGTTGTTGTTTTGTTGTGATATAATTGTTATAATTGTTGTCGTTGCTAATTGTTAGTATATATGTTGATGTAATTGTGTTTGGTATTGTCGATATAAATGTTGTTTGAATTATGTGAAACGATGAATTATATGATCTACATTCTAATATATTAGTTATCATGAATTCAATTATATTGGTAGATATCTCACCCTTTCATTTGTTTCCTCGTTGCCTTTATACTAGTAATGTGCAGGTATTCGAGAAAGAAGAATTTAGTTGCTGTTAGTCCAAGTCGGTTGCCTTTATACTAGTAATGTGCAGGTATTCGAGAAAGAAGAATTTAGTTGCTGTTAGTCCAAGTCGGTTTAGTTGCTCTGATACGTAGCACTCAGGGGGATAAACAATTGTTGCTTAATTATTTTTATTGTTTTAGTAGTTGAATTTTAAGTTGTTGTTATTAAATAGTTGTTATAATAAAAGTTGTTTTACCGAACCAGTGTTATGTATCTTAATTAATTGTGATTATATGAAATTGTTTTAAATTGAAAATGTGGCATCTCATTTTGTTGTTGAAATTTTTGCACTCTGATTTTTCTTATAATTATTAGGTAAAAATGGAGTGTCACAACGATCATAACCTAAAAAATAACACTCACTCAATCCCGAAAAAACATATGCGTACGAAATAAAAACCTGAGCAGTGGAAGAGAGTAACTCAAAGTTCAGATCATTATTTTTTGTATAATTCACAATCAGAATCTTCTTGATCAGAACTAACAATAATCATCATCGCTGCTACTGGAATCCTCCACCGGAATCACCGTAAACGATTGGAAACAAATGGTATAGTGATTGAGAGAAATAGAGAATAAGTTAGGGAAAATTAGGTTTAAAGCATAATTGAAGAAAAACGTAACTGTTGCAGAGAGGTAGTGGATTGAGGAGAGGTGGAAACAAAGTATTCTGGAACCGTCAGTATATGTTGAACAAAATAAGGAATAGGGAGAAAGAAATATTTTTTTGTAACTGCCATGAGAAGAAGTGGTGAGATAGAGAATGAGAAAAAAGAATGATGTGGCAAAATTTGTGTGGATTTCTCAATTTTTACGATACCAATTACCCTTCTTAAAAATTGTTGTGTTTTCTTATAAATAAAAAAATATTATTATAACCGACCATAAATAGACATAAATTATGCATTGTAGATATGGATATACCTGATACAAAAATAGAAATTCTTATAACAGAATTCATAATCTCCCTAACGGCACCGTAATCATCACGATTCACTAATTAATTTCCTTTAAATCCACGTTATCATCCCAATCAAAACCGTAATCCATAATTTCAAAACTTTGATCAAATCATAAACTTTATACCTAACTCATCAATTTTCAAATTAATTATATATTGAATACTTCTTTGCTTATTCAACCATTCTCTTCTAATTTCGTTTCACATCATTGAGAAGAAAAAAAATGCAAACTCCAAAATCAAAATCCAACGACGAATCAAATTCCGAAGCAGAACGACGAATTTGGAGATTATCCCAACACCTAAACCCAGTTGCTGGTTTGGCATGTTTTGCGGAAGAAGGATGGAGTTCTATAGAGATGGAAAATTGCAGCCGTGGGAAGAAGTTGAGCGTGGATGCGAATTTGCTAACGGATTATATGCGAGGGAAGCATAGAGATGTGCAAGAGAAGGTTTTTGATTACTTCAATGGTAATCCTCATCTTCAAACCCCGCTTGAGATCTCGAAAGATGATCATCGAACGTTGTGTATGAATCAGCTTTTGGGGCTTGTTAGGGAAGCTGGGGTTAGGCCTTTGAATTATGTGGTTAATGATCCTGCTAAGTATTTTGCTATTTTGGAAGCTGTTGGGAGTGTTGATATGTCTCTTGGAATCAAAATGGGGGTTCAATATAGGTACTTTCATGGGATTTTTTCATTTGGGTTGTGTAAAAATTTAGTCTTTTTGTTTCTTTGTTTGGTTTAATCTACGAAGCACTGACACCAGACACCAACCACACTCGTCGGTTTTGGGCGCGGACACACTTTTTTTACTTCTTTTTTTTTAGAGATGTTGATGCTAAAACGGTTTTAATGAATGGTTTAATCTATGCAGTCTTTGGGGTGGTTCTGTTATCAATCTGGGAACACAGAAGCACAAGGATAAGTACTATGATGGTATTGATAACTTGGAGTATGCTGGTTGTTTTGCTATGACTGAACTTCACCATGGTACTTTTTTTTCCTTGTCTAATTATTGTTTGAATTGATTATTTGAGTTTATTTGTTGGCATAAACACTTTTGAGAATGTTAGCTTATCTCATTTTAGCTTATTTTAATGAACTCTTTTAGATTAAACAGTTTACAGGCTTAGCCCATATGAAAAAAATTGACTTTCTATCTTTGTCGTATTTTGTTATATCAATAGTTTATACATAAGCACTAGTATGATGATATAAGCGTTTGATTAAGGTATTTATTCAAATAAAGTCAAAGTTATTGTGAATTTTGTCTTATTGTGTTGAGTACAGTTGTCTCAAGTTTTTGAAGTTCATGTGTAGATCAGTCGCAATTTTAACCAGGACAAAATAAATAAATATCCTATTTAATTACAGTTTAACAATGACAAACATTTTATGAGGTCTTATTTAATCATGAGTTGACTGTAATAAATTTTGGGTATATGCGGTAGCCCGTCGTCTTGCACACCTTCAAAGATGACCCTACCGTTGAGCAACTCCAAATAGGGTTGGGTTCTTCATAGGTGTTGGTGCAGAGGTTGCATCATCATAGTGGAATTTGGTAGATTTTTTAATAGTGATGTTGCATAGCATAATCCATCTAATTGAGAGATAAGACCTTAAAGTGGGTTCTGAGATGCTCTTAGTGTCACTTTTGAGAATTTTGGTGCTCTGTGATTGATGAATTTTTTTGTTTGTTTTCGTTTCAATTTGGTTTCTACTCATATATTACTGCTTAAACTAGTGCTTACTCTCTTTTTTTGTGCATAAAAAGGTTCAAACGTCCAGGGCCTTCAAACACTTGCCACCTTCGATCCGATCACTGATGAATTTGTTATTGATACTCCAAATGATGGTGCCATCAAATGGTGGATTGGCAATGCCGCTGTGCATGGCAAGTTTGCCACTGTTTTTGCTAGGCTGATGTTACCTAATTATGACGTAAAAGGAATTTCTGATATGGGTGTTCATGCTTTCATTGTTCCAATAAGGGATATGAAGACTCATCAAACACTTCCTGGGATTGAGATACATGATTGTGGTCATAAAGTTGGTCTTAATGGTGTTGATAACGGAGCTCTAAGATTCCGCTCTGTGAGAATTCCTCGAGACAACCTTCTAAACCGTTTTGGAGATGTCTCCCGTGATGGGCAGTACACAAGTACCCTTCCTTCGATCAATAAGCGGTTTGGAGCAACTCTTGGTGAACTTGTTGGTGGTAGGGTAGGCCTTGCATATTCTTCCGTAAGTGTCCTCAAAGTTGCTGCCACAATCGCCATCAGATATTCTCTACTTCGTCAGCAATTTGGACCTCGAAACCAACCCGAAGTAGCTATTCTTGACTACCAGTCTCATCAGCATAAGCTTATGCCAATGCTGGCTTCAACTTACGCATTTCATTTTGCCACTACAAACCTAGTGGAGAAATACTCTGAAATGAAGAAGTCTAATGATGAAGAATTAGTTGCAGATGTCCATGCTCTCTCGGCAGGTCTGAAGGCTTATGTAACATCGTATACTGCAAAGTCACTCAGCACTTGTAGGGAAGCCTGTGGAGGCCATGGTTATGCTGCTGTCAATCGTTTTGGTTCCTTGAGGAATGATCATGACATTTTTCAGACATTTGAAGGAGACAACACGGTTCTTCTTCAACAGGTTATTTCCTAAATCAAAATTATATTAATTCTCAAAGAGATTTTCATAACCAAGCTGTTTGTATGCTATAATCTAATGGTGATTTTTATAACGAATGAAGGTTGCAGGCGATCTTTTGAAACAATACCAGAAAAAGTTTAAAGGAGGGACTTTAGCAGTGACATGGAATTACTTGAGAGATTCCATGAATTCTTATCTATCACAGCCAAATCCAGTTACTGCTAGGTGGGAAAGTCAAGATCATCTTCGAAATCCGAAATTTCAATTGGATGCTTTTAGAGTGAGTTTTATCTTAATTCTTTATCTTCAGGTTAAATACTAAGTTCTAACACAGATAAATCAACTGCTTATTTTTTATTTTCAATTTTGAAGTACCGAACATCTAGATTACTTCATAGCGTTGCTGTACGACTTCAAAAACATTCAAAATCTCTTGGGGACTTTGGTGCATGGAATAGATGTTTAAATCATCTATTGACACTTGCAGAATCACATATTGAGTCAGAAATTCTTGCTAGATTCATTGAAGCTGTGCAGAGGTGCTTCCTAGTTCCTTTCTCTAACATGCATCTTTTTATTTTCACAATTCTAATATGGCTTATATCTGCACCAGCTGTCCTGACCCAAGTGCTCAAGCTGCTCTGAAGCTTACATGTGACCTTTATGCTCTGGATCGAATTTGGAACGACATTGGAACCTACCGCAATGTTGACTATGTTGCTCCCAACAAAGCCAAGGTACATAAAAAAATTCTCAGAAATAAAACATATAATAGTTTTTGTAAAATAATCAATGCACTGGTGAATACAAAAATTAATGCACCATTTCCTAGCTTTCCTCACTGATCATAAAAACTCTTAATTATCAAAGAGCTAGTAATAAGTTCTATGAGGGACCATTCTATAAAAGCAGGGATATAACTATAGTAAAAACCTAGGTAGGTAATGGGCCATTGAAGGACAATTATGATGGCTTTCATAAAGAGATACACTATGTTTGAACTAGTACTAGTACACTTTTATGCAAAGGACTTCCATTATTTAGCCATGCAGCTACCAATAAAAGCAGGGATATAAGAAATAAAGAAAACACTTTTCTTCTTTCTTTCAAACTTCCTTTATAACATTATAATGTTGAATAGTGATATTTTCTTTTCCATTTCTCAGGCAATCCACAAACTGACAGAATATCTAAGTTTCCAAGTGAGGAATATTGCAAAGGAACTTGTTGATGCATTTGATCTTCCTGATCATGTAACAAGGGCACCTATTGCCAAGCAATCAGGAGCTTACTCTCAGTACACACAAGATGTTGGATTTGAATAAAATAACAGTCCCGAAGAAGATGAATATACTTGAATGAAATAAGGGCTTCGAAGAAGATGAATATACTTGTAGGAGTGAATATGAAAAATCATTTTAGCTCATTGTTGAAATTGGTGTGTATTAGTGGCTGCAATATTGACCAAAGAAACCCACACACAGCTCATAATCAGTTGCTTTCTATACCAAACATTTGAAATATGATTTGTTTCAGTAAGCGATTATAGGTGGAATAAGTAAAACCCTAATCTTCTGAATTCATGATATGTACCAAATTTTTCTTTCATTTACTGAATTCACTTTTGATAATCAAAGTTGTGATCGCCCAGATATTTCCTGATACTATCAATAACTTACATATACTTTACCAATCTTTATCAAGTCAAGCACCATGTGTGTTTACAATTTTTTTTCTTTAAGGTGTTTGAAACCATACAACAGCATAAAACCTATAGTTGATAATTAACATTTTTCGGTCCTGATAGTTCTGCAATTATAATATGCAGCTCGAGCCAGTTCACTTTTGTGCCGGATATCCTCATACATCTTCAATGATGCTTCAGAATATTTGGTCAGTCGATCGAGAACCTTGGTTAAACTTGCATGTATGCAATATAAATTTGCAGATTCACCTCCATTGTCTTCATTTGTTTTGATATCACTTTCGGGGGTGCTTGCATTAGCTGAACTCTGCTTCTTAAGAAGTTCATTGTTTTGATGCTCCATCAGATTGTGAAGATCTGATAAAAAGTATCTTATTGCATCACTAAGTTCCTCAGAGGGTAAAGCATTGATCCCAGCACACCAATCACGACAGAGAACAAATATAGGCGGAGCTAAAGCTCTGCGAGGGGAGAAAGGTCTTCTGTTCCTGGAAGAACGTTCCCTCGGTTGAAGTATACAATGTTGCAACCATCCATTGAGAGCTTCCACATATGAGGTGTGGCTGTTAATCCAATTTGCAAAACTCAGACCAAATAACTCGATTTCTTCTAGCAGACGAGTCATTATTTCTCTGCGCGCATCTCCTTGCAATGTTCCTGTTGTGTTCCTTGAATGATATGCCAAGGAGATGGTAATGTATTGTGCATGATGACATTCAAGCATTGCCTTCCACATCTTGACCAATCTGCATCATTGATAAATCAATAGTTGTTATAGCTTTAAGACTCATTTGACAGAGAATATAAGGTGACACAGAAATATAAAATCTACAGAACTCTTTGCATACCCTTCTGTTAATTCAAGAAGTTGTGGATACAACTCCTCATCCCTCATTTTTTCGATTCTTTTGGATATTGAATCAACTGAATAAATCGCCACTCTTATCCGCGAATGCAAATCCTTTACAACTGCCCTGGTCTTGTCAATCACGTGAGTGCCTTGATCTTTTGCAAATTGATGCCTGAGCTGGTGACATTTCCGATCATAGACCTTCCTGATGGATTCACTAGCCTACAGATAACACAATAGGGAGTCACAAAAGGACTTGAAAACACGAAAAATGGAGCCGGAGATACATCACATTTACAAGCAAAACTACAAACTGATAATCAAATAACTTTCCCATGTTTTTCAAATGCTTTTATTTTCAATACTTAATAGTAATACCTTTACTTCATCGTAGAGTTTTCGCTCCCACGCATACAGTCTATCAAGGGTGGATGAATGGCTTCCAGCAATCATGCAGAATTCTTCAACAAAGTCACTTCCACTATCATCAAAATCTTCCCTTGATTTTGAAGCCAAAGGGTTCCTGGATGAGGATGATTGAAAAGATGTTGTCCTTTTCCAACTTATGATTTTTTGTACAGGTTCTATACATAAAAGGGTGACAAAAATTAGTCCATACTCATACTTAGGATCAAAGCAAAATAGGACAACATCTTGGCAAGAAATAGCAAAATAGGATCAAAGCAATAGCAAGAAAATGAAACAGTTAAAAGCTTAGATTACAATCTTAGCAAGAAATAGCAAAAAAACATAGTGTCTGAATTCAAAATTAGTAAGTCACAACTTACCCTGGAAAACAGGTGAAGTCTTTCTGCGGCAACAAACGGGCTGGATGGACGTGATCAAAGCGATTGTAGATGACTTCCCTATCAGAAGACTGAAGTAGATTAGTAACAGATTGCATTTTATATAAAAATGCATACAATGTTGAGTATGTGAGTTTTACAACAAGCAATTACCTTTTGCCTCAGAAAATCCAACTTTGATTTTGTTTGCCTCTAACAGCCTTGAAACACCTCTACCAGATTCCGAAGCACGAATGAACCTATGCTCTATATCCTTTATGCTAGAAAGAAAATCTTTAGCTCTGTGAGTGATGAACTCTGAAGGATCCTCTCTTTCTGTACACACATCTTTCTCATCCATCTGCTTCTTCTCCTTCTTTGAACATGACCTTCCAACACCACCCTTTTCAGCCACATCAAGATTTATGTCACCACCAGCGCTACCTGGCGGCGTTACCGCCTCTAACTGTCTCACATTTCCATCAACCAATTGTTTGCAACCTTCAACTCCCCTTGAAACAACTAAATGATCATCTGAACCACTTTGAAACCACTGATCCCTACAGTCTCTAAACTCACTACCATTCACAACAAACCTAAAACTCTCACTATCCTCTCCAGGATCAAAGAAATCCCAAGAAGCACCTAACTCAGGTGGCGGAGGAGGCGGAGGCATAGGAGAAACCACATTGTTCTCATCCTCCAAATACTTGTTACCAAAAGCATCAATTGTAACAGTAACAGAACCACAGCCACTTGATCTCATGTAACTAAGAGAAGGAGCAGGTGTGGAAAAAGGACTTTCATTTTGATGCAAAGGTGAATCTAAAGCCTCAACATTAGCAGCATTCAATGGCGAAGAAGGAGAAGGGTAACTAGTTTGAGAAGGTGTTTTATCAGAAATCGACAAAGAAGACTCTACAAGTACCTCAGCTTCAGCATATCTTCTTAAAGCTATACCAACATTTCTAAGAGACTGAACATAAGAAACATGTGAAGCAGCTAAATCATATCTAGAATCAATAGCCACCCTGATGAACCGTTTTCTCTCTTTACACATACTCAAAGCTTCATTCTTTTCACCTCTTGAGTTAGTAGCACCCATTTTCTGAATCACGGTACTTCACCAATCATTCATAGAAAATACTAGATTTTTAACAACCCTTTAAAACCAATGAGATAAAAATGAGAACTTTGTGATTCAGAGAGAGGAAAAGAAAATAAAAACGGAGACCCAAGTTGCATGGTGAAGCAGGGAGTTTGAAAGTGAAAGAGGGTATGCAGATAAAGATTGGTAGGAAAGGGACAGGACCATTGTAGGAGAGACAGGTAAGTACAAAGAGAGCAATGGGAAGCAATGAAGGGTAGGTGAGGGTAATAAAATCTTAGGGATCGAGAGGAACCTGAAACTGTAGCAGTGTTGTTAATGTTTTTGGGTTGCAGAGAGACAAGGATGGAAAAGAGTGTAGTGAAGGAAAGAAACAAAGAAATGTGAACGGCTAGGAGTAATAAAGAAAAGTGCGAGAGTTATTGCTTACTGAGTGAGCCTCGTTTTGCGTGTGAGACTTCTTAGTTTTTGTCATTTTTCATTCATTTCATTCCACTCACCATAAAGCGCTCCACTTATTACGAGTACTGTTTAGGAAGAATCAAAGTCATTTGAACTTGACAACAGTTTCCTCACACCTAAAGTAAATCACTTTGCATTAAAAATTTGTAGGTGTTACTACAAATTTTTTTTGGTTACAAAGAAAGCCGAAGCCCGATATTCAAAAACTAAGCTAAAATAATTCTTTAGAAATTAATTTTCATCTTATCTAATTTGATAAAACGACTAACACATTTTGGAGCATTTTTCGAAAACTTTAAGTATCCAATACCATTTGATCTAGCTGCAAGAGCATTGAAACATTGATTAGCCTTTCAATATTCATGCAAAATCTTCACTTCCAAGTGCATATCTATCAAGTTAACAATTTGGAGCATGAGACTATAGCCATCATCATCCATTGGTTGCCTTGTTTTCAATAAATTAGCTATATTCCTTGAATCAGTACTCATTATGACCTTCATAAGCCCTAGTCTGCGTGTCAGTTTGAGCCCTTTGAAGATTCCCCATAACTTTGCACGGTAGGCACTACACATGCCAGCATTCTTAGCAAAACCTCTCAAACACACACCGCTACTATCACGAATGAGGCCTCCAAATTCAACTGTACCGTTGTTCCTCCTAGATCCATCAGCATTCAGCTTTGCCCATTCATGAGAAGGAGGAACTCATCTCACACCTACTACAATTCTAATACTCTCTTTCATGTAATTTGTGTTATTAAGTTTTCTCTACTTTTTTAAAAATAATGATTAAATATTATTCTGTAGAGACAAAATATGCGGAGATACAGAGATCAGAAGGATTTAAGCATCAATGCGTTTGAGTTAACTTTTGATACGGCGGAGAAGAGATGAACATGTAGGATTAGTACTCAAACGCTTATGTTAGTGATTGAGAAAGTAGTTTGAATGTTGGGATAAGAGAATAGCTGAAATAACACGTGTTGGAATTTATATAGTGAGGACGGTTAGAGTCGTCTCAATGTGCCCTGGCATTTAACATGGGAGTAGTCTAATTATATCAAATGGTGGTGAGTGCTCTGAGTCATTAATGTCTTCGTGTGTGCGTGTTTAGATTGGGCTTCACTGTCCTTGGGCATGTGGCCGATCTAGAATAGTTGCCATAAAAATCTATCATTGTGTAGGAATAAAGAGACATTTTCAGAGTATATGGTCGTTGTCTCATAAGAATGTGGTCCTCATGACATATTCTTATCTTGTAGAAGCGGAAAGGCTCAGAGAGTGGGAGTGTGTAACCTTGGGAATACACAAACTAAATGCAAGTCTTGTCATTGAAACATTTCATAAGGATATTATGCAATGTGGCTCTAGACTCCTATAGTAGAGCAGGCGATAAAACTTTTAAGCCTGTTAATTATCACTCTACTCAAGATTTTATAAATATTATTGCAAAGGGAAATAAGTCTAAATTTATGAATATATGCAAGAGTAGAAAATTTTGGGATTAAGAAAATATTAGTGTAGTTTATCTCTCCAATCAGCTCGAGATTGCTCCACAAGTTCCTAATCAGTTTACATGTGCAATCTCCAACAACGCTCCAAGACTTTTGGTATAATTCACCTAGAAAACCTCCAGTTCTTAGAGCTTTCCAGGGCTTCATGGCATGAAATGCTTCTTTTATGTCTTCATTGGTTACACCCTTATCCAGGGCATCTGTCAAGGAATCATTAAGGTGATGATAAGTTACGGAAGTTTGCTCCCAATTATTAATGTCAATATCAGTTTGTAAGCAATTCTTGGTAATAGGCTCTAAACATATTCTTGATTTAGTCAGGGTCTTTAATCCAACTACCATTATCATTCTTCATCGTCATGACCTTGTTAGCTCTTCCTCTTTGCACCTCTTTAATATTGTAATACCTGGTTGTTCTTTCTAGAAAAACTAGATACATATGTTTAGGGATTCATAGCTACAAGCTAAGTTATCTGTGTTAGAACATAGTTTGGTTCTAATCATATCTTAGAGTTTTGATGATAACAAGTGAAATACATTTTGTATAATAAATACGATACTCTGATGTGTGTTGTTTTCATTTCAGATGATGTTCTGACTCAAGCATTCTAGAATAAAGAAATATCAAATTATGTTGAGTAAACAAGTATTAGAAGTTCTAAATGATGAATGGAACTTCTGAACACGCACACTGAAAGCAACTTCTGAAGGAAGCATGCTAACGCAACCTCTGATAAAAGCACCAAGGAAACCTCTGTTAGAAGATACTTTGAACAAGGCTTGCAGAAGATCATGATTTATCAATACGTCATCTTCTAAGACAAAGTCTGCTACAATACCGTTACTAATTAAAGTTAACACGACTTAAGTACTTGAGTGGATCAACTTTCGAGGCTCATTGAGAAAACAAAGCACATGCAGACAAACAACATTTATTACGTTTCTCATCATCCAAGACACGCAACGGAATGCAACAAAATAATTTACTAGAAGCTATATAAAGAGCAAACGTTCAAAGAAGAATAACAATTATTCATAAACAATTCTAAAAAGTAAACTTACGCTGCCAAAAATCAAATACTATTTTTGTTAAGTTTATTTTTTTGTATTGAGCTTAAACTCTTGTGTAAAAATCATGTGTGTGATAAAGCTTTTTAGAAGCAACGTTATACACCTTGTTAGAAATTCATTTGTGTAATTGTTCCTTGAGAGACCAGTTGGGTCAGATTTCTCAAGAGGGTTAGGACTAGAGAGTCTTAGAGGGTCAGTCACTTGCAATTGGCTTGTGCATTGTTGTTAGTCACAACAGTTGGTTGTGCAATTGTGATCAGATTGATTATAGTGAATTAAGTCCTCGTTGAGAGAGGCGAAATCACCTTGACAGGTGGACTGGAGTAGTTTGAGTTTCAAACGAACCAGGATAAAAATCATTGTGTGTTTAGATTGTTGTTGATTAAAAGAAAAAATTAAAAAGGAAAAACTTATTCAACCCCCTTCTAAGTGTTTTCTAAGCCTTCAATTGGCATCAAAGCTCCTGTTTTTGGGTGCAAACACTTAACCGTGTCACGAAAAGATCCAGAAGGAAAACACTATGGCAACTGATCATAACAACAACAACAACAACACAAAACCTCCAATCTTTGATGGAGAAGATTTTGAATACTAGAAAGATAGATTAGAAATTTTCATTCTAGGCTATGACCCTGATCTATCGAATATGGTCTTAGATAGTTATAAACATCTAGTAGACAAAGAAGGAAACAAGATTGATAAAAAGACAATGGACAAGCAACATAAAGCATATTTCAAAAATCACCACAAAGCAAGAAATATCCTGCTAAATGCCATTTCAAAAATAGAGTACGAAAAGATCACCAACAGAGATACATCACATGACATTTTTTAGTCTCTCAAAATGTCACATGAAGGAAATGCTCAAGTCAAAGAAACTAAAGCTTTGGCTCTCATTCAGAAGTACGAAGCCTTCAGGATGGAAGAAAATGATTCCATTGAAACAATGTTCTCAAGATTCCAAACTCTAACATCTGGCCTGAGGGTTAGAGTTGTTAATCCCGGATAGCGGAGCGAAGCGACCGACCCCTGGGAATGGGAAAAGTGGGAATAGCGGGATCCCTGATAGCGGGACAACTTTTTGTATACTAATAATTATATAATAATCTATAAAACATATGTCATGCAATACTAAATTAATTTCAGAACACTCATAAAATACTTATAAAATCTAATGTCAAACAAAGAACAATGCTTAATCAAGAATCAAAACATAAAGATTCAAAACATAAAGGTTCAAATGTCAACAATTACAACTCTGGAGTTTCGGCTCCATAAAACTTCCACCACTCAGCTACAAGTAATTTTCAAAAATCATTCCATATACATAACACAAAGTGTATCACGTGTAATTTAGCAAAAAAATCATTCCATCTTACTTGGAGCTAATGTCGACCTTTGCCTAATTGCCGCTTTTATATCAAAGAGACCCGTAGCACCCCTGTATTGTGACAATTGTTTTGAAATAAAATCTTCCACTGCATAACTTTAACTAAGTGTCTCAATGCACTTACGGAGCCCTCTCACCAATCTACCATTTTTCTCAATTTCAGGTTTAGAATAATAATATTCTGGATTGAGATAGTGACCTGCAAAATGTAGCGGATGATGAAGTTGACACTCCCATCTTTTATCAATGATTTCAAATACGGCTTTGTACTTGCTTGAATTTGAACTAAAAGCTTTCTCAATTGATTCTTTCGCTAATTCCATTGCGGCATATATGTATTCCATTGCGGGTTTCTTTTTATTATCAACCATTCTTAGCACATCTACAAGATGCGCCATGCACTTAAGAGTGTAGTGAACATCATTCCAAAATAAAGCCGTAAGTATAGTAGTGGCTGCCCTTTGTCCTTTGGCATCTTTGGAACACTTGGAATTCGTCCATTCTTCACAAAGAAACATCTCTCTAAGCTTGCCTTTTAGTTCTTGTATCCTTTGTAGACAAAGGAAATGGGTAGCAAACCTTGTCACTCCTTGTCTAACCAATTCAACATTGTCGGTAGTCTTTCTCATTAGATTTAAAGCAAAAGTATGGTTATAAATGTAGCCCACAACCTTAACCCCTTTTTGTATAACCTTTTTAACCTTTGGAATTTTGCCTATGTCTTCTAACATAAGGTCTATACAATGGGCAGCACATGGAGTCCAAAACATGTGAGGCCTCTTCAAACACAATATTTTACCCGCCGCTAGATAATTACTTCCATTGTCGGTAATCAATTGAACAACATTTTTTTCACCTATTTCCTCAATAAAAGTGTCCAACAATTCGGCTAGCTTTTCCCCCGTCTTGGCATAGTTTGATGCATCAACACTTCTCACAAACATGGTCCCCGCCGGACAATTGACCAAGAAATTAATCAATGTTCTACCTTTTCTATCTGTCCAACCATCCGACATAATTGAACATCCATATTTATTCCTTTGCACCTCATGGTTTTTCAACAAACCTTTTGTATATTCCAATTCTTTCTGAAGGATTGGAACCCTGACTTTATGATAACTTGGCGGTTTCAAATGAGGACCATAACTTTCAACGGCTTCCAACATCAACTTAAAAGCTCTTGCATGTGCTATGTTAAAAGCAACCCCACACGTATAAAAAAAGCGACCAATATATTGAATGGTTCTTGCCCTCGCTTCTTTATCACATGCGTCGTTGATGCTTGTGTCCTTACTCTTCTTATACACCAAATCCAACGGTCCTTTAGTCTTCTTGACAGCAATTGAAGAGCTCTCACTCTCTGCAATCCTTGTTCCGGTTCGAATTCTACGTATTTCCTCAATATCAATTGTATCATCCGCATCCAATTGCACTGAAATATCTTGTATTCCTTTCTTAATTCTCTCTTTATCAACCATGTCAGCACGTAATATAGCCTTAACATCGTCGGGTGTTTTCGTGCAAGAAATTACATCACCGGTAATTGCTAATTGATGCCTCTTGGCTCTACTTATTCCCCCACTGCTGGTTAAATTGCAAAAATCACATGTCACCTTCTTCCTATCATTCAAATTCTTCAAATGATTGTATTTCCATCCTATGTCCTTACTATTGGTTGGTTTGAATGTTGGAGCACATGACGCTATTGACGGTGTCGACGAAGAAGCTGCCATATTTTTCTAGAATAGAAAGAAAAAAAGTATAAACAAAACTATTTCAAGTTTTCAACACAGTAGATAGAAGAAGAAGCAGAAGAACCAGGGGCGGAGCCAGGATTAAAATCAAGGGGATTCCCATAATGAGTAAAATATACAAAAAAAATGTATGGAAAAATTAGTGACAAAAATATGATAATATTACTTAATAAAAATGTGCTAGTATTTCAATTACAACTCAAAAATAGAAAATAATTTAGTTTAATCGTAAATGCATTCTTCTCTTGTTCATTCCTTGAAAACGCTTGATGATATCCATATCATCGATTGTATTAAACACCTCTTTCTCCACAAATGTCACTAAGCAATCATTTAGCCATGGATTAACCATTCTACTTCTCAACTCATTCTTAACATATTTCATCCCTGAGAATACTCGCTCAACACTTGCAGTGGCCACCGACAATGACAAAGCTAGTTTGATAAGTGTGTACACAAACCTAAATGTCTTATGCTTCTTTGTTCGAACAAGAGTCCTACAAAGTTCTGAGATGCCATTCAAATTAGAAAAGTGATCGTCCATCTTGACACTCTCAATATAAGTCTCCAACTCACTAGACAATTCCTTATCTATAAGATCCTCAAAGTCATTTGGGTACAATCTTGCCAATCTCACAAGTGATTTAATGTCAAATGCTTCAAATGAATAACAAGGACTCAAGCAAGCAACACAATTGATCAACTCAGTATTTTCAGGTGTAAACCGATCATTCAACTCTTTCAATACCACATCTATGACATGTAAGAAGCAATCATTCTTGAAATAATGAAATTTTTTAACGAAAGGAGCAAGCCGTTTGGATTTATTATCTTTCACATACCGAGACTCCATGTCAGGAACATCAATTTCAACATTACCACAAGAAGCCACAACTTGGTCATAAAGTGTTTCCCATCCACCATCTCTAAATTCTTGCAACTTTTTCTTGCATATTTGGACAAGTTCCATGGCATGAACAATATCTTGATCCCCCCTTTTGCAATGATTGTGACAAATTATTTGTCAATGATAAAATCTCAACCATTAAGTGCAACATAAACACAAAACCAAAAGTTTGCATAACAAGTAACAAACTTTTTGGTTCACCCTTAGAATGACTATCACTTTTCAAATCTTCGAACACTTCAATAATAGGAGTAAACAAATCAACCAACCTATTAAGAGTTCGAAAGTGAGATCTCCAACGTGTATCACCCGCTCTTGCAATGGATAACTCTTGATTTAAACCTGTACCAGTTTCCACCAATTCTTTTTCAATTAGATTTGCAAAATGTGCAACTTGTTTATTCCGAAGTAGAGCTTGTCTTTTGTTAGATGAGCGTAAGAAAGTAACAATACGAGACACTTCACAAAAAAACCAATCAACATCTTCATGCTTTCTCGCCATTGAAACAAGAGCCAATTGAAGTTGATGAGCAAAACAATGGACATAATAGGCTTGAGGATTTTTCTTTTGAATCAAAGTCTTTAAACCTCCAAATTGACCACGCATATTACTTGCTCCATCATACCCTTGACCTCGAATTTTAGATATACACAACCCAAACCCCGACAACAAACACTCAAGAGCCCCTTTAAGGGCTATTGCACTTGTATCCTCAACATGAACAATTCCAATAAATCTTTCTACTACAAACCTTCTAACATCAACAAACCGCACTACAACAGCCATTTGTTCTTTACTAGAGCAATCACCAGATTCATCAACAAGAACACAAAAGAAACTATCTCCAATTTCTCCAACTATCTTCTTAATAGTTTCAACCGCACATGCATTTGCAAGTTCTTATTGAATAATAGGAGAAGTCATCTTACAATTCCCCCACCACTTGTTATTGCTGCAGCTATTTTCTCACTATTTCTCCCCAAGGGTTCTACAAATTCTAGAAAATGACCCTTATAAACCGAATTTTCACCCTCATTATGTGCCCTAAATGCCAATCCGCCTCTAACAAGATATTTGACAGCCTCAAGTGATGCTTTTAAACGAACAAGATAATCTACTTCTTCTTTTGAACTATATTTTGCATACGAAAACTCAATACTCTGCTTTTTCTTCATAAGATCCTCACATGCTTTCACACACTTTTTATGATGACTATTCGGTTTCTCACCAACATGTTTATTCAACTTATGCTTTAGATTCCAACCTTTAAAACCCGTCACCACAAATGCAGAATTACTAGTACCTTTGTAGCACACAAAACAAGGCAAACAAAAAACAACATCTTTTTCTACACTATATTCCAACCAATCATATTCTTCATGCCAACTATATTGAAAAGAACGATCCCTTCCCCCAATATCTGTGGATTCATATTCAGTTAATTTAATTTTACATGGCCCATTCATAAGGTAAGCTCTTCTTACCTTGTGACACCCCGAAAATAATTCGGCAATTAAATAATTATGATTTTAATTATTAAATTAATTGAGAGCATAGTTTATTTAATATATTGAATTATTGAGATTAATTATGGATTTATTGGATGTATGTGGAGTAAGTGGGGTGTGAGGAGTAAAAGACTCTACTCACATTAATTGATTTATTTAATTTATGTTAAAAGGAATAAAAGGAATTAAATAAGAAAAGAGGAAAAAAGGAATCATTTTTGGAGAAAACAAGATACGTGAAGTGAGAAGAGAAGGAAAGAAGGAAAAAGACCTAGGAGCGTCAGAAATCGAAGAACCCACAAGGTAAGGGGTGATTTTGATTGGTTATTACATATTATCGGTTTAGATGTTAATAGTATGGATCATAGTGTGTTAGGAATCCCGGTTTGGAATGTTAGGTTCCGTGGTATAGTCCCTGTTATGTCGGATTATAGGTTGAAAATGATTAGAGTGTCAGTTGATGAATAGGAATGATGGAATGATGTGGTTTGATGTTATAATGGTGCAAAATAGATGTATTTTGGTGTTTCTCATATAGCAACTCGTATGGGTATGTCTGAGTTTGAATTGAAATGGATGAATGCTGTCAAAAGTGCAGGAAATGGTTTTTTAACACGTGGGAACCGGTTCCTATATATGTAGGAACCGGGTTCCCTTTGAAAAATTGGTAAAAATTGGAAAATTTCACTTAGGAACCGGTTCCTGTATGGGTAGGAACCGGGTTCCCATACATTTTTTCCGAAGCGAGGTTTTGAAGCTTTTTAGGAACCGGTTCCTGTATATGTAGGAACCGGGTTCCAACTTTAATTTTTGAAAAATATCAAACTTTGAAAATTCATAACTTTCAAACCGTAAGTCCGTTTTGAGCGCCGTTTTGGACGTTATTTTCTAAATTTAATGCTCTATTTTATGAACTGAAAATATTTTCCAAAACTTGAAGTTATTTCGAAAATGAACCAATTTCTGAGATAAGTGACTTTTGGCTGACGCATAGTTAATGGTGTGTAGTGGAGATCCTGTGTTGATGGATGTACTGATAATGTATAGATGTATTGGCATGTTTACACTGATGTTAGATGTATGCATCATGGATTGATATATCATGTTGATTGGTTTGCATGTTTATGTTGATGTTGATTGTATGTATGATTGGTTGAGATATCATGTTGGATGGTTGTTTCAGTTATGTTGAATTGATGTATTACATAGACTGATTAATGTTGCATGCTATTGATGTGCGTGCATATACATTGTTTTGGTGAAGTTAATTCCCATTGTGCGGAATTTGGCTTGGATTGCCGATAACCGATACCCGAGTGGATGGGTGGTTAGCCGGATTCGTGTCCGAGTGGTTATGGACGAATCGATGGTACTGTATCCGATTGATGATGGATCAGTGTTGGGTGACTTGGTCACGAGTCGGTACCGCATGCATTGAGTCTGCATTATATTTGTATGAAGTGGTAACATGTTAGGATGTCTTCCGTTACTCTTCGTTGATTGTTATGATTAAGCATGATGAATATGGTTGTGTGTGAATCAATTTATGTTAAGTGGGTGAAATAATATGCTTGTGATATATTATTGATTGAAAGACTTATAATATGCTTTAATTATGAGAAGTCTCACCCTTACTTTACCATTTCGATTAAATTAGCAATGAGAGTCGTGAGAATGGCTCTAGAGCTTATCTTTTAGTCCGTGTGTCGTTGTCATGCTCGATTAGATTGTAACACTGGGAACGCTTAGTTAAGAGTATCATTCTTGCTTAATTAATTCGATTTGAATTCCTTGATGACCTTGATGTCTTATTAAATTTTAGTTTTGGTATTTTCCACTGTAAGACATGGTTTTACAATGATTGAATTGTTGGATGATGATCCTCGTAGCATGGCTCTTGAATGAAGTTTATTTTGATTGTTAATTGTGACATCCCTTATTATACCGTGTTAAACTCTGATTAAAGATGATTTAGATATTAATTTAATTAATAAATTCGGGGTATTTAGATGGGGTGTTACAATAGTGGTATCAGAGCATAGTCGGTCTTGTCCTGTGTCGTTATCCCTTTAGTATGCGACTAGTGTGAAGTGACACTGTCGATACTTGTGTATTGATGTAGATTGTTTTGTTATGTTACAGAACAATGGCCAGAAGAGGTAACGGAAGGAATGATGATGCCATTGCCGAGGCTTTGGGAATGTTGGCTGGAGTGCTCGGAGGAACCAAAGGAGTCGCGATCGGTCGATGCATAATTGGGGAATTTTCGAGGAACAATCCTCCATTGTTCAAGGGCACGCATGATCCCGAAGGTGCTCGAAGTGGTCAAGGAGATCGAGGGATCTTCGAGTGATTGACCGCGAGGGGTCAAGGTGAGATATGGAACTCACATTTTGGCTGAGGAGGCTGATGACTCGTGGGTTGCTACCAGAGCTGAACTAGAAGAAGATGGTGTTTCATTGAATTGGGCTATGTTCAGGAGAGCTTTTCTGAGGAGGTACTTTCCGAGGACGTCGAGGTAAGAAGGAGATTGAGTTTTGGAACTCAGCAACAAGACCGGTGAGTATGCTTCTAAGTTTTCTCGAGTTAGCAAAGTATTATGCTCATTACCCTAACGATGCAGATGGAGAATTTTCCAAATGTATTAAGTTTGAGAATGGTCTTCGTGACGAGATTAAGGGTATTCGATCGTCAGATCCGAAGATTTTCCGATCCGTTGATTGTAGTAGGATTCTTGAGGAGGATCTTGCTAACACTAAGTCGAATGCTCGAGGTATGTCGACGTGAAAGGTAAGCAATGATGGATCGTGGTAAGCCTTATGATAGGAATAATCGAGATCCGGAGGTTGGAAGAAGTCCGTGGAGGAGATTCTAGTTCTTCCGCTAGGTGTTACAAGTGTGGTGAGACAGACATCGTATGGTGGACCTGTAGGAGCAATGATGAAGTGTTTCAAGTGTGGAAAGTTCGCCATGTGGCCAATGACCGCAGAGTGAAAGTGGTGACTTGCTACAACCGTGGTGAAGAGGGTCATACTCTCCTCGCACAAAACCCAAGAAAGAGCAAGTCGGTGGTAAAGTGTTTGCATTGTCCGGATCGAGACTAAACCGATGATCGGTGATTAAAGGTACATGTTTTATTAATGGCATACCTTTGATTGCGATTATTGATACCGAGCTACACATTCTTTATTATGCTAGATTGTGCTAAGAGATTGAATTTGGAAATTTCTAATATGGATGGAAGTATGGTTATTGATACTCTGCGTCGGTTCAAAGGACTACTCGTATGTTTGTAGGAATTGTCCTGTGATTTTTGATAGGGTTTCGTATGGATTTAGTGTGCCTACCGCTAGAACAACTTGATATCATCCTTGAATGAATCGTTGAATTCAACCAGTTCATATCAACTGCTTTGAGAAGACGGTCATTTTTCCTAAAGAAGTTAAGATCGAAAATGAGATTATGTCGCCAATGAACCTAGGAAGGATGGTCTGGTGTGTTTATGTTGTATTCCGCGATCGCGAAGGGAAAGGCAAAGAGTGATGGGTTGCTGGTGATGAATTTCCAGGTGTTTCCGGACGTTAGTGAACCGCCACCGAGAGAGAGGTAGAATTTACTATAGATTTAATTCTCGGAACTAGTCCGGTGTCGATGGCGCCTTATCGCATGTCGGCATCCGAATTAGCCGAACCAAGAAGCGAGAGGAATTGCTTGAGAAGAAGTTTATTCGCCCGAGTGTTTCGCCGGGTGCTCCTGTTATTGGTTAAGAAGAAGGAAGGTTCAATGAGGTTATGTGTTGACACCGACAATAAAGTTACAATCAAGAATCGGTATCCTTGCCGAGGATCGATGATTTGATGGATCAACTCGGGGAGCTTGTGTATTTAGTAAGATTGATCCGAGATCCGGATATCATCGATTCGTGTAAAGTCGAGGATATTCGTAAAACCGCATTCGAACGAGGTATGGACATTATGAATATTCATTATGCCGCTTGGAGTTACTAATGCACCGGTGTTTTCATGGAGTATATGAACAGGATATTTCATCCGTATCTTGACAAGTTTGTAGTAGTGTTCATTGATGATATTCGATTTATTCGAAAAGCGATGAGGAGCATGCAACATCTCGAGTTGTGTTGGAATTGTCAAGGAAAGAAAACTTTATCGGTTGTCCAAGTGTGAATTCGTTGAGGAGGTGAGTTTTCTTGGTCATGTGATTTCCAAGAATGGAATTGTTGTGGATCCTACGAAAGTAGAGCGGTGTCTCGTGGGAAGCGCCAAGAACGCTTCGAGATCCGTAGTTTTCTGGTCTTGCAGTTACTACCGAAGTTTATTGAAGGATTTTCCAAATCGGGCGTTGTTGCTGACTAAGTTGACCGGAAGGGTCGATATTTGTTTGGGATGTTGAATGTGAGAAAGGATTTCAAGAGTTGAAGAGGAGGTTGACAAGTGTCCGATCTTGATTTTGCCAGATCCGACTAAGTCTTTCGTGTATTGTGACGCATCATTAATGGGATTAGGTGGTGTGTTGATGCAAGATAAGGTGTGGCTTATGCTTCACGACGTTGAAAGTGCATGAAAGGAATTATCCGACCCATGATTTGGAGTTACCGTTGTGTTTGTTTTGAAGTTGTGGAGACATTATTTATATGGTTCTCGGTTTGAGGTATTCAAAGATCATAAGAGTCCGAGGTATCTCTTTGATCGAAAGAGTTGAACATGAGGCGAGAAGATGGTTAGAATTCTTAAAAGATTATGATTTCGGTTTGAATTATCATCCCGGTAAAGCAAACGTGGTTGCGATGCTTTGAGTAGAAAGTCTTTGCACATGTCGATGTTAATGGTTCGTGAGTTAGATTTGGTTGAGCGCCGTAGATCTAAGTTTGGTTTGTGAAACTACTCGAATAGTGTGAAATTGGGTATGTTGAAGCCGACTAGTGGTATTCGGAAGAGATCGAAATGGACGTAACCGATGTTGGTTTAGTTGATAAGTTGACATTGATCAACCAAGGTCAAGGAGGCGAGTTCGAATTGACGAGAATGGTGTTATGAGATTTGGTGATCGGGTGTGTTTGGATGTTGCCAAATTAGGAAGAGCATTTTGGAAGAAGGGCATCGAAGGGTTAAGTATTTATCCGGTGCTACTAAAATGTACCATGATTTGAAGAAGTTGTTTTGGTGGCCGGAATGAAAAGGAAATTGCCAGTTTGTGTATGCTTGTTTGGTTTGTCAAGTCGAAAATCGAACATCGAAACCATCGTGGTTGATGGAGCCGTTGTTTGTCCCGTAATGGAAGTGGATGGAATTTCAATGGATTTTGTGTCCGGTTTGCCAAGGACAGCTAAGAATTGTGATTCTATCCGGGTTATTGGATAGGTTGACAAAATCGCTCACTTCATTCCGATAAGAATGGATTATCCGATGGAGAGATTAGCGTAATCGTATGTCGAAAAGATTGTAAGTTTGCATGGTATTCCGTCTAGCATTGTGTCGGATCGAGATCCGAGGTTTACATCTAAGTTCGGACAGGTTGCAAGAAGCTTTGGGTACCAAGTTGCGGTTGAGTTCGCTTATCATCCGCAGATGATGGTACGACGGAAAGAACGATTCACCGTTGGAAGATTTCCGAGAGCTTGTGTGTTAGAAGGGTGGAGCTTGGGATAGCTATCCGCCATTGATTGAGTTTACCTACAACAATAGCTTTCACCGAGTATTGGTATGGCTCCGCTTGAGGCATTGTATGGTAGGAGGTGTCGACACCATTGTGTTGGTATGAAACCGAGAGAGTCCGTGATTGGACCGAAATTGTTCAACAAACTTGAAAATATTAAGATGATTCAGAGAAGATGAGGACTTCTCGAGTCGCCGTAAGAGTTACCATGATAAGAGGAGGAAAGACCTTGAGTTCGGTGAAGGAGAGCATGTGTTTATGCGAGTTACTCGATGACCGGTATTGGTCGAGCTTTGAAGTCAAAGAAGTTGACTCCACGATTTATTGGTCCTTTTCGATTACCAAAAGAGTTGGAAGGTTGCATATCGATTGCTTTGGCCACTTGCGAATCGCATGATGTTTTCATGTGTCTCACCGAGGAAGTACATTGCTGATCCGTCTCATGAGATTCGGTAGATGACATACAGTGCACGAGAGAATTTAACGTGGAAGCGGTACTGCGAGGATCGAGGATCGGAGGATGAAACAATGAGGCAAAGAGATTGCATTGGTAAGAGTGGCTTGGGAGGACCAAATGATGGAAATGTCACTGGGAGCCGGAGAGTCGATGAAGGACTCGTATCCCGAACTATTCGTTCGAGGTATGTTTTCGAGGACTAAAACTCTTTAAGTTGGGGAGTGACACACCGAAAATAATTCGTAATTAAATAATTATGATTTTAATTATTAAATTAATTGAGAGCATAGTTTATTTAATATATTGAATTATTGAGATTAATTATGGATTTATTGGATGTATGTGGAGTAAGTGGGGTGTGAGGAGTAAAAGACTCTACTCACATTAATTGATTTATTTAATTTATGTTAAAAGGAATAAAAGGAATTAAATAAGAAAAGAGGAAAAAAGGAATCATTTTTGGAGAAAACAAGATACGTGAAGTGAGAAGAGAAGGAAAGAAGGAAAAAGACCTAGGAGCGTCAGAAATCGAAGAACCCACAAGGTAAGGGGTGATTTTGATTGGTTATTACATATTATCGGTTTAGATGTTAATAGTATGGATCATAGTGTGTTAGGAATCCCGGTTTGGAATGTTAGGGTTCCGTGGTATAGTCCCTGTTATGTCGGATTATAGGTTGAAAATGATTAGAGTGTCAGTTGATGAATAGGAATGATGGAATGTTGTGGTTTGATGTTATAATGGTGCAAAATAGATGTATTTTGGTGTTTCTCATATAGCAACTCGTATGAGTATGTCTGAGTTTGAATTGAAATGGATGAATGCTGTCAAAAGTGCAGGAAATGGTTTTTTAACACGTGGGAACCGGTTCCTGTATATGTAGGAACCGGGTTCCCTTTGAAAAATTGGTAAAAATTGGAAAATTTCACTTAGGAACCGGTTCCTGTATGGGTAGGAACCGGGTTCCCATACATTTTTTCCGAAGCGAGGTTTTGAAGCTTTTTAGGAACCGGTTCCTGTATATGTAGGAACCGGGTTCCAACTTTAATTTTTGAAAAATATCAAACTTTGAAAATTCATAACTTTCAAACCGTAAGTCCGTTTTGAGCGCCGTTTTGGACGTTATTTTCTAAATTTAATGCTCTATTTTATGAACTGAAAATATTTTCCAAAACTTGAAGTTATTTCGAAAATGAACCAATTTCTGAGATAAGTGACTTTTGACTGACGCATAGTTCATGGTGTGTAGTGGAGATCCTATGTTGATGGATGTACTGATAATGTATAGATGTATTGGCATGTTTACACTGATGTTAGATGTATGCATGATGGATTGATATATCATGTTGATTGGTTTGCATGTTTATGCTGATGTTGATTGTATGCATGATTGGTTGAGATATCATGTTGGATGGTTGTTTCAGTTATGTTGAATTGATGTATTACATAGACTGATTAATGTTGCATGCTATTGATGTGCGTGCATATGCATTGTTTTGGTGAAGTTAATTCCCATTGTGCGGAATTTGGCTTGGATTGCCGATAACCGATACCCGAGTGAGGATGGGTGGTTAGCCGGATTCGTGTCCGAGTGGTTATGGACGAATCGATGGTACCGTATCCGATTGATGATGGATCGGGGTGACTTGTCACGAGTCGGCACCGCATGCATTGAGTCCGCATTATATTTGTATGAAGTGGTAACATGTTAGGATGTCTTCCGTTACTCTTCGTTGATTGTTATGATTAAGCATGATGAATATGGTTGTGTGTGAATCAATTTATGTTAAGTGGGTGAAATAATATGCTTGTGATATATTATTGATTGAAAGACTTATAATATGCTTTAATCATGAGAAGTCTCACCCTTACTTTACCATTTCAGATTAAATTAGCAGCTGAGGAGTCGGTGAGAATGGCTCTAGAGCTTATCTTTTAGTCCGTGTGTCGTCATGCTCGATTAGATTGTAACGGGGAACGCTTAGTTAAGAGTATCATTACTGTTTAATTAATTCAGATTTGAATTCCTTGATGACCTTGATGTCTTATTAAATTTTAGTTTTGGTATTTTCCGCTGTGTAAGACATGGTTTTACAATGATTAAATTGCTGGATGATGATCCTCAGTGTAGCATGGCTACTGTTTGAATGAAGTTTATTTTGATTGTTAATTGTGACATCCCTTATTATACCGTGTTAAACTCTGATTAAAGATGATTTAGATATTAATTTAATTAATAAATTCGGGGTATTTAGATGGGGTGTTACATCATCTTGATCATTTGGATGATACTCAAGAATTTGACTTCTTTTTCCAGGATCTGTCTCCAAATAAGCGCCTTTGTTAAACACCTTATATGAATAATGAGGTTCCGGTTATATGTCTTTTGAAGAAGGGACCGAAGAAGGTTCTTCAGGCTGCCCATTTGAAGGAGTAAGCTTCTCTGGCTTTGGAAATCTCGGTTTGGGTGTAAAGTATTTGAACAACATTCAATTACAATCAAAATTCAATTAATTTTATAAGTAAAAATTTCAAATCATAATCATAATTACAAATCACAATTAATTCATTTTTTATAGTTCTATTGCAAGTCAAAATTTATAATCACAATAAAAAATTACAGCAAAAATTGAAATATAAAACAAGCATAGTGTTTACAAGGTTATAGAATATTGGTTCTTGTAAAATTGAAAACTATGCTAAAATATAAAACTATGATAAAATTATAATATGCTAAAGTTACATTGAAATTTTGAAATGAAAAAAAGAACTTACAGAAACAGAAAGTGAGATAGGCTACAGGGCTAGCTTACGGCAATACGGCTGTGCTGTGGCTGCAGCTTGAAGACAAAGTAAAAAAAAAGTTGTTTTACTAAACTAAAAAAGAGTACTAGAATAAATAAAAGGGTTTAAAATAGAGGGTAAAATAGTAAAAACATTTAAAAGAATAAAGGTATTCTAGGGAATACCCATATCCCTTTTGCCTCTGCCCCTGAGAAGAACACATGAGGACCATAGGAACAAATAAAACACAGTAACAATAGATAGAAAAAAACAAACTAGAATAGAAGAAGAAGAAGAAGAAGAAGAAGAAGAAGAAGTTAAAAACATAAGACAATAGAAACATAGCAGTAGAAACATAAGTATTAAGAATAAGTACCTTTTGTGTTCTTTGACTTTTGTAATCAAGTTCAAAATGAAAAAGAGTTTAGAATCATAAAGGTTAGAAGTGATCATGGTGGAGAATTTGAAAACTAATTTTTTGAAAAATATTTTAAAGAAAATGACATTTCTCATGATTTCTCTTGTCCTAGAACTCCCCAACAAAATAGAGTTGTAGAACGAAAGAATAGAACACTGCAAGAAATGACCAGAACCATGATCAATGAAACTAATATGGCTGAACACTTTCGGGCAGAAGTAGTGAACACAACATGTTATATTCAAAATAGAGTTTCTATAAGACCTATTCTTGAAAAGACTCCCTATGAATTGTGGAAGAATAGAAAGCCCAATATTTCATATTTTCATCCATTTAGATGTACTTGCTATATTTTAAACACTAAAGAACATCTGAACAAGTTTGATTCTAAAGCACAAAAGTGTATTATCCTTGGATACTATGAACGCTGAAAAGGCTATAGAGTGTACAATACAGAAACTCTAATTGTTGAAGAATCAATCAAAGTAAGATTTGATGACAAGCTTGGCCATCAAAAGCCAAAGCAGATTGAAAATTCTGTAGGTACAGAAGTTCTTGTGACAAACTCTGAATAATCTGAAGGGACAAAAGAAAAGGACAACTCAGAAGATCCTGTTGTTGAAGATGTTCTGGACAACTTAAGAATTTATGAAGAACCCTCACAGAAAATATTTCCAAGAATCACATCAGCACATCCAGAAAATGTAATTATTGGAAAGAAAGATGATCCTATCAGAACAAGATCCTCCCTAAGAAACAATGAAGAATCACTATTTGGTCTGGTTTCTATGATTGAAACAACCTCAATAGATGAAGCTCTTCAAGACAATGATTGGATTATAGCAATTCAAGAAGAACTCAACCAATTCACCAGAAATAATGTCTGGGATCTAGTTCCAAAGCCTAAAGGATTCAATATAATTGGAACAAAGTGGGTATTCAAAAATAAGTTAAATGAGCAAGGAGAAGATGTCAGAAATAAGGCACGATTGGTTGCACAGGGGTATTGTCAACAAGAAGGTATTAATTATAATGAAATCTTTGCTCCAGTCGTCAGGTTAGAATCTATTAGACTATTAATTTCTTTTGTTGTTCAAAATAACATCGCTCTATATCAAATGGATGTTAAGATTGCATTTTTAAATGGCTATATGGAAGAAGAAGTTTATATCTGTCAACCTCCTGGTTTTGATGATTCAAAATTTCCAGAACATGTTTTTAAACTCAAAAAATCTTTGTACGGGTTAAAACAAGCTCCCAAAGCTTGGTATGAGCGTTTAAGCAATTTTCTTTTAGAAAAGAATATTACCAGAGGGAAAGTGGACACAACTTTATTTAGAAAAAAATTTAAAAATTATATTCTGATTTATCAAATTTACGTAGATGATATTATTTTTAGAACCTCTAATGTCTCTCTTAGAAGAGAATTTGCTGAGTCTATGCAGGCAGAATTTGAGATGAGTATGATGGGAGAACTAAAATTCTTTCTGGGAATTCAAATAAATCAATGTTCAGAAGGTACTTACATACATCAAACTAAGTATGTTACAAAACTTCTGAAGAAATTCCAATTATCAGAAAGTAAGGAAGCAAAAAACCCCAATGCATCCTACATGCATTTTGGGAAAAGATGAGGTAAGTAAAAAGGTAGATTAGAAACTCTACAGAGGTATGATTGGATCTCTTCTTTATCTAATTGCATCTAGGCCAGATATTCTATTTAGCGTTTGCTTATGTGCAAGATTTCAATCAGATCCAAGAGAATCTCACTTAACTGTTGTAAAGCGAATTCTACGGTATCTGAAAGGTACTACTAATGTTGGACTATGTTACAGAAAATCCAAAGACTTTAAATTAGTAGGTTACTGTGACACTGACTTTAATGGAGATAGAGTAGAACGTAAAAGCACCTTTGGAAGTTGTCAATTTCTAGGTGAAAATCTGATCTCATGGTACAACAAGAAGCAAGCCAGAATTGCACTTTCAACCACTGAAGCAGAATATGTAGCTGCTGTTGGCTGTAGCACTCAGATGCTCTGGATGAAGAGTCAACTGTATCACCCCTTCTAATTTACCCGCAATTTATATAATTTAATCAGAGTTTTATTCATAACATCAAGGGCGTCACAATTTAATTAATTCGATAACCAAAAACAGTAATCATGCCCTTTTCACTGAAGAACTTATTAAATAAAACCAAAACCAAGGATTATGTTTATACAACGGAAATAACATAAAACTCCGGAATAATTCAAATCATAATTATTCCAAAACATGAACCAAAAGGAAACAGTTTAAATCCATAAAATTCCAATCAATCGTTCCCCAGTGTTACAACTACCAGAGCATGACACTGACACGTGGACTAACTACGTGGCACAACTCTAAAAGTTGTCCTCACCAATTCTCGAGCAGCTATACTCCTTAATCTGAAATCATTAAAGTAAGGGTGAAATTTCATCAAGATTAAAATGCATTATACATTTCTCAAAAACAATAAAACAATCAATTCATTATTCACCCTTGTTAACAGCGTTAGCATACGATTCACAAACACAATTCACATATTCATCATACATACAACAACAATCAATGCAATTGCAACACTGGAATTCATCCTAACATGTTACAAGTACATATGCAATGCAGACTCAAATGCATGTGGTACCAATTGTGAACCAAGTCCACACCCTGTTCCGCTTACACCTCGGAAAACAGCGTCAATTCAATGATTCGCCCATACAACACTGGGTCAAGAATCTAGCCTCATCACCTCTGTCCATTAGGTAAGTTTATTGGCCCTGCAAGTTCAATTCCGCACAATGGGAATGAACCATCAACAATGCTTATGCATGCACATCAGAAGCATGCAACCGTTCAAAATACTAAATATGAACATACAACATTATTCCATTCATGATCAATAACAGCAAAAACACATGCTAACAGAGAAATCATGAATATAACATTAATCACAATACAAGGAATCAACATACAACATTTACACGCAATGAGTAACCACGAAATCACAACGTATTCTTACTACGGAAACCATATTAATTCCTCCAGATCTCAATTACTGGTTTTGAAATTATTTTCATTAGGTAGTAAGCGTTCTAAGCTTTTCAACGATACCAACTACGCCTAAATCGGAGTTACGGTCGCAAAGTTATGATCGAAATCGTTTTCAGAAAAGTCATGCCTCTTCCTGCCCAGCTTAGGTCGATCCATAAGCTCATGTGTCAATACATGGGCTGCTTGTATCGACACATAGGACGTATGAATCGGTGCATACAGTTAAAAATTCGGTATTTTTAAAAATCACTTCAGTATGTATCGATGCATAAGCCTATTCATCAATACATAGACTACAAGTGTCGACACATGCTTCGTATGCATCGATGCATACATATAAATTTTCTGCAATTTTAAAAGTTGTTCAGTATGCATCGATCCATACGCATCTTGTGTCGATGCATAACTCTATTTTTCATCACATGGGTCAATGCATAGCTTCATGAATCGATGCATAAGCTTTCCACGCTTCTGGTTTCCACTTTTCCACTACTTGCAATGATGCATAATGGTATGTGTCGACCCATATTGTTAGTTTTTCACCAAAAAACTCAATTTTCTCCACTGTTACGAATTCCTTTTAATTCCAATAATTACCAAACCTCATATGATCACAGAACAGAATTAATACATGTATTTTTACATTCAACTAACTACAGGATTTCGTTTTCTAATTAGCCTATGATCATATTACGCAAATTCACCGTTCATCACAATTCTCATCAAGGTTTTACATCAGATTATACGGTAGGGCACAACCTAGAATCACAATTCGAGATTCCTAACAGATTGAATTATTCTATCGATCATCGAAACCTATAAGGCATAATTCCTTATAGAATGCAATCCCCCCTTACCTCGCGATGAATCTTCAAATTCTCGGCGTTTGGCTTTTTCTCCTCTTTTCTCTTCTCTTCTACAATTTCACGTAGAATGCAATCCTAATTCCTTTTCTCACTTGTTTCCTTTTATTCCTTTATTTATTCCTTTTTATTTGCCAAATAATAGAAATAAATTAATTAGGATTAAGTAGAGCTTTTTACTCCATACACCCTACAATTCAACTTTACACCCCAACCTTCCTTTATTTAATTAAATAATTAAACCCATTAATCCAAAAATATTAATAATTAAACATTTAATTAAATTAATAATTAAATTTCTAATTATTTAATACTTGAATTAATTTGGGGTGTCACAACTCTCCCCTACTAAAAAGAGTTTTCGTCCTCGAAAACATACCTTAGACAAAAAGTTTGGGATACGAGTCCTTCATCTGGCTCTCCAGTTCCCAAGTTACATTTCCACCTGTCGGTCCTCCCCAAGCTACTTTCACCAATGCTATCTCTTTACCACGCAATTGCTTCACTCTCCGATCCTCAATTCTCGCATGTAATGCTTCAACAGTCAGATTATCTCGCACCTGCATATCATCTACCTGAATCTCATGAGACGGATCAGGAATGTACTTCCTCAAATGAGATACATGGAAGACATCATGCAAATTTGCAAGCGACGGCGGTAAAGCAATATAATAAGAAACTCTTCCAAACTTCTTGGTGATCTGATACAGACCAATAAAGCGTGGAGTCAACTTCTTTGACTTCAAAGCTCGACCAATACCAGTCATCGGAGTAACTTGCATAAACACATGATCTCCTTCACTAAACTCAAGGTCTTTCCTCCTCTTATCATGATAACTCTTCTGTCGACTCTGAGAAGCTTTCATCTTCTCCTGAATCATCTTAATCTTTTCTGAAGTCTGTTGGACAATCTCCGGTCCAATCACAACACTTTCTCCAGATTCGTACCAACACAGCGGTGTACGACACCTTCAACCATACAATGCCTCAAACGTAGCCATACAAATACTCGAATGAAAAATATTGTTGTAGGTAAACTTAATCAATGGTAGATAGCTATCCCAAGCTCCACCTTTCTCCAACACACAAGCTCTCAACAAATCCTCTAACGACTGAATCGTTCTCTCCGTCTGACCATCTGTCTGCGGATGATAAGCGGAACTCAACCTCAACTTAGTACCCAAAGCTTCTTGCAGTCCCGTCCAAAATTTAGACGTAAACCTCGGATCTCTATCCGACACAATACTATAAGGAATACCATGCAAACTTACAATCTTCTCAACATATAATTCTGCAACCTCTCCATCGGGTAATCCATTCTTATCGGAATAAAGTGAGCAGATTTTGTCAACCGATCCACAATAACCCAAATAGAATCACAATTCTTCGTTGTCCTTGGAAAACCAGATACAAAATCCATAGAAATGCCATCCCATTTCCATTTCGGAACAAACAACGGTTCCATCAATCTTGACGGTTTCTGATGTTCAATCTTTGACTTTTGACAAACCAAACAAGCATAAACAAACTCAACAATTTCTTTTTTCATTCCAGGCCACCAAAATAACTTTTTCAAGTCATGATACATCTTAGTAGCACCGGGATGAATACTCAATCCACTACGATGTCCTTCTTCTAAAATACTTTTCTGAAGTTCTGCAATATCCGGAATACACACTCTGTCACCAAATCTCATAACACCATTCTCGTCAATTCGGAATTCACCTCCTTGACCTTGGTTGATCAATGTCAACTTATCCACCAAAACAACATCAGATTTCTGCCTAGTTCGAATTTCCTCAAGAATACCACTAGTCAACCTCAACATACCCAATTTAACACTATCAGAAGTAGTTTCACATACCAAGCTCAAATCTCTGAACTGCTCAACCAATTTCAATTCACGAACCATCAACATGGACATATGCAGGGACTTCCTACTCAATGCATCTGCAACAACGTTTGCCTTACCGGGATGGTAATTCAAACCAAAATCATAATCTTTCAGAAATTCTAACCACCTTCTCTGCCTCATGTTCAACTCTTTCTGATCGAAAATATATTTCAGACTCTTATGATCACTGAATACCTCAAATCGAGAACCATACAGATAATGCCTCCATAATTTCAAAACAAATACTACTGCTGCCAATTCTAAATCATGAGTCCGATAATTCCTTTCATGAACCTTCAATTGTCTCGAAGCATAAGCCACAACCTGCTTATCTTGCATCAAAACACCACCTAATACCATCAATGACGCATCATAATACACCACAATAGATTCTTCCAGATTCGGCAAAATTAGAATCGGAGCACTAGTCAACCTCTTCTTCAACTCTTGGAATCCTTTCTCACATTCAGCATCCCAAACAAACACCTGACCCTTTCTTGTCAATTTAGTCAACGGCAAAGCTAACTTCGAAAATCCATTGATGAACTTTATGTAGTAACCTACAAGACCAAGAAAACTACGGATTTCAGAAGCATTCTTCGGCGCTTCCCACTGAGATACCACTTCTACCTTCGTAGGATCAACAACAATGCCATCCTTGGAAATCACATGACCAAGAAAACTTACTTCACTTAACCAGAATTCACACTTAGACAACTTCGCATACAACTTCTTTTCTTTCAACAGTTCCAACACAATTCTAAGATGCTCTGCATGCTCTTCATCATTCTTTGAATAGATCAGAATGTCATCAATAAACACCACCACAAACTTATCAAGATACGAATGAAATATCCTGTTCATATACTCCTTGAAAACACCAGGTGCATTAGTAACTCCAAACGGCATAACAGAATACTCATAATGTCCATACCTCGTTCTAAATGTGGTTTTCTGAATATCTTCCATCTTCACACGAATCTGATGATATCCAGACCTCAGATCAATCTTACTGAATACACAAGCTCCAACTAACTGATCCATCAAATCATCAATCCTCGGCAATGGATACCGATTCTTGATTGTAACCTTGTTCAACTGCCTGTAATCAACACACAATCTCATTGTACCTTCCTTCTTCTTAACCAACAACACAGGAGCACCCCACGGCGAAACACTAGGACGAATAAAATTCTTCTCAAGTAATTCCTCCAACTGTTTCTTCAACTCAGACAATTCAGATGCCGACATGCGATACGGCGCCATCGACACCGGACTAGTTCCAGGAATCAAATCTATAGCAAACTCCACTTCTCTCTCAGGTGGAAGCTCACTAACATCTTCCGGAAACACTTCTGGGAATTCATTCACCACTGGAAGTTCATCACTCTTAGCTTTTCCTTTCACCTCCGTCGAAGAATACAACATAAACACCACAACACCATCTTAACAGCTACGTAACTCTGATCATCCATCTTAATCCATTGCCCTTATTAGAGTCTTCATCAACTCATATGGTTCACAAGTTTCTACCAATTAGATAGCAAGACAATTATATACCATCCAATACGATTCTGTCTACTATCAATAAGAGATTAAGGGTGATCAAGTCCTCAATTTGTCAATAGACATCCGATAATCATAATGGAGTATAAACCATCATTACCATCACTTATTGTTCTCAGAATCATACTCGCCTTTTTGCACTTCCAACTATGACTCACGATCTAAATGATTCCAACAACTCTAACCACTCTTGCAGCGTCTTCTCAAGCAGTACCTCTTACCAATTACTTACAATCGGAACATACCCGAGAAACATATCTTCTCCCCCACTAGTTTCACACTACTCCTGCAATAAGCAATCAGAAAAGCAACAAGTACCGACAGTGTTGTACACACTTGTCGCGTACAAAGGGATAGTGACATTAAGACACTGGTCACACGACCGACTATGCTCTGATACCACTATTGTAACACCCCTTCTAATTTACCCGAGATTTATATAATTTAATCAGAGTTTTATTCATAACATCAAGGGCGTCACAATTTAATTAATTCGATAACCAAAAACAGTAATCATGCCCTTTTCACTGAAGAACTTATTAAATAAAACCAAAACCAAGGATTATGTTTATACATCGGAAATAACATAAAACTCCGGAATAATTCAAATCATAATTATTCCAAAACATGAACCAAAAGGAAACAATTAAAATCCATAAAATTCCAATCAATCGTTCCCCAGTGTTACAACTACCAGAGCATGACACTGACACGCGGACTAACTACGTGGCACAACTCTAAAAGCTGTCCTCACCAATTCTCGAGCAGCTATACTCCTTAATCTGAAATCATTAAAGTAAGGGTGAGATTTCATCAAGATTAAAATGCATTATACATTTCTCAAAAACAATAAAACAATCAATTCATTATTCACCCTTGTTAACAGCGTTAGCATACGATTCACAAACACAATTCACATATTCATCATACATACAACAACAATCAATGCAATTGCAACACTGGAATTCATCCTAACATGTTACAAGTACATATGCAATGCAGACTCAAATGCATGTGGTACCAATTGTGAACCAAGTCCACACCTGTTCGCTTAAAAAGCGTAATTCAATGATTCGCCCATACAACACTGGGTCAAGAATCTAGCCTCATCACCTCTGTCCATTAGGTAAGTTTATTGGCCCTGCAAGTTCAATTCCGCACAATGGGAATGAACCATCAACAATGCTTATGCATGCACATCAGAAGCATGCAACAGTTCAACAATACTAAATATGAACATACAACATTATTCCATTCATGATCAAAATACTAACCACGAATACTAAATATGAACATACAACATTATGCTTCTGGTTTCCACTTTTCCATTGCTTGCATCGATGCATAAGGGTATGTGTCGACCCATACTGTTAGTTTTTCACCAAAAAACTCAATTTTCTCCACTGTTACGAATTCCTTTTAATTCCAATCATTACCAAACCTCATATGATCACAGAACAGAATTAACACATGTATTTTTACATTCAACTAACTACAGGATTTCATTTTCTAATTAGCCTATGATCATATTACGCAAATTCACCGTTCATCACAATTCTCATCAAGGTTTTACGTCGGATTATACGGTAGGGCACAACCTAGAATCATAATTCGAGATTCCTAACGGATTGAATTATTCTATCGATCATCGAAACCTATAAGGCATAATAATCAGATCAATCCCCCCTTACCACGCGATGAATCTTCGAATTCTCGGCGTTTGGCTTTTTCTCCTCTTTTCTCTTCTCTTCTCCAATTTCACGTAGAATGCAATCCTAATTCCTTTTCTCACTTGTTTCCTTTTATTCCTTTATTTATTCCTTTTTATTTTCCAAATAATAGAAATAAATTAATTAGGATTAAGTAGAGCTTTTTACTCCATACACCCAACAATTCAACTTTACACCCCCAACCTTCCTTTATTTAATTAAATAATTAAACCCATTAATCCAAAAATATTAATAATTAAACCTTTAATTAAATTTCTAATTATTTAATACTTGAATTAATTTGGGGTGTCACGTCAACTATAAGACTATCATCTGTATGAGTGTAAGATTCATATCCTCTATGATAATACTTTTGCTATATGTTTATAAAAAAAATCCTATTTTACACTCTAAGGCAAAACATATAGAAATTAAACATATAAAAATCCTGTTTAACTTTAAACTTTGTAGACACAGACCATCAATGGGCTGATATTTTTACTAAACCTCTTTTTGAAGATATACTTAAATTCATTCTAAAGAATATTAGTATGGAATTTTGTCCTAAATGAAATTGTGTTTATCATTATTTTTTATTGTTATTGTCAGAAGTTCTGCTCTTAAATGAATGTTCTAGTTAACATCTCTTCAGAAGTTAGAAAAGAAGTTAAGTTAGAAACCATATCTAGAAGTTCTGAAATATTCTCTAATGTTTCATTACAAATATGGTTCAGAAGTTCATTATATCAAACAGCTGTGACACTTTTAACCTAGAAGTTGAACACGTGTTCAAAACTTCCGATAGGTCACACACGCGTGCTAGCTATTGACACACCGTCCCTAGGTAACTGTTGCAATCTTTTCAAATCTCAAGAAATCCCTCAAATGTCAGACGCTATTAATTGCGTGTGATGATTAATTTGTTTTAATTTTTAAAAAAAATTAACTTTAAACTTTTCATCTGCATGTGTTTCTCTTTAAATACTTCTTCCAAATCTTTTTCTCTCTTTTCACTCTCAACAGAAATTTTATGCATTTTTGCCTCTTCTTCTCCCTTTTCAAAAACCCTAAACCTAGAATTTTAAAAATGACTTCAGAAACCACTGTCCCTAACAACCCAGAAACCATCGTTCAACATAATCCTTAGCAATTTGGAAGATACATCATCCCTAAACGTACAACGTTGATTTCTATTGAGCAGTTATAAGTGGTGTGCAAACTCATGTTTGATCTTGAAAATCTCATAGATAATGGCTTTAATCTGTTTCCAACTGTAGAATTTCAAGGATGGAGAACCTTCTTTGATCGTCTTGTTAGACCAGTCTTTCCAAATCTTGTTAAGGAATTCTGGATTCATGTTGTTGTTACCCCTAAAGCTATTCTCTCATTCGTTATGGGTAAGGAAATTTCAATCATTGAAAACATAATTAGAAGCTTGATGGGTCTTGATGGAGAAGGAGAAATTGGTGTCCCAGAAGGAAGGCTTGATATGGCTCCAGTGAACGCTGAAATTTTCACTTCTGGAAAATCCTCAACAAAGATCAAAGATTTGAAGGATGTCTACAAGATTTGGGCAAAGATTTTTCATGGCAGCATCCATCACAGAAAGGAAACAAGCTCTCCAGACTACATTAACGTAGATCAGCAATATCTGGTGTACTGTGTAAGAACAAATGTCAAGGTGGATTTGCCTTATCTTATGTTTAGACACATCTAGATGCATGTCAAGGAAACAAGGGAAGTAGAAAGAACCAAAAATCCCAAGGCCAAGAGAAATTGGATTCCTCTGGCTAGGATGATCTCAGACATTCTGACTGAGAATGGTCTGATAGCACACCTAGAGAATGCCAATTTGCTGAAAGAATTGGATCCCATATATGGGAAAGTCTGGACTGGAAAGAATCTAGTGAAAAGGAATATAATTGATAGACTTGTAGTTGAACCTACTCCATACGTTTGGGGATCTGTCAAAAATCGAATAGTTCCTCTAGCAGAATTTCCTGCGTTCAACTTAGAAAATCACCATATAACCATCAAGAACTACATCAGAAACTGCAAAAGAAAGACAATTACAATTGATCCAGCTTGGATGCAAGGAAGAGATTCACCAAGTCCAGTTCAAACAACAAGGAAAAGGAAAGAAGATGGAGAGGGAACTTCTACAAGACCCCCCAAGACTCAGAAGAAGAAAAAGAAGACGAACTCAGGTACATCTTCTGATCCCATCTCTGCTATAAATCCTGCTAATATAGTAACATCTGATGCACAACCCACTTCAACCTCTGTTCCCTTATAATCACAACCTACAATTCAAACTCTGGATAACATAGATGTAGATATAGATCTCACTACCCCACCAGAAGTTCTAGAAACCAATCCTCAAATTGCACAAGTCTTATCAGACATAGACAATTTTGATGCCTTAAATACAAAAGTTCCACCCTCAACCACTAAAACACAATCCACACCAGTTATCACTGAAATCTCTCCACCAAGTTCACCACAGGAAACTCCCGTGTCTGCTCCCTACCAACCAAATCCAAATGCACCACCATCTCCAACACCTCTTCCACATCCAAACCCCAATGAATGGAACTCCGATGTTGGATCTTGGAGATTTCCTGGAATAAATGTTCCTTTACTGGAGATTCTTGTTTAATCATCATACCTAGGATAATGGATTTTATGCATGAAAACTGGTGTTTCTATCACCTTCAACTAACCACTTAACTCTAGATCTTTGGTGCAAAGCAAGCTCTTCTTGATGCAAGATTGCAGAAATTTCCAATTGGATTTTCTTCTTTATAGTCTTCAGAATAGGATGGCCACTGCCCTTATTCCAAACATTTTGAATTCCTATTAGTCTAGCCATCAATTTCCTCTTTGTAACTTATATGCTTTGGAGATTGTGCATTTTCCACTCATTCACTTTAGTTTTTAGCTCCTCCAAGTTCTATTGCAATGTTCTGCTCTCATGTCAGGCATTATTTATATATCCCTATAAGAATTTTCTAGCAGCCACGCACTATCAAACCTGAACATTCTAATTATGTTCAAGTCTTCATTATCTTTAGTGTGAATCAAGAGAGGATGGTGATCTGAGAAGTCCATTCTAGGTAACACTTTTCACATAAGAATTAGCAAATTGAATCCTCTATATATCATTTCTAAGGCTTGTATCAAATCTCTCATAGATTCTAGCACCCCTTTGGTAGACATGGCCTCAATAAGTGAACTAATGTTCTAGAAAACCAAGATCCATGAGCTTGCAAGAATCAATCCTACCCTTAAATAGTTGGCACATCCCATTGGATATATGTTTTCATCCATGTTTTTTAATGATATTCATAATCTCATTGAGAGTCCCACCTATGAACGCTAGTACTCGTGCATCATAGTACTCTATTAGAAGTTGATAAGTGCCAAATTATGGTGTTTTTAGTGTGAATAATTGGCACTTATTGACTTGATTCTTTATCTTCTTTTTTTTTGCAATAAACCTAAACTTGTTTGTAAATACATTTATATTGTGTATAATCGTGTTTTCGTGTAAATATCATTGAGTTTAATTTTTTTAATCTCATTTTCTGTATGTATTCAATAAATGATATATAGTCATTGTAATGTAGAGCATTGAATAAGCTTTCCAATGCTTCAAACCATGCGTAAATTAGAGTTATGGTTCTCAAGTTATGAAGAAAAAAAAACAAAAATTGATTTTTTTTCGAGACAATAGGTTACGCGCTTAGCGTCCTCTGTGGGGATAAGCGCGGTCTACGACTTTGAAACTTTATAAATAAAGTTAAAATCATTATTTTAGGTGATGGTTTGGGTATTTTTGAGTCCCAACTTCATCACCTTCATTTTTGATGTTAGAGCTTAGAAAACCATAATTGGGGTTGTATCTTGATGATCGGAGGTGGATTTGCTTCAATCGAAGTTGACGAATCAAGAGATTCCTGTTCATCTTCTTCTTTATTCTATTTGTACCCTCATTTTTGGGGTTTTATATGTAATTCTACTTATTTTGTATGTATATTTGTTGCTTATGACATTGTATAAAATCTAGTTTACAAATTAATGTTTATGTTTATCCTTGTTTTGCTTTGTGCTTGGATTTGAGTTACTATAAACATATACTCCTCTAATCTTGTTCTTGGATGAACATCTATCCGGTTCTAGACTCTAGAGATAGATTTAGATCTAATAATCATTGTGGATATTAGTTTATAATGCCTTTATATTGTTGAATTGTGTGAGACATCACCCCCGAGACAATACATTTGTTTTCTCAACTCCGCATTAGACATAACCTCTGTTGTGAGAGATACATGATGATTTTGACGAGTAATCTAGGTTGAGTACAATTGAGTAATGAGTTTAAGTATTTGACGGGTAGATGAAATTCAAATTCCGACGAGTTCTCTCCTCTTCAAAGAATGCATTTATTTTCTTGTTCATATGTTTACTTTCCGCACTTTAATCTTAAACCCATTCAAAATCAAGCTTAAAAACATATAAACTATTGAACGACATTCTTTCCCTCGCACTAATCCATGTGAAGACGATAAATTTCCCAAAAAAAATACTTCATTTCTTTTGCTCTTACCGTTATACTGCAGTTCAAATTGAAGTCCAAATATTTTAACCCAGACGACTATCTTTTCAATAACATCACTTGACCAATAAAAATTAACATTGCATTCTCTAATAGAAAGATAATGGTGATATATGAGTCAAGTCCATTAGAGCTACATACTGGTCTTCTTCACTTATGAATGTAACAAGAAAGTAATCTTGTCCTAGATCCACAATGTTCAGAACTCCTCTTCTTGTCCATAACTCTTATAGTCTATTCTCTAGGTCTTTGTAGTCCATTCTTCTAGCCAATATTTTTAGGATGACACCCTTCCTCCATAATTTTGCTATCTTCTTCTCTTCCTTCTCCAATAAAATAAAGTATTTAAAAATAATAAAAACAATCAAATAATAAATTTTAAGATATTCATTTAAGAAATTTAAAACCCCCTCACAAGCAATAATAAAAAAAACTAATTTTTATTTATTCAATAATATTTTTTTATCCAATAATATAATTTTAATACAAATATTAATATCATTAAGATAATATAGACAGAATATTATATGCAATTTAAACCCAAATAGTATTTTATTTTTTCAATTAAATATAAGTGTATATATTAATTCCTTAAGTTTATAGTAAGAGAATTTCTTAATGTATCTCTATGTCTTCTTAGAGGCCTTTGATAAAAATTTAAAAATATTCTCAGCGTTTGGATATACTCCCTAAATTACATATTTAGAGACGGAGTATTCAAATATGCATATCTGAAATAATTTTTTTGTCAAGATTAAGAAAGTTTCGCATGTGCATCTCTGAATCTACTCCATAATTTAAGTTCAAGGAGTTTCAAAGTTGTATATCTAAATCGTTTTAAATACATATTTTGACAGAACCCCTCATTCTCTCTTTTGTAATTCTTTCGGAGTTGCATTCCCTCATTGTATTCACCCAAATCTCTCTTTTCCAAATTTGAGCAAGTTACTAAAGCATCTGAGCAACTTTTCAACTCATTTCAACAATTCTTCAATGCTCAGAGGTTGAGTAAGTTTCTTTGAATGTATTGTTCTACTTTGCATGTGTATAATAGGTTATTTAAAATCTTTTAAATTCATTAGATTCAAGTATAACCTGTAAAATGTAGTTGTCTGGGTGTGAAAAATGAAGTTTTGGGGTGATTTAGGGCAAACAACTACAAGTGCTCGAAAATGGTAGTCGCGTGTGTTTTCAGATGTGCTTATTCGAAAAATTTTCTGGGTAGTTTCAGACAAGAACATCTGAAATTATGCCTGACTTTCTAAACAATTTTACATTTCGTAACTTCAACTATGCCTTTTTTTAATTTATCGATGTAATCATTTTACATTTTGTACTTTCTGAATAATTTATGTATTATTTTTTAGTATTTTTGAACAATTCATTATTATGTACGTATCATTTTTCGTTTGTATGTTTATTAACATTTTAACCAAATTACATATCAAATCTTTGTGTTTGTTACATACGGGCATTGATAGTTTTTTTATTTTAAAATGCCACAAATAAATCACTTTTCACAATCATTGTACCTAGTGTTTTTTATATACATATTCTAAACACATATTTTCATGTCTTTGAAGTTTTCAAAAAATTTAATTCTCCTCTTAAAAGTATATTAAAAAATTCCCTAAACTTAAACCTCTCTCAAAAGATTAAATAAAAAGAAATATAAGTTTCATAAAAAAAAGAAAAGTAAATGTAATTATTTTATAACATCGAAAAGATAAGATTGGTGGTATAAAATATAAGATGAAACAGTTCATGTGTATGAATCTAGTAATTAGTCCAAGAGCATCACTACATGAAATCCATACTCAGGCACGTGAATTCAACACACGCGGCATTCACTTCACCATTTTCATTCACATTCATACTCATTTACCACCGCCATTCCAGTACCTTCATGCACTCACGTATATATAACTTCATTTACACTCATTGCATTTCAATAACATTGCCAATTTTGCAAAAGCTAGCAACTATGGTGAAAATCACTGAAGAAATCAACTCATCTGATCAACAAGAAGTAGAAGAAGAAATAGATTATGATGAGCTGAAGAAACGTATGTGGAAGGACAAAATCCTCCTACAGAAGCTTAAGGAAAAAGGCAAGAAACAAGAACAAAACCAACAAGCAAAAGATGAAGCTTCGAGAAGGAAAAAGATGTCAAGAGCACAAGATTCTATCCTCAAATATATGATGAAGATTATGACAATATGCAAAGGTCAAGGTTTTGTCTATGGTATTGTCCCAGAGAATGGAAAACCAGTGACAGGTTCTTCTGAAAGCTTGCGTGAATGGTGGAAAGAACAAGTGAAATTCAGCCAAAATGCACCAGAAGCAGTTTCCAAATACTTATTGTTCCTACCAGTACCACCACTCTTTGAGAATCAAAATGATTCAATTTCATCATACATGCATTTACTTTATGAGTTGCAAGATACTACTTTATGTTCACTACTTTCAGCTCTCATGCAACACTGTGTGCCACCACAAAGAAGGTTCCCTCTTGAGAGAGGTTTGGCTCCTCCATGGTGGCCAAATGGGACAGAACTTTGGTGGGGTGAACAAGGTGTTTTGGCACAAAGACATGGCCCACCACCTTATAGAAAGCCTCATGATTTGAAAAAGGGTTGGAAAGTTTCTGTGTTGGCTGCAATCATCAAACACTTGTCTCCTGATGTTGATAAAGTTAGGAGGCTTGTGACTCAATCCAAGACTTTGCAAGATAAGATGACAGCTAAAGATAGTGCAACTTGGTGCAAAGTTATGAACCAAGAACAAGCTTTGCTTTCACAGCTCACTAGAAAGTGTCTCAAGATATCAGAAGAAGGTGAGAGCTCTAGTAGTGTTGTTACACATGTTTTGAATGAGAAGAGGAAGAGTGAGTTTGGTTTTGATTTTGATGTTGATTTTGATAAGATGTATTCATGTCAGTATTCTGAGTGTCCACAAAGTGAATTGTGTATGGCATTTTCTGACAAGAGTTCAAGGGTGAACCATGAATCACTATGTTCTTACAGATCAGAACAAGGACATGTTCCCTTCCATGATTATTTGTCAGATGATTGGTTGAATATGGATATAGCAGGATCTAGTAACCAGAATCAGGATAATGTTAATGAGTTGAGAGAGATTGTGGATAGGACAGTAGAAGATTATGGTGGATTTTGGTTAAATGGCATACAAGATCTTGAATTACACATGGGAGTGAACTTGAATCAAAATCCAGCACAAGATACCACATTAAGTCATGAAGAAACCTCAATTTGGGACTTGACATACCATTAGGTTCTTTTCCTCTCTAATGAACTCGGATCATCTGAGATGCTGTCTTTCTATACAACACCGCAGATGATCCGTTGCATTCGAATATGCTTTCTTTCAAAATTTTAATTAGATAGATATAGATTTAAATAAGTAGGGACCCTTTGTCTTCTGATATGTATAACTCACTTGAGCTTTAGTCTATTCAAATTAATATTAGTAGCATAAGTTTCTCCTCTTGATTTCATGTTTGTATGACAGTGAAAGGTTCAACTCTATTTACATCAATCACTAATATGAGTCATGACAACGAATATTGCAGTTCCTTGTTAGTTACTTGCATAAGCCATATGCCATTAAATTGTTAGGAGTTAAGGATTATTTAATTCTAACCAACTAAGGACTTTCGGTGAGTGTGGTGACAAAAATAGAAAGACAGTAAAAACGAGGCGAAAAATCATCATTTTTCTATATAGACACTAAGAGAAAAATATACAAGTTTGGTTTGAGGCTTGGATTAATAATCATAGAAACTATGCCTTTGAGGTATCAAGTCATCATATTCGAGTCTCGGGCTTGTATAGGAATAGCCCTTTCTGAATTTACTGCCTCTGCTTCTTACTTCCACACCAACAGAAAAGACAGCACAAACAGGTCTATGGTCAGAAAATCTTGATTCTCCACGAATGTATGATACTTGATCGATGCGGCTGCCACGCCACAATATCCTATCACACCTGACAATAGCAGAATATTATCAATGATAATGGTTTTTGATTAATATATCATAAGTTTTTGATTAATTGTTCAAGTGCCATGGTGATGAAGCAATACCATGCTGGCGTTCGACGTTTCTTCTTTGATTTAACAGTCTCACCAGCATAAGAGTCTGAGTTTTGTGAATACTTGTAAGTTGGTGCAAAGACTATTCTTCCCTCTTTGAAACCACTGAAAACTCTTCCTGCCTCTTTTTCTATGTTCAACTGAATAAAAATGAAAAGCAACTTTATCAGTAAATTTACTCAACTCATTGAACTGCTCTATCGTGTATGTATATGTATATGTATATGTATATGTATATGTATATGTATATGTATATGTATATGAGTAGGTAGAGAGACATACTTGATCTTTCTCTAACAACTTATCCCAATCATTCTCCTCCAATAAAACCCTTGTTTCTTCATAACTCAAAGCCACCCTATAATTCAAATCTCCGAGCCATATTATTCGACTGCAAAACAAGCCAAAAATTGTTAGATTTCAAACGGCACGTAGTTCTTCCGTTCTTTTGAATTCTAATATATATATATTTGATGACTTACTCATGATCGACTATCTTTTCTGGTGCTCGACGACAAGTATTCTTACAAATCCTAGGGAATTGTATGCCTTTGAGAATCTCCGCTACATCAGAATTCCTCCTCACCTCATCGCCTTCTTTCTCGCCAGAAGCCAAGTGACTACATACGAAACAAAAGCTTGTTTGATGCAATGACATACTCATCGATATACACCCCTGCAATCAATTGTCCAAAGATCATTTTTATATTTAGACTAGTAGCTATGTAACATGTTGAATGATATAGTATATAAGGATTCTTGTGGTTACCTTGTTACCTAAGCAACCCATGATTCCTCTCCCAACAGAGTCTACTCTAAGATGACCAATGTGAGGTACTAATTCTTTCTTAGTCCATATGGTAAGAAAAATCCCAACCATTTGTTTACTTGATATAAGGGAGTATTTAGATTGGCCAGGATTAGTGGGTATTTCTGCAATTGCATACAGGTCTTCCATGCTGCTCTCTCCGCGAATCTCGGATCCAAACTTACTCATAGGATCACTAAACTTTCTAGTCCTCCGCCGTTCTCTTAACGGAGATTCCACAGGACAATTGCATGCCTTAAGGAGGCTGCTTCCTTCTGCCCTGAAGTTTCTACTGATAGCTTTAAGAGAAGGCTTCTGAAAGAAGTTTAGACTTGCCGGTGACTTTGAATCCTTTGTTCTCGATCCGGTTCCTGAATCGGATGAATCACTTAATTCATTTTTTGGTGTGTTTAAGGCTTGACTTATCAATGCTAACCACTTCGCAGCTGGTTCATTGTCTTCAATTACTAGAACATTTCCAGCACTTAGAGGAACAATTTCCTGAAACCTGAGCATATAACATATAACATCAAGTTATAGCAATGGTTTGAATGAAAACAAATTTATAGAAACAATTGGTTGAGTCGGTTTGTACCCTAAGATATATATATCTGCAGAACCCTCCACCAGCAAGAAATCTTGAAGGTTTAGATCATAGCTTGGAGATTTTCCTCCTACATTCCATGTTGCAACAAAGACCCTGCAATTCCAATTTTGAAACAGCACAGCATGAATATGAATAACATGGTATATGCAAACATTTCGAAGCCTTCTTTGAACTGAAAAAGAAATCTCTTACCTGAAATCCTGATTTTCATTTTGCATAGGCATCGGCCGTTGCTCAAAAGTGCATAAATTTAAGCCTTCAATCCCAGGGCTAGTTTCCCTTTCTGTGAGTTGATAAGAAATTAAAATCATTGGTTTACTTCCTCACATTTTCTTAACCTAACAAATCTATAATTGAAAGAGTATTCATCTACAATGATAATGACAAGAGGAGCTTAAAGTCAATATCAAACAAGAAAATTTGATTTCTTCACACATAAGTTAAAAAAAAATCATAATTATCCATATACGAAACTATCACTTACACGTTGACACCAATAATAAGTTAAAAATATACAATAATTGAATTGATTTGTTACTGTGTTCAATACTAACGCATGTCAGACACCAAACACGAATGCATTTTCAATCTAAAGTCTCAATGCTAAATAGCTAATAACCAAAATATCAATGTTGTTAGGTAAGCTGCCAACAACATGAAGAAAATCAAGAAAATCATATACCTGAGAAACTCTTTTTCATAATGGGACTGTCAAGGAATGCTTTTTTCTTGGTTTCCAACTTCTTCTCCAAATCTTGCAATATGAAAAAAAATTCAAATAGAAGATAAATAAAAGAACCAAAACCGCGACAAAACAACAACAAAAACAAAAACGAAAGAGATGGAATGAATAATTCAATACCAAAAGTAATTGAAATTGAATCTCCTTCTGGATTAGATTTGAGTGCATCTTCATCCGAGCCTCTCCCGTTTCGCTTTGATCCAAAAATCTTGGGCAAGATAGACTTCATAAAAAAAAAAACAAAAAAAAATCATCAACAACAACGTAACGAAGAATGCAATGCATGAAGGAAATTCAAAAGAAAGAAAATAGAAAAACCTTTTTCTTTTTCTCATTCTTGACATTAGGAGTGTCAGGAGATGAAGTGGTTATAGTGGTGGCAGGGTGGATAGGGCTAAGGGAAATATTGTATTGGTTATTAGCTTTGGTCATTTCAGAATTAGCATTTGATTTTGAACGTGAAGAAGAGGTAGAGGAAGACATTCATTCATTAATTTATATTATCATTCCAACCACCATGCATGCACTTAATCTGATGATATTTTGGTTCATAATATTCACACGTTTTGCAGTAATGAGGAAACAACAATGTGAGTTATATTTACAGAAAAATATTATTTCGGTTTTTTTTTGTTTGTAAGTTTTATTTTAGGAAAAAGATGATGTGAATAAATGTTGTTTTTGTATGTCTTTGTGTTTTGGTTTTGGAAGGATGAGAATTTGGCGGCAGGGTTATCGGAGGACAGAAGGTCGAGGGCGATAGGGAAGCTAATAAGTGGTATGAAACCGCTGTAACTTAACAGCATACAAAATAATCCACTAAATAGATTGATTTTATATTGTTTATTGCTTACTCAAATATATTTTTTGCTTTTTGTATATGGTAAAAAGATATTTGATATTTATGTTTGGGGTGGTTTTTTTAGAGCATCGAGAGAAATCATCTTAAAGGAATATATATTATATATTCAATAAAATTATTATATTCAACCAAATTATATCAGTAATTTAAAATTAAAATTGTGATTTTACAAGATACACGTTCTTATTGATAATGTAAAAATCAACGTGTATTCTTTTTTTTCATTGTTTTTTTTTTGTTTTAATTATATATATTTTTGAAGATCTTTTCTTCAAATTCTTTTAAAAATCAACCCGTAAACGTATAGGTCAAAATACATATAAGGAGGATAAATTTCTCTACTCATTTATGGAATCTAGCCTTTACTATATTTCAACAAAGATGGTTATAACATCATCCTTTAGACATAAGTTGGATCACAACCTATGAGTCACAGTTAATAATTGACATATGCAGGCCTTTATTTCAAACTACATCCAAAGCAAAGAGTAATCCTCTAAACTTCTTGCATATCCCTTGGAGTCTGATTTTTCCTTCCACAAATTGTAAGAAGAACTAGTCCCAATAAAGGTCACAAATTGTAAGAAGAACTAGTCCAAAATTGAAGAACAGAATCATTTTCGCCATAATGCTAAAATATTGACAGCTGTGGGATTTGAACCCACGCCCTTTCGGACTAGAGCCTGATTCTAGCGCCTTAGACCACTCGGCCAAGCTGTCTTAGTGAGTGTGTCGAAACTTTGTTACTAATAATCTCTAACTTGTCATACACTTACTTTTGGATGAAATGCAGATTGCATGCTTTAAGTAGGTAGTTATGCAGTAACAGTTTGAGCTAAGGTGACTCTCCCTCCGAAAGAGATAGCATTTGCTACCCATGTACTTAACATCTGCTTAGTCTTCTAATAAGTGGTGATATAATTATCTATTATTTTTACCATAAAGGAGAGTTAGACCTATAGAAGTGTTAAAACAGATTAAATCAGATTCATTTGACCTACAAATTTTAGTAAGTCGTTCAATATTTTAAGTTGATATATCCCATTTGTCTCACTTAAAAAATGGACCGAATGTGACACCTGAAAGATTTTACCTGCAAATTTTTTTTATAATTTTTTTTACAATAAAAATTGAGCAGTGCATTCTTTTATTTGTAAAAAATTGAATGTTCCTTCTTCTTGTATAAATATAATTTTATTTCATCCTTAAACCAAGTTTCTTTCTTCTATTTGTATTGAATTTTACTTTTTCTTATATAAATATAATTTATTACATTCTTCTTAAATTAAGTTTCTTTTCATTTATTTCAGTTGTCGTCGGTTGTGCCTATCCTTCCACTCCACCGTTGTTCTATTTGATTGTTCAAAACTTGGATATAATCATATACTATAACCATACTTTTTAATTGATTGATTTCATTTATACGTGATATTTTTACTACATAAAATATATGGTTGCTACTTGACTTTTTTATTTATTTTATTTTATTTTATGTAGTTGTAGTGGGTGACTATGATGAGAGGGAGGGAGGGAGGAAGGTTTCAGCCAATTCATACAACGTCAACAAAAATTTCATATGTTTACGACATAGATGATGATTAATGAAGTGTTTTTCGTAAAGTTTTTGAGATTGATTTTTATTGTTGATTATTGATTGTCTTTGTTTAGCTTGTGTCAATGAAGTGTTTTTCGTAAAGTTTTTTAGATTGATTTTTATTGTTGATTATTGATTGTCTTTGTTTAGCTTGTGTCAATGAAGTGTTTTTCGTAAAGTTTTTTAGATTGATTTTTATTGTTGATTATTGATTGTCTTTGTTTAGCTTGTGTCAATGAAGTGTTTTTCGTAAAATTTTTGAGATTGATTTTTATTGTTGATTATTGATTGTCTTTGTTTAGCTTGTGTCAATTTGTTTTGCTGATTTATGTCCCAGAATGTTCTTTTGCTGATTTATGTCCCAGAATAATGTCCTTAACTAGGTTGTGTTTGTTTGTCTTTTGATATTGTTATGTTAAATAGATTATTTTTGTGTTTTCGTGTGTTTGTTTTAGTTTTGGGGGAGCTATGACATTTTGTTTATATGCACCGTTAAAAAAAATTATAGGCCTCTTTGATGATTATTAAAACTTTTGTAAAGTTTAATAAATTAAACTGTAAAGTCAGACTATCAACTAGTAAATGGATTTGATTTTTTGAACGTTAGTCCGCTCTATTCCACTCTGTTTTTAGACGGGCTAAAACAGAGTGGATCGCCTTTGTCAAACCTATACACATATATTAACCAAGATATTTAGCAATATCATACTTGAGAACTACGAACATTTTTTGAAAAAAGCACAAGTCTTTGCCAAAGAAACCTTTTGACCTGAGACTTCAGAAAAAAATTCCAAGAATTTCATAATGTTTTAAACTTGGTTTTCAAACTAGGAGAGAATAAACTAGGTATAATTTTCTTCAATCGAATGGAAAATGATCTTTGCAGTTGTTTTATAAACCACATTACATAAACTAATGGACCTAAAATGAGGCATATTAGAAAGATTATCAACTTTGGGAATGAACACTATCAGAGTCTCATTAATGGAACAATCTTTCGAGGATGAAAGCAATACGAACTTGATCACAGACTGATCCACCACCAAGATTGTATGCAAGCCATCTAGACTTAGAGCCTTAAGGAACCCACGTGAAAAAACAGCAGTTCAAATCTCTTTTGTTGTAACCTGTTGATAAAGACAACTTTTCAGATGTTGACCTAAATAGGAAAACTCGTCAGTAACTTCCCAAGGTTGAAATGGTTCATGATAGATAAATTCCTTCTGATAATCTTGAATTTTGAAAGGGCAATAAGGGCTTACCAGAAGACAGATATAATTATGAAACCATCCACAAAAAATCAATATAGACAGACTTCTATGTCTATACCTGCAAATATACATCAAATTAGATTCAGTCATGTACAGACAACATTGGATACTAAGGATTTGAAATATCAAACCAAGTGTACACCAAAAATATCAATCGTTAAGATGTATTGTATGTAGCATACCATTTTGATCTTTCACATGAAGTGGGAAAAGTAACTTCAATGTGACATATCATCCAACTGTTTTCTGTAAACTGCTAAGCTCTGCAGACACAAATGGCAACTTACAGTATGAACAAATTAATAAAAACATAGCCTGATGTCGACTACCAGATTAGAAGAGCAGAAACAGTAAAACTTGAGAGGATCAATACATTACTTTGCCAAGTGTAACGGAATTATATAATGTCCTTCATATGTGAATATTGAATTAGTTAAAATTTTGCACTGTAACTTGTAAAGCTTAAGCACCCTTTTGAACAACAACAATAGAAGCATCTTATCATTGCATCTTTTCTACCATTACGGTTTTCAGTTTCTTTGTTGCAAGGAATTGAACTCAATCATTCCATCCTAATTCTTGAACTCAATCATTTCTGATTTTGTATGCTCAATCCTATCAATATCCCTCTTTACATGTCCAACTTTTATATGATGTACTCAAATATTTCAACCATGACCCGTAGTATGGTATAGTCTCTGATTTTCAGTCTAAGAACAAGAGCACTTTTTTCTTAACTTACATTAGATTCCATATACTTCATCTCACTTCTACTTTAAACATAAGTAAGATCATATACAAAGTAATGATTAGCCAACATTTACGGACAGTAATTTTTCTATATACCCCCCCGGCCCTCACAAAGATTTTCTTTTCCGTACATTTAAGAAGCATTTAGGTCCAACTCAGCTAGCACTAACATCAAGTTAAAACCAAGTTAAGGGGTGATACCTGAGTATATGCATAAACACCAGCTTCTGTAAGTCCCACGGGACTTCCTCTACTACTAAACTTCCCCTCTTTATATATGTAAAGTAATGGTATACCAGTTGACAATTCTAAACTAGTGACCTGTTTGTTAATAAAAAAGTAAAGTAAAAACCAATCCTAGTTCAAACAATACCACACAGAAAAAATGATACGGTGGAAATCAAGAGAAAAACAAGATGCTACCTCTTGAGAGGTTAGTCCATCCAGATACATTATAATAGACCTAAGTGAGTTCGCATGAGCGGCAACCATCACATGTTTTCCTGACTTCAGTTGCGGTTCAATCTACAATGCATTGTTCTCAGCGTCAGTGCTCTTATCAATTTTAAATATTATAATTCACAACAACAAATCAAATATAACAGTTTCGACATTGACAAATGAGAAAGTTGACAATTGACATCCTTACAAAATCCTTAAAATAGGCAACAGCTCTCCGTGAACACATCTCCAAGCTCTCACCGTTGGGAGGTGAAATATCATAACTTCGACGCCACTCATGTACTTGATCCTTCCCATATTTTTCTGCAGTCTCTTTCTTATTATGACCCTGTAAATCCCCGTACCTGTAGAAGTATAATAGAGAATTACATTCTATCCTTCTGAAACTCATTGAAACATACTATGAACAAGAATAAAGGCATAGCTTAGCCACATACATTCTTTCATTCAACTGCCAAGTTGTTATAACTGGAATGGATTGCTTCGTCGTTTTTTCACTGTATACTCCACTCCATGTTGTTGCCTGTTCACTCTCATTATGTATGATAACAGGAACCTATAGAGTAAACAATTGGTAAAGAAGTATCGGTAGACACATCAAAACAGTTGAACAAGTACTAGTAACTTACAATTTCACTATAAATGGAATCAGTACCTTCTTTTCGAGGTGCTGAGTCATTGCAAGCATAGCTGTCATCTGCGCTCGGATTAGGCCAGATGTAAAAATTAAATCAATCGGTATATAGCTAATCCTCTTACCAGCTTCAATGGCTTCCTCTACGCCTCTCCTGGTTAAAGGCACATCGCAACATCCCGTGAACAAGTTCTTCTCATTCCACATAGACTCGCCATGACGGATCAATATCAAAGTACTCTCAGCTGCAAAACATGTTCAGACAACCCACCAATAAGAATATAAACCAGAGTCTCAAAATAATTATATAACTTAACTGACACATGGTTTACAATTTAAGCAACAAAATTATGCACACAAGGCAAGTACATGCTTAGAATCGTGCTAGTATTAGTTAAGAAAGGAGAAATGATATTTTGACATCAAAATTTGATAACATTTAGATGGTTAACGCATTTTAAATTTGGGTTAATAATGTTAAGTAGATGGTTAGTGAGTTTAACAATTAACCACGATTTTCAGGTATTCATTAACCTTGATTTTGATTCAATTATAGGCTTGAGTTGTGGTTAACGACATTCAAAATCATGGTTACTTGTGTTTAGTGGATGGTTAAGTAGTTGCGACGCCTTGTTATTCTCATTAACTATTTACTAAACATAATTAACCACAGTTCAATTGTGATAACCATCTAAGTTGTTGTCAATTTTTAAGTCTACCTGTGTGACAAAATAACACAACCAAAGTAGTCAAGCACAATATCTTAAGTAGGAATGATCGGCTTGCGAAAGATTGTAAAACTCGGATCATTAACAGTTTAACACGGCACATAAGATTCTACCAAAGGGAAAATTTTTAATTTCATATATATTTATACACACACATACACAAAACCATAAAAATTATAATTCAGGCCCAAAATAAAAAGGCCCAGCACGTTTTTTCCTTACAATCTTGCTTCTAAAAGCTGGATCCTAACCACATTGGTGACAAAAACGATCTTTCTCTAATCATACCACTCTCAGACATCCTTGGCACGTAAGATCTTATGATCCATCACTCGATCTTGACTACACTTACACAACTCTTAAACAAATAGTTGAATTAGTTTGCTGAGTTACTAGTAGGCTACTCGAGTTTCTCTAGGCTTTCTTGGAAATTAGAAGGGAAAGGAAAGGGCTTTGGACGGAAGGGGAGGAAGGAAAAGATAGGATAATCCTCCAAAGTTCTCCTCCAATGTATCCTCCAAAGTCCAACTAAGAAAATAAAACCTCATGCAATGTAGGGCACTACTCAGCCTTCTCTTTCTCTTCACTTCTTCCTTTTATCAATATCATCAAAGCTCTCACTCTTTTCCTTCCAAATTTCCATATAAACTAGTGAAAAAAACACAATAAGCTAGTGAGAGATAAACCGCTCTCACACAACTCTATTTTAATAGTTCTAACTTATACACTACAATCTAAAGGTTTGGTCTAGCAAAACAGAGCCATAATATAGAAAACGAAGCGGTATCATGAAAGAATAGTTCCTTACTTGATGAGTCATGGGAAATGGAGTGTGATAATATGGGATCAACAACAGAAGCATGAGAAACTGATGCAAGAACATGGTGCAATTTATGGTGACTAGCATTACAAATAAAGCCCGTTGAGATTAATTTCCCAAATACTCTAGAAGATCCAAAGGTAGGAACATCAATGGCCCAACCATGAAAACCTGTCGTTTGGTGAAAAAAAGTAGCAGCCATTGTTCTGATATTACAAAGAACCGTAAATTCAGATAGTGTAATCCATTTCATGCAGAAAAATGTTTAAAAAAGAATTATAAAAATAAAAATAAAAACAAATTTCCCATTGCTGAGTATCAAATTGATAGAGGGTACTTACTGAGAATTGGTGCGTATCGGAGTGAGACAAAGTTTGGAAGGTGGAAGAAGACAAGAAATTGTGGTACCAACGACCAAGATTCCAAAATGGTACTTACCAAGAGCGTGTGAGTAGCGCGACTTGTTGTGTAAGAGGGTCCTTACGACGACGTTTCGAGGTTTTTTTCATCATACGAACCGACTCATTAAGAAAAATCATTTTTAGGATATTTATTTTTTACTACAATATTTAAATGAATGTAATTTATTTATTTATTTTCACACATTATATTAAAATGCGAGAAAGGAGAGAACGAAAAAATTCAAAATCGAGCACAAGGTTCTTAGAATCATCTTTCAAGAAGTGATCACAAATGTCAGTATTATTGAGATAATAGATATAATATTAAATATAATTCAAGTTACATATATTGAGATATTAGATAATATTAAAATATAATTCAAGTTAAATATGTTGAGATACTACATCCGTTACGTTTTATAATAGACAATTTATTTTTTAAATTCGTTGAATAATCACTGTATCTAATCTATAAACGGATCAAATACATTGGTTATTCAATGAACCTAAAAAATGAATTGTCTTATAAAAAGGAACGGAGGTAATATTAATTATAATACTAAATATAATTCAAATTGGTAAACTCAAACTCAATATGTTTGTATATAATTTGTATCATTCAAGTGAATAATATAATTCTTATTTCTTTTATTCTATCTTTTTTTCCTCACTAAAAGTGACTCATGTACTAACAAATTGGTATTTAGAGCTCCGGTTAGATTCTTGATCGTTTTTTCAAAAATCACACGTCAGAGATTGTATTTTTGGGTTTGTGGGTTGTTCACTAGCAATCGTTGCGAAGATGAATGGTAACAATAACATTCTAAATTCTCTTCCAACTCTTGACGACAAGAATTGGATTCGTTGGAGAAAACATATGCAATCTTTGTTTGGCTTTCATGAAACCCTAAAAGTGGTTACCAATGACGTTTATGTGCTGGCTGCAAATGCAACTGGCACACAGAAGAATATCCACAATGAAGCCAAGAAGAAGGATTTCAAGGTTGCGTAATGCATTCAGACGACGGTCGATGCGACAAACCGACAGAATCTCTCATGCTGAATCAGTGAAGGATGCATGATATATACTTGTCAAGTAATATGAAGGAGATGAGAAAGTCAAGGTTGTCAAGTTGCAAACCTTGCATCGACAATATGAATTGTTGTAGATGGGAGAAAATGTGAAAATTGCAGAATATGTATCTAAGGTTCAGAAACTCGTCCATCTTATGAAGGGTTGTGGTGAAACCCTGACTGATAAGATGATAGTTGAGAAGGTATTGCGTACGTTGGCCTCTCACTTTGATCACATTATTGTAGCTATTCAAGAATCTAATCAACTTGAAACCTAAAACTAGAAGATTTGGTTGGTTTGTTGGAAGTGTGCGAGATTAGGATTGTCGAAAGGATATGAGCAAGACTCGATACAAGCTCTGCAAGTTCAGTAATGGAAAAATAATGGTGGTTCCAACAAATTCAAAGGTAAGTTCGACAAGACTCAAGGTAAGAAGTATTAGTCGAATCCCCAAAAGAATAAGGCTGATGATAGGGCTTCTGAATCCTCGAAAAGAGAAAGAGGAAACTATCAAAAGGACAAAGAAGATAAAAAAAAAAAGTGTGCAATGTTATTACTGTGAAAAGTGGGGTCATTTCGCCAAGAATTATGGTGCAAGAAAGACAAGGGATCAACAGGAAAAGATGAAGGAGTGAACCTTGCACGCCAAGATTCATATGATTCTGAAGATGATATGCTGTTTATGGCTACAATCGTTGATAACCATGTCGAATCTAAGATTCGGATCCTCGACTCAGGCTGCTTAAATCATATGACTGGTCAAAAGGTGTGGTTGGCATATTTTAACGAGTCGAAGAAGAGCAAGGTAAAACTTACTAATAATAGTTTATTACAAGCAGAAGGTACTGGAAACATAGTCTTTCAAATGAGTAATGGAGGGATAACTATTGTCAAATATGTACTCTATTTACTTGGAATGAAGTGCAACCTATTAAGTGTTGGACAACTTGTCGAAAAAAGGTTTCTCAGTTGTCATGAAAGATGAAGCTTTAAATTTATTTGACACCCAAAACAACTTGGTCTTGAAATCTCCTTTGTCAGATAATAGGACATTTAAGACCATGATCAGTTCGACTGAAGTTTAATGTCTAAAAACTATTGTCAACCACGCGGATAATTGGTTGTGGAATTTGAGGTTTGGACATTTAAATTTTCGATCACTCAATCAACTGATTACTCAAGATATGGTTACTGGTATTCCAAGACTTGAGATGTCCAACAAACTCTGTAAAGGTTGCTTAGTCGGAAAGCAATCCAGAAAAACTTTTGTTTCAACTATGCCAATGAGATCATCTTGCATACTCAAAGTGGTATATTTCGATGTATGTGGCCCATTCGAAGAATATATCATTGGCGGAAACATATATTTTGTTTCATTTGTTAATGAGTTTAGTTGAAAGTTGTGGATCTATGTGATAAAAAGAAAAGACGGAGTATTAAAAATCTTTAAGAGATTCAAGATACTTGTTGAAAACCAGAGTGAGAAATGTAACACCCCTTTTCTACCCCATAATAAATATAACATACATCAGAGTAATTTAGCATGCATCTCATAAAGGGCGTATTTGATTTCAAAAACATTCAAAAATACTAACTGTATACTGGTCATGATCATAACACGTATTCAAATTCACGTTTTCATATAATAATACGAAACATGCATCTTACAGCGGAATAATTAATTCACCAACAAAATATAGATGATTGAAATCCCATACTAACAATCATATCACAAGTACTAGGCACCAAGGTCAACCATCACATAATCTCATACATATCCAAATAAAATAGAGTAATATCAATATCTCTCAAAACAAATCATAACATGAATTCAAATACATTCCCCGTGTTACATAAACCAGAGCAATGACTCATTACCTAAGAAAAGTAAGTAAAACGGGCTAAACTTCTTCACCAGTCTCATGCGAAGCACCACTATTCTCGGAACCTGCACGATGTCACATAGAGCATCACATACAACAGAAGGGTGAAAATTCACATCATTATCGAAATGTATATAAATTGGAAGCAATATAGAAACAAACATCTATTAAATAATTCTCTACACTTCATGTGATATTCCATAAAAACATAATGTTCCACAGCCCAAGTAGCAAAGAATTTCATTATACAAACATTCCAAGTATAATATATCCATATTTATCGCATATAGCATAAATATCACCAATACAATCAATCAAATGATTCGCATACACAATTGTTACATTTTCCAACATACAACACACATTCTTTAATTACACATGAGACATCAATGCAATGTGACTCATGCATGTGATACCATTGTGAACATCAAGCTTACCTCGCTTCTGATTTAATATCTAGAACCAAATCCACGCTTCCGATCCGGAAAAGATCAAAGCCCACCAATATAAACACATAGTTCACCGCTTCTATTTCCACATAAGGATCAAAGCAACCAATCGGAGTACAATTTCCCTATGAATGTATGTGCAATTTAACCAACAACATATGCAATTAAGATTATGACCAAACTTAATTATTCAAGCATACCACAATAATTCAACACTTTGAATTATTCCCTTTTGCACAAACACCATGTATCATCATCAACAAGCAATACACATACTATTCACCACCACCACATAACACAAATAACACATAGCAATTAAGCAAATCAATGTTATTCTCAACAAATCACAAAAACACAACACACATATACTAATTTCAAGTAGCATGTATTCATCGAAAACACATTCAAAACCAATCCAAAACTCATCGAAAAAATTATTAAAATTCATGAAAACTAATGATAAATCATAAGCAAGAAATCCCCTAAGCCATTGATGCATAAACAAAGAATCAATTTTTTTGCACACAGGCACCCGTGCTAAGCGCCACCCCGCCTGCTCAGCGACCTTGCGATTATGCAGAAAACTTCTGCAACGAAATAGCTCTGTCCAGCCACGAATTTCTCCCACCAAAACAATTCTAATGCTTATTTATCACTAATTAAATATCATCTAACATGTATACATCATAGGGAACCTATTTATAACATCAAATGTAGTTTTCCTCATCATAAACCCCAAATTCCCAATTCAATTTGAGTGAAATAAAAACCTAGAAATTGAAATACTCATTCCTATAGCATGTTACTAATCACTACCCAATCACATATAAATAAATAATAATGAGGATTCTCCCCCTTACCTCTTGGAGATTCTTCCTTTAGGGTTTCTCCTCTTCTCTTCTCTTTCTCTTCTTTTTCTCCACCTCTCTTCTATTTTTCTCTCCTTTTGTGTTATGACAATAATAAATAATCCCTTCTTACTACCATATCTCTAAATGGACTTAACTCACTTATCCACATCAACTCTAATAATTAGGCCCAATACCAATAAATCTTATTTCTACTCATAAGCCCAATTATCCAAATAACACACATATTCAATTAATCCAAATATTCATCAAATCACTCAATTTAATTAATTACCATCTAATATAATAATTAATAAATAATTAATAAATAACTATTAAAATTTGGGATGTTACAAGAAGAAGATCAAAGTTCTGCAAACATATGGAGGTGGTGAATACACATCCAATATATTTTAAGATTTATGTGCAAAACATGGTGTCGATCATGAGGTAACTGCTTCTTATACACCTCAACATAATAGAATTGCATAAAGAAGAAACAAAACCACATTGGATATGGCGAGATGCACGCTAAAGCAGAAGAATTTTCCAAAATCTTTACGGGGATAAGCTATTTTGATTGCAATTTATATTTTCAACTCGTGCCCTACTAAAATATTGAAGAACAAGGTTCCTGAAGGTGTTTGGCTCTATGTGTTACAAGCATGACCCTGATGCAAGAAGTAGGAAGCTTGATGACAAGACTGAACCTATGATTCTGGTAGGATATCATTAGACTGGTGCATACAGATTATTCAATACAATAAATCAGAAGATTGAGTTAAGTAGAGACGTTTTAATTGATGAAAATTCATCATTGGATTGGAATTCTAATAAAGTAATTAACAAGCCATGGACGAGCTATGAATTCGACGAAGAAACTGATGAAGTTGAATTTGAAGAAATTGCAAATATTCTAGTAGAAGTCGTTGCTAATATTCCCGATAGTGTCGAAGTCAAAGAGGGTGTGGCTAGTACAAGCCAAATACCTCAACAAACTAGAGTTCTTCCAACAAGACTTCGCTATTATAAAGTGGTTGGTAATGATAAGTCACTCCGGATGGAGAATTAGTTCATTTCTCTTTATTCGCATATGATGAACCAATCAACTATATTGAGGTTTTGAAGATTAAATAGTGGAAGTCTGCTATGGTTGAATATTTACAGGCAATCAAAAGAAACAACATATGGGAGTTATTCGAATTGCTAGCATATTAAAAAGCTATCGAAGTAAAGTGGGTGTTTAATTTGAAACACAATGTGGATGGAACGATAGCAAGACATAAAGAAAGATTAGTAACTCGATGTTTTCTTTAAGGAGCAAGACTCGACAACTCTGAAGTATTTTCTCTAGTAGCTAGATTGGAGATCGCTCGACTAGTTGTAGCATTGGCGTGCAATCAAGGTTGGTCTACATTTCATTTAGTTGTGAAATCAACATTTTGAATGGTCCTTTATACGAAGAGGTCTATGTCACACAACCTCCTGGGTTTGTGATTCAGAAAGAAGCGAGTAAAGTATATAAGTTGCAAAAAGTGATTTATGGCCTCAAGCAAACACCTATGGCATGGAACAAGAAGATCGACTCATAGTTAGTTGAATTGGGATTTGTAAAATGAAAATCTGGGTATGGTTTCTATGTTCGGGTTGTGGCACAAGATGTAACAATCATTTGTTTATACGTCAATGATTTACTGGTAACTGGAAATAGCTTGGAGAACTTGTCGAAGTTCAAATAACTAATGATGAGAGAATTTGAAATTTTCGTATCTGGGACAATTATCTTATTTCTTAGGCATGAAATTTCAATTTTTGAAGCAATGTACGGTGGTGATGATGAGTGTTAAATTGTTGTGTTTTTAATTGTGAATAACTAATATTCATCAGCTTAATTCGTTTGCTTTTCGTCAATAAACCTCAACTTTTATGTACATTTTGTATAGTTTATGTTATAGTGTATATATTACGTTATAGTGTAAATATCATTGAGTTTAATTGATTTCATCTCATTTTTGTAGGCATTCAAGCATTGATAGTTAGTCATTGTTAGATAGAACATTGAATAAGCTTTCCAACACTTCCGACCGTGCGCGAATTTGAGTTATGGTTCTCAAGTTTTAGCCGAAACAGTGCTAGTTTTTCAACTTACTATCAGTTGCCGCTGGGCAACGCTGGGATGACCAGAAGCGTGAAAAAAATGCAGTTTTGAGCGACATGCGTTGCTTTTTGGTCGTCGGGCGATGCGGACCAGACAAATATGCAAATTTAGGTGAAAAAACAAATTTTTTAGATTATGGTTGGGTATTTTTGGTCCCAATTCATCAAAACTTCATTTTTTGGTCTATAGAGCTTATAAATCAACTATGGGCCTTGCATACGGATGATTCGGGGGTGGATTGCTCATCGATTGGCGTTGATAAACTGGTAATTTGTGGTTCATTTCTCTTTTTCTTTGTGTATTATTTATTGGTTGGGTTTGTATATGTATTTACTTTGAATTCATGTATATTTGTCGACCTTGATGTTGTATAACACTTGATTTACAAATATTTGTCGATTATTGTCCTGGATTTTTACTCTATGACTGGGGTTTGGGTTACTATAGAGATATAATGCTCGAATTCTTACCTAAGATGATTTCTAATAGTGTCTAGATTCTAGAGATATATTTAATGTTATTATTCACTTGGGTGTCTGTGATTATTGCATTTGTGTTGGTTGTGTCATTTTGAGAGATCATCGACACGAGTAGCACAATTGACTTTTATGTTGTTAAGGTTGGTTGAGATCGTCACCAAGGTGATACAATAGGTGTTGTGTTTGACATGTGATGACATTGATTAGTATTGTAGGTTAGGTATAACTAGTTGATAGGTTTAAGTTTATGAGGAATGGAATATATGCATGTCTGATAAGTTATTAATTTTCCTTTTTATACATTTAATTTATGTTCATATATTTTCCTTTCCATATAAACCCTATTCAACCCCTAAACTCATTAACGAAATCTTTTTCGAACAACGACTTGATAACATTAATCTTTGTGGACACGATACGATATAACCTATATATCACCCTATAGAAATACTTACTTTTTCTCGCACATTTACAGCTTCAACAGCTGCATCAAAGGAAGTGTGTCAAAGAGATACTCAAGAGATTCATAATAGATGATTCGAATCCTGCATCCTCACTTGTCGAACCAAATGTGAAGTACAAGAAGAATGGAGAGGAAGGCAAAGTCGATGTAATTTTATTCAAGTAAATTATGGTATCTCTGAGGTATGTGTGCAACAGTCAACCTGATATAGGTTTTGTAGTTGGATTAGTGAGCATATACATGAGTGAACCAATGGTGTCACACATGAAGGTTGCAAGAAGAATTCTGAGATACTTAAAATGATCGATAAATTGTGGAATACTATTTCGACCAGACTCTGAAAGCAAAGAAGCTACAATTACTTGTTTTTCAGGTGTTGGTTGGTGTTGAGATAAAGAAGATTGAAGAAGCACAACTGGATATTTATTTCAAGTATTTGGTACTCTAATCTCATAGTGCTCGAAAAAGCAACTTATAGTGGCACTATCACTGTGTGGAGTTGAATATATAGCATAATCCTACGCTTCAAGTCAAACAATTTGGATCAGATCAATACTTGAAGAAATGGAGGTTGAAGTAAAGAAACCTATTGTATTACAAATCGACAACAAGTCAGTCATAAATCCGGCGAAGAACCTAGTTTTGCATGGAAGAAGTAAACACATCGAAGTTAGATTTCACTTCTCGATGGAAAAGTTAAATCGAGGTAAACTTGAAGTAAGACATTGCTCGAGTGAATCACAGTTGGTCGATATCTTCACCAAATGATTAAAGATCGATAAATTCATGATTTTAGAAATAAATTAAGAATAGTTCAGATTGACTGTGATTAGTGTGTGTTCGACGATTTGGATTATAGGATGTATGTTGAGATATTAGATATAATATCAAATATAATATCAAATATAATTTAAGTTAGATATGTTAAGATATTAGATATAATATCAAATACAATCCAAGTTAGGTATGTTGAGATATTAGATATAGTAATATCAAAATCTAATATTTAATGACCTAAACTTTAATAACAAAAAGGCTTGGATACAAGTAATGAACGAAAAGTGCAATAAATGACATTAAATAAAGTATTTCAATTAAGAAAACATAAAAACAATGAAAGAAAGGGACGTCGGCTCATACATGTTCCTCACAGCCTATTTCGCTCTTTGACTCGGGTACTCCAATTTTATAGAGAAGTATATGAATTTTGTGACCTTGATTACAACGCATGAGTTTGATATTTATGCTAGTCTAAAGATAATTCTCTCCAACATTTTATTTCTAGAAAAATGACATGTATCAAAAACATGCAGTTTAATCTCTGAAGTGCTTGAATGTCGTCGAGACTTATAACTGCTTGAAAAACCATTATCCCACGTTCGTAAGTGCCCCAAGCAAATATATGCTTTCAAGAATATTTGTTTCAGCACTTATGGAAGCATCATTTCACTTAACTAACTGTTAGACTTTTAAGAAATCACTAAATCATAGGCAACTAATGACCCCGTCGAATCTAAACGTTATGTCAAAACTTTTTTCGAGATTTTGAACATGTTTTAAAGAGAGTGATTACAATCTTGTGGATTTGTTGTTGTGTTTTTTCCAAACCATTGCTCAACACACTAGTCGAACTACTTTAGTTAACGTCGTTGTTTTTGTCGAAGCTTGTCAATAAATGTTTTCTAACACTTAGCATTTTCTCAATGTAGCTTGCTTTGATTTTCCTCTAGTTAGAATTTCCAAACAAACAATGTTGCAACTACATGTAGGAATATGGCAAAAATTATCAAGTTCTTACCGGAGCTTCTTGTAGGTGGTGAAATATTGAGTAGTGTTTGATGTCCTTGCTTAAGAGATTATTTTTTTCTTGGATGTCAGAGATACATACATAAGACGTCGCCTTGGTGGTACCCATGTTGAAGTTTTTGCCATATTGCTTGCCTTGTATCCATTCAAAGAACTCTTTCAGCAATTTCTACTTTGATAGATTTAATTATTCATGCCATGACCATTGTGTTGCAGTGATCCCAAACAATGGATGATCAATTTGAATTTTTTTATGGATCAAGGGTTCTTCATGAGTGAACTCTAATTTGTTCTTTGAACGAAGATCCACTTAGATGGAGCGAGACTATAATGATAATTTTAGTTATTCAAGAGTTGTGAAATGATATGGAAAGGCTAGATTTATCAAAAGAGTGCATGAAATAAGGTTCTAACATATTAGTTTGGAAGTTTCAAATGGGGGTTTGAATAGTAGTGTGATATGTTGATGGTAAACATATGAATTTTGAATTTGTTGAGTAAGGTGATGATGTTGATCGATTGCTATCAATGGACTGTCATCGGTAGCCATCGCTAGTGAAGAAAAAGAAGAAAGAATCACACCTATTCTTGCAAAGAGAAAGAGATAAATAAGGTGTTTAGTAAACAATGAGTGAACAAGTTGAAGAGATAAAAATTTAGATGAACACTCCGGTATCTTATCTTTTAATTTGGTTGGATATTGATAATCTTAACTAATCAAAATTCAACGCAATGTTATTTTTTTTATTTTTGTTAATTTTAAAATAAATTAAAATTTAAATAAAATTTTCATTAAGAATCTGTTTGATAAGTCATATTTTGAGTTTATAACTTATAAGTTATAGCTTATAAGCTCGGATGATAATAAAAGATCTGTTTGATAAGAGTCTTTTCATCACGAGCATATAATTTATTTTAATAATTTATACTAGTTGATTTTTTAAATGCTACTTTAAATAGCATTTTAGCTTATAGGTTATAGTTTATCATTTTTCTTCCATCATTATTCTTATAAATTTTAACTAAATATATATTTAATTATTAATTAAAAATATTTTTTATGTGATTTTATATTTATCAGCATGTTGATCCGTTAATTTTATTAAATATTTTAATTAGCTTATCTACTATCAAACACAATCATCAGTTATAAATTATAAATTATTAGTCATTAGCTATCAATCATAAACTATAAACTATAAGTTAGCTTATCACTCAACTTTTAATTTTATCAAACAAAACTTAAAAATACTGATACCCAACTACTTATCATATAGATACCTAAAAATTTATCAAAAATTTAATATGAAAAACAAGCACGTTGACACATTTGTGTAAGAGTTAAAAAGGTAAATTAAATATATTAGAGTAATCTTAATAACTGCTAGTCTGCTACCATATTAACATATAGCCAGTGTCAACTAAATTCTTAATAATCAAATAATATATAAAAAAAAGAAAATAATAAATAATAAAAGTTATATTATTAAGTGTGGTTATTACAAAGGTGACAATTTTAATATTTAGTTCAATATATAACAAATTTATCGATAATTTCTCTAACAAATCAGTGAATACACTTATCAAATTAATCACGTATTTTAGAATTTTAGAGTAATAAACCAATAATTAATAATTTATATAGAACAATCTGAACTTTTTTTTTTTTGCAATAACCTGCATTAAAAAAACAATATGTAAATAGCCCTACCAACAATAACCGCAACAACCCTATCAACAACAACCGCAACAACACTAACAACAACAATCCCAACGTCCATCAACCTCCCGCCAACCAATCCGACGATACATGACCACCAACACTCAATCTCAATCCCAATCTCAACCTAATTACCAACCCACCCAAATGTCTGACACATAAATTCAATACTTCCATATGGCAAATACTCAAATACAATACTCTGAAGAAAGAACATATGTCCAACACCCCTATATGGGCCCATCAACATCTCACCTCAGCCCAGACACTAGCATGCCCGATGAATATTCCCCAACCAACCCAACATACTGTCATTCCCCAATTTTTGACCTAATATACCACCTCACATTTTCATTATTTCATCTTTAACAGTCCAGAACAGAATTAATCGGGTGTGGATTTCATAGGTCAAAATTAGGGTTTCATCAAATTTTCATCTGATTCAAGAGGCAAGCAATTAGGGTTTGAGTCTTACTCACTTCATTTGATCCATCTTGATCAAATCATCAACCTCTGATCTTCAGATATCAAAAATTTTCTCATGATCTATCAAGGATCGACCAATTAGGGTTTTCATCGAGGATGAGCAATCTCTGATTTTCTGATCAATGAATGACTTTTTTTATTATAGATTGATCTTCATATCCTAAATACAACATGTTGACCTAATTTCTGGATTCAAAACATCACAGAAGTTCACAGAATTCATCAGTCAATTTCTGGATCATCTAATGAAATTTCATCTGCACTGAAAAGTCAAACTTTGACATTTGATCAACTTTTTTCAAAACAAAACTTTTTCAATCATCAAAATACTTCAAATGATCCATCATGATCATAAAAAATCAAGAAATTTGGAAAAGTCAACAAAAAGTCAAAATTTTCAACACTTAGAAAAATTTTCAAGTGTTAAAATTTCATACTTTTTCCAAACGTCATGGCATTTTTTCACATAGTTCCACTTTGAATTGGAAAACACTCAAAACATGAAAGTTGTAGCCCTTGAAACAAGCTTTTCAAAATGTCCAAGAACTCTCAAATCCATGGAGTCTAGCTATACTTTTGATTTTGAAACATAGAGCTCCAAAATCCATAATTTTCAAGTACAAACTTTCAAAATTATAGGTCATTTTGCATTTTCTTCTTCTAGAACACATGCCACCTTGCAAAGATAAGCTAGAGCTGATAAAAATCAGTTGGATGTAATTATGATGGATAAGATCAAAGTTGAGATTTAACCATGGTTAAAAGGAAGCTTCCTTTTGCATTTAATGCAAAAATGACTTCCTTGCCCTCTAAGGCAAGTTGAAAATACCAAAGCCAAACTTTCTCAATTATCTTTCAGAACTTGTGACCTATAAATAGAGGTCTTGTTTGCAATTTCAAACCACACCAAAGCCATGCAAGAACATGCTTTCTCTCTTCTTTCTTAAAATCCAAGTAACATAGTGAAATTGAGAAATCTTGCATTTTTGAAAATTTGTGAAGAAACATAAGATGTTTGGTGTCTAACATATTGTAAATATCATATGGAATAGGTTTGTAACTTAAAATCAATCCAAGAAACACTAAAAATCAGAATTTGCATTTCATGTTTCAAGCTTGTTCAAAACTGCCTTAAACTTCAAATTCATAGTTTGGCTCGAGCAAGTGGTGTTTTGATCATCCAAACATCATCAATATACATCATATGGATGATCCAAACCATTAACATCAACCTATAACATCTCTAACCACGATTTCAAGTTTCATTTTAAGCCAACTGCAGGTCGACTTGGTCAGAACATTCCAAGCTATCCCAGAGCAAGCAGACCATTCATACATGATCCTTGAAGGCCGTTGATGCTCTAAGAATCACAAAACCTCAACTGGAAACGCTCTAACACAGATTTCGATCTCAGCTTGAACAGGTAAGAACACGAACTTCAAACTCTATGATTTCTTGATTCAAATCAAAAAAACTCTTGGCCATTTTGTTTCTGCACTATCAACGATCAATAACCCTCAATCAATTGACAAAATCATCCACCATACACGATTTCAATTAGGATTTTCAGTTTTAGGGTTCTTCGTGTTCTTGAGAAATTCAAACATGTTAGGCTTAAAATAAATGAAATTAAAGGACATCATTGTGTTCCTGGGCTTGAAACGATCAAGTTTGATGTTTACTTCGTTCAATTTCATCAAGAAATAAGAAATCCATGGTTGTTTGAAGGATTGGAGAAGAAGATGAGCTGCGCGCGTTTTTTTTTGAAAATTCAAATATCCGTTTATAATATTATAACATTAATTGATTTCAATACACGGATGTATTGCCGCCCCAGCGGATGTATTATAACATTAATCCTTGGGACCATTTTTTACCAAACTTTTGTATTTTTTTTACAAACTTTGACTTTTCCAAAACCCAATCAAAACTCCTCATTTTGAGGTGATTTTTTGTACACTTGTCAATTAATGTATCTATTTTGAGATAGTGTCAAAAATTTTCAGAAAAACTTTCATCCGATTATATTTTGATCGAGCCGAAAACAGTACTTTTGAGTACTTTTCAAAGCACCTTTAAAGGTGATTTTTTCAAACTTTCAAAGCCCGATTCTTTTCAAAACTTTTCACAAGTAAATTTCATCTTTCAAAAACACTTCCAAAATCATTCTTCAAAACTTTTTCATAAAACTTACATCTTTTTCCATGATCGATCCGATTAAACGATAAAACCGACTTCGTTTTCTCTCAAATTTCTTAACCGATCATGGGCCTCCCTTACGGTGTAAGTCCCAACATTCTTTATGTACATACATATTTTCCTTGTACATATCCAATTATTTTTATGAATATACCAATTTTTACCTGTACATAATACAAATACTTTTTATACTCAAGTACAGACAAACTTCGATCGTTTGTTTTCACTTCACTTGTGTATACGCTGAATACCATTGGTATTAAAAGGAGCATTATTCCCTGTGAAACTGATTTTAAACCAATGGGCCTCCCTTACGGTGTAAGTCCCAACATTCTTTATGTACATATATATTTCTTTGTACATATCAAATTCTTTTCATATACATACAAATTTTTATCTGTACATAATACAGACGTCTTTTGTAAAATACCGACAAACTTCGATCGTTTGTTCTTGTTTCAATTGTATATACACTGAATACCATTGGTATTAAAAGGAGCATTATTCCCTGTGAAACTGCTTTTAAACCAATGGGCCTCCCTTATGGTGTAAGTCCCAACCCTCCTATGTACATCCACATTCTCCTTGTACATAAATACTCGTTCGTGTACATATTTACTTTCTTGTACACATTCAAACTTGTAAATAATCAAGCTACGCTCGTTTTAAACGTTCGTTTCACAGACACTTGTTTATATTTCCTTCATAAACTCTTGTAAATAAACATCATGCATCTGTTTATATTTCCTTCATAAACTCCTGTGAATACATATCACACACACACACTTGTTTATATAACTGCTAGTTATAACATAACAACTAGTCTAACCAATAGGTTCCCCACAGCTAGCCTCCTCTTGGGCTTTGTACAAGATAACTCATTTCATCTGAGTTCAGCCTCCTCTTAGGCTTCATATAAGAAAACTCATTCATCTGAGTTTAGCCTCCGTTTAGGCTTCATATAAGACAACACTCCCTGAGTCACCTCCTCTTGGGCTTCGTTCAAAAGAACTCCTTATTGAGTTTAGCCTTCTCTTGGGCATCATACAATGAAAGAGATAGGAAATCTCTTAACAGCCTCCTATTGGGCTTCCAATACAAAGAATCACCCGCGTTAGGATAGAACCCAAAGAGTATAATTTCTCGGTGAAATTGCTCTTAATTCCAAAAGGATGGTTTCCCGGTGAAATCCCTTTTAAAGCCAAAGCCAGCCATACCCTATAGCTTCCTCTTGCGCTTCGTACAAGGACCCTCGATGACCCTCGGAATGCCTCCTCTTGGGATCACAATACAAGGACCCATGGGCTTCTTAAAAGAATCCCTTAATCCAATCAATTTCTCCTTGAGATTTAGATGCTTATCATCTCTATGGAAGAAGTATCTCATCTATCACATCACATACAATCAAAAACTTTTCAAACTCTTTTCAAACAAAAATATCTCTTAATTGTAAGTGGTAACGCTTGTACACTCAAGCAAAACGCCCAATGCTTACAATTAAAAGATTCAATCATTTTTCAAACATCTTTCTTAAACATGTAAGTGGTAACGCTTGTACACTCAAGCAAAACACCTATAACTTACGACGAAAGATTTTAATCAGTCAAACTTTTCAAAAATGTATGTGATGAAATAGATTAGATACATTTTTCATTAAGATGACATTTGTCTGTGTCTCTTAATAACATCCCGTTGCTTCCACTAGCATAAGTGGGAACTACGATTGCTCTAACTTTCTCAACATCCTTTTGAGAATACGTAGGCACAAGGTCTCATCCTTGCCGAGCAAAATTTCTTTCTTCCTCAGACCAAATCAACCATAGATTCCTTTAGATCCGAGCTACAAATGCTCTGATTCCCATTAGGGGATATGTATGCAGAAGATCTAATGATCTTTGCGAGCACAATAATAACAAACACTAGGATCCCACATAATCTATCCTTCTTAAAAACTCAAAGGAAAAACTTTCCCAATCATAGAAATAGCAATTAAAACACACAAACATATCAAACATATTCATATATAAAGCTATAGATAACTATATATATTTAGGGTGCTCCATCTATTCCATTTATATAACAAACCCCCTTGCCCAGAATCTCCCCAATGCGTTGCGTCTAGTTTGCGCTAGTCGTAATGCATACATATCAATTGAGGGTATTAACAGCTTTCCCCTTTTTCATAATCATTAAATCATCTTTTCTTGTGTTGAAAATAATAAAGCTTGATGCTCGCGACATCTTTATAAACAAATCAAAAGAGTAAATCGTTTCGAGCCAGAGGATTCGAATTCTGATTCGATTTCCTAGCACGACACTTTTTAACGCGAACACATACCACCAAACATCACCGTACCAAACCCCTCATCATTCGTATGAGTACGAGTCACCAAACACGCAATTTCCTTTTCACACATTCACACTCCACCTATACAAATGATGACTGTTATCATCCCCACATGGAACCTAACCCCCACCACAACGACCAAGCTTTAAGAACATGGGAACACGTCTATACGAAAGCGGTATGATAAACAATGCAGATCTTGAGGCATAAATGGATCCTGATCGCATACACTACAAGCAGCCATCAATCCAACCCAGGGACCATCGACCCAACAACAACAGTCTCAAGAACAACGCCTTACACGAGTTAGGAGAGGACGCGCTTGTGGAACCTGTGATCGTCTACATGTCCCAAGTCGCCGAGATAAAATCTATGTAATTGTTATTCGCTATGTTTGTAATGAAAATTTAGATTTAAAGTTTAATTCACAACAGAGTCTCGTACTTTAATTTGAATCGTTTTTTTTATTTAGGTTTAACACCTAAGCGCCATCTCAGATGACTTTTCCCATCTAATTAACACCTAGACGTTGCATCAAATAGCTTTTTCCATTTAATTAACACCTAGGCGTCATCTGAGATGACTTTTAAGGGAAAAGCCTACATGTATGCGCCATCTGAGATGACTCCTCCTTATTAAAAAACTAGTGTGATACCCGTGCGGACGCACAGGTACCCGTTAATGCTTGGTTATTTTGTTCAATATTGATGTTATGTAAAATTCAATATTATAAAAAAAAGATATTTAAAGTATAAAAATTTAGTCTGAAATAAAAAAAATATGTAGAATGTATGAAGCAAAAGCAAATGGTACATAAAATTTGATAAACATACAAAAATATATTTCAATAAAATATACAATATAATAATTAAAAAAAACATTTTCAGTGCATATTGTATTAATAAAATATCAGAGAATACAAGATTAATAATATAAGGGATGATTATTTTTATTTGGGCCCAATAAATCATTGATATATTATATAATGTGTTGCTATTGTATTGGGGAAGGCACATAATTGGAGTTGTCCAATAGTAAAACCTAAATGATTTACTTTGCCTAGGCATTGTATGTTTTACCAAAACAGTCCTCGGAAAAGTTGCTACAGTAGAATATGGCAAGATATGTTTAATGTATTTGAGTTGTGCAATTGAGTTGGAATGACAAGGTTTGTTCAATATTGATATTATTGGAGAGGTAAATATGTTTTCGTTAATATTCAATATTTTAATCAATAATTTCATACTTCCGTTAATGTTTAATAGTTTGATATTTAATTTCATATTCGAGTTAATATTCAATATTTTGATAAGTAACTTTATATTTTCGTTAATATATAATATTTTGATCAATAACTTTATGTTTTCGTTAATATTCAATATTTTGATTAGTAACTTCATGTTACCATAATATTAAATAGTTTGATCATTAACTTCATGTTCCCGTTAATATTCAATAGTTTGATTAATAATTTCATGTTGCAGTTAATATTATTGAGATACCCGTGCGTTCGCACGGGTACCCGTTCCAACCCTCTTATTTTTCTCAATATTGATATTATTGCAAAGACAAATATAATTAAAAAAAATTATTTTAAATAAAATAAAAAAATAGTTTGATTTATAGTAATTTATTTATATATTAAAAAAAAGTTAGATAAAATAAAAGATTTTTTTAAGTTAGTTGTATAAAAATAAAACTGAGGCTTATACAACAAACTTAACAAAATTTTGATAAATTCATGTTCACGTTAATATTTAATATTTTTATTATTAATTTTATGTCCTCTTCAGTAGTTGAAACTTCTGACTCCTCTTCAGAAGTTATCTCTTTAATATTTAAAAAAATTATTAGTAACTTAATGTTTCCGTTAATATTCAAGTAACTTCGTGTTCCCGTTAATATCAATATTTTGACCAGTAACTTCGTGTTCTCCTTAATATTCAAAATTTGAATCAATAACTTTTTGTTTCCATTGATATTCAATATTTTGATTAGTGATTTTATGTTTTCGTTAATATTCAATATTTTACTCAATAATTTCATGTTCCCGTTATAATTATTGTTGCACGGGTACCGATATGGTACATACATTTGTTCCCAAAATATTATAAAAAAATGTTTTTTTTAAAATAGATAATAAATCAGTGCATATAATTGTTTCAATATATAAAAACGTCATGTTTCACCTTCTGACTCCTCTTCAGAAGTTGCAACTTTTGACTCCTATTCAGAAGTTGCAACTTCTGACTCCTTCCCAAAATATTATAAAAAAACGTTTTTTTAAATAGATAATAAATCAGTGCATATAATTGTTTCAATATATAAAAACATCATGTTTCACGTTCTGACTCCTCTTCAGAAGTTGTAACTTCTGACTCCTACTCAGAAGTTGCAACTTCTGACTCCTTCCCAAAATATTATAAAAAATGTTTTTTTTAAAATAGATAATAAATCAGTGCATATAATTGTTTCAATATATAAAAACGTCATGTTTCACCTTCTGACTCCTCTTCAGAAGTTGCAACTTCTGACTCCTTCCCAAAATATTATAAAAAAATGTTTTTTTTTAAAATTGATAATAAATCAGTGCATATAATTGTTTCAATATATAAAAACGTCATGTTTCACCTTCTGACTCCTCTTCAGAAGTTGCAACTTTTGACTCCTCTTCAAAAGTTGCAATTTATGACTCCTTCAGAAGTTGCAACTTCTGACTCCTCTTCAGAAGTTATCTCTACATCAGAAGTTGGTTGGGACTTACTCCAATCCAAAACATCTGACTCTTTCACAAATATTATTAAAAAAAATTATTTTCATTTTTTTTTTCGAGAATATAATTTTTTTCCAAAAAAAAAAAAGTTTCAGTACATTTATTTACAATAACAAACATTAATTTACAAAAACTTAATTTCTTACAACTTCTGACTCCTCTTCAGAAGATGCAACTTCTGACTCCTCTTCAGAAGATGCAACTTCTGACTCCTCTTCAGAAGTTATCTCTACATCATAAGTTGGTTGAGACTTACTCCAATCCGAAACTTCTGACTCTTTCACAAATATTATAAAAAAATAAATTATTTTCACTTTTTTTCCAGAAATGCCCTGCTAGTAATATATGCTACTGTTATCTCAAGTTAAGTGAATTTAATATATGCTACTGCTAGTAATACTACAATTATTTGATAACATTAAAGTATATAATCATTTAACTTATACTATTTAGATGCTATCTATGGTAAACACATGAAATTATACTACTCGTTAGAAATTATATTTAAAATGGGTGTTTTTGGTAAAAACTTGTTTTATACAACAAAGATTCATTCATTTTAAATATATGTGCTATCAGATATTCAGAATCTTGAGAAATATGGAAGTTGGCTTTAATAAGTACGATGAAACGCAAAAGTAGTCAGAAAGTTCCTGTCAAGCTAAGTGCTAACTGATGGTTAAGGAGAGTTGGCAGGCCATTAATATGAAAATATTAGTTTTTTTTTAATAATATATGCCCTGCTAGTAATATATGCTACTGCTATCTCAAGTTAAGTGAATTTAATATATGCTACTGCTAGTAGTACTACAATTAATCAAAAAAGAAATTGAGCAGTTTGAGTATATTATTTAATCTAAGAGAAATTGAGTTGTCAAAAAAGAAACTAACATTTAATCTATAAAGTTGTGTAACAGGGACAAGAAATTGAGCAGTTTGAGTATACTATTTATCTGAACTACTTCCTTGTATATATTAAGTTTATGTTCCATAAGGTGGTACTATTTGTCTGAAATGTAAGACCAATTAATTGCAATGTAAGACCAAATGCGGAGAGGAAGAACAACCATCATGTGTACATTCTAAGAAAAACAAAATATATCGTACGAATAGAAGAAACTTAAGTTATAGCCTGAATACATGATTCAGTGAGGGTGCATTGGATGAGGCTGAAATCCAGGAACAAAAACCGGTTGTCACACTTGTGGAACATTCCTAATTGGTATAAGCATCTGTATATCATGATAACATGATCAGTTATTCACCCTAAAATTCAATTGAACACATATAAACCAAACATTTAATAATAATATAGCAGAACTTACAACCACTCCACTCATAAAGCCAGAAACAATCGATCCAAACTTAAAAGGGAATGCCTTTGATATTGTTGATGAGTTAGGATAATCACCACCATGCCTCTTGTGTTCTTTAAAGTCCCATACAAGACTCGTTGAATATCCTTTAATGTCCAATACCTTTTAAGTACACAACACGGAGATTTTGTTAGAACAACGATTGTTATTCAGAAAAACAAATTACATGAGCAAATAGAAACATGATTTAGCATATGTAGTCTAAAAAATGAGATTTGCACAACTCATTGAATCAAATAAGATATGTTCTTACCTTAATTGATCCATAGTAATGTACCTCAAGCTCTGCATGAAGTCGTTTTTGGAGTTCCATCAGCAAAACCACATTATCGTGCAACAGCCAAACTCGAGAAAACAGACCCATCTGTTATGCCTACAAATCAGAGAACCTTCTCGTCGTCAACTCCATCGTGTAGCCAAATCAGAGAACCTTCTCGTTCGCCACAACCAACACCGACAAATCATCAAAAACTGCACCACCAACAAATCTTCCCCTTCCGCGTGAATCAATACCACCAAACCTGAAACTTTGAAAACTAATTCAAAATCAAAATTGAAAGAGAGAGAGAGAAGACGAAGATTCATACAAAACTGTCACACCACCATGTCGTAACTCCGGATCTACACCCTCCAACCACCATAAAAACAATTGCAAACCTTTGTTTCCGGCGATATACTCCCTCTTTACAACCACCTTCTCAATTTCATCATAGTTGAGAATCAATTATCATAATCGGTGAAATATCATTGAAAATGCTGACAACACATTGGTGAATCATAAGTCCTGGTACTGCAGAAAGAATTATTGCTGCTAGCAAAAATATAAGGGGTTTCGTTTCTTAACGCTTTAGACAATGGATAACAGAAAGATGGGCGAAGGACGATTTCAATCTCAACTATTTAAAGAAAAAATAAAAACGACTTTGGTTTCCCATCCGACAAAAGTTGGCTTATAACATTCTGAAAACTCTTCTACAAATTGCTTCATTTTCCTGCAAATCGTAGTAGGTTTTTATTTTATCCTCTTCTATAAATATTGCAGAAAGAATCATAGTGAAGTTTGCAGAAAATTAAAAAAGTCACACATCAACCATGTCGAACCTGATATCACCAAACTCGCTGTCGGAAACGCGTGGCCACCATTGATCTACCACCAGAAAATAACAACTTTGTAAAACCGATGAGAACGTCAGATCTGTCGTTAATGTAGAAAACCCCAAAATCTTCTTGATGTCACATAATCTCTCCAAAGGTCTAGCCATGTAGATTAATGATAAGGACCATTTTCGAATTTGAAAGTAAACGGTTGTACATTAATGACAAGAAGAAAGATAGAAGAAGATGAAAAAAAAAAAAAAATAGTGGCTGTAATGCGTGTTGGTGGTTTATGAAGATAGAAGAGAAACTGTTTTCTATTGGGGTGTAAAAATATTAATGAGTTTTATTTAATTTTTTAATTTAAACAAAAAATTATGCTGATTGATTAGAATTGATTAGAATAGCCACGTGGGTGATTTAGGAGTCAAAAGGATAATTATGATTTTTAATAAACACCTTCTTTTCTTATATGATAGATAATGCAGTATCTCTTGTATCCTTACCATGATTATTTGGATAATTAATTTCAAAACATTGTTATTTATGTTTTTTTTTTCATAACATAATTATTGATAAAAAAATGTTCGAACAATCTTGAACAAACTACTAATATCTATCAAAAATAAAAAGATAAGAAAAATAGAAAACATTAATATGTAACTGTCTGGGCCCATTATTCACACCCACTCTTTCCATACCACGTGTAGTACCACCATTGCGGTTTCTCTTTATAAATACAACCATCTTCACCATTGTGAAGCTACACCACTTCCATAACCACCACCTACTTCAAAAAAACTTCCTTTGTGATTTTCATATTTACGAAAATGTTCATAGAGAGTTTCAAGGTTGAGAGTCCTAACGTGAAGTACACAGAGACAGAGATTCAATCTGTGTACAGTTATGAAACAACTGAACTTGTTCATGTGAACAGAAATGAAACTTCTCAATGGGTTGTTAAGCCTAAAACTGTGAAATATGAGTTTAAAACACAAACTAATGTCCCTAAATTGGGGTACTATAATGTTCTTTTTTTCTTCATTCTTATAATTCTGTAACAAACAATTTTTATTTATTTTGTTATTTATGTTTGTGTTTTTTGTTGTTGTTATTGTTAGGGTAATGCTTGTTGGGTGGGGCGGAAACAATGGCTCAACACTCACTGGTGGTGTTATTGCAAACAGAGAGTTAGTTTCATCTTACTCACCATCATTATGCTATTTTATTTATTATTACGTGGTTATTATGAACGTAGCACAAATACTTATGAAAAAAGTGTCTGAAATCAAAACAGACATTTACGATAAATTTAAATTATGTATTTTTCAAATATTAAAGTGTTAAGTGTTTGGTGTCGTGTTTCTGACATTTGAGTTTCATTGGTTATTATTATAGGAATAAAAGAAGCAAATTATGTTTTGGTGACTTTAAATTTTCAGGGGCATTTCATGGGCAACAAAGGACAAGATTGAACAAGCCAATTATTTTGGTTCACTGACCCAAGCATCAGCTATTAGGGTGGGGTCTATTCAAGGAGAGGAAATTTATGCCCCATTCAAGAGCCTTCTTCCTATGGTATATGATTAATTTTATACACTTTCTTAGTACTAATATTCATGTAACACTGAGATCTCTAAAAAAACATATGTCTGTATCCATGTCTAAAATGGATACTAACACTAATGTTGGTGTCATGTTTCTGGTGTCTGAAAGTGTGATTCACAAGAGGATGAGTTTGAATGAATTAATTTATGTAGGTGAACCCTGAGGATATTGTATGGGGAGGATGGGATATAAGTGACATGAACCTAGCTGATTCCATGGTTCGAGCCAAGGTGTTTGACATCGAGCTACAGAAACAATTGAGACCTTACATGGAATCCATGGTTCCACTTCCTGGAATCTATGATCCTGATTTCATTGCTGCTAATCAAGGAGAACGCGCCAACAACATCATTAAAGGAACAAAGAAAGAACAACTTCAACAAGTCATCAAAGACATTAAGTATAATTCAATACCAAATATCAATATAATTAATTTACTATCCTATGATTGTTTTTGAAACTTATGTAAGAACTTTTGTGAAATTTAAGGGAGTTTAAGGAAGCTAACAAGGTTGACAAGGTTGTTGTACTGTGGACTGCAAACACTGAGAGGTATAGTAATGTTGTTGTGGGACTCAATGACACTACGGAAAATCTCTTGGCTTCTGTGGACAAGAATGAATCCGAGATTTCACCTTCAACGCTTTTTGCTTTGGCTTGTGTTCTTGAAAATGTTCCTTTCATCAATGGAAGCCCTCAAAATACCTTTGTCCCAGGTTATTTTCTAATTTACTCCTTATACCTTTGTTCCTTTTGATTTTTTACTAGGCAGTGTTACAAATTTTATGGCAAAAATTGAATTTCGCTTGGATTTGTTCATCAGGGTTGATTGATCTAGCCATCAAAAGGAACAGTTTGATTGGTGGAGATGATTTCAAGAGTGGACAGACAAAAATGAAGTCTGTGTTGGTTGATTTCCTTGTAGGAGCTGGTATCAAAGTACGTTTGTATGTCTATTTTTTACCATACAGTATTCAATTATTCAGTTTTTTGCTTTGTTTGATTAAAGTTTAAGTAAAACATGTACTATACTATGCTGGCCTAAAAGGAGTAAATTGAATTGATATTTGAATTCACAGCCAACATCAATAGTGAGTTACAACCATTTGGGAAACAATGATGGAATGAATCTCTCGGCACCACAAACCTTCCGCTCGAAGGAAATCTCCAAGAGCAATGTTGTCGATGATATGGTTAACAGTAATGCTATTCTCTATGCTCCTGGTGAACATCCAGATCATGTTGTTGTAATTAAGGTAACTTTTTATTTTATCCTGTCTTGTTTTTTTTTTTGTTTATGTTATTTGAAGTGATTAATTAATTAATTAATTGTTTATTTAATGTGCAGTATGTGCCTTATGTTGGGGACAGCAAGAGAGCAATGGATGAGTACACTTCTGAGATATTCATGGGTGGAAAGAACACAATTGTGATGCATAACACATGTGAAGATTCACTTTTGGCTGCTCCAATTATCTTGGACTTGGTTCTTCTTGCTGAACTTAGTACTCGAATTCAGCTCAAATCTGAACACGAGGACAAGTTTCATTCGTTCCACCCTGTCGCAACCATCCTCAGTTACCTCACTAAGGCTCCTCTTGTCCCACCGGGAACACCGGTAGTGAATGCACTGTCAAAGCAGAGATCTATGCTGGAGAATATTATGAGAGCTTGTGTTGGATTGGCTCCTGAGAACAACATGATTCTTGAATACAAGTGAAGTGAAGTTTACTAGTAGTGTGTTGAAAACTTGTCTTGTGTTACTTTATTTAAGGTTATGTTTTGTTATGTTTGGTAGCATATATGTATTTACCAACGTTTGATTGTGTAGTTTCTCCTGCCGGTTTATTTTAGAACATTGAGCAGGTTATCTAAATATGTGAAACTTGTCTTAGTATTTTGTGCTTAAATTCATCTATATTTTAGTTTTTTGTTTTCTTTCAATGGCACAACATTTCTAATGGATTGTGTAATAGCCTTAAATAAAATTATTAAGAAAAATTAAATTGTATAAAAACGATTCGTGTCTCCTCCAAAAGCGAGGCTTCTAGTGAAAACTGGGAATGGTTAAGTTGATTACAAATATTTATGTCTAGAGTTTTGGATATTACACCAATGTGAAAACAAAAAGAGAAGCAAGCCATTGGTGGGCAAAAGTTATGCCACCAAAAGTTAGTTGAAACGTAAAAGCTTGAGAGCCACTTCATTAGTTAGTTGGATTCTAAATATAAAAAATCGGTTAATTATTATTATGTTTTTAATCAAATTCCTATTTTAGACATTTTATTAATATAACTTTAACCACATTCATTTTGGCATCTATATTCAAAATAAAAATTACTATATTTTTTGAAAATCAACTTTTTCAAAAATATAAAAAAATTGAGTTTTTTCAAAAATACGAAAAAATCAAATTGTGTCGGAAATACGAAAAAATCGAATTTTTTGGAAAATGCGAAAAAAAAAATTGAATTTTTTCGAAAAATAAGAAAAAATCGAGTTTTTTTTAAAATACGAAAAAAACCAATATATTTTTTTTCAAATTTGAAAAATTAAGTTTTGTCGGAAATACGAAAAAATCGAGTTTTGTCGAAAATACGAAAAAATCGAGATTAGTTGAAAATACGAAAAAAATCAAATTTTGTCAGAAATACGAAAAATCGAGTTTTTTTTCTAAAATTCGCAAAAACGAGTTTTATTTCGGAAATAGGAAAAATAGAATTTGGTAGGAAATACAAAAAATTGATTTTTGTCGGAAATACGACAAAATCAAAATTTCCAAAAATACGAAAAAACCGAGTTTGATCAGAAATACGGAAAATCGTGTTTTTTTTCAAAAATACGAAGAAAAAACTACTTTTTTCACAAATACAAAAAAATCTAAGTTTTTTTTCCGAAAATACGACAAATAGAGTTTTGTCGGAAATACGAAAAAAATCGAATTTTGTCAGAAATACAAAAAAATGAGATTTTTCTAAAATACGAAAAAAAAATTGAGTATGGTCGGAAATAAGAAAAATCGAGTTGTCAAAAATGCGAAAAATCAAGTTTTCTCAAAAATACGAAAAATCAAGTTTGGTCGGAAATATGGAAACATCGAGTTTTGTCAGAAATATAAAAAATCGAGTTTTTTTTTTTAATTCGCAAAATCAAGTTTTTTCAAAAATACGAAAAAAATCGAGTTTTTTTTTAATTCGCAAAATCGAGTTTTTTTCAAAAATATGAAAAATCGAGTTTGGTCAAAAATACGAAAAATCGGGATTGGTTGAAAATACGAAAAAATTGAGTTTTTGTCGGAATTACAACAAAACCAAAAATTTTCAAATATATGAAAAATCGAGTTTGTCAAAAATACGAAAAATCGAGATTGGCTGGAAATACGGAAAATCGAATTTTTTCAAAAATAACAAAATACAAAAATACAAAAAAAAACAATTTTTTTTTCAAAAATACGAAAAAATATGGAGTTATTTTCGAAAATGCAAAAAATTAAGGTTTTTCGAAAATACAAAAGATTGAAGGTTTCTCAAAAATACAAAAAAATCGAGTTTTCTCAAAAATACGAAAAATCGAGTTTTTCAAAAATACAAAAAAAAAAAGAGTTTTTCGAAAATACGAGTTTTCTCGAAAAATAAGAAAAAAATCAAGTTTTGTTTTTTAAATTCTAAAAATTGAGTATTTTCCAGTAAACGAAAAAAAACAAGTTTGGTCAAAAATAAGAAAAAATGATTTTTTTTTAAATTTGCAAAATCAATTTTTTTTCCGAAAATACGAAAAAAAAACCGAGTTTTGTCGGAAATACGAAAAATTAGAGTTTTTTTTTCAAAAATACGAAAAATCGAGTTTGTAGGAAATACGAAAAAAAAACAAGTTTTTTCAAAAATACGAAAAAACAATTTTTTTTCAAAAATACGACAAATCGAATTTTGTCGAAAATACGAAAAATCGAGTTTGTAGGAAATACGAAAAAAAACAAGCCTTTTCAAAAATACAAAAAATCATTTTTTTCCAATAATACGACAAATCATGTTTTGTCGAAAATACGAAAAATCGAGTTTTTTGGAAAATACAAAAAAAAAATCTATATTTTTCGAAAATATGAAAAATCAAGTTTTTTGAAAATACATAAGATTGAGTTTTTTTTCGAAAATATGAAAAATCGAGTTTTTTAAAAATTACAGAAAATTGTGTTTTTTTTTAAAATACGAAAAAATCGATTTTTTTTTCGAAAATCCGAAAAAAAACAAGTTTTTATTTTTAAATTCGAAAATGGAAGAAGATGAAACGATTAAGCCCATGTTCTCAAGGTTTCAAATTCTTGTTGCATGACTTAAGGTTTTGAACAAAGGATACTCCACTTCAGATAATGTGAATAAGATTATTAAGAGTTTACCATCTAAATGGAGGTCTATGGTAATTGCTCTTAAATTAGCTAAAGATCTAAACAATATTTCTCTAGAAAAATTGGCGAGTTCTTTGAGAAGTCATGAGATTGAGTTGGAACAAGATGAACCTCAGAATAGAGGCAAATTTGATGCTCTTAAATCTATTAGAAGATATGAGAAGATGAGAGCTCTTCAAGCAGAAGAGATCGAGGATTCCAAAGAAGATTCTGATGAAGATGAAGACGAGTTATCACTACTGTTCAAAAGGGTCAACCAACTCTGAAAGAGAAATCAAGGCAAAAAGTTCAGAGGAGTTAGAAGGACTGGTGATCGCTCCAAGTCTACTTCTGGACAAAGAAAGTATGGTAGCAATAAAGATGTCATTAGCTACGGTGTAATGAGCCAGGCCATTATATAAATGATTTTCCTAAGCTCAAGAAGGACAAGCCTTGGGAGAAAGCTTTCAGAGGAAAAAAGAAAGGGCTAATGGCAACATTGGATGATTCTAATTCATTAGAAGATGAGTCTGGATAAGAAAAAGATAACGTATCTTTGATTGCTACCGTTAAAGTTTCTGATGAGGTAACACATCCAGAAGCAGATGCAATCTCTGATTCAGACATATAAGAGGTATTTTTTGACCTTTCTCACTCTGAATTAACTTGTTCTTTACTTGAAATTTTGGGAAAACATGAGTTGCTTAAGAATGATTTCAAGAAACTTAAAAAAGTTCCATGAATCTGTTTCTATAGAACACAACAAGCTTAAGGAAGAATTTCCATCTCTGAGAAAAAAATTACATTCTTAAGATCGATTACTCTGTTCTCAAAAGAAAGAGTTCCAGTATTGAGAAGGAAATTATTTAAGAGCACTGATGATGTCATAAAAAAATATGACAAATCATTCTAGAAATTCCTTGCTAGAAGCCCAGGTAGAAGCATTATGGCTTCAATGATCTATGGCGTAAGTAGAAACCGTACTAAAAGTATTGGTTAAACTTCTAATGAAGAATCTGATTCTGAAAAGAAAAAAAATAAACCAAATACTCTTCATTCCTATTTTGTCTCTACAAGCTTTGAGCCTAAGGTAAAATAAAAAAGATGAAACTCTTTATGTTCCTAAGGCTAAGCCTAAAGCAAAGTCTCAGTTTAAAAATGTAATTAAATATGTTTAATCTGCTCCTTTGCTAGTTATGGCTACTCTACCACTTCTTATTCTCATGCAATAATGTTAGAGAAAAGAAACTTTATCGAAAAAGGTGTAAAAATCTAAAGAGGAAAAATATGCAAGCAATCTAGACACTGGTCCCACTGGATGTGCCAATTTGTTTACTATAAAATTTGGTAACCAACCGCTAGTCTTCTAAAATCTAATGACTTGGGTTACTTACATGATCAACTAGATTGATCCTATGACGATAGTGTCTAGTTTGGGTTATTTTTCACAGAGGGTTTCTGTTTATTGATCTTTTCGACAATAAATATAAATTCGAAGATAAATGATAAAAAGACAAAATTTTAAATAACAAAAAAGTAAAGGTTTCGAATGAAAATCTAAAGAAATTGTAAATGAGTTTTGAATATAAACTTGCGTTGAAATGGTAAAAAGTGGTGTTTCAAATGTACATTCTCATAGACTCGTTTCTTGATTAGCTTTGATACTTTGAGTGAATAGAGTAATTTGTACAACAATTGAACACACAAAAATATAAAATTAAGGACTCATATATATACTAATTTACTACGAACGGTCTTCTCATCATAAGAGGACACATTCTCGCTTGCATGCATTCGACCTTTTGTGGGCCTTCACGCGTCTCTTTTGAAAAAGAATAGATAAGCGCCGAAATTCAAATCTTTTAGCCTTATCCCAAAGTTCTTTCTGTCGAACCCTCTTTAGATACTTTTCAAATGATGAGTTTTGAATTCAAACCATTTTGTTAAAATTCTGGTCGAAACTATCACTCTTAGTTTTTGTCGAAACATCCCTAGTAAACCTTGTTTTCTTTTCGAAACCTCGATATCTTCATTTAACCTTTGAGCGTTAAATTTCCATCTAACAGTGGGCCTAAAATTTGTATGTGCCGACACATAAGTCAAAAATCAGTTGTATGTGTCGGCCTGAACAGTCAGATGTGTCGACCTATGCATTACATTAACATTTTGCTTAAATACTACAATTCATGTGTCGACCTGAAAATTGTATATGCCAACATATAAAATAAGAAAAATTGAAAATACGTAAAGTTTCAGTATATGTCGGTCTGTAATGATGCATGTGTCGGTCTAAGACCTCTAGAGGTCACAGGCTTCAAAACTCAAATGCATGTGCCAGCCTGAAACACGTATATGCCAACACATGCAAGAAAAAATTATACTAAAACTTGTTTTTCAAGACTTTGGTCAATTTCAAAATGGTTTTTAATGATTCATAAGACCTCAAATGCAAGAAAGTGCCACAAAACATAGAGATATCGTCCAATATGCTGAAATGCTAAGTTATCCTAGTTTTGTCATCATACAAAACATATAATGGTGAAGTTGTACTCACACCTTTATTTTTATTTGCAGCAGGTTTATTTAGTTCTATAGTCGACTTAATTATTGGACTTCTATAAATATATCCTTTCATATTTCAAAAGGGTGATATAAACGTTGGACTTCCACTTGAAATCTTTTTCGCCTTCAAAAGAGAAATTTGAACGGTGGACGTCACTGAAAAGGGACTTTTCCACTCCAGAGGAAATCTAAGCATTTCTTATGTAAGATATTACCCATATAGACAAAGTTCTCGCTAGAGGAACTCGACTCAAGTCTCGCATGTGGGACTCGAATAAAGTCTCGCCTGAGAGACTCGACTAAAATCTTGCTAGAGAGACTCAACTAAAGTCTCACTTGAGGGACTCGGTTAAAGGCTCTCCCTAGGGAATTTACTAAAGTCTCATTAGAGGAAATCGAGTATCGTCTCTCCAAAGGGAATGATTAAAGTTTCTTAAGAGTAGATCAACTAAAGTCTCGCTTGAGGACTCAACTAAAATCTCGCCTGATAAACTCAGCTAAAGTCTCACCAGAGGGACTCAACTAAAATCTTTCTAGAGAGACTCGACTAAAGTCTCGCCTTAGGTAGTCTACTAAAGTCTCTCTGAGAGGTTCGACTAAAATCTTGCATGAGGGACTCGATTAAAGTGTGTCCATAAGGATTCAACTAAAGTCTCTCTAGAGGGACTCAACTTAAGCCTCACCTAAGTCACTACATTTATGATCCCATTTAAACAATTTCAACGAGAGAAGTGAAACTAAATCACTAAGTCTTTTCTAAGTACTTGTGCTTGAGGGACTGTGTATTGATATATTAGTAAAAGGCCCACGAGGGATGACGAGGGAAACATATGATGCATCACACATAATAATCCTCTTGTTTTTCTGTATCCTAGGTCAATCCTTTATTTATTAGATGCGACCATCCTTTGATAAATATGTCTCATACTTCTTGGCAAGCCCGACCCATGGGAAAGGCAAGCTAGGCCTTTGCCTTTGACCTTACTTTTTTGGGCTATATAAAGGGCCTACAAATAATTTAATTGCAATAAAATATCAGAAAAAGAAACTTTCTAACATAGAGTGTTGTAGTTTAGCGGAATAAAAGCATCATATCTTCTTAAGAGGCAGTGATTCGAGTCTTAGTGCTGTAATTTTTGGGAGACTCATTTTACCCTTTTCTTTTAATCAATTTTTGTAATCTGCACAGCAACAGTCATTTCTTGGAGCTACTCTTCAAGTGAAATAAAATTAATATATGTTTTATTTTTATTCTAAAAAATTATGTGTACTTTTGGTGTTATAATCTTATTTATTTTTATTTGATAATAAAAAATTGACTAAAATTGACTATTGTTTCTGCACTAATAAAAATAAATATTTTTAATGAACAATAATTTTAAATTAAAATTTTAAAATGATACCTCTATTTTTATTATAGTTCTTAAACTAAATTAGATATTTTTTACACAATAAGTAATTATTTTACTATGAAGCTAAAAAAGTACATAAAATTATTAAATTTATCTCATAATAATAAGATGATAAAAAATAGCATGAATTTTTAGATATCAATTGGGGTTTAAATTAATACAATTAATTTTTATATTATTTAGATATTTAATTGCAAAAAGTAATAATTTAAAAAATTTATCGATGATTTTTTTATATTTTTAAAATAAAAATTAATTATTTAAAATAATAATATAAAAATTTATTCTAAATTTTGCCTTAGGCCTACAAATTAATTGGGCCGACAAACTAAAAAGTACATAAAATTAATAAATTTAACTCATACTATTAAGATAATAAAAAATAGCATGAATTTTTAGATAACAATTGAGGGTTAAATTAATAAAATTAATTTTATATTATTTAGATATTTATTTGAAAAAAGTAATAATTTAAAAAATATATTCATGGTTTTTTAATTTTAAATTAAAAATTAATTATTTAAAATAATAATATAACGAATTTATTCTAAATTTTACCTTAGTTCTTCAAATTAATAGGAAACTGATGTGTCCTTATTTTACAACGGTGGATAAGAAGTTATAGAAAAGGTATTTTAAAAAACAATTTTTTAAAATTTATTTTTAAAAATATAAATATAATTTTTTTTTTTTAAAGTTGAAATAAAGTGACGCTAAATATACCGGTTATAACTCATAAGATAACAAGCCGACGACCTAAAATAATAAGCAAATTCCATCACTACTCTCAAAATTGACAACAATACACTTTAAAAGTTGAACACTACTAGAGGGGTCATATTCCATAAAACATTAATACGTACAAATGCCAACATCAAACAAACACGAACACATATATTTCAATAAATAGTCAGTTATATTTTTGATAAACACATCTTTTATTATCAGTGTTTGATTAAGATTATCAGTAATTTGGTCATAAGATACAAGATGTGTCTCCCTCTATAATAGCAGGGCTTCTAGTATCCATACAATGTTACTTTGTAGTTATATAGGTATTTTAGTAAATGGATAAATTCAATATCAATTTAGATATCAACTCTTTATATCTCACTGGCTCCATTCAAATTGTGACACTAGTCTTGCATGTGTATTGTCAACAAATCGTTAAAATAGACAACTACAGTTTTCCGTTAATATAATGGAAACAATAATATCGCAATCAGCTTTATGAGAAAGATGAGTAATTTAGGACAATAATACTAAGTTACAAACATCAATAAATAAATAACACATGGTCATGGGCTCATGAAGGAATAATTTACCTACTACCTATAAATTTTGTGCTCATATACCCCTTACATTTTATTAAAATTACCATTTTACCAAGATTATAATTATTCTTTCTTGATGTTATGCTTTGAAACTTGTTTAATAATCTAATGAACTTGGACAGAATTAAGGGTGATCATATGCACGGTTGAATTGGGTTTGAGTTGAAAAATTATTTGATTTAAAAGGGGAAAGTGGAATTATATATGTGAGTTCAATTCCATTAGATGACTCATAGAAAAACTTAATTTGATTCAATATAATTTAATGTAATTAAAATTAAATTACTTAAAATTGAAAATAAAAAATTGAAAGATCAAAACTATAATTTAACATAAATATAATAAAAACATGTGAGAAGATAATTCCCTAGTTAAACAGGTTGTCGCAAATTATTTGTGAAGGACAATATCACATAGCAGGTTTGTTTACGGTTAAGCCCCTCAAAATATAATCTCTATTTTCCTGCTATAGACACGTAGGCGTAGGCGTAAATTGAGTAGCGTAGCCTGTCAGTATTTTGTTAGGGGTTAAGCCCTTGACAAATATTTGTATGTTCTAGTATTGTGGGAGTTTAAACTCTTTGTAAAGTGATTGATTACATTTTGACAGGTTATCCTTGAGTATTTATAATATCGTATTGTTACCCTGAAAAATCTCAAGGTATTCAAGCACTTGTATTAAATGCAGATGTTCTTATAAGTTAAGGGTAACTTTCTGAAATAAAGATCCTTTAGGAATTAAGAATGAAGTGTTTGAAAGTTTGGTTTTGGCATAGTAAAGAAAATAATTATCAAAGAGAATATCAAGTTACGATGGAGTCGACCACAAGAAGAATATGCTAAAATGCTAGGAAAGTGGTCGAATCGACCAAAGCGTGTAAAATAAAGGAATTTTTGAATTTGGTCTTGTCGACCATACAGGATTCTGAACTTAGAAGAATTTTTTTGTTTCCTTTTGTCAAAGAGGGAGCGCGTTGAAGCAGCCAGAAGCGGTTGGTGTTTAGTTAGAAGCGGGAAATTCGAAATTCAAAGTTTCTAAGCAGTTACCCAGCCACTTATAACTCGTTTGAGCGCCAAACAGGTGGCAGCATCTGATGAAGCGGTTACCTTAGAGTTCAAACTTCATCCGTCGATTGCTTTAGGGAAGTTACTTTGTAAATACTATAAATAAGTAGTTTCAATGTAATTTTGGTGTGTTCACTTGTATAATCAAATCACTTGCAAAAACTTTGTTCATTCCGAGCGTCAGGAAGCAAAGAGTTGAACAACGCTTGATGTACGTGAATCACCACTTTTATTTCAAAGCAAAACCTTTACATTTCAGTCATTTCTTCTGAAACTTTTACTTGTGTTTTATTTACTTTTCAGCAATATCTTTGCATTATTGTTTATGTTGATTCTCTTTTCATTACAAGTTTCGAGTTAACAAAAGAGTCAGTCGACGCCTATTTCGTTTAGAACAAGTCTGGAGTTCACAGCCTTTTATCGTTCACGAGTTACCATAGTTGGTACAAACCATATTGTGGGAAATCAGATTGTTAATTGTTTCGTTTAGACTCCTTTTGTCGGTCTTGAGTTACCAGTCAATCGAATTGAGTTTAACTATAGTGTGGAAAGCCATTGTATTTGTTCCCTTTGTCTTAGAAAATCGTTTCTTAGATAAGGATTTCGACAGAACTAGTACAATCTCAAAAAACCTTAGCTCATGTCTTAAGATCAACTGGTTGATCTTGCGAGTAACCCTTAGTTTTAGAACTTTGGGAGGACCAGCGGTTGTTTACCATTTTCCACAGTAAACAAATTGGCACACCCGGTGGGACCAGTGCTAAGTTGATGTTGTTAAATGTCATAAGTGTATGATACTTAGAAGTGGAGTTTAATCAAAGAGTATAATAAAACACCAACTAGGAGACGTACGCCCAGAATGACTAACCGTAATGTTGACGAAATTCCATCACGAACATTAAGTTCGACAGATCCAGTAGTTTCTCAGGTTGCACCATTACCTCCACCACCTGCCTCAGTTTCGACTACAGTCATTGCGCCTATTACTCAGACACAACCGGTGAGTCCAGGGGCCACGATGACTACAACTGAAATCCCACAAGTGCCCTATTTTGGCACTGCAAATCCTCTTTAGGGAATGTCGTATTCCTTAATGTCGGGATATCAATCAAATTTAAATGCAGCAGTGGTGTCAGATAATGTTCAAAATCTGAATTCCCCTTTACAAGGATCTGCACCAGGGGGGAATAATATAGGCAACTTAAATAGAGGAGCGTCTTCTCAGCCTATAGTGTCGCCTCTTACTAACACTTCAGTAGCGGTATTAAGGCAACAAATGGATGATAGTAACCATGTGTTGGTTAATATGTTAACTAACCAAATGTGTAATGTATTTAACCCTATAGTATAAGAATCGACTGAGACTAATAGACAATCCACTGAAACGAATCGACATGTAATTTCCCAATTAACACGTCTGTGTAATTTTTTGGGTACTCCCCCAGCACCTGTTCGACAGGCGCTACCTGTTCGACTAGCTGCCCCTGGTCAAATATACATGGGGCAATAGAAGATGAAATTGTCCATCAAGGTCAAGCTGTAGTGCCTCAAAGGAATGTAGTTGTCGACCCGCCTAGGGTATTAGTACATCGACAACAAGAGGCTGATCAAATTGTTGATCAAATTCGACAAGAAGAATTAGCTGTAGAAAATAATCTAACTACAATTGTCGAAAGAATTATGGCTAGGAATGGCATGAATGCCACACTTCAGAGCCTAACTTATTCTTCCCCTTTATCGGAATATATTTTACAAACTGAAAACCCTAGAGGATGGAAAATTCCTAAATACACTAAGTTTGGGGGAGAATCTGGGGAATCGACAACCGAACATATTGCTAGGTACTTGACAAAATCTGGTGATATGGCAACCTTTACATGGTTCACTATGTTGCCTCCGAATTCTATTGATTCATGGACTAAGTTGGAAAAGCTTTTTCATGAATAATTTTATGAGGGACATTCAAAAATTAGTTTGGTCGAATTGTCAAACATTAAGAGGAGGTTTGCTGAAACTATTGATGATTATCTCAATAGATTTAGGTCATTAAAATCAAGATGCTTTACCCAAGTTCTAGAATATGAACTCGTTCAAATGGCTGCTGGCGGTCTAGATTATTCCATTAGGAAGAAAATAGATCCGACATTTGTTAAAAGTATGTCACAATTAGCTGATATAGCTCGACATCTTGAACGGCTAAGATTAGAAAAGGTTAGGCATACTAAGGCTAAATCCAAGAAAGAAAAAGTAGCTTATATAGATTATGATGATATTGATCCCATATATGAGGCCGACTATATCTCACCGATTGAGGCAGAGGTCGACGTAGCTGAAATGAAGTCAGGGCCAACATATGAGTGTAAATCACTTTTTCCTGCCAAAGGAAAAAATCCTATCGAAAATAGTTCAAAGTTTCGTACAAAACTTATACTTTTGATGTAACTAAATGTGAAGAATATTTGATCTGGTAGTTAAAGATGGTCAAATTTTAGTACGTCCAAATTCTAAATTACCACCATTAGAACAACGACAGAAGAAAGGTTTTTGCAAAATTCATAACTATCTTGGTCACACAACCTCTCAATGTTTTCTTTTCAGGGATCATGTTCAAAAATCACTACAAGAGGGCCGACTGAAGTTCGTTGCCAGGAAGATAAAAGTCGATGTTGATCCTCTAAGGCAGGAGGAAGCGTTATTTGCTGAACCTATTGAGGTAAACATGGTAAAGGTGATAGAATTTCTTGAGGACAATATGGTCGAGGAAAGTACTGGTGAAAGTCCCAATGTAGACTTAGCTGATGTTTATCCCAAGGCTGATGAGGATTTGTTGGATTTCCTTTATCGGTGCAAAAACAAGGGCTCACAAGTTTGTTTGTGCCCTAGATGTGGGGTTGTAACTGACAAGATTGCTGCTGAGAAATTTCAGAAGTTGCAGCTAGAGAAAGGCAAGCCCAAGGTGAACAACCAGCGGTTCCCTAATCCAAGGGATCCTAGGAGAACTGTGGGAAGCTCTCAGGCTAAGTGAAGAAGCTTCATCCCTTCTACTGCTACTCCAAGAGGCATATGGATTAAGCCTCAAGGTAGAATGTAGGCATCAATTGTCGATGTTGTTGCTAGGGATATGAAAGGAAAGTCGGTTGTCAATTACCGACACGAGTTAAATTCAGAGAGAAACATTTGTGTTTTTGAGAACTACATGGGAAATAATCCCATGTCTCAAACTCAATGGAGACGCTTTCAGCGTCGAAAACAAGCGGCAAGAATAAAAGATGTTGCTGGGAAGGTTGTCGCGAATAAAGCAGGCAATCAAAAGCAATACAAGGTGAAGGTCGATATTGCCACAAAAGAACGAATCAAGGAATTCGTAAATTGGCCTGTAACCAAATGCTCTGAAGAAGCAACTGATGACTTTAAGTCAGATTCTGAAGAGAATCTAGACATTCTAGTCAATGTAGTGTCAATTCTCCCTGCGGAGTATGACTGTTCGACAGAGGTAGAGGATTCTGCTGATGTCGATGCTGAAGAGATGGCTTTGCACAAGCCAACGTGTTATTTTTTCATGAATAATAGTTCAATTGAGAACCAAGATTCCTTTTTTGAAAGGCCCGACATGGCTATGAGAAGCCACCTGAAGCCTCTGTTGATTAGGGAGAAAGTCGAAGGAATTACTATCAACAAGGTGTTGGTAGATTGTGGCGCGATTGTCAACATCATGCCACACCATATTTTGAAGAAAATCGGTAAAATCGACACCAATATCAGATCACACAACATGGTCCTATCAGACTACGAAGGAAGAGCTAGGAACATTATGGGAGTGATCCAGGTAGACATTATTGTCGGCTCAGTGACTAGGGCGACCATTTTTATGGTGATTTAGGGGAAGCCAAGTTATAATCTCTTGGTGGGTGGAGAATGGCTTTATGGCATTGGAGCAGTGCCTTCTTCCATGCATCGACACTTGATAATCTGGAGGGAAAATGGCATTGTGGAAAACATCGAGGCCGACCAAGGATATTTTATGGTCGATGTCAATAACATTGGAAAAAAGCAGTTTGATAGAAAACTAGCTAATATTTCCCCATGCTCACCTGCTGAAGAAGTGTATGCCAACTTAGATGAGGAATTCGTTTCTCTGAAACTGCATGAAACCCATGGTTTCATGTGGGATGTGGAACCTCTGGAGGATCCATATGCTGAAAACCGGCCGACAGGCTGGGGAGACATCAGTGATAATGATGTCTGAGCTTAAAGCTCTAAGAAGGATTTTGGCGTATATTGTCGAAAACAAAATGAATTCGGAGTTAAAGGCTAAAGAAAACATGGCAGTCAAAGCTAATATAGTACAAATTCTGGAGGAAGATATCACTTTGGCTATTGAGCCAAAACCACTAGATAAAAAATAAAAGAAAATGTCGATAGCAGCGTCTTGACTACATATATGACGATAAGCCTTTAGGCTTTGAAAAGGATCCAATGACTCCTGAAAAAATGCAGCCACAAGATGGGGAGAAAAGACCAACTTATATTAGCGGCAATATCGACCAAAAGCTGAAATATGTGGTAATATCTTTATTGAAAGAATTTAGAGATTGTTTTGCTTGGGACTATAGTGAAATTCTAGATTTAAGTAGGGATTTGGTCGAGTTAAAATTGTCAATAAAAGCTGGAAAGAAGCCAGTAAAGCAAACACCCAGACGTTTTGCTTCGACAATAATGTCGAAAATCAAAGAGGAGATAGAAAGACTCCTAAATAGCAGATTTATAATAACTGCAAGGTATGTCGATTGGTTGGCAAATATAGTGCCAGTAATTAAGAAAAATGGAAAATTAAGAGTGAGCATTGATTTTAGAGATTTAAATGATGTCACTCTTAAGGATGAATATGCTATGCATGTGGAAGAAATGTTGGTCGACTCTGCCGCTGGTTTTGAATATTTAAGTATGCTTGATGGTTATTCTAGCTATAGCCAAAATTTTATTGTAGATGAAGATGTGCCAAAGACGTGTTTCGTTACCCAGGGGCGTTGGGAACCTATGAATGGGTTGTTATGCGATTCGGCGTGAAAAAATGCCAGAGTGACATATCAAAGGGTAATGAATTTTATGTTTCATGACTTTATTGAAGATTTCATGCAAGTTTATATTGATGATATTGTAATAAAGTCGAACAGTGAGTCGACTCATCTGTAACATTTCGAAAATCTTTTGAGAGGATACGAAAAAATGGATTAAAGATGAATCCATTGAAATGTGTTTTTTGTGTGCAGGCAGGTGACTTTCTTGGCTTTGTGGTGCATAAAAAGGGCATATAAGTGAATCAAAGCAAAACCAAAGCCATTATGGACGTCAATCCTCTATCGACCAAAAAGGAACTTCAATCTTTGTTGGGCAAAATAAACTTCCTAAGGAGGTTCATATCCAACTTAAGTGGAAAGACTAAAGTATTTTCACCACTGCTTCGACTGAAGAACGAGGACTACATCTTAAAAGGGAGCATCAAGAGGCTTTAGACAACATCAAAGAATATTTAGTGAAGCCTCTGATATTGGCACCTCTTGTTAGAGATAGGCCTATGAGACTGTATATTGCAGCTTCAGATTCGACTATAGGAAGTATGTTAGTTCAAGAGGATGAAAAAGGTGTCGAAAGACCCGTGTATTACCTTAGTCGAATATTAAATGATCCTGAAACTAGGTATAGTGATATAGAAAAACTATGACTATGCCTGTATTTCTCTTGTCTTCAACTGAAGCAATATATAAATCTTGTTGATGTGTATGTGTCTTCTCATTTCGATATTATTAAACACATGTTGTCCAAAACAATTTTACATAGTCGAATTGGTAAATGGGATTTAGCACTGATAAAATATTCTTTGACATATGCGCCCTTGAAAGCAATGAAAGGGAAAATAGTGGCAGACTTTCTTGTCGACCATTCAATGGTTGGTATGGCCCAAAATTATGTTGACTTAGTGCGATTGAAGTTATACTTCGACGGTTCTAGCCATAAACATGGAGCTGGAATATGGGGCATTATAATTTCTCCTAATATAATTCCAGCAGCGTTCAAGTATGCAATTGACGATATATGTACTAACAATGAAGCAAAATATGAGTCTTTAATAACAGGACTTGAACTACTGCTAGAATTGGGGGCAAAGAATGTCGAAATTATGGGTGATTCTGAATTGGGGATTAAACAAGTATCAAGAGAATATAGATGTGTCAAAGAGAATTTAATCATGTACTTTGTAATCACCATTAGGTTACTTAAACAGTTCGAACAAGTGAATATTCGACATATACCTCGACGAGAAAATCAAGAACCTAATGACTTTGCGCAAGAAGCTGCAGGGTGCAAGAGTGATTAAAACGAAGAGTTTATTCAGGTAAGAAATAAAGTTCGAGCAACTTTGTTATCTCCTTCAGATTTGTCAATTATAAAGTTAGGGGTTGTAGATGCTGAAAATTTTCATATTTTAACAATTGACAATGGGCAAGAGGATGATTGGCAAAAGCCATTGGTCGACTATCTGCGTTCCCCTACGGGTTCGATAGAACATAAAGTCAAATATCGTGCCCTCAGTTAAGTTTTGATAGAAAACGAATTATTTAAGAAAACTGCTGAAGGAATATTGCTTAAATGCCTCGGAGAAAGTGAGGCATATGTAACAGTGTCGAGTGTGCATGGTGGAACATGTGGTGCACATCAAGATGGACACAAGATGAAATGGCTTTTGGTGCGCTCAGGTGTCTATTGTCCCTTAATGTTGAAAGATTGCATTGAGTTTGCTAAAGGTTTCCAAGAATGCCAAATGCATGGGGGCATACAACATGTTCCTGCAAGTGAATTATATGCGATTGTGAAACCTTGGCCATTTAGAGGACGGGCCTTAGATGTGATTGGAGAAATAAAATCAGCTTCTTCAAAACAACAAAGGTACATTTTAGTCAGCATTGATTATTTCACAAAATGGGTCGAGGCTGTGGCTTTGACGAATGTCGACCAAGAAGCTGTTATTGATTTTATACAAAATCACATCATATGTCGGTTTGGAATTCCATAAACAATTACAACCGATCATGGATCAATGTTTACTGGGCGCAAATGCAAGAATTTACACAAGAAGTTGGAATTAAATTGTTAACTTCCACTCCCTATTATGCCCAGGCAAATGGCCAAGTTGAAGCTGCTAACAAAGTAATCATTAGCCTAATCAAGAAGCATGTAAGAAAGAAGCCAAATTGACATAAAACACTAGATCAAGCCTTATGGGCATGTAGAACTTTTCCTAAGGAAGCAACATGAACTACTTCATTTCGACTTGTATATGGACATGATGTTGTGTTGCCTGTGGAGATACATATGCAATCAGTAAGAATCCAAAGACAACACAAAATACCGTCTGAAGATTATTGGAACATGATGGCAGACGAGTTTGTCGACTTAGACGAAGAGAGGATGTTAGCTCTTGATTCGTTGAGAAGACAAAAGAAAGATTTGCCAATGTTTATAACAAGAAAGTAAAGGATAAGGTATTCGATGTCGACGATTTGGTTTGGAAAGTAATATTGCCTATGAACAGAAATGATAGAATCTTGGGAAAATGGTCTCTAAATTGGGAGGGACCTTTTAAGGTGATACAAGTTTTTTCCAGCAATGCTTATGAGTTTGAAGAATTAGCCTCGGATCGACGAATTCTAAGGGTAAATGGTAAGTACTTAAAAAAGTATAAGCCTATTCTTCAAGAAATTAACATTTCGACAAAAGAGATAGTTGTCAAATAAATAATCTGGAGAGAGTTATGTTGAAACCACCAAATTAAGCGTGCATAATATATTATGTAAAGAAAAAAAGAAAGACATTGCATTAAAAGTGGCCAAGATGCCATTGTTCGAGTATTACATAAAGAGATTACTAGATAACGATTGCAATATTAGAAATGCTTAAATTCATTATGGAAAGATAGTATTTCTTCTTGGAGACGCGAGGCATGATCTTCAAAGCTCTCTACTTTAGCTTTAAGAGATATAATCTCTGTTTCAACATTCGATATTACACTACTTACAGATAGAGCATCCAGGTTCATTTTATTCGCCTGTGTCTGATCAGGAGTTATAACTTTGTTGATATTTTCCACTTGCGTGGAAATTGTTTCAAGTTCCTCATTCAACGAAGACATTTCTTTGTTCAAATCAGCAAGTCCACTGCGTATTTCAGCAGATCTTTTCTTTTTGGGGATTAATTCTTGCTATTTTTGCTCAATTATTGCCATTATCCCATTGATCTCCTTATGAGCTTGTACCACCATGTTCAAATTCTCCTTTACAAAAGCCTGCTTCGCCTCGACCAATTGCTCATTCTCCTTGATGAATTCAATATTTGCAAGCATAAGAGTAAATAATTTTTCAAACGCTGCCATTATGAGCTTAGCAGAGTCAGAAATATCAAGGGCCTTAAGTTGAGTGAGCGCGTCTGAAATTTTTGAGCCAATAGCTGGCTCATCATGCAACATTGTAGGCAACTCAGGGCTCAGAGCTTAGGTTCGAATTTTGTCTGTCAATTTCTTGACCTTTGTTGCCTCAGGTCCTAGCTTGACATTATGTGTTTGAGATTGGTCGGAATCAGAAGAGAAAGTACGAGAACTCATAAAGTTGTGTAGCCTTGCTAATGCCTCCAGAGTATCAACAGTAATCCCCAACTTCGATGAAGCCGTTGGGGAGTTGAGTCTCTTTTCCTCTGAAATTTTAGGCGAATTAGTTTTCTTTTGTTTTGAAGGTGAAGGCGATTCGACCTTCTTTTCTTCAGTAGAAATTTAAGGATTGCCTTCAGGTAGAGGAGGATTTTGAGAAGGTGCTGCAGTTTTGTTTGAAGTGGTGGCATTTTTGTCTGCCTCTTAATCCTTTAGGGAATCTGAAAGACTAGAGTCAGAGCTAGTCGAACTATAACCCTCATGTTTGGCAGAACTAGTGATTGAATCAGAGTCACTAAGATTAGTTGGAACAATCAGGTCAATGAACTCACCAGCGGCTACGTCAAGAGTATGGTGATGATGGGGTGAAGAAACTTCTGACATTGGAGTATAATCTACCACACTTTGTTGTGGGTCAGAAGCTTCGACCTAAAGGAAATAAGATAGATGTTAGCCAGATAAATTTGGCAAACAAAAAAGAAAAGAAGTGGAAAAAATTTAGTAATTACCTTTGGCGTTGGACTGAGATTTACAGGATCACCTTGTTTGACATAAGCAGCAACATCGTCCCCCAGTGGATTGTGAGCTTCGTCAGTTCTGGGGGAACGAGTCGGAGTGATAATGGTTGTATTTATTATTAAAAAATCAGCGCCTAAATTTAGGTTTGCTTCAAGATTTTTATCCAAGATCACTTTACCTATCTTTTTTGTGACAAGGGCGTGATCGTCGAGATCGGTTGTTGCTTCGACTTGATCGTCGACCTCTGTTCCAAGGTCTTGGGCCATAAGGGCTTTCTTTTTTTTCTTCTTCGCCACTTTGTGTTTAGAAGAGGAAGTTTTCTTCCTCTTGTGGCTTTTGGATTTATGGGGAGTGTTGAGAAGACTGAACATCAAGTGATGGCTGCACACCAAAAAAGGGATAAGTCGAAGTAATTGCGCAAGTTGAAGAAGAACTTGAGTCGAAATAATACCTCAGTCTTCTCAGAGACGTTTTGTTTGTCCTTCTTGGACCTTTTGGATGTAATAGAGGGAGCAGTTAAATCCGCTGAGCATTTATGACGTTGGTTGATAAAGAAATATTGGTACGTTTCAAGTCATAAAGTCGAGATGATTAGAAATGTGCATATACACTTATAGAGGAACCCGTTTTCTTAAGCGAGGGTATAAGCAATTCGTCATCAAAAGGTGTATGATCAGGAACAATTTGAAAAAACATTAGGAAATTATAAATGCCAAGTCAAAAAAGATAATTGTAAGAAAGGCAGAGTCGAACCTTTTTTGTCGAAGTGTCAGCCTTGGTGACAGGAGCTTTTGGTGGTGCTACCTGAAGAGGGATAGCTAAAAAGAAAAATGGAAAAGTCAAATAAATGGAAAGGTCGAGATAACAAAGAAAGCAAAAGTTCTAGAAGTTGTTACCATTTGGCGCAATAGCAAGTTTTCTTATATATTGAGGGGTAATATGCAGAAAATCTGGGTAATCATGCAACCAGTGCTTCGTCGGTACCACTCTGTTAGCCTTTTTCTTATAAGCATTCTCCACATTTAACCAAGATCTATACCACCAATCTGGGATAGATGGGCGAAAAGCCAAGGCTAATGGGCTAGTCGGTAAAGGAGGAAATTTAATGTTTTCAAAATGAAGTGTGTAAAGATATTTGTCTTTCGCGTAACCAGGAATTTTGAGCTATGGAATCCTGTCGGTTACCTTCTCCCTTAACTCTTAGGCCATGTAAGAGATGGTCCGACGAAGGTTAGTTGGTAGTTATACCACCCTAAAATAATTCTGAAAAGCTTGAATTTGTTTGATGTTAGTGGCCTTACATGTGGTCGTCTTGCCCTGAAAAACATCAAAAGCTGCAGTTAGTTCAACTATCTTTGTAACATCTCATATTTTCAATTGTTAATAATTTAGAATTTTAAATTATTAATTTAATTAAAATTAGATTTTTGGAAATTATTGGAATTATTGAAAATTAAGGAAAAGAAAAGAAAGTGGGCTTATGTTGTGGTTAGTAGAATGGGGATGTAACTAAGTAAATCTTACTAACTCTATTTTATTATTTTTATTAATAAAAATAAAGAGTTGGGAAGAAAAATAAATTGTAAACAAAAGTGAGAATAGAAAGATTGTACAAGGAGAAGAAGAGCAAAGGAGAAGAGGATTCAAGAACTCAAAAACTTGGCTAAGGTAAGGGGTGACTTCTCTAGTTATTATGCATTATAGGTTTTGAGATAATATGATCGATTGAGTAGATTAAGGATCTCAATTTAGGATATTAAGGTTTAGGAATTTTAGACCCTAAATACATAAATTGATGGAATTGATACAATTTGATGTTATAATATTGTTATATGATATTGTGTCATGTTAGAATTGCACTATAATGATGTTTTTGGAGTTGTTTTTGGTGTTGTAATTGATTGTGGTCGAATTTGGATGAATTGGAAAATGTTGAATGCTTTCAAAATGTTGTTTTTCTGCTACGAGCCTCGTGGGAACCGGTTACCCCAGGGTGGGAACTGGTTACCACTGTGTTGTTTTTCTGGAAATTTCAATTTTGGCTTCTGTAACCGGTTACCCCTGGGTGGTAACCGATTAACGCATGTTTTAAAAGAAAGATTATGCTACTGACTTGGTGATATCCAGTTACCCTCCTGGTGGTAACCGGTTACCACTTAAACTTTTGGAAAAATACTTATTTTGAAAAATTCATAACTTTCAAACTGTAAGTCCGTTTTAATCGTCGTTTTGGACATCGTGACTTAAATAAAATATTCTATTTTATAAAATGAAGAAAATGGTAGTAGCTCGATTCTATTTTAAAAAGTATCGATTTTTCTAAATTATGATTGGTTTATACATTGTTTGCATACTTTGGCTTACATGTAACGATGTGTTTGTTGTGGTGTTGTTATGAATGCATAATGTTGCTGGATTATGTATGTTGGTGATAGCATTACGGGTTGGAATATAATTGCTTGTGTAGGTTGTATGCGATTGGAGATGATTTATGATAAAATGTTGTTATCATAATTGGTGTTGATATTGCATGCTTTAAAGATGTGCATGCATACATATCATTATTGTGAGTAGCTAATTCACATTGTGTGGAATTAGTTAGTTGGCCAATAACCGTGTCCGGGTTGGAATGGGCAGTGAGGCGTATCCGTGTCCGAGTTGGAATGGAACGGAGGTTGACACTGGGTCCGGGTTGGAATGGAACATTGTAGTGAACATAATTCACAATTGGTACCACATGCATAAAGTCGTGTTGCATTGCATTATTGTATGTGTTATAACATGATTGTTATGTGTTATAACATGATTGTTATGTGTTATCGCGAATTACTGACTTATTTATTATTTTGGTGATGAAATGAAATTTGAATATGCTGAACTGGGTGAAGTAATTGCTTATGATATTCTGATTATTTATGAATTTATAATGTATAATAAATATGATGTAGTCTCACCCTTACTATTGACCATTTTTAGATTGAAGTTAGCATCTTAGGCGCTTTGGTGAGGATAGCTCATAGAGCTAGACTATTATATTTTGTCGAGTCTGATGTCATGCTCTGAGTTGTAACACTGGGGAACGTTTATTTGTTTAGAGTTATTATCAAACTTTTATTTTTATTTAATGTTTTTAATTGGAATATAATTTTGTGGAACTAAGGCTGAGACCTTATTGTTGATGTTTTGGATTATCCAAGAGTTATGAATATTTCCCGCTGTGTTAAACATGTTTATTTCAATAATTTTAATTGATTTATGTTCCTCAGATAAGCATGACATGCGTAATTTTTATTTTAATAAATTGTAGCATCCTTGATAACATGTTACTCTGAAATAAATATTTTATATTCGGCGGGGTTTTTAGAAGGGTGTTACAATAGTGGTATCAGAGCATAGTCGGTCATTGTGACCAGTGTCTTAATGTCATTATTCCTTTTTTATGCGAATAGTGCAAGGTAACACTGTCGATACTTGTGTTCTAATAAGAATTGTTTTGTGGATTCTCAAAACGATGGATGGAAGAGGTAACGGAAGAGATGACGCTGCGATTGCTGAGGCTTTGGGAATGCTTGCTAGTGTGCTAGGTGGAAATCCCAATGGGGCTGGTATTGGTGCAGATAGGTAGCTGGGAAATTTTCAAAGGAACAATCCTCCGTTGTTTAAAGGCACACATGACCCTGAAGGCTCTCAGAATTGGCTGAAGGAGATTGAAAGGATCTTCCGAGTGATTGATTGTGCTGAGGACCTGAAGGTGAGATATGGTACTCATATGCTGGAAGAAGAGGCTGATGATTGGTGGATTTCTACTAGGACTGAGATGGAACAAGATGGTGTTGCACTGACTTGGGCTGCGTTTATAAGGGCTTTTCTGAGGAGGTATTTTCCTTAAGATATTCGGGGAAAGAAAGAGATTGAATTCTTCGAGCTCAAGAAGGGTAATATGACTTTCAGTGAGTATGCTTCCAAGTTTACTGAATTAGCTAAGTATTATGCTCACTATAATAATGATGAGGCGGGATAATTTTCTAAGTGTATCAAGTTTGAAAATGGTCTCCGTGATGAAATCAAGCAAGGTATCAGGTATCAACAGATTCACGGGTTTTCTGATTTGGTAGATTGTAGCAGAATTTTAGAAGAGGATATTACAAATACTAGATCACGCTCTCGTGGGATAGTTGATAAGAAGGGAAAGCAACACATGGATCGTGGCAAGCCATATAGCAGAGGTGACCAGAAGTCCGGTGGATGGAAAAGGCCTAGTGGGGGAGACTCTAGTGCTCCTATTAGGTGCTACAAATATGGTGAATATGGGCATCGCATTCAGGAATGCAAGAGTGAAGAGAAGAAGTGTTATAGATGTGGAAAACTTGGACATTTAGCTAATGATTGCAGAACAAGGACGGTGACTTGCTAAAACTGTGGGGAAGAAGGTCATACTCGTTCGCAGTGTACCTAACCGAAGAAGGAGCAGTCTGGTAGAAAAGTGTTTGCTTTATTTGGGTTAGAGGCTAATCCTGGGGATCGATTAATTAAAGGTACGTGTTTTATTCATGGCATACCTTTGATTGCGATTATTGACACTAGAGCGACTCATTCGTTTAATTCTTTGAATTGTGAAAAAGGATTAAAATTGGATATATCTGATATGAAAGGAAGTATCGTTATTGATACTCTTGCGTCAGGTTTAGTGACTACTTCGTTTTTGTGTAGGAATTATCCTATTGAAATATTTGGTAGGGGTTTTGGTATGGATTTAGTATGCCTACCGTTAGAACAACTTGACATGATCCTTGGAATGAACTGGTTGGAATTCAACCAGGTTCATATTAATTATTTTGTAAAGACCGTTATCTTCCCTAAAGTTGTTGGTGTCGAGTACTTGACTATATCTATTAGGCAAGTGAATGAAGTTGTTAATGAAGGTGTAGTGGTATTTATGTTGTTGGCTTCGATGGAAATGAGAGGGAAGGCTAAGAGTAATGAATTACCAGTTGTGTGTGAATTCCCAGAATTTTTTCGAAATATGCTAGCGAGTTGCCACCTGAGGGAAAAGTGGAATTTGCTATAGATTTAATTCCAGGAACTAGTCTTGTGTCGATGGCACCGTATCGCATGTCGGCATCTGATTTGGCGGAATTAAAGAGTTAATTAGAGGAGCTACTTGAAAAGAAATTTATTCGTCCAAGTGTTTCGCCGTGGGTGCTCCTATGTTGTTGATTAAGAAGAAAGAGGGTTCTATGAGACAGTGTATTGATTACAGGAAATTGAACAAAGTTACAATCAAGAATCGGTATCCATTGTCGAGGATTGATAATTTGATGGATCGGTTAGTTGGAGCTTATGTATTCAGTAAGATTGATCTAAGGTCTGGATATCATCAGACTCGTGTAAAAGCGGAAGATATTCAGAAGATTACGTTTAGAACGAGGTATAGACATTATGAGTATTCTGTTATTTTGTTTGGAGTTACTAATGCACCTGGTGTTTTTATGGAGTATATGAACAAGATATTTCATCCGTATCTTGATAAGTTCGTGGTGGTCTTTATTGATGACGTCTTGATTTATTCAAATAATGACGAAGAACATGCGAAACATCTCAAAATTGTGTTAGAGTTACTGAAAGACAAGAAGCTTTATGCGAACTTATCCAAATGTGAATTCTAGTTGAGTGAAGTAAGCTTTCTTGGTCGTGTTATTTCTAAGAACGACATTGTTGTTGATCCTACGAAGGTAGAAGCAGTATCTCAGTGGGAGGCGCTGAAATCTGTTTCTGAAATCCGTAGTTTTCTTGGTCTTGCAGGTTACTATAGAAAGTTCATTGAGGGATTTTCAAAGTTGGCATTACCGTTAACTAAGTTGACGAGAAATGGACCAGCGTTTGTATGGGATTTTGAATGTGAAAAGGGTTTTCAAGAGTTGAAAAGAAGATTGACTAGTGCTCCGATCTTGATTTTTCCGAATTAGAATGAACCTTTTATCGTATATTGTGATGCTTCACTGATGGGTTTAGGTGGTGTTTTGATGCAAAATAAGCATGTAGTAGCTTATGCTTCAAGGCAATTAAAATTGCATGAAAAGAATTACCTGACTCATGATTTAGAGTTGGCAGTTGTGGTATTTGTTTTGAAACTGTGGAGACATTACTTGTATGGTTCTCGATTTGAGGTGTTTAGCAATCATAAGAGTCTGAAATATATCTTCGATCAGAAAGAGCTCAATATGAGGCAAAAGAGATGGTTGGAATTTCTGAAGGATTATGATTTTGGTCTGAATTACCATCCTGGTAAGGCAAAAGTTGTTGCATATGCATTGAGTAGGAAATCTTTGCATATGTCTATGCTGATGGTGCGCAAATTGGATTTAATTGAAAAGTCCAGAGACTTGAGTCTAGTATGTGAAAACACTCCTAATAGTGTTAAGCTGGGTATGCTGAAATTGACTAGTGGTATTCTGGAGGAAATCAGAATCGGACAAAAATCTGATGTTGGTTTAGTTGATAGATTGACTTTGATCAACCAAGGTCAAGGAGGTGAATTTTGAATTAATGAGAATGGAATTATGAGGTTTGGTGATAGAGTTTGTATTCCAGATGTTGCTGAACTCAAGAAGAGTATTCTTGAAGAAGGACACCGTAGAGAGTTGAGTATTCATCCTGGTGTTACTAAAATGTACCATTATCTGAAAAAGTTGTTTTGGTAGTCGGGAATGCAGAAAGAGATTTCTGAATTTGTTTATGCTTGTTTAGTTTGTCAGAAGTCAAAGATTGAACATCAGAAACCGTCTGGATTTATGCAACCATTGTTTATTTCGGAATGGAAGTGGGATAGCATTTTTATGGACTTCGTGTCTGGCTTACCATGGAAAGTTAGGGACTGTGAGGCTATTTGGGTTATTGTGGACATGTTGACAAAATCTGCTCATTTTATACCAATGAGGATGGATTACCTGATGAAGAAGTTGGCTCAGTTGTATATTGAGAAGATAGTGAGTTTGCACGGTATTCCTTCTAGTATTGTGTCGGATAGAGATCTGAGGTATACATCTAGATTCTAGGAAGGTTTTCATAAAGCCTTGGGTACTAAACTGAGATTGAGTTATGCTTATTATTCGCAGATAGATGGTCTGACGGAGAGGAAGATTCAGTCGTTAGAGGATTTGTTGCATGCTTGTGTGGTAGAAAAAAGTGGAGCTTGGGATAGTTATTTACCTTTGATTGAATTCACCTACAACAACAGTTTCCATTCGAGTATTGGCATGGATCCGTTTGAGGCGTTGTATGGTATGTGGTGTAGGATACCTTTGTGTTGGTATAAATATGGAGAAAGTGCGGTGATTGGACCTGAGATTGTTCAACAGACTACAAAAAAGATCAAAATGATTCAGGAGAATATGAAGGCTTCTCAAAGTCGTCATAAGAGTTATCATGATAAGAGGAGGAAGACCCTAGATTTCAATGCGGGAGATCATGTGTTTATGCGAGTTACTCCTATGACTGGTATTTGTCGAGCCTTAAAGTCAAAGAAGTTGACTCCGCATTTTATTGGTCCATTTCAGATTATGGAAAGGATTGGAGAGGTTTCTTATCGAATTGCTTTACCATCGACACTTGCGAACTTGCATGATGTATTCCGTGTATCTTAGTTGAGGCAGTACATTGCAGATCCATCACATGAAATCCAAGTAGACGATATACAAGTGCGAGATAATCTGACTGTTGAAACATTGTCTATGAGGATTGAGGATCGGAAATTGAAGCAGTTACGGGGGTAAGGAAATAACATTGGTAAAAGTAACTTGGGGAGGACCAGCAGGTGGTAATGTTACCTGGGAGCTAGAGAGTCAGATCAAGGACCCTTATCCAGAATTGTTCGTTTAAGGTATGTTTTCGAGAACGAAAACTCTTTTAGTAGGGGAGAGTTGTAACACCCCATATTTTCAATTGTTAATGATTTAGAGTTTTAAATTATTAATTTAATTAAAATTGGATTTTTGGAAATTATTGGAATTAATGAAAATTAAGGAAAAGAAAAGAAAGTGGGCTCATGTTGTAGTTAGTAGAATGAGGATGTAAGTACGTAAATCTTACTAGCTCGATTTTATTATTTTTATTAATAAAAATAAAGAGTTGGGAAGAAAAAGAAATTGGAAATAAAAGTGAGAAGAGAAAGAACGTACAAGGAGAAGAAGAGCAAAGGAGAAGAGGATTCAAGAACTCAAGAACTTGGCTAAGGTAAGGGGTGAATTCTCTAGTTATTATGCATTATAGGTTTTGAGATAATAGGATGGATTGAGTAGATTAGGAATCCCAATTTAAGATTAATATTAAGGTTTAGGAATTTTAGACCCTAAATGCATAAATTGATGGAATTGATACAATTTGATGTTATAGTGTTGTTATATGATGTTGCGTCATGTTAGAATTGCACTATAATGATTTTTTTGGAGTTGTTTTTGGTGTTGTAATTGATTGGGGTCAAATTTGGATGAATTGGAAAATGTTGAATGCTGTCAAAATGTTGTTTTTCTGCTACAGACCTCGCAGGAACCGGTTACCCCAGATGGGAGCCGATTACCACTGTGTTGTTTTTTTGGAAATTTCAATTTTGGCTTCGGTAACCGGTAACCTTAGGGTGGTAACCGATTACCGCGTGTTTTAAAAGAAATATTATGCTACTGACTTGGTGATAACCGGTTACCCTCCTGGTGGTAACCGGCTACCACTGAAGCTTTTGGAAAAATACTTATTTTGAAAAATTCATAACTTTCAAACCGTAAGTCCGTTTTAATCTTAGTTTTGGACATCGTGACTTAAGTAAAATATTTTATTTTATAAAATGATGAAAATGGTAGTAGCTCGATTCTATTTTAAAAAGTCTCGATTTTCCTAAATTATACTTGGTTTATACATTGTTTGCATACTTTGACTTATATGTAACGATGTGTTTGTTGTGGTGTTGTTATGAATGCATAATGTTGCTGGATTATGTATGTTGGTGATAGCATTACGTATTGGAATGTAATTGCTTGTGTAGGTTGTATGCGATTGGAGATGATTTATGATAAAATATTGTTATCATAATTGGTGTTGATATTGTGTGCTTTAAAGATGTGCATGCATACATATCATTGTTGTGAGTAGCTAATTCTTATTTTGTGGAATTAGTTAGTTGGCCAATAACCGTGTCCAGGGTGGAATGGGCGGTGAGGCGTATTCGTGTCCGGGTTGGAATGGAATGGAGGTTGACACTAGGTCCGGGTTGGAATGGAACAGTGTAGTGAACATGATTCACAATTGGTACCACATGCATAGAGTCGTGTTGCATTTCATTATTGTATGTGTTATAACATGGTTGGAATAATTCCAATGTTATAATATAATTGTTACGTGTTATCGCGAATTACTGACTTATGTATTATTTTGGTGATGAAATGATAAATCCGAATATGCTGAAATGGGTGAAGTAATTGCTTATGATATTCTGATTATTTATGAATTTATAATGTATAATAATTATGATGTAGTCTCACCCTTATTGTTGACCATTTTCAAATTGAAGTTAGCAACTTAGGCGCTTTGGTGAGGATAGCTCGTAGAGCTAGACTATTATATTTTATCGAGTCCGATGTCATGCTCTGATTTGTAACACTGGGGAACATTTATTTGTTTAGAGTTATTATCAAACTCTTATTTTAATTTAATGTTTTTAATTGGATAATAATTTTGTGGAACTAAGGCTGAGACCTTATTGTTGATGTTTTGGATTATCCAGGAGTTATGAATATTTTCCGTTGTGTTAAACATGTTTATTTCAATAATTTTAATTGGTTTATGTTCCTCAGATAAGCATGACATGCGTAATTTGTATTTTAATGAATTGTAGCATCCTTGATAACATGTTACTCTGAAATAAATATTTTATATTCGGCGGAAGTGTTTAGAAGGGTGTTACAATCTTCTTATCGGAATCACCAATAAAAGTAATATAATATGACTGCCACCAAGTCTCAAATTTCTTGGTGTAGTAGAAGGATGGTTGAAAAGTTGTAAAAGTAAGTATAGGCCTTTCTGCCCAGAGATGGTCGACGTCTTCTTTTACAGTTTCCCAAGATTGGTCGAAGATGATGTCGTCCAGTAACTCATGAGACTTGAACAGAGATTTGAGAAAAAGTTGACAAAACCCAAATTGTCAAGCCACCAAGTTAGGCTGATAAGAATCCATACCTAGATTTAGGCCTACAATCACAGAAGATAAAAACTAAGGAGTTAGGAAGCGTCTCCAGCAGATTAGGGATTTTTTCTTATCTTCCTCTTCCACAGGTGGGAATAATTTGGTAAGCCACTACGGGCCACTTTTTCCATCAGAGAATGGAGCCATGGAAGGTGTAAATTCGACCCTTGTCAACATAATGTTGAACAGCAGTTTGAAGATCTCAGGATTATGAGAGGTTTTATCGATTGGGGTTAGTGGTAGAAGACGCTGCCAATTGATGTGCATTTGGTTTTAGGGGCATGCTATTTTCCTACTTTTAAAGGTTTAGTATCTCCAGTATGTCATACCCCAAATTTTGACCTAATATACCACCTTACATTTGCATCATTGCACAACTAACAGTTCAGACAACATTAATCGGGTATAGCACTCACAGGTCAAAATTAGGGTTTCATCAGATTTTCATCTGATTCAAGAAGCTAACCAATTAGGGTTTGAGATTTTCTCACTCCATTTGATCTATCTTGATCAAATCATCAGCCTTCAATCCTCAGATATCCATTTTCCTCACTGATCAATCGAGGATCGACCAATTAGGGTTTTGGTCGAGCATAGGCATTCTCTGATTTTTTGAGCAAGGAATGACTTTTTTGGATAGAGATTGGTCATTATATCTTAGATACAACATCTTGACCTAATTTCTGGATTCAAAACATCACAGAGGTTCACAGAATTCATCAATCGTTTTCAAAAACATCTGATGAAATTTCATCTGCACAGAAAAGTCAAACTTTGACTTTTGGTCAAATTTTTCAAAACAAAACTTTTTCCATCATCAAAATACTTCAAATGATCCATCATGATCATAAAAAAATCAAGAATTTGAAAAAAGTCAACAAAAAGTCAAAAGTTTAACACTTAGAAATTTTTCTAAGTGTTGAAATTCCTTACTTTTTCCAAACTTCATGCCATTTTTTCACCTAGTTCCAATTTGAATTTGAAAAAACTCAAAACATGAAAGTTGTAGCTTGTGGAAAAATCTTTCCAAAATGTCCAAGAACTCTCAAATCCATGGAGTCTAGATACACTTTTGAAATTGAAACATAAGGCTCCATGAAACTTGATTTTTCAAAGTTCACAACTTCAATTATAGGTCATTTTGAGTTTTCTTCATCTAGAAGCTTTCTAACCTTGCCAAATGAGTCATCAAACTGATAAATATCAGCCTAGAGTAATAATTGAGAGATATGGATCAAGATGTAAAAATAGCACATGGTGAAAAAAGGAAGGTTCCTTTTTCTTTACAAAAGACTTTCTTGCCCCTTAAGCTTTCTTTGAATCACCAAATGCCATGGACACTTGCCTAACATTTCACAACCTATTTGCCTATAAATTGGTCACATTTCAAGTTCAAATCTACACCAAAGCTTCACAAATACATGCTTTCCTTCCACTTTCTTCAAATTCAAGTATTATAGTTCAATTTGCCAAACATTGCAATTTTCAAATTTAGCAAAAACTATGATATTCTTTGGTGTCTAACATGTCATAATATCTATATGGAACTTATTCAAAGCTTAAAATCAAACTGAACTAAGCTAAAAACCAGTTTTCATTTTTCATTTTTCAAGCTTTTCCAAACTGCCATAACAATCGAATTTGGACTTTGGCTTGATTCCTTTGAGTTCTGATCATCCAAACACGATCCATATACATCATGGAGTTGATCCAGATCAAGAATAACCATCTGTAACACTCTTAACCCCATTTTCGATTTTCATTTTGAGCTAACTGTAGGTGGACTTGGCTGGGTTGATTGGGAAGGATTCGAAGCAAGCTAATCACTCACAAAGCTTCCACACATGCCGTTGAAGCTCACACAATCCTCAAACAAGTTCTGGAAACGCGTTTGCATCAAATTCGATTCTCACTTTCACAGGTAAGAACACGAAACTGATTCTCATAATTCTTTGAACTTAAACAAAAAAGCTCTTGGCCATTCTCTTTCTGCACCTCTAACGATCATAAACCCTCAATAAAATCAAAGAATCATAAACTGTGCATCATTTAATTTGAAATCTTAGTTTTAGGGTTCATCACGATTTCCAGAAATCAAAACATGCTAGGATGAATATAAATGAAATTAACAACCATATTCATGTTCGTTGTGCAAAATCGATCAAGTTTCATTTTTACATCATGCCATTTGGTTGAGAAACAAAGATTTTAGGTTGAATTTGGTAATCTGAAGATCAAACGAAAAACCCAGGCTGCGCGCGTGTTTTTGATGTTCTTCATTTTCAAATTTTTAAAATGATCCAATCTTATATCAACGCGTGTGTTAGTCCACTAAGCATCCCAGCGCATTTGGTCTAGTGGTTGTCTGCTTGCCTTTAAGTCTTCTTGCCACGCGTCCCACCTTATGGTTATGGGTTCAACACCCATCAAGACCATTCTTTTTTACAACTCTTCCATTTTTTTCATGTTTTTTTTTATCAAACTTTCACAACTTTTTTGACCAATCAAAACTTCTCATTTTGAGATGATTTTTTAAACACTTGTCAATAAATACATCTATTTTGTGATAGTGCAAAAATTTTCAGAAAAAAAATTTCATCTGATTAAATTTTAATCAAGCCGAAAACGACGTTCTGAACACTTTTCAAACCTCCTTTTAAGGTGAATTTTTCAAGTTTTCGACTTCCGATTTTTTTCAAAACTTTTCATAAATGAACCTCACATTTCAAAACATTTAAAAATCATTTTTCAAAACATTTCATCAAACTTGCATCTTTTACCATGATCGATCCGATTTAAAATGATAAAACTGATTTCGTCTTCTCTCGAATTTCTCGATCGATCATGGGCCTCCCTTATGGTGTAAGTCCCAATCCTTTATGTACATATTTAGTTTTATTTGTACATACTCAAATTATCATTGTTAATATTCAAACGTAAACAAATTTCTTTCGTTTGTTTTCATTCATTTGTCTATACGCCGAATCCATTGGTTCTAAAGGAAGAATTCTTCTGAGTAAAATTTCTTTTTGACCAATGGGCCTCCATCATGGTGTAAGCCCCATAACATTCTTTTATGTACATAATATTTCTTTGTACATATCAAACTTTTGTCAAACACTTTTTTACAAAGTTTCATCTGTACATAATACAGATACTCCTTTTATACTCAAGTACTGACAAACTTCGATCGTTTGTTTTCACATCACTTGTGTATACTCAAACAAAATAGTCTTTTGTGTATATATTTTCTTTATACATACCAAATACTTTTCAAACAAACTTTTCATCTGTACATAACACAGATACTTCTTTTTTAAATACTTTTTATCTATACATAATACAGATACCTTTTACAGATAAACTTCAATCAATCATTTCCGTTTCATCTGTACATTTTACACTGAATACCATTGGTATTGAAAGGAGCATTATTCCCTGTGAAACTGCTTTCAAATCAATGGGTCTCCCTTACGGTGTAAGTCCCAACCCTCCTATGTACATCCATCTTTCTTTGTACATAAAAACTCGTCCGTGTACATATTCATTTCCTTGTACACAGTACAAACTTGTGAATAATCAAGTTGCGCTCGTTTTAAACGTTCGTTTCACAGACACTTGTTTATTTTTCTTTCATGAACTGCTGTAAATAAACATCATGCATTGTTTATATTTCCTTCATAAACTCCTGTGAATGCATATCACACACACACACACACCTATTTATATAAACTGTCTAGTTATAACATAACAATTAGACTAATCAATAGGATCCCAAAGTTTAGCCTCCGCTTGGGCTTCATACAAGATAACTCATCCCCAGTTGAGTTTAGCCTCCGCTTGGGCTTTATACAAGACAATCCATCCTCAGCATGGGTTAGCCTCTGCTTGGACTTCATACAAGATATTTTATCTCCAACAGAGTTTAGCCTTCTCTTGGGCTTCGTACAAAGAAACTCTCCCCGCAGAGTTAGCCTCCGCTTAGGCTTCATATAAGACAAACACTCCGCTGAGTCACCTCCTCTTGGGATTCGTTCAAAAGAACTCCTCATTGAGTTTAGCCTTCTCTTGGGCATCATACAATGAAAGAGACAGGAAATCTCTTAACAGCCTCCTATTGGGCTTCCAATACAAAGAATCACCCGCGCTAAGATAGAACCCTGAAAGGATGGTTTCTCGGTGAAATCACTTTCAAATCCCCCAGAGAGTAAAATTTCCCGGTGAAATTGCTCTTATTCAGAAAAGGATGGTTTCTCGGTGAAATCCCTTTCAAGTCAAAGCCAGCCATACCCTATAGCTTCCTCTTGAGCTTCATACAAGGACCCTCGATGACCCTTGGAATGCCTCCTCTTGGGCTAACAATACAAGGACCCACGGGCTTCTTAAAAGCATCCCTTTAATCCAATCAATTTCTCCTTGAGATTTAGACATTTATCATCTCTATGGAAGAAGTACCTCATCTATCACATCACATACAATCAAAAACTTTTCAAACTCTTTTCAAACTATTTTCAAACAAAAACATCTCTTAATTGTAAGTGGTAACGCTTGTACACTCAAGCAAAACACCCAATGCTTACAGTTAAAAGATTCAATCATCTTTTTCAAACATCTTTCTTAAACATGTAAGTGGTAACGCTTGTACACTCGAGCAAAACACCTAATACTTACGACGAAAGATTTTAATCAATCAAACTTTTCAAAAATGTATGTGATGAAATAGATTAGATACATTTTTCATTAAGATGACATTTGTCTCTCTTACTAACATCCGTTGCTTTCCACTAGCATAAGTGGGAACTACGATTGCTCGACTTTCTCAACATCCTTTTGAGAATACGTAGGCACAGGTCTCATCCTTGCCGAGCAAATTTCTTTCTCCCTCGGACCAAACAAACCATAGAACCCAGAGATCCGAGCTACAAATGCTCGATTCCCACTAGGATATGTATGCGAAGATCCACGATCTTTGCGAGCACAATAATAACAAACCTTAGAATCCCACATAATCTACTGTTTCTTAAAATCCAAAGGAGAAACTTTCCCAATCATAGAAATAGCAATTAAAACACACAAACATATCAAACATATTCATATATAAAGTTGTAGATAACTACATATATTTAGGGTGCTCCATCTATTCCCTTTATATAACAATCCCCCTTACTCAGAATCTCCCCAATGCGTTACGTCTAGTTTGCGCTAGTCGTTACGCATACCAATATCAATTGAGGGTATTTCAGCTTTCCCCTTTTTCATAATCATTAAATCATCTTTCTTGTGTTGAAAATAATAAAGCTTGATGCTCGCGGCATCTTTATAAACAAATCAAAAGATTTAAATCGTTGTGTGCCAGAGAATCCGAACTCACGTTCGCATCCTCTAGCGCGTCACCTTTTAACGCGAACACAGTAAAAGTGGCATTAAGCCACAACTGTAGAAGCCAAAAGGGACCATGCACCAAAACATTCTTTCTCTTTGGATTAGTATGGTTGAAATTCTTGATTTGGTTGGAAACCTCAGTTAAGGAGGCATATAAGGAGGCCAAAATCAAATGACCCAAAGAAATATTCTCACCATTGTGCAATTGAGTGGCAAGGAAAGAAAATTGCTTGGTCACCTGCATCGACCTAGAGCAAAAAATAAAACGTGAGAGCCAGAGAGTCAAAAATGCTACGTGTTCTTCGTCGGTGATGGGGCTGGATTCTTGTTTATGGTGGTCGATGAAATTGTTGTATGTTGGGCTTCTACTTTTGCCAACGTCGAATCTTATGGGTAGAGGGTCAACATCCGTGTGGTTGAAAACTATGCCATTGGGTTTCAACCCCGTAATGACAGTAAAGTCAAGCAAGGTGGGAGTAATCATACCACACTTAATGTGGAAAGTATTTGTCGAACCCTCCCAAAAATGTAAAACAGCCAATAGCATGCTGCTAGAATAGGGATGGACATAATGAGAATGTTCCTGCAGTGTATTAATGCCCATTTTCTTCCAGTGTTCTCCTTTGCCGGCTTCTAGATGTGTCATCCAAGCACCAAATTTAAGGCAATTTAGAGGAGGAGCGGTTCTGAAATTCCTATCAATATATTGCAAAGAAATAGGTTTTGGAGAAGAGATAATGGGTCTAATTGCAGTGCTGGTGGGGAAAAAGCCCCTTTGTCATCTACTTATATTTCAGAGGGCACGTCCACAGGAAGAGGACCCAGAAAAGCTAAGGGTTTTCCTTCAAGAGTGAAAGGAATTAGTACTTGAGATTTCCAGATTTTGGTTTTCTCCTCAAAAAACAGAGGTTCTGGCACATAGGGTTTGCCATCGACAAGACATAGGTGAAGCTCCATGGTTGGAGAAGTGGTGATGTTGTCAGTATTCTCCATTGAAGAAGTTTGAAGAAGATGAACAGGGATGATGAACTCGAATTTCTGGGTTTTTCTCTGAAAAAAGGTTGAGGAAAGCGAAGGGAAAAGAAAGAAAATGAGATAGTGGAGTATTTATAGAATCGTTGAGGAAAGGAGAAAATAAAGAGAAAATCTTTGTGATTTCCTAGGTCAGAAATCGTGTCTAGTCGAAGGACACGTGCTGCGAGACAAAAGCGGGAGTGGTGGGCCATGTCTGCCACTAAAAGTGTAATGATGACGGACTATTAATGATCGCACGTCTCGAAACTTAAAGCTTGATATATTTCCATGATTACATGACGTCACGAAAAAAGTGGAACAATAACGTCCACTTTTGGAGGTAGTGGAAACGATTCAGTCGAAGGCTGAGACCGACACTTCAAAGATGTCATTATCTCATATATGTCGAAATTCGAAAATGGCATCTCTGGGGAATTTCGTTACCCTGAAAAATCTCAAGGTATTAAAGCACTTGTATTAAATGCAGATATTCTTACAAGTTAAGGGTGACTTTCTGAAATAAAGACCATTTAGGAATTAAGAATGAATTGTTTGAAAGTTTGGTTTTGGCATAGTAAAGAAAACAATGATAAAAAGAATATCAAGTTACGATGGAGTTGACCACAAGAAGAATATGCTAAAATGTTAGGAAAGTGGTCGAATCGACCAAAGCGTGTAAAATAAAGGAATTGGTCGAATTTGGTCTTGTCGACCATAAAGAATTCTGAACTTAGAAGAATTATGTTGTTTCCTTTTTTCAAAGAAGGAGCACGTTGAAGCATCCAGAAGCGAATGGTGTTTAGTCAGAAGCGGTAAATTCGAAATTCAAAGTTTCTAAGCAGTTACCCAGCAGCTTATAACTCGTTTGAGCGCCAAATAGGTGGCAGCATCTGATGAAGCGGTTACCTTAGAGTTCAATTTTCATTTGTCGATTGTTTTTGGGCAGTTACTTTGTAAATACTATAAATAAGTAATTTCAATGTAACTTTGGTGTGTTCACTTGTATAATCAAATCACTTGTCAAAACTCTGTTCATTCTGAGCGTCAGGAAGCAAAGAGTTGAAGAGTGCTTGATGTATGTGAATCACCACTTGTATTTCAATGCAAAACCTTTACATTTCAGTCATTTCTTGTGAAACTTTTACTTGCGTTTTATTTACTTTTCAACAATATCTTTGCATTATCGTTTATGTTGATTCTCTTTTCATTACAAGTTTCGAGCTAACAAAAGAGTCAGTCGACGCCTATTTCGTTTAGAACAAGTCTGGAGTTCACAACCTTCTTTCGGTCCCGAGTCACCATAGTTGGTACAAACCATATTGTGAGAAATCAGATTGTTAATTGTTTCGTTTAGACTCCTTATGTCAATCACGAGTTACCAGTCAATCGAATTGAATTTAACTATAGTGTTGAAAACCATTGTATTTGTTCACTTAGTCTTAGAAAACTGTTTCTTAGATAAGGATTTCGACAAAACTAGTACAATCTCAAAAACCTTAGCACATGTCTTAAGATCAACAGGTCGATCTTGCGAGTAACCCTTAGTTTTAGGACTTTGGGAGGACCAACGGTTGTTTACCATTTTCCACAGTAAAAACGTATAAAATATATTATAATTATATTATTATAAATATAAGAATATAATTATAGTATTATTATATTAAATAAATAAATATTTTTTGAAATAAAATTATAAAACTAAACAACATGTGATTAAAGTTAAAATAATAAATAAATAGTCTCCATATCCACCAAAATTAAATTTAAAAATAAAAAGTTATTCAAAAATTGTAATTATATTTCTATTCTTCTCCCCTCATCTTATACATCATCTTATATTTGATCATCTATTTCTCCATATCCACTAACTTTTCCATATCCACCACCAAAAATATTGACTCATATGTGATTGTTCAAATCTTTGTACGTGCTCATTTGCAACCCACATTGCTTTCTCACACTCCAATTTTTTTCTCCTCAGATTTTTCTCCATCTTTGTTTGTTTAATTGTGATAAATATTAACATTTGCAGTTGCAGTCGAAAGATACTGGGGCTCTATCACATTAAGTTCGATATTTAAGGTTCTAATCTGAGACATAGGAACTTTCAAGATTAATATTTCATTGACGTCGACAACTATCATCATCTTGTCTTCGATCATCACTTTATAATTCTTTTTGAACAACTGCCATATGTTGAGCAAGTTGTTCTTCTTGTATGGAATATGCAGCACATTCGAAATTACTGCCTTTTTCCATCTTTCCTCTTAATCAGAACATCTCCAATACCTTCAACTTCTAGAGTATTACCATTTGTAAATTTCACCATGTTCTTCATTGAGAGTTTTAGATTTACAAACCAATCTTTTCTTCTAGACATGTGTGACGAACATCCTGAATCCAAGTACCATTGATCTTGATTTTTTTGCATCTCTTGTTGTGACCATCAGCAACATCTCTTCTTCTTCTACTTCATACTTAGCAAACTTTGCACCACTTTCTTGATTCTTTCTCTTCTCTGGACAATCACTCGAATAATGAACATACTTCTGACAATTGCACATTGAATGTGACTTCTGTCAGGTTTTTGACCACCACATCTTCCTCTATTTGCAACACCACCTCTTTGGTTACCTTGGTATGGTCTTCTCTGACTCGACACGATTTCTTCGTGTTGGTTTCTTCTACCAGTCAAATTGTTGTAGCCACCTATACCTTTGCTGTCGAACCATTTTCCTTTGTTTTTCTTATATTTTGCTTATTGAGCCTGCAGAGCCACATTATTCTTCGATTTTCCTGCAGCTCTCTCAACCATTCTTTGTTCATAAGTTTCAAGCGTCCCTTGAAGCTCTTCTTCCGACAGAGTTGACATATCCTTCAATTTTTCTTTGGCAACTACCACATTGTCGAACTTTAGAGTTAAAGATCTCAAGATCTTCGAAACAACAGCTCTTGTTGTTAACGTCTCTCCACAAGTCTTGATTTGATTCGCTAGTTTCATAACCCTAGTAAAGAAATCAAATATGCTTTCACTATCTTACATCCGAAGTAATTCATACGTTCTTTTGTGAGTTTGTAACCTCACCTCCTTCACTTTCTCTGCGCCTCCAAATGATTTCTTTAGAATTTCCCAGGCTTCTTTTGCAGATTCAACATCACTAACCTTTTCAAAATAGTCTGGGCTGACACATTAATGAATTATAAGAGAGCTTTATAATTCTTTGTATTCCACTTCTTTTTTCTGAAGCATCTTCTTCAAGTGGTTCTAATCCATATTTCACAAGTTCCGAAAGACCTTGAAAACAGAATATAACCTTCATCTATTTATACCAATTCTCATATTTATCACTTTTAAGAATCAGAAGATTTGATGAAAAATTTCCATTCACATAATTCATCGTTATTGATTATTCTTTTTCTTGATCGCTCAACCGGAGCTCTGATACCAGATATTAGAAATCCACCAAACTCTATGATGAATTTCTTTCAATCTTGATGAACAAGATTATTATCACCACACAATAACAATGACAATGACAATGAAAAAAACTAAAAAGAAAAAAGACAATAATTTTCTGCAGAGCTTCTTTCTGTCCACAAACTGTGAAAAAACTTCTTATTCACTTTGCAACTGCAAAATTTTGTGAATGATTTTATTACAAAAATATGGGTTACTCCTTTTATTTATAGATTTATGTTAGCTTACTCTATAAGCCTAAATGCAAAACTATAAAAATTCAAAATACCTTGTTTTAGAACTAAATAAAATTTATCTATTCTAAGTACAAAACAAATCTTTTACACCCTCCAGACATATTTATAAGCAACAAAAAAATTTTAAATTCATTAAATCATTGATGTATCTAGTATAAAATAATGACTAGCTACATCAATGATTCAATAAATCTAAAAAAAATTATTATTTATAAATGTGTTCAGATAATATATTAACTAAATCAAATTTAATTTAATAAATACATTATTCGACACTATGAATTTGAATTAGTGTAATGTAACTATACAAATTATGTTTAAGATGATAAGTTAAAATCAATAAACTTTACCATTTTTATATGTCAAACAAGATTTTAGAGATTTGGAGATTCTTTCTAATAAATTTAAAAGATTTTCCACATGGAGACACCATTATTAATTTTAATCCATTGTGGTTTTGTTCAAAAAACAAAGATTCCATTTTGGCTCTTTTCTTTATTTCAACATCACTATGCATAAAATCCAAGAGGCATGAAATACGTGGGGGGAAGCTCCTTAGTGTATCAGGCAATTTAATTGGACCATTTGGCCTATTTCTGAAGCACTACACATGTGTATCCTTTCAATCACTGTGTTGGCGAATGAGGTAAGTTCACTTATGGACAAGTCTTTGAATTTCTTTTATGGTATGGTTTGTCCAATTAAAACCTTTTTTTTTTACAAGGTTCAACCAATTTCATTACTTTTTCTTCTTTGTCTTAAAGTGCGCTTCTCACATCTCACATCAATATACTTTTAAGTTTTTGTTTATTTTAAAGAGTTTAAAGGAAAAACTCTATCCAAACATTCATTGTTAAAAACTAGATAATATTTTGGTTTCACATTTGAAACATCCATAGTTGATTATGAATATTTATAATTGATTATAGTTGGCTGTTTTTAAAGTAGAATTTTGATTAAAAAAATTTAAAATTAATTTTATTTAAAATTAAATTTTGTAATTTTAAAATTAAACGTGATATTTACTTTGAAATTGATCATTTAATTTAATTTATAAAAAATTATCCAAACATAAATTATTTTATTCACAAGCTATCTTTAGTCAAAATTAATTTTATATAGTCAATTTATTTAAAAATCAATTTTTTTACTACATGCTAATTTTTAGGTATCAAATATTTTTATGCAATATTGTATTAGACTATTCTTATAAAATGTTTGAAAAAAAGTTAAAGATGTTAAATTGGTAGAATAAATGTATTTGGGTGCATTTTGAACTCTGGAATAATATGTGGAGACAAAAAATAATGACAAATAAAATAAATGACTTAAAAGTTAAAACAACACAACAGTTTGTCAAAAGTAAAAAATCAAAACCACAATAAACCACAAAAGATAAAAGATAAAAATACATTAACTTGTTTATTCATTTCTATTAAACGATATCCTCTAAAAAAATAAACCAATTCGCTTTACTTTTGTTATAAGAGATTACAAATGAGTTACGAGAAAAAAAGTTTAAATTGCAACAAACAAAATCTAATTTTGGCCAAATATTTCTTAATATCTTCAACTCTTAATATATAAATCACACAATCCCAAAATATTGATAAGTATTTCGCAATCAATCCTTTTAGAAGGCCCAAAAAATTTTCCAAATTTCAAAAAGTCCAAGGATTTTTAACCATTGCCTCTCTAATTTGTATCTAAGATTCTCAAACCCTTTGTTCTATCTTTGGGTGATAAAATTCCGAAGGTTATGAAGACAAGAATGATAGGTACACATATTTATATTGATTAAAACTCAACAACTCAACAAATTTTTAATGAACTCAAAATGTAACTCTTAATTGTTAAAATAAAAATATTATAAATATCATATAATATCTTTTATATTAATTTAGAATACTATAAATATTTTATAATATCTTTTAATAAATATTATAAATAATTTATAATATCTTTCGTATTAATTTAAAATATTAAAAATAACTTGTAATATCTTTTATATTAATTTAGTGTATCTTATAATAGCTTTAAATTAATATAAAATATTTTAACAATAATTAATTGATCCATAAACTAAATCGACCAAATTCGTTATACGTGAGTTTTTCAGGAATAGAGTCGTCGCCTGTCAAACCTCCCCCAATGTCTCTCTAATTTATGGCAATTTCAAAATATATTTTCATTATTTTCATTATTTACGGTGGAAGAACAAACTTAGTTGTTTTACGTTTCATCGCAAATGTTGCGGTTAGGAAGAGTCGCCACCGACTTTTCTTTTATCCAATAAGGAAAGGTGAAAAGAACATTAAAGACCTTTTATCGATTATGAGTTCGGGGGATAAATTATGAAAAAGGAATGTGTTAGCACCCTTTTCATTCGTAGTTATCTACGGGCTCTTAATTGATTAGCTCACTTTTGAAAACATGCTTTTGAAGTGTTCTTGGACTTTTTAGAAAGCTCAAGATGTGTTATAAACACTCCTTTTTGTTTCATCTTCATTGAAGCTTCCATGTTCATGTACACTTCTTTGGAAAAAGATGACTTTTTGTTGACTTTTAGAAAGACCTATAATGTCTTGATCCATAACTCTCAAATGAAGCATTTTTGGCCAAAGCTTGTGAGATACAAAGTTGTAGAGAATTGAATTCTCTTCAAAATGAGATTTGGTGGAAAATTTTCTGATAAAGTATGTGAAAGTTATGCTTGGTCAAAGTTCTATTGACTTTTTATCAAGAAACCCTAATTTAGAAATTTTAACTTTTGATCAAATCTTGAGTTTTCTTGATGAATCATGATCAACCCTTGATCAAATAATAAATGTGACTTCAAAACTTGATGTTGACCAAAAATGATGAAGTTTGACTATATGTTGACTACAATTGACTTTTTGTCCAATACAACTGATTCTCAATCATCTAAACAATTGATTGAGCAAACTTGAGTTGTGAGGCTTGAAATTTGACATGGTGATACCTTGAGACATATGAAGAGGTATGATAATCACTTGAGGCAATAGAAACTATCTTTGACTTGAGAGAATCAAAACTGTAGTTGTGGGGTTGATTGCTTAGGATAGGGCTCATCTGACAAACCCTTGAGAAATTCTTGAGTATGGAGATGTGGATTGACTTGAGAAATAGGAGGGAAAATTTTGGAGTATAACAATGGGGAACTAGTCAAACTCCTTTATTTGCCAAAAGACTTACTAGAAATGGTGAACATGCTGGGGATATGGCAATAATTGCTGGATAATGCCCCCAGTTTCGTTTGATGATGTTGGGGAGTTCTATCTTTGTTGAGGAAGCAATGAATATGTGGGGATTATCACATAGAAATTTACTTCTTATAGGAATATTTCGTGAAACCGACTCTGTGGGGGATGTGTTGGTAATTTGAATCATTATCCCAATTCCTAGAGCCTGTAGTAACTGCTATTCCTGTTTGTTACGCATATATTTGTAAGCATTAATTATTATCAAATGCATATGATTATTCAAAACAATCATTGGACTTATGTACAAATAAAACAGAAAAAATGAAAGAAGATTGACTAGAAAAGGATTTATATTGATTGAAAAAGGTTGGCCTATAAATAGGTGATTGCGTACAAAGAGACAGATATCCTAGTAAGAGGAAACCGTCAAAAACATTTAAAAAATACAAAGTGGTAACAAAGAAAAACTAGCTATATGAAAACAATCCCATCAAATTTTAACTCTGCTATTGCCCATATGTACTTGAGCATCTCATCTTTTTGCGGTCGGAAGAAGGTGCTTAGACTGATCTGTACCATTTGAAGTTGAAGCTGATAACAACGTGGTCTGTAAGTAGATGATCTGACGGGATATAATCATACGCTTTAATCCCTAATTTTTCCTGGACCGCCCTTTTGGGTTTTTAGTCCACCGGGATACCCTTTTTGCCCAAGCCTCCTTTTTAGGTTTTCGACTTGCCGGGTGTACCATATTCTATATATTTATCCCTAATTTTTGCCCAAACCCTTTTGGTTCGTCGGGATGCCCTTATTTTTGCCTAGGTCAGTCAACCTAGCGGGTCTCTTTTAGGCGTAGTATTTTTTAACTATGTGGTGATTGTATGCTGCCTTGAAAACAATATATGTGTAATCCTGCAAAAATCAGAAAATATTGAAAAAATTGGCAAAAGGCAGGTTCGAACCAGCAACCTGATAGGAGTAAGGACTACGTGCGCATGTTGAGCCATTGGGGTGGTGATACATCCGTTTATTTACTTACTTTCATAAATATATATTAGAAAAAAGTTTAGATAATCAATTTTTTTAATCAAACGCGCGCAAGTGGGATCAGGGAGCTTGAATGAATGAATCACAATATGCCACGCCTGCCCACCGGAGTCAAATAAAGTCAGAGATGCCGGAGTCACGCTCTGGTCGTCTTCTTCGACCATCTCAAACACCAAACCTGCAAAATATCAAACATCAATGATTCTAAAGGACCGTATCCCCCCTAAATTGACCCTTGCGAGTTCGATGGTGATGTCTATATGCCCTAAAACAACCTGTAGGTAGGGGTACGATGAAGCAGAGGCTTTGTGCCCTAATAATGGAAAAACCTGATTCTTGTGTCAAAACTCATGAACGATGATTCTAAACAATCCCAAACATCAGTATGAACATGTATATATGCATCGAAACCATTTATATTACTTGAATTAAAAGTTTGAAATTTCAAAAGTTTACCAAACCAGTGAGGTTGGATAGGACAATTTTGGGATGCTTTGAGGTCATGTGAGTGCTTGGATCGACTCCTGGAAACGTCAGGAAGATGATGGAATACTTGGTTCTGCTTGAGGAAGACTGCAAATAGGGTTTCGAGTTTGCCCTAGTTCTTTGAAATTTTTGAGAATTTGCGTAGGGTTTTGAGTACAGCAATCTATGTCTCTTGTGTAACACCCCATATTTTCAATTATTACTAAATTGGAATTTTAATTATTTAATTAATTCAAATTTGATTTTTGGGAATTATTGGAATATTAGAATTATTGGAAAATAAATAAAGAAAAGGAAATTGGAACTATGGTGTAATGAGTAGAATGAGGGGTGTGAGGAGTAAAAGCCTCTAATTATATTTTATTGTTATTATTATAATAAAAAGGAAATAATAAGAGGAAAAGAGGTTAGAAATCCAAGTGGGAGAAACAAAGGAATCGTACGAGAAGTGAGAAAAGCAAAGGAAGAGGAAAACCTAAAGCTTGAGGAATTCAAGAAATTGGCTAAGGTAAGGGGTGATTACTCTAATTATAATGTATTATGAGTTTTGAGAATGGTAGAATAGAGTAAGAGATTATGAATCCCAATTTAGAATTTTTAGGTTTATGAGTTTGATCCTAAATACATGATTTTTGACATTCTTGATGCAATTGGTGTTATAGGGTTGTTGTATGATGTTGTGGTGTGTTGTTATGGCATTGGAATCATGTATTGGGATATGTTTTGGTGTTATTTGTGTATGTGTTTGTAATTGGAACAATTGGAATGGATTGGAAAGAAGGAGTATTGTCAAAATAGTGATTTTCTGCTACAGGGGTTGTGGAACCCGATTACCCTGTGGGGGGAATCGGTTACCACTATGTATTTTACGTAAAAATGGGATTTTTGGGTCTGGGATGTTGTTTTATGATGATGTATGTGTGCATATCGATGGATGTATGCTTATGTTGGTGATAGAATTCTTAATTAACGAGTAATTGCTTTGCATGTTATGCTATTGGTGACGTACAGGATAAATGATTGCATTATGTTTTGGTTGATGATGTGCATGTTTATGCGATTGGATGTGTTCATGATAAATGATTGTATCATGTTTTGATTGATGATGTTGCATGCTTGATGATGTGCATGTTTATGCGATTGGATGATGTTCATGATAAATGATGGTTATCGTGTTTTGGTGATGATGTTGCAGTAATTGCTTGTGCATGTTTATGTTGTTTGATGATGTTCATGATAAATGATGGTTATCATGTTTTGGATTGATGATGGTTTATGATGTTATCAGAACCTGTGCTGAATGTTGCATGCTTTTATGATGTGCATGCATATACATTCTGGTGGTAGCTAATTCCTATTGTGTGGAATTAGTGAGTATTGCCAATAATCGTTCCCGGGTGATTATGGGTGGTGCGGCTGGATTCATGTCCGGGTGATTATGGACGAATCGATGTAACTGTATCCGGGTGATTATGGATCAGTGTGTGACTTAGTTCACTTTTGGTACCACATGCATAGAGTCTTGCATTGCATTTTGTATGGATTATAACATGATAGGAGGGTTTCCAGTGTTATAATTTGGTTGTTGTGTTTGATGCATGTTCATGACTTGTGCTTTTGTGGAATGAAGGGTTGAATCTATTACGCTAAATAGGGTGAAATAATAGCTTATGAAGTTCTATTTATTTTATGAATTTATAATGCATGTTAATTATGATGTAGTCTCACCCTTACTTTGATGATTTCAGATTGAAGCTTTAGCGGCTTAGGCGTTGGTGAGGATGGCTCGTAGAGCTATGCTTTTTATTTTATCGCGTGTCAGTGTCATGCTCTGGTCTTGTAACATTGGGGAACGCTTGTTTTAGAGTTATCATTAAACTCTGTTGTTGTAATTAATGTTGCTTTGGATAATTGTTTATGAACTAAGGCATTGACCTTATGATATTTATTTGGTATCTTGAATTATCCAAGTTTGAATAAATTCCACTATGTTAAACATGTATTTCTTTTTAAATGGAATTATGTTTCCCATGAAAGCATGACGTTGTATTGAAATTTTATTTTTAAATCAATTGTGATGCCCTTGATGACATGTTAACTCTGAGTTATTTGTATTATATTTGGGGAATTTAGAAGGGTGTTACATCTTGCATATGGCCATGACCTTGTACTTATAAGGAGTGAATTAGGTTAAGAATTTGTGAGGAAAATACATTGCATTGATTGAAAAATATTTGATTGACATTTTGTATGAAAAGCTTCAAATTTTGATTCAATCTCATGCCAATCAGTCTCATGCATTTTTGCCAGCTTGCAATATGTTGTTTGGACCTCAAGGAACTCAGATCTCAAGCCCACACGCCTTGTACATTATCTTTTCATTTTATTTTAATTTATTTTGAATTTAAATGGATAAAATCAAAAATAAATAAAATAAATGATAAGATGAAGCATGGATGGGCTTAAAGGTTCTTGACAATATTAGAAACATGTTTCAAACATAAAATTATAGGCCCATTTGACAAAATTTCAAGATTGCTCAATATTGTCTTCACGCACTTCCTCAAAATTGCCAAACTTGCATCAATCATATCTTTCTCAATTCTCAACATTTGGAGATGATCTTGGAATTTTTAGAAATCTTAAGATGTCCTCTAAAACCTCTATTTGGTTTCTTTTAAATTGAAGCTTCCATGTTCATGTACACTTCTTTGAGAAAAGATGACTCTTTGTTAACTTTTGAAAGAACCTATGATGTCTTATCCCATATCTCTCAACGCTTGATCAAATGATGAATGTAAATTCAAAATCTTTATGTTGAAAAAAAATGATGAAGTTTGACTGTATGTTGACCACAATTGACTCTTTGTCCATTACAACTGATTTTCAATCATCTGAGCAATTGACAGAGCAAATTTGTGCTATGAGGCTTGAAACTTGACATGGAGATATTTTGAGACATATGAAGAAACATGAAGTCCACTTGAGGTATTATAAACCATATTTACTTTGAGGAAATCAAAACCCTAATTGTAGATCAATTGCTTAGGAGATGGTTTGTTTTGATCAATCTTGAGCATGGATATGTATCTTGAACCTATTGACCTTAAAAAATGGGAGGGAAAATTTTGGGGTACAACAGTATCGCACGCTTGAAATACAACAGAGTCGCCACTTAAATTTATTTATTCTAAAGAAAAAGGAAAATATCGATAAAACCCGCAAAAGAAAAGATAACGATTATCATTGCAACTAAAAGCACATTTTTAGTCGGTTATGCAAGTAGAAGGGATTAATACCCCTCACATTTGTTGTATTCAACGGTATCCATTTAGGTAGTTTTTCAAAATGAATGTTAGCTTATGTTTACGTATGAGCTTCTACTTATTATGCGAGAAAAGGAAAAGAAGAAAATATTTTTGGGTTTTTTTTATTATCGGTCTCGCCAAAATTTAAAAATCCCGTGGCTACGTAGTCTTATGGTGCAAAGAGAAAATCAAAGCTTCTTAGTTCAGAGAAAACTATGTCAGGTCCGCATACAAGCGAAGAAATCAACACATACGAGTGTTAGAAGATAAAATCAAATCGGACGAGTGTTGGAAAAGTTCTCTCTTGGGCAGTGATAAGATTTTGTATTGGCTTTGATTATGAAAAGAAACTTAATGTCGGTCAAGTGTTTTTGCTTTTTTGAAAATGGTTTGGTTTAATTGAAACTATTTTTGAAGTATTGTATGATCCTTCTAGATAACTCAAAAGGTTTCCGTGAACCTTAAACCCTTATTTCTCCATTTTATCTAAAGTTCAAAAATCGTCTCACTACAATAACAGAAGATATACATATTTATAATGACTAAAACCAAAAGTCGAAAACAAATTCCAAAATATATATCATTATTTGTTAGAATAAAAAATATTATCAATATCTTATTAATGTTTCTTAGAAGTTATGAAGACTTACTCCAAATTTGATTATTAATTCTATCAATATAATGATTAGGAATAATAAGTCATAGTTTTCTCTCTGCACACTTAATTAGTTATTAATCTTAATAATTGGACTGATAAGAATTAACGGTCAAGATTTAGAGTAAGTCTTCATAACTTACTCTTAGAGTATATTCCTCGTTTTAAACACACCTACATGGTCAAAATTTAGAGTAAGTCTTCATAACTAAATAATATTAATAAATAATAACAATAAAATAACGAGGGTTTTAACCCTTAAATGTTAAAAATTTGAAAGAAAAAAAGAGAAGAAAATAAAAAGAGCACAAAATGATGGGCCTCACATAAAAATACACTAAAGTGTATGTTTCTAATACAAACCTACATGGATGTGTATTAATATTACCCTAATGTTATATGTTTATTGATGATGTTGTTATACTTTTGATGAAAGAGTCAACAAAAGAGCCATAAACAACGAGAGTCATAAACACATATCATTCTTAATACGAAGATGATATGTGCTTAGGGCTCTTTTTTTTCTTCAGTGATCCAAATCACTTTCTTTTACTTATTCTTCAGAGATCTGATACATCAAACATCACTATTCATCTTGTTGTTGTTATTATTGTTGTTGAGACTCGAAACCCTTGTTGTTGTAGTTATTGTTTAAACATATTTATTTTATAGATTTATTGATTTTGTTGTTTATACATATTTACTTTATAGGTTTATTGATGTTATTATTAATAATATTTTTATTATTTTGATAAAAGAAGAAATACAATTAATGTGATTTATTTTTGTTATTATTTATTATGTGTTAAATTTAAAAATTATTTTTTGTCTTTAAAAGAGATTAAAATTAGTTATATATATATATATATATATATATATATATATATATATATATATATATATATATATATATATATATTTTTATAATAGTATCCATGGATACCCGTAAGTATATACAGGTATCTCAAAGTTCACAGACATCCATCTAACAGATACTCGCACGGATAAAGGGCGAGTACGTGTATCAAATTTATTAAAAGAAACGTAGCGGGATACTAATACACGTGCCCATGGATACCCATTGTCCATCTCTACACACAACATATCTAGGGTTACATTGAAATGTAACAAGAATTATAACATATCAGATTTGAGATATAGATCAATAGGCCCGTTGAACTTCTTATTCCAATTGTTTTAAGAAATTAACATGTCACCCCCTAAATTAAACATGAAACCCCCTCAACTTCAATTATTCAAAAATTATTCTTGTTGAGTTACAAATAATTTTTGGACAAAATTTATGGTTTATGTAAATTTTCGGTATTCCAAAAATTTTAAATTTACTAGCAAGTATCGAAAATTTGAGTTATACTGAAATTTCTGGTAGTTTAGTTATTCTATTTTTTTAACGATCGAGATTTTGCCAACATATTTATAGGGTCCTGATTGCACCGACAAGTTTGTGTGGTCTAGAATGCATCGCCATTTGTATAAATATGAGCATATGCTATAAAGAAAAGCATATCAAACAATGTCTCTTCTTGAATTTCTAAGTAAGGCAGAAGTATAGTACAACGGAAACAAGCCTGCTATTGAAATCAACCTTCCATCTGATGTTGAATTCAAGTTTCCAAATGGAATTGCATCCCTTGCCACCTTGAAAGAAATGTTGAATGTATTGATGCCTTATTCCGTTAACAATATGGTGACAAAGATCAAGTTTCAGGACCATTATACTAATACATATTATTGGGTGAAATACAACCTGATTGAGCCGAAGACCGATGAAGATCTGAGGGCCATGTGGAAAACATTTCTTTATAAGATAACTAAAGGTTCGGTCGAGTTGGATACGAAGATCCGAAGATCTGTCGACAACATAATAAAGATGTTGAAATGTCCAAAATCATCCGGTAGTACATAGGTTTTCATGTTTTTAGTTTTTAGTTTTTGTTTTTTTGTATTGTTTTAGGTTATGTTCATCATCGGTTCGAAACATGTAATCACCAAAATATCATGCAATAAATAAGAAGTATGTGTGTCACAAAATATACATATAATACAACCAAAATAAACCCGATCTACATAGGTCCTCCACGAGCTACGTCGGTAAACCTATATAAATCTCACCATCAGGGTTTACCAAACCAATGAGGTTATCTAAATGAACTGTAATAAATTGTAGGTGCCTATCCTGATCTTCTGTAGGTGGTGGAGGTGGTGGTGGCGGCTCGGTAGAAATCCTAGTACATGAAGACCCATGAACATTAGATGTTGCAGCCGTTGGTATGAACCGATGGTGTGATACACTGCCATATAACTCCATCTATTCATCCTCGCAATGTGAAAGATGCTAAACCACAATTGATCTCTCCCTGATCTCACAAGCAGAGCTAATGATGTGACTCTGAAACTACCAATCAATGCCACCAGATAGAGCCATGAGAACTATATGAGGGATGACCTGGATATAACCATATTGTCATAGACACCTCTTAGGCAAGTTTCTAGTCACATGGTTCTCCCACCTAAGATTCCTTGAATGCAAAGAAGAGTTATAAAATGCACGATGAGCCCGGTAAAATGTATATGGTGTTAAGACGACATCCTCTTTAGTCAGAGCACCAATCCTTCTCTGGTACCCCATCAAACCTCTTGGAAGGGATTGTTTGTCCTTCCATCTCCTCGCACATGGTACAACCTCCGGGAGGTTAGAACAAAGTTTGGTTCTACATCGTTGTATAAGTTTTAATGATAATCAATATATATATATATATATATATATATATATATATATATATATATAAATCTTATTGTTATGAAGAACAATTATGCTCTCTAAAATTTTGATGAATCATGCAGAGAAGTTCTGAGGTTGAAGAAGTTCTGATACTGGAGAAAGTTTACTAAAAGATACTGATCACAATATCACGCTCTCAAAGAAGTTCTGATAACTTTTGAAAGCACCACACTACAAGATTACAACGTTGATGAAAAACAACACCTTTCTTAATCTATAATATTTTGACTTATTCATCTTCTGATCGAAAGCAATCATTCTGATGTGTTATTCTCTAAATCATTCTTAATCATCAGGTAACGGCAGATACCAAGACAAGATCTGTACATTTTGAAAGAGCATTAACTACACATTATCCTTCCAAAAGCAGCTATTTGTGTTTCCAACGGATCCAACGAGCTTTGCTATTTAAAGGAATCCTTGAAAAATATTCAGATAGATACACACATTACAAACGTTGAAATTTCTCTCAAGCTTTATTTTTCTAAATCTCTTGAATATTCGTGTGCTTAAAAAGTGTGTATACATCATAAATGTGATATAGCTTATTAGAAGCAATCATTAACACCTATTTTGATTTATACTTGTAAAATCCTTGAGAAACCAAGTTGTGGTTATTCTTGAGAAGACATTGACTGAGATCTTTGTGTATTGTAATCAAAGTTTTGATTAGTGAATTAAGACCTCATTGGAGATAGGCAAAATCACCTTGAAGGGTAGACTGGAGTAGTTTGAGTTCAAATAAACCAGGATAAAAATACTAGTGTTTTACTGTTTTAATTTTTAAAAACTCAATTCAAACCCCCCTTTCTCGTGTTTTTCTATCTTTCAATTGCAATCAGAGCACTTGGTTCTGGGTGCTAGCACTTAACCGTGTAAAAAAAGATCATATCAAGAAAAACACTATAGTGGAACCAGTTCAGAACAACAACAACGACAACTATGATGATAAAGACAAAATCAGTGGCAGACCCCCAATATTCAATAGAGAGAATTTCAATTATTGGAAAGACAAAACTGAAAGTTTCTTTCTGGCTCATGATGTTGATCTGTGGGACATGATGACTGATGGTTACACACATCCAGTTGATGCAAGCGATTAAGAGATTGATAGAAAGGAAATGACAGATCAATAGAAGAAAGAATTCAAAAATCATCACAAGGCCAGAACGATCCTCTTAAGTGCTATATCATACACGAAGTATGAGAAGATCACAAATAAAGATTTAGCCAAGAACATATTTGATTCTCTGAGAATGACGCATGAAGGAAACACATAAGTCAAAAAGACAAAGGTATTAGCACTCATCTAGAAGTACGAAGCATTCAAGATGGAGGAAGAAAAAACAGTCGAGACAATGTTCTCAAGGGTTCAAATTCTGGTAGTTGGTCTGAAAGTTTTGGACAAAGGGTACTCAACAGCAGATCATGTAAAGAAAATCATCAAAATTTTACCTAAGAAATGGAGAACCATGGTAACTGCCTTAAAGCTTTCCAAAGATCTAAACAAAATATCTCTTGAAGAACTTATCATCTCCTTAAGAAGTCATGAGATAGAACTAGAAAAAGATGAGCCCCAGAAGAAAGGTAAGTCCCTCGCTCTTAAATCTAATAAAAAAATATGAAACTAAAGCTTTTCAGGCATGGGAAGAAAGCTCTGGAGGATCCTCATTTGAAGAATACAAACTATCTCTTCTCTCCAAAAGGGTTCAACAAATTTGGAAAAATAGACAAAGGAAATTCACAAATCCTAGAAGATCAAGCAATTTTTTGAATCACCCTATGGTTACAAAAAGACAAGAAACAAAGAAATTGTTTGCTATAAATGCAAGGAACCTGGTCACTACAAAAGCAAGTGACATAAACTTCAGAAAGAAAAGCCAAAGAAAAGAAGAAAAGTATCATGGCAACATGGGATGACTCAGAATCTTCTGAAGCAGAATCTGACTCCGAAGATGAATGTGCTAATATAGCCTTAATGGCTAAAATTTCAGATGACATAGATTCATCAGATTCACAATCAGACACTGAAGAGGTATTTCCTAATCTTACTAAATCTCAATTAGAAGAGAGTTTGTCTGAGATTCTTGAGAAATATCAGAATTTTCAAAATAGATACAAGAACCTAAAACATAGTTCTCTATCTGAAGGTGAAGAATCTATGAAACTGAAAACAGAAAACTCTGAGCAAAAAAAAACCATTTCAAAACTTTAAAATGAAAATTCTTTCATTAAAAAAGAGTTATAAAAAGATCAAAAAGAATATGTATCAGAAGATTCTACTTGTACTAATAACATTTTAAAAGAATATGATTACAACTTTCAAAAATTTCTGGCTAGAAACATAGATAGAAGCAAGATGGCCTATATGATCTATGAAGTAAGCAAAAACGATAGAAAATGTATAGGATATGTGAAACCAAGAGAAGAAAAGCCACATCACCAAAACAAGTTGATGATATGGTCATTAAATACACACATTTAAATTCACACTTCTCTTATGGGCACATACATGACATCAAATATACTAGTGATTCTTATTCTATGAACTCATGTGAAAAATAAAAATTCGATTAGAATTTTGATAACTTTAAAAAATTAGGACCCAAAAGGATATGGGTACCTAAGGATAAAATTATCTATGTTGCATATGTCTTTAACAGCAAAATTGAAACACCAACCTTGGTACCTGGACTCTGGATGCTCTCGACACATGACGGAAAGAAAGCATGTGTTCCAAAGTTGGAACTTAAACCTGGTGGCTTCGTAGGATTTAGAGGCAATCAGAAAGGAAAAATTATTGGCTCTGGAACTATTGGTAATGGTACAGTTCCTTCTATAACGAATGTTCTACTAGTAGATTGATTAATGCATAATTTGTTATCCATAAGTCAATTAAGTGATAACGGTTATGATATAATCTTTAATCAAAAGTCAGGTAAAACAGTTAGTCAGAAATATGGAAATCCTCTTTAATGGTAACAGGAAATACAACATTTATAAGATTAAACTTTTTAAACTAGAGAGTCAAAATGTAAAATGCCTTATGTTTGTTAACGATGAGAAATGGATCTGGCACAAAATATTGGGTCATGTTAGTATGAAAAGAATATCTCAGATTAACAAACTTAATTTGGTAAAAGGACTTACAAATTTGAAGTTCAGCTCAGATGCTCTGTGTAAAGCATGTCAAAAAGGAAAATTTGCAAAATCCTCTTTTAAATTTAAAAATGTTGTTTCTACCTCGAGACCGTTAGAACTTCTGCATATTGATCTGTTTGGACCAGTGAAAAATGCATCCATCAGTGGTAAGAAGTATGGATTGGTGATCATATATGATTATAGAAGATGGACATGGGTAAAGTTCTTAAGACACAAGGATGAGTCATATTATGTATTGTCTAGCTTATGTAACCCAGTCTAGAATGAAAAAGAGTTTAGAATTGTAAAAGTCAGAAGTGATCATGGTGGAGAGTTTGAAATCAATTTTTTTGAATTTTTCTAATGAAAACGACATTTCTCATGATTTCTCTTGTCCTAGAAATCATCAACAAAATGGAGTTGTAGAACGAAAGAATAAAACCTTACACGAAATGGATTGAACTATGAACAATGAGACTAACATTGCTAAACACTTCTGGGAAGAAGTAGTTAACACAACATGTTATATTCATAATAGAATCTCCGTAAGGCCTATTATGGATAAGACTCCTTATGAACTATGGAAGAACAGAAACCCCCCAACATTTCGTATTTTCATCCTTTTGGATGTACTTATTTTATTTTGAATACCAAAGAACATCTGAACAAGTTTGATTCTAAGGCACAAAAGTGTTTGATGTTAGGATACTCTGAACACTCAAAAGGTTATAGAGTATATAACACATAAACATGAATTGTGGAAGAATCTATTAACGTCAAAGTTGATGATAAGCTTGGCTCTCAAAAGTCAAAGCAGATTGAACATTTTGCAAATATATAAATTCAAATTACAGATGCTAAAGACAATCATTTTGAAGAGAAAAGTTATTCTCAGGTTTATGTTGAAAAAGACATCAATGCTAAAGAAAATTCGGAAAACCCATTCTAAAAAGACAATCCAGGAATAGTTTAGCACATCCTGAAGAAATAATTTTGGGAAAGAAGGATGATCCAATCAGAACAAGATCTACATTCAGAAATACTTAAGAGTCTTTCATGGGTTTGGTGTCTCTGGCTAAACCAACCTCTATAGATGAATCACTTCAAGATAATGATTGGATACTTGTAATGTAGGAAGAATTAGATCAATTTACCAGAAAGAATGTATGGGATCTAGTTCCTAAACCAAAAGGATTCAACATCATTGGAACTAAATGGGTCTTCAGAAACAAGCTAAGTGGACAAGTAGAAGTTGTTAGAAACAAGACACGACTAGTAGCACAAGGTTATAGTCAACAAGAAGGGATAAACTATACAAAAACCTTTGCTCCAGTCTCCGGGTTAGAATCTATCAGACTTTTAATTTATTTTGCTGTAAATAAATACATCACTCTTTATCATATGGATGTCAAAGTGCTTTTTTAAATGGTTACATTGATGAAGAAGTACATGTGCACCAACCCCCTGGTTTTGAAAACACAAAACATCCTGAATATGTTTATAAACTTAAGAAATTGTTATATGGTCTGAAACAAGCTCCCATAGCTTGGTATGAAAGATTAAGTAACTTTCTCTTAGAAAAAGACTTTACCAAAGGGAATATGTACACAACTCTTTTCTATAAATATTTTAAAAATGGCATGCCGATCTATCAAATTTACGTTGATGACATATACTTTAGATCAACTAAATCCTCTTTGGGCAAAGAATTTCCTAAGACTGTGCAGGCAGAATTTGAAATGAGCTTGATGGGTAAACTCAAGTTCTTTCTAGGAATTCAAATCAATCAAACTTCAGAAGGAATGTTTATACATCAAATCAAGTATGTTAAAGAACTTCTGAAGAAGTTTGATATGTCAAAAAGTAAGCCATCCAAGACTCCAATGCATCCTACAGGCATTCTGGAAAAGGAGAGGGTGAGTAAGAAAGTAGAACAGAAGCTCTACATAGGTATGATTATCTCTCTTCTTTACTTAACTGCTTCAAGACCTAACATTCTCTATAGCATGTGCCTCTGTGCTAGATTCCAATTAGATCCTACAGAATCTCACTTAACAACTGTTAAGGGAATCTTCAAGTATATAAAATTTACTACTAATCTTAGTTTATGTTATAGAAAATTCAGAGAATATAAACTAGTAGGATATTATGATGCTAACTTTGCTGGAGATAGAATAGGAAGAAAGAGCACTTCTGGAAGCTACCAGTTTCTGGGAGACAATCTAATATCCTGGTCCAGCAAAAGACAATCAACCATTGCACTATCAACTGCTGAAGCTGAATATATTGCTGCAGCTGGATGCAGTACTCAGATGCTCTAGATGAAAAGTTAGCTTGAAGACTTTCACATTTTTTAGAGTAACATTCCTATCCTCTTTGACAATACTTTTTCTATTTGTCTTTCTAAAAATCCTATTATGCATTATAGGGTAAACATATAGAAATTAAACATCATTTTATTAGGGACGATACTCATAAGGGAATTCTTTCTTTAAAATTTATTGACACTAACCATCAATGGGCTGACATTTTCACAAAACCCCTTGCTGAACATAGGTTTAATTTCATTATGAAACATCTCAATATGGAATTATTCCCAAAATGAAAACTTAATTTCCGTATATTTTAACCTTAGAATATTTTATTATTTTTCTTGTGAACCTCTGAACTATAGTTCTTCAGAAGTGATAAGGAAGATTGTATCAGGAGTTATCCAGAAGATCTAAACATTATTGAAAACTCTTTATTCCAGATAGTCTTGCAGTTCACCACACCAACATCTGTCAATCCTTATTGTTGAGTCACACTCTGAGGTTGAACACGTGTTCAAAATCAGATGAACTGAAACACTTGAGTTGATGCATTGAGGCACTGGTCACATCGGTAACTGGTCCAAAAAAATCTTCACGTCATCCTCTTATCAGAAATAATTATTTCTATTAATCATTTCATTTATGCTTTAAATACAATTAATTAAATGTTTCCATATATTTTTGCCTATTTATATCTCATCTCCCCAAAACAAAAATCACATCTCACTTTTTCACTCTCACTCTCTTCACTCTTCTTCAAAAAAAAAAATTGTTCTCAAAACCCTAAGTCTGTCAATAATGACTTCTCCTTCTTAATAACAACAGTCTCAAATCTCAGCGTCTCAAAAGAATATTCAAGGTTCACCATCCATCACTAATGAAGAAATTCACACTGATCCTACAAGAACCCTTTACACTCTGGTTGAATCTCTCGAAGTTCTCTGTGAATTTCTTGTTGATTTTGAAAGTATGAAGGAAAACGGGCATGATCTCACTGCTGATGTTGAGTTTCAAGACTGGTCAAGATACTTTGATAGACTAGTTATTCCAGTTTTCCCCAAACTAGTCAATGAATTCTGGATCCATGATATTGCATCAAATAATCAAGTAATGTTGTATGCAATGGGAAAGAAGATTGCCATCACCGAAGATCTCATTGGCCAACTTATTGGTCATGATGGTAACGACATCAAGTGCAGGGACATGGATGAAAAAGGAGGGTCTGACCTAACAAAAGTTTCTCAAGAATTTTTCACTTTTGGACAACCCTCTGACAAGATCAAAGATCTGAAAGACCACTTCAGAATTTTGAGCGAGAATTATTCTGGGTTGTATTAACCATAGAAAACCAACAAGTTCTCCAGACTACATCAACATTGATCAACAATATCTTCTATACTTCATTGTAACCAAATCCAAAATTTATCTCCCTCACATTCTATTCAATCATCTAAAGACAAGTGACAAAGAAACAAGAGAAGAAGAAAGAACCAAAAGAGATTGGATTCCGCTGGGAAGGCTAATTTCATATATTCTGACAGAAAACAAACTGATAGAACATCTGAATGAAGCTAATCTGGTCGTTGATCTGGAACCTTGTGTTGGAAAGCCCCTCAATGCAAAGAATCTCTAGAAAATGAAGATCATAGAGTCTATCAAGAAGAATCCTTCAGATGTTGTAAAGGAAGTTGTCTCCATCAGAAGAGTTCCTCTGCGTGACTTCCATCTCTTCTATTAAATAAATGCATCTTTGTATATTGTTGTCAGATATTTGGTGGCTTGCAAAAGTCATGGAACCACGCCAGAAATTAATCTCCAAGTTCTTCGTCAACAACCTCTCGAAGTTTCTACTAGAAAGTCAAAGAAAAGAAAATCGGATGATGAAGGAACTTCTCAGAAAACTCCCAAGGCTGCTAAAAAGAAAGATAACTCATCTTTTGTTTCTGTTGTTGAATTAGTATTTTTATCAACATCTGCACCATCCTCTCCTCTAAAAAAGTTTAGTTAATCCCTCTACACAAACTCTTGATGACTTTGATCTAGAAATTGACATAACCATACCCCCAAATAATCCTTCCACATAAACACAACCAGAACTTGCAAAATTTCTATCTGATATTGACGAATTTGACCCACTCTTTGATGCTCCCTAAACACAAAATCAAAATCTTGATTCTGAACAAACACATATAGCTCCCCCATCATAAAATCCAAATCTTGCCTCTGAACAATTGCCTCAAACTATTCCAATTATATCTGGTATCAACCGCCCTCTCAATACCTCTCAACCACCAAACATCATCACTAATTAATCATCAACCATAATATTTACAAATCTTCCCTATCCATATGACTCAACTCCACTAAAATCTCCCTTCATCATTCCTGACTCTCCATCTCCCACAAAAATATCATAAGATCCCCCGCGAACAGTCATTGATTTAGAAGCTTGGGACAAACTTGCCACAGTCTCTTAGAAAATAGCCATTTCTTAACCTAAACCAAAACCTTCCAAATCAGCTGTTGGTAAATCATTATTGATTTTTGAAATAGAAATACATGGATGGGTTAACTCTCTGAAGTAATTTTGCTTGGATAATCTGAATCCAGCTGCCTCTGATTATCTATGGACCAAATTTAGAAAATGGTTTCACTATGAATCTTTGAATCTGAAAGAACTCTGTTATGGGATTTCTCAACAAAATTTATGTGATAATTTGGATATTATGCTTCAACGGTTCTGGGAAAGTAAACCCCTTCGTTTGGACCACACTCCCTGGGAAACTCCGCAGAAATCAGAATCTCGAGAACCCTCTTCTGAACCTCAATCTCTTGTGATCTTTTAAGACAAAGGAAAATCTGTTGCAGAAACTTCTGAGAAATTTACTGCTGAAATACACAACTTCTATTGAAGATGAAATAACTCCATCTTCTCTTGTGCTGAAAAATCTAGAAGAGTTGAAGAAAGAGAATGAAGTTGTTCGAAAAAGGTTGGACAAACAGGATAGAACCAATAAACTAAAGAGCTGATGGATAAACAAGAAGAATGCAACAATCAAATCAAAGGGGTTTTGGAGGCATCTTCACGAGAATTCCCTCAGCCTCAAAATCTTAGAATTTATGTCATTCTCTACTATGTTTTTCTAAAGTTTGTTTTTATCTCAATTTCTGTTTGTTTCTCTGTTTGTAGTCCACGGTTCTTTTAAATGCATAATGTTTTTGTCTTTATCGTATATTTACTACTTTTTGATTTATGACAAAAAGGGGGAGAATGTAAGATATTTTGAATATAATAGTGTCGGACTAAAGTCTCAAACATTTCATATATAAACCTGTTCTTTTAAGCTTATAGGGAATATGCAGAATAACATACTATTCAGAACTTTTCAAAAGCTCTTATCAAACATACTCAACGAAGTATTTATTCATTTTCGTTTATCTGAGTATTTATCTCAGGGGGAGATTTTTTCATCAAAATATATAAATTTTTGTCATCATCAAAAAGGGGGAGATTGTTAAAACAAAGTTTGGTTCAACATTGTTGTATAAGTTTTGATGATAACCATATATATATATATATATATATATATATATATATATATATATCTTATTGTTATGAAGAACAATTATGCTCTCTAAAATTTTGATGAATCATGCTGAGAAGTTCTGAGCTTGAAGAAGTTCTGATACTGGAGAAAGTTTGCTAAAAGATATTGATCAGAATATCGCGCTCTCAAAGAAGTTTTGATAACTTCTAAAAGCACTACACTACAAGATTACAACTTTGATGAAAAACAACACCTTGCTTAATCTATAAGATTCAGACTTATTCATCTTCTGGTCGAAAGCAGTCATTCTGGTGCGTTATTCTCTAAATCATTCTTAATCATCAAGTAACGGTAGATACCAAGACAAGATCTGTACATTTGGAAAGAGCATTAACTACACATTATCGTCCTTCCAAAATCATCTATTTGTGTTTCCAACGGATCCAAAGAGCTTTGCCTATTTAAAGGAATCCTTTAAGAATATTCAGATACATACGCGCATTATAAACGTTGAAATTTATCTCAAGCTTTATTTTTTAGATCTCTTGAATATTCTTGTGCTTAAAAAAGTGTGTATACATCATGATTGTGATATAGCTTATTAGAAGCAATCATTAACACCTATTTTGATTTGTACTTGTAAAATCCTGAGAAACCAAGTTGTGGTTATTCTTGAGAAGACATTGACTGAGGTCTTTGTGTATTGTAATCAACGTTTTGATTAGTGAATTAAGACCTCGTTGGAGAGAGGAAAAATCACCTTGACGGGTGGACTGGAGTAGTTTGAATTCAAATGAACCAGGATAAAATAATAATGTTTTACTATTTTAATTTCTAAAAACCCAATTCAAACCCCCCTTTCTCGGGTTTTTCTATCCTTCACAGGACACGTTGAATCTTCCAGTCACAGATATTGGGGAAGTGCAAGTATATCCAGCACTGCATAAATAAAAACAATCAAATAAATACACCCAAATAAATAATAAAAACCATCAAATAAATTATAGCAGACCTGCAAAAGGCTAAGGTAACCAGCTAGCTATCTGGTCTCAGGCTAAGTAGCAACTCCAAGTGTCGTGTACAACATGGTCAATGTCGTGACCCCCAAGCCAACAAGGAGTGTCGAGAGTGTTGAACAGAGACAAGTAACATACATTGATGTACACTCCAGACTTGTCTGCAAAGAGAGTACAAGCCACCAAATATATCATGTACGCCCTAGCGGCAACCTGGTACCTCTAGGCCTCCACGTGCTCCTCGTACCTCTCCCTAAGCCAAGAAATGCGAAGGTGATATCCCCTGTTCAAGCCAAACTGCGCTAGAACCATCGCCTTAGATACCTCCAAATCATCCACAACCATACACAATGTCACATGGTTAATATGAGGAGGTGTGAAGAATGTACCAGCGGCCGAGATATTAAATAGGGCGTCAACATCATCCAATGTCATTGTCATATCCCTAAATGGAATATGAAAGGATGATGTCTCTGGATGCCACCTCTCAAGTTTCAACAAAAGCAGACAATATAGAGGCGTCCAACATGGTCAAGGAGCACTGAGCAAACTCCAACAGATAAAAATTAGAAATAATATGCCTGACCTCTGTAGGCATCTCACCCTCTGGGAAGTTCTTCAACTTTGAACCATGGGAAGCGACCTTCAACACCAGACGCTCCTGTAAGAAGGAAAAATAAAATATTATACATCAACTTTCAAAAATAAAATATTATACATCAACCAATTAAAATATATACCTCGTCATGCCATATCTTGTAAACGACATGGTCAACAAATCTTGTGAGCACGAACATGTCTGAAGGTCCTCTTGGAAATGCTACATCTGTGTGAACTGATGGCTCTATAGATGCACGAGTCGTGGTGTCTGTATTAGTGAGGAACACCTCGTCAACGCCCTCAACTACAACCTGCTCAGTTGTCAGCTCCCCAATCTGTTCAAAAACCACTCCACAATAAGCACAACTCCCTAATAGTCTGCTCGGGAACATGCACATTCACAGGAGCAGGAGTATGTACCTCCTCGATAGTAGAATCTCTAAATCCTCGACAACGGGGTGCACGAAACTGCGCCTACTACTCAACCAACCTTTTTCGGTGAGAATCAGTCATAGTACGTCGTCCATCTCGTAGCTCGAAAACCTATGTCTCGTCAGCCCAAGCTCGAGCTTCCGCTCGATCAGCCACCCTGCTTGCAACAGAACCATCTTTTCCCCTGATCCTCACTAAAATAATTAATAAAAGAAGGGGAAAAATTAGCAAAATATGAACTATCATGAATTTTGAAATTTTCAGTATTTTTTTTTAAAAATTAAACAATCGAAAATTTGAAATTTTTGATACACATAATAAAACTCTAGAAATTTCAAAATTTCCATTACAAAAGGTAAATACAAAAATAGAAAAATTTTAAAATTTCCGATTAAAATATACTAGAAATTTTGAAATTTCTAATATACGTAAATCCTTATTGCTTTACGAAATTTTTGGTATCGTCTTGAAATTTACGATATCAATGAATTTCGAAAATCACGTGGAATTGAAAATTTGGATATTTTTATAAATATTTTTGAATTTTAGACAATTTGATCTTTACATATTCCTTGGAAGTGCCATATACAACCAGGGTGACATGTTAATTCTCCAACTGTCTGCTTTTATGAAAATAGATCTTTTTAATTTAAATGAGAGATAGACTATCCACCGTATAAGATTCATTGAGTTTTTTCAATTCATTATCCACACTTATAGTTTAACGTATGCTTTGACAAATATTCCAACACTAAAAATTTCAAGAAATACAGTTTTAATATTAACATTTTATCCGTACCCTCCTTTTCTTTAAATTTAATGTTACTCTTAGGGACAGTCTTGAACCTCTTTAGTTCCATTTTTTCATATCTAAACAGAAATTAAGAGGTGTTTATTTTAAATTTAGAAATTACATTCATGGAAATACATAGATAAAAAAGTAAAAATATCCATGTTTGTTATAAGATTGAAAAAAATATAAAGATTTCAAGTAACAAAATAACTTTCTATAACTTTTATTATTCCTATGAAATTATTCCATGTTGAGGATGAGAAAGTGAATTCCCATCAAATTTTATATAATTTTTAAAATAAATAAATTAAAATTATAAAATATCTTAAGAATAATAAAATGTTTGTCAAACAAATTTTCAAAAGAATTTTTTAAAATAAATTTTTTATATCTACTTTTCTAGACTAATAATTTCTGAGAATAATTTTTGACACCGTAAAACAAACGCTCCATAATATTTTTGTATATAAAATATTAACTACAATTTTCATTCACATTGTTCTCCTTAGTAACGCCAAAAAGTGCCATTTTTTTCAAAAGTAAAGATAAAACTCTCATTACATTTTGATATAAAAAATTTCAAATAATCATGGTTTCGTCAATTTAATAATTAAGGGATATATAAACACAAAAACATATAATAAAATGGTTGTCCAAGCTTTCAGTATTAAAATAAGTTTTCAGTTTTTATTTGTATGCTAATACAAGATTGCATTATTATTATTAATCGAACAATAGTAATTATTTGTATATAACTTTTAGTTGTTGACAATCTTAAAATGTATCAGTAATAAATTAATAATAAATAAATGTTGTTCAACAAGGGGATGTAGCTCAGATGGTAGAGCGCTCGCTTAGCATGCGAGAGGTACGGGGATCGATACCCCGCATCTCCATTTCTTCTTTTTTCGTTCCTTTTAAATTCTACTAATCCATGTGCGTAGCACGTGATACATGACAAGAATAACAAAGCCCAATTCATTGTTTTATTCTTAGACAAAAATGAAGAATGGCCCATTTTGGTACATGAATTTATATTAATCTTACTGCTACTGTATATAGGCTGATAAATCACTAAAATGATGTTTTAACTTAGTCTACAAATTATTATTTTAACGTTTTTGCTCCACAAAAAACAACAACAACTTAGTCTACAAATTCTTATTTTAACGTTTTTGTATTTTAAAATTATGTTTAAATTGGAGATATATTAATCATACTGCCGCTGAGTAAATGTTTATATTATTAGTTACTAAGTTATATGGTTATTATAAATTGTTAATTTTGTATCATCAATGTTTTGTCATGACTCATATCAAACTTTGTATCATCAATGTTTTTGCTTTTTCTTTCAAAATTCAAGGATATTCATCCAAATAATTTTGTTGGATAGTCAAAATGAGTTTTATTTATCTATTTTAGGACTTCATTTTTTTTTAAAATATTGTCCTTATTAAATTTCATTTTTAACATATATCAATTAGATTTTATACTCCTTTAAGAGTTGTTTGAGAGTTGGTTTTAAAAAGATTTTAGAGAGGAAGACTTAGAGGATTAAGTTTATAGCTATATCTGAATATATGTATTTTTTATATAATTTTAAAAAATTTTAAAAATATCAAATATATTTTAAGATATAGATGAAACTTTCCAAAGCTTTATTCTCAAAAACTGTTTCACTCCAAAAACCAACTACCAAATAGTCGCTTACTAATTGAAGAAAAAGTCAAATATGTTATTTTAATGTGTCTCACTTGTTCTTAGTGGATACGGTCTTACAGTAAGTGAGTGAAATTAATTGAGTGTGTATGAACACTTCTTTATAACATTTCAAATATTCTTTAAATTATTTTAGATAATTCAGTATGTTTTTGAGTTTCTACAATATAGATGAAAATTCAAAAGTAAAGAAGAGAGGAATAAGAAATTAAATAATAAAAATGAGAGTTAAATTATATGTTCTTTTCTAAATTTAAAAAAGAATATTTATAGACTAAATGATATTGTTTCATAAAGATGCGACCTTTGATAAAACACACACATTCACCAAATATTGCAACTATACACATTCACATTAAATGTTGCGATTATTTGAATTAAAAAAAAAAAAAAGAGTTATGACCTATTCCATAAAAGGAAACAAAGAATGTAATATAGTTAAATATCTTTCGGTTTGAACTTGACCTTTGTAAGCACAACACAAAATCTAATTGAAATTTTAGGTAGCAAAGTTTCGAACCTATTACTCTTTGTGATTAGATCGGAGTTACCTTACACACAAACACTAATGGTTCTTTGCTTATATCTATCGCCTAACATTATTTTTGGCCATGTGTTTTTCCCGCCTCATGAATTTATTGTGAGAGAAGCTTCACTCTCAATTTGAGATGTCGCCATCTCGAAAATCACATATGTGAAATTCATATTGTATTTACTTACTTGCGATACATATTCTCAATATTGAACTTCATTAAGAGTTTGAAAAACTCAACCCTCCAAATGCAATGCTCAACACTATTACATAATGTCACACAAATATTCAAATCAGCAATTTGTTGTTACCCATTAAATCTAAGATTAATCTTTTCTTAATGTTAGATTGGGTTGATATTGTTGTCGCCTTAGTTGGGTCAACCCTCAAATATGTGACCATCATCTCGACAACTTCTTCTTGATCGATCCTTTATGGCCCAATAATCTTTCGCTGATGGAAAGATGCATGATGCATGAGGTGCCATCCAAGGTAAGGTTCATTTCACCTATAGGAAAGTGGAATGATGATGTTTCTAAATGCCACCTCTCAGCAAAATTTGTCTACATGTCGTGGTTTATGGTCAGGTGCGCAGAAGAACATAAACTAACAATACCTGAATATCAAATAACATCAAAGAACCAAGCTACAGTGGGTTGTTCCAACTCCAATATCTCCCTACTGTAGTTTACTGATTTCAAACATGTACGCTCTTGTAAAAAGAAATTATCACCATTAGTATAAATTTAATTAGTTGAAAACATATGTATTGCAAAAGAAAATAAATATACATCTCCTTCTTAAATATGCCTAGCAACATGGTTTCAATAGAGATGAAGTAAAGAGGTGTCAAATGGGCCTCCTAGATAACTCTTTAAAGGGGCATCAATAGAGATTTATGCATGTGCTTTAGATTATGATGCATCATTTGGGGACTCTTGGCCCCTATTTAATTACTTTATGTCACACTTTTGAACAATTTCTAAGACTCCTTTAGCATTTTTTAATCTGGAACACTTTCAAAAAGTGTTCGGTATCTTAATAATATACCCACCTGGGACACTTTTAAAAAGTATTCCAGTATGATAATTAAAAAAAAAACGGTTTCGTTACTTTAGGCCACGGTTTTGAACTGTTGGTAAAACTCATTTAGCAATTTTTTAAAACTGGAACACTTTCAAAAAGTGTTCCGATATCTTAATAATACACTAACCAGAACACTTTTAAAAAGTGGTCCGGTGTGATAATTTAAAAAAAAACAATTTTGTTACTTTAGGCTACGATTTTGAACTATTGCTAAAACTGTTTTAGCAATTTTTTTAAACCGAAACACTTTCAGCCAATATCTTTATATTACACACAACTAGAACACTTTTTGATAATTAAAAAAACAGTTTCGTTACATTAAGCCACGGTTTTGAACTGTTGCTAAAACTCCTTTAACATTTTTTTAACCAGAACACTTTCAGAAAAGTGTTTCGGTTTGTTAAAATACATACCGAAACACTTTCTTTTATTGTTTCGAAACGCATGTGTAGGGTTGAAAATTTTAAATTTTTGGTGAATAATAAAAAGTGAAATGGTAAATTGGTTAAAAATATTGAAGGTTAAAATTGGCATTTTGAAAAATTATAGAAGTGCAAGTCTAATTGGGGTATGAAGTAAATTTTTCTAATTCTCACAACTCTCTTTTATGAAGGGTTATCCCTCCTATTTGGAGTGGGCCCAAATAATGTGCGTTAATGTCCCATATGTGTGTAAGCCTTTGTTATTATCCAACAAAGTTAGTGTGAAAAATAACAAGTGAAAAGAAGAGAGAAAAATCAGTAGCCACAACACTATTCCCATTGCTCCAATTCTGCATAAATCAGTCCCAGTAATTTAGAGCTTGCGCAAAATCCAACGGTCGAATTGTCCTGAAATTTGACACAACGTTCATGACTCACGGGAGCACATTCTGACTATTTTCATTGGATTCAGAGTTTTGTAAGTCATTCTATCGAATCCATCTTTAAGGTCACAATTTCTTCGTGTTTTGGATTGTTTTGCCTCTCTTGATTCTTGTTGTATTTCAAGATTGATTTTAAATCTTGATCATGTTCATGTATGTCTCTAACTAGTGTTAGAGAGAACTTGTTTGTATCCATTGTTGATTATGGTGGAGATTTAAGTGGCCTACGGGTCCCGTGGTTTTCTACTCCTAGTTAACGGAGGCTTTTCTATGCTAAAATTGTGTTATGTTGTTTAATGTGTTTTTGTTGATTATCATTACATTTGATATTTGAGAGAGTTTGTGTTGTTTATTATTCTGTGGCATTTAGATTTCCTCCCAATAAGTGGTATCTAGAGTCGTGGTTTGGTTTGTGTAACTATGGAGACAAACACATCTAGGATGGTGAGTTTGAATGGTTCAAATTATAATGTTTGGAAAGGAAAAATGGAAGATTTAATTTATGTAAAAGGTTTTTATTTTCCAGTTTTCTCTAATGAAAAATACGATGGAAAAAGTGATGAAGAAAGGACTTTGTTGCGTAGACAAGTGTTTTACCCCAAAGTTTGTCCGCCCCGAAACTACGGTCAAAATTATTTTCAAACTTGGTTTTAAATTTCTTTTGGTTTATTACACTAATATTCCGGAATTTTTTATAAATATTCATTCTCAAGTTTTATTTAAAAATATAATAATTTATTTCAAATTATTTGTATTTTTAAATAGCAAATAATTGTTCGTCTTCACATACTTTCAATTAGCTTTTTACTTTTGGTAAGGAGTAAGACTTGCAAATATGAAGTCATGAGTTCGAATCTTAGTGGATGTACTTTGGATATTTTCATTTTTAATTATATTCAAAGATCACAAAAATCATATTTTTATTATTTAATTACTAATTTTCGAATTTTAATATTAATGTATTTTTCAAAAATGTTATTTTTTTACTTTTTTTTAAATCATTTTATGCAATTTTAGTCCACAAATAAAAAAAAAAAAAAAAGTTTAAAATCAATTTGTTATTATTTTGGCATTTTTTTACATCTTGGGGAGCAAGTAAAAAGAAATTACGAAAATATTAATTAATTGATTAAATTATAAATTACAATTAAATAACTTTTTTTTTATTTGGAGTTTTAAAAGTCATTGGTCAATATTTAAATTTTTTCTTTATTTGTTTAACCCAATTTTAGTTATAAATAGATGATATTTTCTCAAATAGAGGAGGCAATTCCACACAACATCATACACACGTAGATACACTAATGCACATTCTCTTTTTCTTAGCCTTAAATCAAAAATCTTTTTTTGTTCTAACCAAATAAAAACCTTTCATTTGTTTCTAATTTTAATTTACTCTATGTTTTATCTATATGATAATTTTTCTTATGTTTTAAGATTAGTATTATTGCATAGATTCAGACACTACTTTTCACACCAAGTTCTAAACCACATGGCAAATCATTGTTGCATGTCTTCATAAAATTAGATACTCATTCACTACAATAAAAGCCATAACCCACATCTGACAGTTTCAACTTCTTTTTCTTTACGGTTCCTAATAGCTTCTACATGGATGAAATGTTTTCTATTCACTGATGTATAGATCTGTATGCATTTGATTAAACATATGTATTGTTCATAAATTCTGTTCACATATTCAATAGAAAAATGGAAGTTCAATGTTAGGTGTTTAGATGGTTCGTTGAGTCATAGGACAAGGGGTCTCCTTAACAGGTAATAAAAGGGAAAATATTTCTTACTATGTTCAAACATTTGCTAGGTTTATATAGTAGTTTCTTACATTCCGATTACAATTCAATCAATTAATCCAAGGGTTCTCCTAAATTGTAGGAATTGCTAAAAGGTGCTAACAAACATTCTAACGCAAAGTATTCAAGGAAAGATATGCTGAGTTGTTTCTCTATCCTTCTAGAATCCTAGGATATTTGATACTTGTACTGTCAGGTGCAATATCCTTTAAACGTAGTCATGGAGATGCTTGAGCTTAGTCTTGATGCAGACAAATTCTCTCTTCTCAATGGACTGGATTGTTGTAGGTGTAATGGGCTTTGGATTGATGATGTCTTCGGTGCAGATAGTAATTGGGCTGCTAACATCACATGGGGCTGGAAAAATCACCTTGTCCTCAAGGTGGTAAGAATCAAATAATTGTCGCCACGACTCCCAGCTGGTGTCTTCAGGGGAAAGTCCTTGCCACTAAACCAGAACCATGCGGGTAGGTGGTGTAGTTGAGTCGTCCCACTTGTGATCAAGGATATTTATGGGCAGAATGACATGGTGGTTTTCAATGGATTTTGGTGGTAGGGAGGGTGTAGAGGAATTGATTGGTCCATGATGAGGTTTGAGAAGAGAACAATGGAAAACAGGGTGTATTTTAGATGTTGGTGGAAGTTCCAGTTTGTATGCAACAGGCCCAATTTGTTGAATAATCTTGAAAGGTCCGTAATATCTTTGGGACAGTTTGGTATAAGAGTGAGAGGAAGCAAATTTCTGTCTGTATGTTCTGAGTTTGACATAGACCCAGGAGTCAATATCATATGAGACATCGCGTCTTTTGTTATCAGCAAAGAGTTTCATTCGGGTCTGTGCTTTGGCTAGGGTGTTTTGAAGTTTGGTGATGAACTGTTTTCTGTGTGAAATGAGAGAATCCACAGCCTCAATTGGGGGAAGAACCATGTATGTAATTGGGAATGGTAGGTGGAGGTTTTCCGAAAGTTATCTCGAAGGGGGAGTAGCCTGTAGAAGAATGGACAGAAGTGTTGTAAGACCATTCTGCTAGAGCAAGATAATCGTACCATTGGTGAGGCTGTTGGTGCACAAAGGCACACAAATATTGTTCCAAGACGCCGTTGAAAACCTCTGTTTAACCGTCAGTTTCTGGGTGGTATGTTGTACTCATTCTGAGTTTTGTGCCACATATTTTGAACAGTTCATGCCAAAAACGGTTGATGAAAATTAGATCACGGTCAGATACGAGACTGCGGGGAAATCCATGGTGTTTACAAATCATATTCATGAAGAGGGAGGCTACTTTGTAGGTTGTGAAGTGATTTGGCAATGCTCCTAGATGGACACTTTAGAGAAACAATCAACAACTACCAGAATTACTGAAAATCCATGAGAGGAGGGTAAACCTGTGATGAAGTCTAAGGATAAATCTTCCCAAATGTTGGATGGAATAGGCAAAGGTTGTAGAAGTCCCGCTGTTTGGTAGTGAGGTGTTTGGTTTGTTGGCAAACACTGCAAGAGTTGATGAAAGAGTGTAGACTGTTTGTCTCATGTTTTCCTAGAAATTTTTTGACTTTAATCTGGCTAGTGTTTTAGTGATGCCCATGTGTCCTCGGAGTAGAGTGAAATCCAACCAATAATTGAGTGTAGAAGGGACTTTGGTGATTAAGCCATATGCGATTTTTGTAAAGTATCAGGTCTTGGTGTATTTTGTAATGAGGGAAAGATGAAGGTTTGGCTTTAATTTTGGTAAGAAGGTTTGAAAAGTTTGGCTATTGTGAAGAGATTGTTTGAGATGATCAAGAAAAAGAAAATGAGGGATAGAGAAAGAAAGATGCGTACCTGGGCCTTCGGGGGCTCGTGAAAGAGCATCGGCGACTACGTCACTCTTTCCTGTTTTGTATTGGATAAAATAATCGTAACCGAGGAGTTTGGAGAGGTATGTGTGTTGGTCTGGTGTTTGTATTACCTGAGAAAAGAGGTCCTTGAGACTCTTGTGATCTGTGAAAATGGTGAAGCGGTGGCCTATTGACACCATTTTTTTACGGTGGAAGTAATAACGTGCAATTCGCGAACGTAAGTGGATTATTTCTAAAGTTTCTTGCAGAAAGGATGGCTAAAGAAGGCTATAGGATGGGAAATTTGCATCAGTACTACACCCATGGCAGTTCCTGAGGCATCTGTTTCAATATCGAAAGGTAAAGTAAAGTTAGGTAGGGCAAGGGTTGGTGTTTGGGTCATGGCTTTCTTGAGGTGTTCAAAGGTGGTTTGAGCTTATGGAGACCACACAAAAGCATCCTTACGTAGTAAAGATGTGAGAGGTGCAACAATCGATGCATAGCCTTTAACGAATTTGTGGTAAAATCTGGTGAGACCAAGAAAACCGCGGAGAGCTTTGATGTTTGGTTGGGTGGGCCAATCCAACATGGCTTGCATTTTAGAGGGTTCTGGTTGGACTCCATTGATGGGAATGATGTGTCCAAGATAAACAAGTTGTCTTTTGGCAAAGGAACATTTGGATTGTTTGAGGAAGAACTTTCCTTTGAGTAATTGTTGGAAAACTTTTTCTAAGTGTTGAATGTGTAGTTCGAGGGAGACGCTGTAAACAAGTATACCGTCAAAGAAGACGATGAAAAATTGGAAAAGGAAGGGTTGTAGTAGGTCGTTCATGGATGCCTGGAGGGTGGAAGGTGCGTTGCAGAGGCCAAAGTGTATAACACGATATTCGTAGTGTCCTTGGTGTGTGCGGAAAGCTATTTTACTAATGTCGTCTTCGTGCATACAAATTTGGTGAAATCCTTGTCGTAAATCCAATTTGGAGAACCAAGAGGCGCCACACAATTCGTCAAGGAGCTCGTCTATGGTAGGCATTGGAAAATGGTCTTGTTGTAACATTTCCTTGACTTGGTGTTCTATTTCATTTTTCTGGGAAAAAGGATATTTGTATGGCTTGACAGACACCGGGGAGGCGGAAGTTGTGAGGTGAATACGGTGGTCGGAGTTTTTGGGTGAGGGGAGTCCTGGGTTGTTGTTGAAGATGAATGAAAATTATTTGAGGAGTTGGTGGATGAGTGGGATTGGGTGGTTTTCTGAGTTGTTGCCAACGGGTTTTGTTTATGTGGGAGGTATAATTTGGATATGGAAGAATTCAGACGCAACATGGGTTTGGACACATTGGTTCAGTTGTTGGGCCGAGATTAGATTTGGGCTTTGGTTTGCATCCACTTGGAGTAATATGGGCCTTTGGTTATAGGTGAAGGATAATGTTAGTGTGGAGTAGTCCATCAAAACTGGGCCTAAGGATTTGAGTCATGGGGCTCCATAGATGATATCTGCCCCGCTTAAGGGAAGAGTGTAAAAGTCAACAGTGAACAAATGGGATTGAATATTAATGGACAAGTTATTGCATACATGCTGACACTCCAACAAGTGTCCATTTCCCACCATTACTTTAAGAGGATTCATTGGAGTAGAAGGCAGATTGAGAAATTTTGCCATTCTACTTTGGATAAATTTGTGGGTGTTTCCGCCGTCGATGAGGACGGTGACGAGGTGATTGGTGATTTTTCCAATGATGCAAATGGTGGTGGAGGTGGCGGATCCAGATAAAGCATGCAAACTGATGTGGTCATCAAGTTGTTCAATGGGGTCAGGGCTTTGGGTCGTTTCTGGTCGTGGTTCAGGGATGGAATGAGGGGATGATGGATATGGGTCGGGTTTGTCTGAAACAAGGAGAAATAAGTGACCTTTGCACTTATGGCCAGGTATGAAAGTCTCTTCGCAGTTGTAGCACAGTCCCTTTTCACGTCGAGATGACATTTTTTCTGATGAAAGCTTGTGAAACTGGATACGAGAGTTAGTGGAATTGGCTGTTGGTGTATTGGTGAGAAGTGGGGTGAATGGCTGGTTATTGGTAGCGGAGGGCTTGTTTCGGAAGCCGCGGCGGCGCTCCTCTATTTTGTCTTCCTGGATTTTTGCAAGCGCAATGGCTTGGGACAGATTAATGGGTTGAAGGGCTTGGACTTCCCGTCGTATCTCTGGTGAGAGACCTGAGATGAAGCAACTGAGAAGGAAGGGAGGAGGTAGTCCGACGATACGATTGGAGCGACGTTCGAAGTCAATGAGGTACTGGTTTAGGGAGCCTCGTTGGGTGAGTTTGAATAGGGATTGGCTAGGGTCATTGTAGTAACTAGGAGCGAGATGAGTTTCGAGTGCTTGGAGAAAGTCGAACCAAGTCGTGATCAGGTTGTTGCGGAACATCCACTAATACTAGCTGAGAGTGGGTCCCTCCATGTAAAAGGAAGCAACGGTGAGTGTCTCCTCCTCTAGAGTTCTGTGATAGTCAAAGAAATGGTTTATTTTAAAAATCCATCCCATGGCATCGGTGCCATTGAAACGGGGAGCGTCGAGTTTGATGTGAGGTCGTGGGTGTGGGGGAAGTGGTGGTGGTGGAGGTGTAGGTGGTGGAGGGTTTGTAGCGGCATGTTGGGCAAGGATGAGATCCACTTTTTCAGAGAGGTCATCGAACCTTTCAACGTTGGGGGGTCGGTGTGCTATGGATATTTAGGGAGGAACGATGAAAGCACCAAGTTGTTAGGTGTTTAGATGGTTCCTTGAGTCATAAGACAAGGGGCTGATCGCAACTTTATGCGTCTTAAAGAATCTAGACCACAAGTATACAGTCTTATCGCTTATAGCTTTAAAGATTATCGAATCCCAAGGGACTAAATGTCGACCTATCGTTATCTAAGGTTACTATGTAAATCTAAGGCTAATAATGTAAATAATTGGGTTTAGGGAACTTAACTGATTATAATCTATTTTAGATTCGGATGGGGAATATCGGTATGTAATGGTCGGACTTCAGGGATTTAGCAACTCATCGACTTGGACTCGAATTATCAAAACAGTTTCAGTAGGAAATATTTGTTTGAAAACCCTCTTCTCACACTCTCGTGTTTATTGATTCAGATCCTACAATCAAACCTAAGTGGGTGCTCTCACTGTTTCAATTAGAGTTTAAAAATAGTTTTTGAAAACAAATAAAAACTAATCAACTTAAAAGCGCTCTCGCTATATTTTAAGTTGATGCACAATTACTATTGTCCAATTATTATCTCAAACTCTCGTTTTATTGATCCTAACTTCTCATATGTATTTTACTCTCGTAACAAAACAATTGGTATTTAGAACTAGTAAAATTAAAACCAGAAAATTATTCTTTTTAAAACGGAATGAATCGAATGGATTTGCTAAACCCCGTTGGCTATATGACCTTACATACTGATAGCTAAATTTAGCCTAACATGTTGTATAATTCAATTATAGTGCAACAGTAATAAACAATATCAGACAATTCAAATAAACCACGCATTTAAGACAATTTTGGCATAAAATAAATAAATAATTAAATTAAACTTGAAAATAAAAATGCAAAATATTTGGCAAACTTCAGGTGTCTCCCACAGGTCGGTGAGAGTTGCCCTTTGTTGCTCCGAAAATTAAATGCGATGAAGGAAATAAAAAGACACGATTCTAACGTAAGGTTAGAATCAACAAAGGTTCGCAGCAATCCCCGATGTGGAAATTGCTACGAGAAAATGAAAGCAGATACTAAAACTAAATAATTGGTGAAGCAACTCGATTTTCAAAAATCATTTAAATTTCGAAAACTAGTGAAATCGCCACCTAATTTTATTTGTTCTTAAAGGAACGGGAAAATATAGATAAAACCCCATAGATGCGGATAAGGCGGTCTACGTGACCAAAAACATGGAATCGGGAGTCAGTTATGTAAGAGGAAGGTGTTAACACCTCTTACATCCATCGTACTCGATGAGACCCATTTAGTTCTAAGTGTTTGTGTGTGTGTTTATTGCTAAGTTATGAATAAAAAGGAGAAAATGGTTTGTTTATTATTATTTTGAGTTTGGCACGGTTTCGGAACCGTGTGCCTACGTATTCCCTTGTGCAATGGGAAAGTCAAAACTCCGTAGTTCCTCTAAAAAATGTTTAAATTGGTTGTGTTGATTTTATAAGAAAAATCGTGCGTTTAGACATTTCAAATGCTTGAACTTGTATTTGTTTAGTTTGTTTGAAAAGCTTAAGTCCTCGTTCGTGTTTGAAATGGCTATTGCACACTCTTTGTAAGAAAAGAGTTTGATGATCGCGTATGAGCGAAAAAAGGATTTTGAGTGAGTTGGATTGATTTTAGGTGGGTGAAAAGTACTGAACAATAGGACTAGCATCCTACGATTCAAATACTAGAAACAAGATGAGCTCAATGCCCAACGAATCGTCTGTCATCTCAAAAGTTTCCTTATGAAAGAGTGAAGTGAATCAAAGTTCACGTTATTAAGAATCTTTAAACAATTGTACTAGCATCCAACGATTTAAAGATTCAAAGTTTATTTTTTTACAAGTGTTTAAACAATTGGACTAGCATCCAACGATTTAAGTACTTGAGTTTTTATTATGAAAAAGAAATTTGAAAATGCACTCGACGTTGGATCGAGGTTTGTAATTTAATTGTGAAAGCGTCTTAGAACTCGATGTGTTGCGTGAGAAATGGAGTCGGGTTATGGTTAATTAAGTATATGGACTTAATTAACCTCGTGAAGATAGGTGCTCCTATCCCCAACCTTGAGACCCTGGTGCATGGAAAATTGGTATATAGACCAATGTTATTTTCGGGTTATGATTAACTAAAGCAACAAGGGCTTTAGTTAACCTCGTGAGGATGGCCATGCCCATCCCCAACTATAAGACCCTTTGAGAAATCGGCTTATGAGCCAATCGAAACAGAATCAGATTAGTTTTAATGTTGGTTGTGTGCAGAATAAATATGAATCATACAATACAATCGAAAATTTAAATAATAACTAGAAATAATTTTCCTGTTTGATGAAAAATCAACTAATAGTTTAATCGATAAATCATCAAATAAAAACTATCAGAACCAATTATTATCTAGTACATCGCGCAAATATTAAATTATTTACGTAAAAATAAATTAATTTAAAAAGATGAGGGTTTAGGAATGAGCCTGATATTGCAGTGAATCTGGGGTGCGAAAAGAAATCCATCTGATCTTGTGTGACTGGCCAACGGGGATCCACAACATGCTGGCAATTTTTGATGCATTGGATCTTTCTCTTCCAAAAAATACTCCAATGGCCATGATGGAATATTATTTATCAAACACAAATAAACAGAATAAACAGGAAAAAAAACAAGGTGGTGACACTTGTCACCACCAAACCATGACACCCTACTTAAATTAAAATTAATAATAAAACTAAACTAAACTAATTAAAAAAAAGAAAATCCTAATCAGAATACTAAACAACTCTATTCTTCTCTTCGTGAAACTCTCTCGCTCTCTCTTCTCACACCTCGCTGGAAATCGTGATGGCCGCGCCGGAAATCACCTCACGGCGGTTCCGGCGGCGGCGTGACCCAGAATCTCAATATTTCTATATTTGCTGACTCGTTTCTCTCTTCTCTCTTTTAATATGTTCTTGTTTTTTACAGGTTCCCACCGGAGCCTCCTAGATCTACCGGAACAGGGACAAAAACCCTAGCCCAAACGGTGGTCGTTTCGATGGTCTCGTGAAACCGACGATGGTGATGATGCTGCAAACGATGAAATGGAAAGGAAAGAAGGAAGTGAGATCCCTGCATGGCCGGATTCGTTGACTCAAACCTTTTCGGGTGATACCTTTCTATCTTCTGCTCTATTTGTTGCTTGTAATGGTTTCTCTTTTATGAATTTCTGAAGGAATTTCCGTGTGGGAAAGTGATTATAATGCCTAGGGTTTGTGTTTTCTGGTTTGATACATTTCTGCTATGTTTGCTTTTTGGCTTTTTCGTGGGTTTTTTGAACTAGTATGCGTTTGAACAGATGCTATATTTTGGTCTTTTCCTTTGGAACAGATGCTATGTGAACTTGGTTTGCTTATCCCCTTGGTTCTGGTTTTCTTGTTCAGATATAAGGTTTCTGGTATTTTTTGGAACAGATAGTGTACTTTTTGCTTTTGAACCGATACTGTAAAACTTGGTTTCTGATATTTGGCTTCTTAGAACTATCAAGGATGCCTTGTATTCAGCTCTGCTTCTATTTATATGCACCATAATACTTTGTTTTTTCTATCTTGAACTCATGATGTGATTACTGGTCTTGACTTATTTTCTGGTTTACCCATCTGAGCAGATCCTGCACTTTTTCTCTTTTTCTGGTCTTTGTCCCTTTTGTTGATTAAAAATCTGAACAGATATTGCCTTGATCCTTGCTTGGTATTATTCCCTTTATCCATTTAATGAAACTCTATTCTGTCTTTCCTTGGAACTAAACTTGTGGTTGCTTGTGGTTGCTGGTGTTGCCTCTTTCAGCTATGACCTGCTATGCTTTCCAGTTTGAGCTTTTGGCATTTTTTGGATTTTCTGTGTTTGTTGCCTTCTGTTGCGTGCTGCTACATATTGTCTCTGGGTGAAAATGTTTTACTCTTAAATGCTGATAACCATGGTGCTCTTGGTAAAAAAAATCCTTTGCTGCTAAACTGTTTTGGACTTGGTCTGCTGCCTTATTTTCTGATTAACTATGATGATAAACTGAGTTTTAGCTTCTTTGTGAACCAAATTATTTTGTGATTTGCAAATAAGCTTCTTTTAACCGATGATTAGTCTTGAACAAGATTATGAGGCTTATCATTCTTTAAACCTGATTCTTGCGGGAAACTCCTAATGATGAGATTATAACATAAATTGCTTGCGTTAATTATTTTCGATTGAATTATATTGCTAACTATTTTCTCTTTCTTGTTTCATGTAACATGGTGAATTGGATGATAAGAGGGAAGCTTGGACGAGAAGAAACGACTTGGAGGAAGACGAATAATTCGTTCGAAACATAAGGACAAAGCTTAGAAACTTGTAGCATTAAGTAGAATTTGAACAATTTGTAATTTTTTGTAACTCACATTTGTAATCAAATTAATAAAACCACTTGCGTTTCAATTTCAAACTTATAATTCCATATCCTTCTCGCAAAAGGCATTGTAATTTTGTAGCAATTTGAGACAAATGAGTACAAAATCTTGAATGACATCCGTGTAGCATTTCATTTGAATGAACATTATACTCAAAAAGATAGAATCAATCTTAGCTTGAATCCTCTTTAATATTTTTTTGCTAATGAACTTGCACTCCAAAACAAACAGCTTTTCCCTCCAATGAACTTAAATTCAAGAAACAAATAATTCCTTTAAAATTTAAATTCAAAAACAAATAATATTCTTGAATTCAAATTCCAAAAAAAACAAATAATTCCTTTTGAATTTCGAATTATACTCAATGATAGCTTGAATCAAAAATCGAATTAATAACAAAACAAAAGTTCTCTTAGAAATCCAGCACAATCCTTTTCATGAAAGTTTCCCTATAGAATCTCTTCTGAAGCCACAATGAATGAACATCTATGATGAAAAATGAACCACTGAGGTGAAACGAAGGGGGAAAATTTTGGGGTGCAACAAATGGAATCGGTAAAAGGCAAGGAAAATAAATACTAGAAAAATTGGCAGAGTAACAGTAAAGGAATCAGAAAAGAAAGCGTGCTGAAAATGGAGAATGGAAACCCTATTTATAGAAGTGAGATTCGCTGAGAAAATAGGTTTTGTTGAGATCTTTTCGCCTCCGTTTTCTCCTCCGTAGCGATCGCTACGGACCCTTGAAGAGAGTGTGATGGTCGTCACGCGATGCTTCCTAAGCCATCGCGACCGTTAGGATTAGGGCTAGATGTGTAATGGTCGTTACACCCTTGCTGGCACTTGAGCTTGACTCTTCCACCGTTGGGCTAGGCTTGCTTCTTTAAATTATTTTAATTTACAAAGCTTTTACTTGTAATGCACCCTATTCTTGCCATACACCCCACAATTGTATAATTGCTCTTCTTTTGTGGATTTTGAGTACGATTTGCCCGACTTTTCTCGACTTTCTTCGCAAATGCCTTGTAATCATCAAATTCCTGAAAACATAAAAAATATCGGCACAATACGAATAAAGAGTAATTTAATTAATTAAAATATAGATAAAATTTATGTAAATTGATCGAAATAATCGAAATAACAGATAATAAAAGGGAAAATATTTCTTGCTTTGTTCAATCGTTTGCTAGGTTTATATAGCAGTTCCTTACAGGGATTGCTAAAAGGTGCTAAGAAATATTTTAACGAAAAGTATCCAAGGAAAAATATGTTGAGTTGTTTCTTTATCCTTCTAGAGTCCTAGGATATTTGATACTTGTACTGCCAGCTGCAATATCCTTTAAACATAGTTATGGAGATGCTTGAGCTTAGTCTTGATATGGACAAATTCTCTCTTCTGATTGGGCTGGGCTACTGTAGGTGTAATGGGCTTTAGATTGATGTTGTCTTCAGTGCATAGTAATTGGGCTGCTAACATTCACACATGGAAGTTGCTTTGTTGTAAGTTTGGTTAAAGAATTCCATCAGTACTACAAAAGGTCAAAGAAAAGGAGGAAAAACACGACCCCATAGATAGAATCCACCACACCAACATGATGTCGGCCTCCCTCCAAACTCCTCCTCCCAACCGACGAACCCAACGTCGACAACCACGCCAGCAACACCTCCCCTGTGAAACTATCTCCGATCCGTTGTAGAAACCGCCGTAAGATTTTGTTCCGGTAACTTTTTTTGCCTTGTGGTGTTAATTAATTGTTATGGCATTTTTATTATTTGTTTTTCATGATATGAGAAATGTGAAATTTTGAGCATGAGGAAAGATGCAGAGAGATAGATATTTGGTTACTATGTGATTCTTGTTTATATGTTATAAAAGAATGGACATATGACATTTATCATTAGTTTGTTTTGTTTGGTTCCATTTGAAGAGATCCAAAATCTCTGTGAGATGACATCAAGATAGGGGTGAGAGACTACTTCCCCACGTTATATTACTTCTCCTTTTCTTTTTTATAACTAGCGTGATTCAGTGCATATTGTATTAATAAAATATCAAAGAATACAAGATTAATAATATAAGGGATGATTATTATTATTTGAGCCCAATAAATCATTGATATATTATATAATGTGCTGCTATTGTATTGGGGAAGACGCATAATTGGAGTTGTCCAATAGTAAAACCTAAACGATTTACTTTACCCAAATATTGTAAGTTTTACCAAAACAGTCCTCGGAAAGGTTGCTACAGTAGAAGATGACAAAATATATTTAATGTATTTGAGTCGTGCGATTGAGTTGGAATGACAAAGTTTCTTCAATATTGATACTATTGGAGAGGTAAATATCTTTTCGTTAATATTCAATATTTTAATGAATAATTTCATACTCCCATTAATGTTTAATAGTTTGATAAATAATTTCATATTCGAGTTAATATTCAATATTTTGATAAGTAACTTTATATTTTCGTTAATATATAATATTTTGACAATAACTTTACGTTAATATTCAATATTTTGAATAGTAACTTCACGTTACCGTAATATTCAATAGTTTCATCATCAACGTCATGTTCCCGTTAATATTCAATAGTTTGATTAATAATTTTATGTTGCAGTTAATATTATTGGGATACCCGTGCATTCGCACGGGTACCCGTTCCAGCCTTCTTATTTTTCTCAATATTGATATTATTGCAAAGGTAAATATAATTAAAAAAATGATTTTAAATAAAATGAAAAAATGGTTTGATTTATAGTAAGTTATTTATATATTAAAATAAAGTTAGGTAAAATAAAAGATTTTTTTAAGTTAGTTGTATAAAAATGAAACTGAGGCTTATACAACAAACTTAACAAAATTTTGATAACTTTATGTTCCCGTTAATATTTAATATTTTTATTAGTAATTTTATGTTCTCTTTAATATTTAAAAAAATTATCACTAACTTAATGTTTCCGTTAATATTTAAGTAGCTTCGTGTTCCCGTTAATATCAATATTTTGATCAGTAACTTCGTGTTCTCGTTAATATTCAAAATTTGAATCAATAACTTCGTGTTCCCGTTGATATTCAATATTTCGATTAGTGATTTTATGTTTTCGTTAATATTCAATATGTTTCTCAATAATTTCATGTTCCCGTTATAATTATTGCACGGGTACTAATGTGGTACGTACATTTGTTCCCAACATATTATAAAAAAAATATATTTTTTAAAATAGATAATAAATCAGTGCGTATAATTGTTTCAATATATAAAAACGTCATGTTTCCGTTAATATTCAATATTTTAATTAATAAATTTACTTTTCTTTTATTATTCAATTTTATGTTCCGTTAATAATATTTTAATCAACAATTTAATATTCTCGTTAATATTCAGTATATTGATCAGATTTAATTGCCACATAGGCCCTAATAAAACTAATCTTGGTGACCAAGATAAAAGGTACTAACAGTACAAACTAACAAATACTAAAGTACCCTTAAAACTAAACTTAATAGCTAAGTTAAGGAACCATAAGTTAAACACACTTCTGGACACAACCTCAGAAGTTCTACAACTTCTGAGCAACAAAACTTCTGCTGACCCTCAGAAGTTTTGAATATAAATTATTCTCAACACCATCTCTTAACTCATTCATAGATAAGGTGTTCAGTCTTGACATCCTTCATCAGAACTTCTGCAAGTTTCTTCTGGTTGCCACAGTGTGCAACTTCCAATACTCCATTTAGAAATGCAGATTTCTCCTTGAAATCCCATCCAACGCTGATGGTTTTCTTCTCTTTTGGAAGCTTAGTTAACTTCCAAGTCTTGTTTCTTTCTGAAGCCTCAAGTTCTTCTTTCATGACCTTCAACCATATTTTTTTCTTGAGAACTTCTCCAATACCTATATGTTCAGAATCTCCTTCTGATTTTGGAATTCCGGACTTTCTTGAAGTTTTACTTCCACCGGTTCCACCTTTGTTTACTTCTAGACCTTGTCCGAACCATCACCTTTTCCTCCTTCGTAATCATGACCCACCAACTAACTTTGAAGTTTTTTAAAGTTTCCATTTTATGTCTTTGAAGTTTCAACCGACTCTTCTTGAAGTTTCAACTTGACTCTTAAGTTTCAACTTGACTCTTCTTCGGTTTCAACTTGACTCTTCTTCAAAAGTTACTTTCTTTTTCTTCTTTTGAAGTTTAATTAATTTTTCAAAAAGTTTCAACATTTTTTATAAAACATTTATTTACAATAACAAACATTAATTTTCAAACTTAATTTCTTAAACATTCTTAATAAACATACCTTCCATAATAGTACAATATGTTCCTTTACTTTATTTCTTATTTAACATATTTCCAATATCACTTTATAATTGCCACTAGGTGGACTACCTTTAAAAGCTCCTGGTTCCTCCTTAGAACATGATTACCACAAAAATTTGATCACCTTTAAAGCTTGTCCTACACCTTCGAAGTATGATCACCACGGATTTTTGATCACTACCTTTAGAAGCTTCTCGAAGGTCCACCTTTATAGTATCCAGTTCAATGTCATCTTCCAACTCTTGGATGTTTCAACTTCTTTCTTCTTTTTAACTGACTCTTCTTCGATGTTATCTCTACATCGTTGGTTGGTTCACTTCCCACTTTTCAAAATATTATAAAAAAAATTATTTTCACTTTTTTTCCGAGAATATAATTTTTTTTCCAAAGCGAATGGCAACATCTCGTGCCAATCCTTATACGTCTTCACCATCTTTTGAAGGATCTTCTTGATATTCTTGTTAGCTGCTTCAACAACGCCGTTCATCTTTGGTCTGTAGGGAGACGAGTTATGATGCTCAATCTTGAATGTGTCGCACAACTCCTTCATCATTTTGTTGTTCAGATTTGTCCCATTGTCAGTGATAATCTTGCTAGGAGTACCGTAGCGACAAATTATATTATTCTTGATAAACCGGGTGACTACTTGTCGTGACACATTCGCATATGAAGCAGCCTCAACCCACTTGGTTAAATAGTCTATGGCGACTAGTATAAAGCGATGTCCATTAGAAGCTTTTGGTTCAATCATTCTGATCATATCAATTCCCCACATAGAGAATGGCCATGGAGAGGTCAAAACATTCAGAGGTGAGGGTGACACATGCATCTTATCAGCATGAATCTGACACTTGTGGCATCTCATTGCATAAACAACACAGTCTGTTTCCATGGTCATCCAGTAATAACCAGCCCTAAGAATCTTTTTCGCCATTGCATGCCCATTTGCGTGAACACCAAAAGAACCTTCATGAATTTCCTTGATGAGTTGATCTGCTTCGTGTCTATCCATGCATCTGAGCAAGACCAAATCAAAATTCCGCTTGTACAACACCCCACTACTCAAGAAAAAGTTAGCAGACAACTTCCTCAAAGTCTTCTTATCAGTGATAGATGCCTTTTCTGGGTACTCGCCCTTCTCTATGTATTGCTTGATATCGTAGAACCAAGGTTTACCATCAGTTTCTTCATCAACCATCATACAATAGCCAGGTTCGTCTAGACGCTCAATAGTGATAGAAGGTGCTTCATTATCCCACTTGACCTTGAACATTGAAGACAACGTGGCCAAAGCATCAGCTAACTGATTTTCCTTTCTGGGAATATGATGGAAAGTGATCTCGTCAAAATACGGTATCAGCTTCAAGACATGATCTCTGTATGGGATTAACTTTTCATTACGAGTTTCCCACTCTCCTTTGACCTGGCAAATGACGAGTGCTGAATCTCCATAAACTTCAAAGATTTTGATCCTTAAATCAATGGCCGCTTCCATCCCGAAGATGCAAGCTTCATATTCTGCCATGTTGTTGGTACAATCGAAACAGATTCTGGCGGTGAAGGGAATATGAAAACCTGCTGGAGAAGTTATAATTGCCCCTATTATGTGCCCTACTGCATTGGACGCACCATCAAACACAAGCGTTCACCGGGATCCCGGCTCGGGTCCTTCTTCTGGTCCGGGAATGTTGCAGTCTCTGATAAACATGACATCTTCATCTGGGAAATCAAATCTCATTGGTTGATAGTCCTCCATGGGCTGGTGAGCGAGATATTCTAATACCACACTTCCCTTGATAGCTTTCTGGGTTACATATTGAATATCGTATTCAGATAGCAACATCTGCCAACGTGCAATCCTTCCAACCAAAGCTGGCTTTTCGAAGATATACTTGATAGGGTCCATCTTGGATATCAGCATTGTAGTGTGACACACCATGTACTGCCTCAAACGGCGGGCAGCCCATGCCAAGGCGCAACAAATTTAGTCTAACAACGGTGGACTTTCACCGTGACACTCAAGTTAGATTGCGTGCTCTTTTCTTCCCATTTCTTCCTGTTGCCCCAGAACACAACCCATGGATCCTTCAAGTACAATGAGGTACATTATGAGAGGTTTTCTAGGAACAGGCGGTATCAAGATGGGTGGTTCTTGCAAGTACTCCTTAATCTTATCAAATGCTCGCTGACAATCATCATTCCATATAATGGCCTGATCTTTCTTCAACAATTTGAACAAAGGTTCGCAAGTAGCTGTCAAATGTGATATGAACCGGGAAATGTAATTTAAACGTCCCAAGAAACCATGAATTTCCTTTTCCGTTCTTGGTGCCGGCATATCTTGAATAGCTTTTACTTTGTCAGGGTCCACCTCGATACCTCGTTGGCTCACTATGAATCCAAGTAGCTTCCTGGACCGAACTCCGAAAGTGCACTTGTTAGGATTCAATCGAAGTTTGTACTTTCTCAATCTTTCAAACAGCTTTCTGAGATGAACAATGTGTTCCTCTTTAGTCTGAGACTTGGCAATCATGTCATCCACATAGACTTCAATTTCTTTATGCATCATATCATGGAAAAGGGATACCATGGCTCTTTGATAAGTTGCCCCTGCATTCTTCAATCCAAAAGACATGACCTTGTAACAGAAGGTGCCCCAAGGAGTGGTGAATGTCGTCTTCATCAAATCTGTGGGATCCATCTTGATCTGATTATATCCTGAGAAGCCATCCATGAAGGAGAAAACTGAAGACTGAGCTGTGCTATCGACCAAGACATCAATGTGAGGCAAAGGAAAATTGTCCTTCGGGCTGGCTCGATTCAAGTCTCTGTAATCCACACACATCCAAACCTTTCTGTCCTTCTTGGGGACAGGCACAATGTTGGCAATCCAATCTGGATATACCGACACAGCGAGGAAACCGGTGTCGAACTGCTTCTTGACTCCGTCTCTAATCTTCTTAGCCATCTCGGGATGCGTCCTCCTCGGTCTTTGCTTTACGGGCAAACATTCGGGCTTTAGCGACATCTTGTGCATAACAATATCTGTGTCAAGTCCGGGCATATCCTGATACGACCATGCAAACACATCTACAAACTCTTGCAACAAGCGGACCAACTCATCTTTATCTCTTGCCCCAAGGCAGTTCCAACTTTGACTTCTTTACGATCCTCTTCAGTCCCCAGATTGATCACATCCACTGGTTCTTGATGAGGTTGGATCGTCTTCTCTTCATGTTCAACCAGACGCGTTAACTCTTCAGGGAGTTCATAGTCTTCCTCACCATCATCTTCGGCTTGGTTGATCGGGAAATCGAAGTCAAAAGGAGTTATAGCATGGCTATGTTCATTAAGCTCAATTTTAGGTGATCTGCATAAATGATTGATTTTATTTTTTAGATATGTATGTTTATTTTAACAGAAATAACAGCGAAAATGTTGTTTTTTTATTAAGATGCACTGGAAAGAAAAAGTAAAAATAATAAAAAGGATCTCAAACTGGATAACTAAATGCGCTTTTCATAGAAGATAAAAATTCATTCATTAAACGGAATAAGCCCTACAAAGCAATCCTTTGTGCCTTGGGCAGAGCACATGATTTTTGTTTTAAAACAAGAAATTACTTTGACAATGAAATGAGAGGGGTAACGTTCTTGACGATCCAATTCTTGAGGGCCACACCGGGAGGAGTACGGAACACCATTTGAGAAAGCTCCAATGCACGTTCATCGTCATCAATGGCATTGATAGCCTTTTCGGAGCGGAAGCCCTTCGCAATGAAAGTATCCTCAAGATGAGGGATCTTTCCTTTTCTTATCTCCGAACCTTCACTGATCTTGGAGGATGGTTGATAGCCGAGTCCACTCTTGTCCTTCTTCTCCACCATATTTATCACCGTTCCCCAACCTTCAGGATTCCCGGCATCGATAAGGGCCTTGACATCCTTCCAACAGGCCAGGTTACCTTTAGGCTTTTCAGCAGACTTACTTCTTTTTGCACATTACCAACAATCTCTAAAGCTTGAAAGAGAGTCTCATGCACCTCGTCTCCAACATCCACATACTTGAACTTAGACAGGTGACTAACCAAGTAGTCTTCTTCACCACTAACCTCCACCACCTGGTTATTCAGCAAGAACTTCAATTTTTGATGGAGTGTTGAGGTGACAGCTTTAGCACCGTGTATCCAGGGACTTCCCAATAAGAAGCTATAAGCCGGAAAGATATCCATCACTTGAAAAGTAATGTTGAATAGTTGGGGTCCGATAAGTATCGAGAGGTCGATCTCTCCCACCGCCATCCTGCGGGATCCATCAAAAGCTTTTACAATCAGAGAGCTAGGTTTCACCTCTAGAAGCTTGTCCTCCAGAATCTACGTCTTCAGAGTTTTCCCTAGAATCATATTCACCACCAGATTCTTGATCACTACTGTCATACCCCAAAATTTTCCCTCCTACTTCTCAAAGACATTTCACATATCCACACTCAAGGATTTCACAAGGGTTAACCAGACAAACTCTCTCCTAGGCAATCAACCCAAACTAGGGTTTGGCAATTCTCAGATCAAGGTGGTTCCCAACATCTCCAATGTTCATCATGCCTTATCATATGCTTCAAAGAATCTCCATGTCAAGTTTTTACAAGTCAAGTTTCCTCAAAGAATTGCTCAGATGGTTGAAAATCAGTTATATTGGACAAAAAGTTAACTGTGGTCAACATACAGTCGAACTTCATAATTTTTGGTCAACATCCATATTTTGAAGTAACATTCATCATTTGATCAAGGGTTGATCATGATTCATCAAGAAAAGTCAAGAATTAATCAAAAGTCAAAGTTTCTAAATTGGGCTTTCTTAGACAAAAGTCAACAGAACTTTGACCAGGCATAACTTTCTCATACTTTATCATAAATTTTTCCACCACCTCTCATTTTGAAGAGAATTCAATTCTCTACAATTTCATGTATCACAAGCTTGGTCTGAAAATGCTTCATTTTGAAGATATGGATCAAAACATTACAGGTCCTTTTCAAAGTCAACAAAAAGTCAACTTTTTGTAAACACGTGTTATTGAGCATGGAAACTTCAATTGAGATGAAACCAAAGAGGTTGTTTAGAGGACATCTAGAGCTTTCTAAAAAGTTTAAGAACACCCAAAAAGGTTAAAAATTGAGCAAGATACACCTTGCACAAGTTGAGCATTTTTGAAGAGGTGCACAAAGAGAAATACTTGTCAAAATCCAAAATTTTGCAAATGGGCCTAACTTTTCTTGATTCAAACTTGTTCCTCAGCTAATTTAGAACCTCCAAGCCCAAGGCCACGAATTTTGTCTTTTATTTTCTATTTATTTTGGATTTTAATCATTTAAAAGCCAATTAAATTAAAATAAAAGGTAGAAAATCAAAATTAAATGCAAATTGGATTTTTCTCTCATTCTTGAGGTCCAAGCAATCCACACAAGCTGGAAAATTTGAAATTGGAATTAATTGGCAAAGGAATTGATTGAAATTTGACCAAAAAGGCAATATTTGGTTTATACCAAATCAAATATTTTCTCATTGATTGGTACATTATTTCCTCATGATTCTTGACCTAAATCCATCCACTATATATACATGATGTTATTACATGAACAAAGAACGAAAATTCTGCCTCTAAGAACCCTAACAAAGCTCAAAAAAACCGTGCTACTCAAGCAACTTGCAACCCTAGTTTCAGATCGATTCAGCCAATTCTAAGCATTCCAATACATTGCTGGAAGTCCCTTGAATCGATCCAGATACTCACAAGCCACCCATACATCTAGAATCACGAATTCCAGATTTCGGTTTGCACTTTCTAACTCAATTTCGATTTTTGATTTTCATGCATATTTAACATGTTTTGATGTTTTGTTTGTGTTTAGAATGGAGTTTCGAAACTTTCTGCATAGGTTGATTGGAGTTTAGATACCTGAATCGGAATTCACCATGGTTAGGGTTCATCTGCTCTAATTGGGGTTTTCTGAAATAGGGAAAATTGGACAAAACTAAGACCACCATCGTGTTCAGAATGAAATTCCCAGTCGAACCATGTACTCATAACGAATTCATATTGCTTGTATGGGATTTTGATTTTGATTTTGCGTGAACAAGGTCGTGTTATAGGTTTGAAAATTCAAGAAGAAGATGAAGATCTTCGCGTGATTTGGATTCTTCAATTTCGTTTAAATCGTTTCGTTTCATTATACTAACACCAAACGCAGTTGGCTCGGTGGTGTGCATGTGCAAGGCATGTGGTTCGATTCACATGGGTTCTTTTTAACACTTTGCAAACTAACTCTTTTTCTTATTTCTTTACATATTTTTTCTATTTAATTTATTTTCTCTTTAAATAATTTTCTCATGCATTTAAAAATCACCAAACATATTTTCCTTTTGCATTTTAATTAGAAAAATGTTTATTTAATTTTTGACATTAAAATTAATATTTTTGCATGCATATTATAATTAATTGTTAATTAACCATTAAATTGACTTTTAATTACTTTTTTCTCATTAAAACCAATCCAGAAAATTCCCAAAAAATTAGTCTATCATCTAATTATCATTACTAACCCAAAAACATTTTTCTTCATTCAAACTTTCTTTTACTAACGTATTTTTCTCTTATGCGAATTTCTTATCTTTTCCGATTATTATGTATCTGCTTACAGGTTGTAATAATTAGGATTTATCTTCTCGCATTTTTTTTCAATATTATGTAACTGCTCATGGGATGTAATAGTTTAATTAGGATTTTTACTTTCCGCACTCCTATTATGTAACTGCCCCAAAGCCATGTAATAGCGTAGGACATTTACTTTTCCGCATTTTACTTTCTACAATTTACTTTCCGCACCCTATAAACTGCTAGTAATTAGGCGTGTATGGCAAGATAAAATTTGATAAAATATTTGAATTTAACACATTCTTCACACATCTTAGGTAATTCTCGGCCTCGAATAAATGGTCAAGTTCGAACGTCATGTATCATAGCACCGTTGCCTACAAACATATCATCATAGTCCCTTCGATACAAAGATCATATACCCACAATGTCACGAATACATGATCTCGTCGATCGATTGTTGAAAAGTGATGATCGTCCCTTTGAATGTACTAGGATACTTCCTACAAGTTGCCTTCTATGACCATCCGATGTCCCTTCGAATGTCCCTTTACATCTAACGAATAGAGTTACCTACCAACTAATGGTACGGATAGCACTATTCTAAAGGAACGTAAAACAACACGAAAACGACCATTCTGAGTAGGTAATAAGACTTTAGTTGCTTGCTCTATCAAAATACTTTTCACACCTCATACTTTTGTCAAAGTTTAAATACTTTTCAAAACAAAACATTTCCGAACACTTTGTATACATTTCAATGTGAATCATTACAAAGTCAAAGCGAAATGTCTTTTCAAAACATTTTTTTGTCAAACACACAGAAAGCAATTTTTAAAGTGAGCTAAAAGCAACTAAGATCCCGTAGATAACTACGGATGAAAAGGGGTGCTAATACCTTCCCTTTTCATAACCTTCTCCCTTACTCAGAATCTAACGAAGGTCTTTTTCTGTTCTTTTCACCTTCCCTTAATTGGATACAAGAAAAGTCGGTGGCGACTCTTGCTATCCGCAACATTTGCGATAAAAAGCAAAACAAATTCCAAAGTTAGTTCTCCCACCGTATTACAACTACCTTTAGAAGCTCCATCTTCAGAAGGTCCACCTTGATAGTATCCAAATTCAATGTCATTTTCTGACTCTTCAGAAGTTTCAACTTCTGACTCTTCTTCAGAGGTTTCAACTTCTGACTCTTCTTCATAAGTTTCAACTTCTGACTCTTCTTCAGAAGTTATCTTTACATCAGAAGTTGGTTAGGACTCACTCCAATCCCAAACATCTGACTCTTTCACAAAAATTTAAAAAAAAAATTATTTTCACTTTTTTTTTTCGAGAATATAATTTTGTTTCCAAAAAAAATATTTTTCAATACATTTATTTACAATAACATTAATTTACAGAAACTTAATTTCTTAAACCTTCTTAATAAACATACCCTCCCCATAATAGTACAATATGTTCCTTCATTTTATTATATTCTAATTTAACATGTTATTTCCAATATCACTTTATACCAGTTCCTCCTTCATAATCATGACCACCACCAGAGGATTGACTACCTTTAGAAGCTCCTCCTTCAGAAGGTCCACCTTTAGAGTCATGATTCCCACCAAAAATTTGATCACTTTCAGAAGCTTGTCCTCCAGAACCTACGTCTTCATAGTATTCCCTTCCAGAAGTATGTTCACCACCAGATTCTTGATCACTACCTTTAGAAGCTCCTCCTTCAAAAGGTCCACCTTTATAGTATCCAGATTCAATGTCATTTTCCGACTCTTTAGAAGTTTCAACTTCTGACTCTTCTTCAGAGGTTTCAACTTCTGACTCTTCTTCAGAAGTTTCAACTTCTGACTCTTCTTCAGAAGTTTCAACTTCTAAATTTTCTTCAGAAGTTTCAACTTCTGAGTCTTCTTCAGAAATTATCTTTAAATCAGAAGTTGGTTGGGACTCACTCCAATCCCAAACTTCTGACTCTTTCACAAATATTTAAAAAAAAATTATTTTCACTTTTTTTTTCGAGAACATAATTTTGTTTCCAAAAAAAAGTATTTTTCAATACATTTATTTATAAGAAATATTTATTTACAATAACCTTAATTTACAGAAACTTAATTTCTTAAACCTTCTTAATAAACGCACCCTCCCCATAATAGTACAATATGTTCCTTCACTTTATTATATTCTGATTTAACATGTTATTTCCAATATCACTTTATACCAATTCCTCCTTCAGAATCATGACCACCACCAGAGGCTGACCACCTTTAGAGTCATGATTACCACCAAAAATTTGATCACCTCCAGAAACTTGTCCTCTAGAACCTACGTCTTCAGAGTTTTCCCTTCCAAAAGCATGATCACCACCAGATTCTTGATCACTACCTTTAGAAGCTCCTCCTTCAGAAGGACCACCTTTATAGTATCCAGATTCAATGTCATTTTTTGACTCTTCAGAAGTTTCAACTTCTGACTCTTCTTCAGAAGTTTCAACTTCTGACTCTTCTTCAGAAGTTTCAATTTCTGACACTTCTTCAGAAGTTTCAACTCCTCCTCCATGTCACCTGCAGTAAACTGAAAATTATTAAAGAATGGAAATTTTATACCCAATCTCACCCCTCAAAAAGGTTAACAACAATCACATAGGTAAGTTACCTATAGCTCTTGTAAGGGTTTAAACTGCCATTTACTCTTCCTGCAATAAAACCACCAGGTTTTGAAATTCTTTCCTTATCAATCTCAAGATCAGGCTTGTGGTCTCTACACAAATTATATGCATGTAGAAAAGAGAAGTAGTTATATAATGTGTGTAGTTATGCACAAGATCTGTAATTTCGATAAAACTAAGAAATGTAGTCGGCCAGAGAGAGACTAATCAATTTGACTCATAAAATTGAGAGGCACACATTTGTTTCCAATATGCAGCATTTCAAAACAATATTTTATGTTTATCTGTATATGCATTTGTGTAATAATTGTATGTATACATCTATGTTAGCAGTAAGCATAATAAACATCAAAGAACTTCCATTCTAGAGTTACCTGTCCGAGATATTACATAACGTGTATCACCAGCATTTGCCATCAGAAGTTGGTTGTTTCTAATAACTCCAAGATATGTTGTGCTTCCTGAAGTTGGTCCTGTAAAATCTGAATGAAGCCCCTGATTCTAATAAATGAATTTAAGAATTGACATTGACATTGGTAACGTAAGGAAAACTCCACAAAATGCTCCATACCAAAATCAACCTTGTCTAATCTGAGGCAATGTTGCTGTTATTGGAGACCTCACACTAAATGGACTATCAAGAATGAAAATTAGTTAGTATCATATGAAAATTAGTTAGTATCAAATGAAGATGTGCTATATACGATGTATTGTACATATCCCTAATTTGTAGTAATAGCCAGTAGATAAAATTGAATCAAAATCTATTGGTAGATGTTGAGCTTTACTACAAGGCTAATCACCACTTCAAAAAGCCACTGCAGATTTACTACTGAATGATTATGTAAACCCGTGATTAAACTTCCGCAAAAACCACAAACATTATAGTACCAAAATGCGACCGAAAGTATAATTACCTGTACACGAAAATCAGGAGGAGAGTAAAAATATAAGTGTGTTTGGCTGAATTATGAGTGCCACCCTTCACCCAGGTGTAAAAACATGTTTTTCACATCATATTTAAATTAGACTTGGCTCAAAAACACATAGCAAAACGAAATATGGGTTTCCTTAGTTTTTTAATTTCAAATATGAATTATAAATAACAATATTCCCTTTACCTGCATCGTTTTCTGAATTGGTCGGTTAAACCCTAAAAGCACGTCTGTTAAAGAAGCCTGTATTTCAGTCACAAATTCAAGTGGCATGGCAGCCAATCCAAAAGCATTTCTCAGGTATGGGGTGTATTTTCATTTTTGTACATGTTATCGATCGTATTATGTGTACACAAAAATAAAATTGTAGGCAGTACTTTTAGAATATATCGTTAATCACCGCATCTATAACGCCATAACGGAAGCAATTACATATATGTAATTCTACAACCACAATGCTTGTAATACGACAACCACAATGCTTGGAATCCATGACTGCAACGACAACACTCACAATTGATTGCTTGACCCAAACTTTAGTTTCTAACAATTAATAGTCGCACACGCCGAGACATACCTGCGGATTCAAACACCATCGAGATAAACAAAATTAGAACTATTTTAAAATAGAAATTCAAAGACCCATCATCCATATGAGATGAAATCATTAAAACCTAATAGTTATTAAAGCACCATAACATCAAACTAATTGGAAAAGGTGAATACCTGAGCATTAGTTTCAGAAGTTGATTTAGGAACAAAAGAACATTATAGTTTCAGAAGCTGCTTCAAACCATTCCAATGATGGTGGACTATACCCAGATCTAAATTGACTTCTGTAACATCATTTAATTTTATTCTAATTATTAAAATTAAATGGGATGCAATTGGAATGGTGGGCCTAACCGTATTTTAATCACCACTCCAATTGCATCCCATTTAATTTTATTCTAATTATTAAATTTTGACCTAAAATTTAGTTTTATTAAATCATGTTTGATTTTATTTTTATAATTAGTTTATAATTAACTTAGAATTAATTTTTCATGTTAAAATTAAATCATAAAAAACATAAAAATATGTTTTTTAATACTTAGAGTGTTAGAATATATTTGCATTAGTTAGAATATTTTTTCTATTTATTTTTTTATGCTTTATGCTTTTAAATTTTAGAAAATGATGTATAGGTCTCACAATTGTTTTTGTAATAGTTGTAGATTTACTTTCCTCGCATTTTCTCTATTATGTAACTGCTCATGGAATGTAATAGCCTAAATTAAACTTCCTTTCCATACTTCCTTATTATGTAACTGCTTCGAAGCCATGTAATAGCGTAGGACTTTTACTTTCCGCACTTTCTTTCTTTGTACATATTAATTGCTTAGATGTATGATTAATAAGATTGTATGACAAGATCTAAAACCAACGCAGAATAACCCTAATCAAGAGATAACTGAATCACTATTCACACTTGCATCCATAGGGTATCCTCTCTTTTTGCCTTCGGATAAACATGGCCATGTCCCTCGAACGTAGGGATACCATTAGCAAAGTTGCCTACGAATAACATCATCATAGTCCTTCCGATATAAAGATTATAGTCCCTCGATGTTGCCTACGAATATATGATCTTGTCCCTCGGTTGTTGCCTACGAATAAATGATGATCGTCCTTGCGAAATTGCTAAGGTATCCTTACAATATTGTCTTCAATGACCATACAATGGCCCTACGTCTGTTCCTTCACATCCAAGGGATGAGGCTACCTACCAACTAATGGTATGGATAACACTATCCTAAAGGAGAAGGAAAATAACAAGAACCACCTTTGAGTGGGTAAACTCTTAATTGCTTGCTCAAAATACTTTTCACACCTCACATTTTCAAACAAATATTTTCAAACACTTTGTATACATTCTTGAGGACTGATACAAAAATCATTACAAAGTGCTAAGCAATTAAGAGCCCGTAGATAACTACAGATGAAAAGGGTGCTAACACATTCCCTTTTCATAATTACCCCCGAACTCAGAATCGATAAAAGGTCTTTCCTGTTCTTTTCACCTTTCCTTATTGGATAAAAGAAAAGTCAGTGGCAACTCTTGCTAACCGCAACATTTGCGATAAAATGCAAAACAACCAAGTCAGTTCTCCCACTATGTTACAACAAGTTTTTGGTTATATTCGTCAATGGGTGGATGATAATATTTTGAATCATGTGAGCTCAGTGACTCATGTCGCTCTCTTTGGACCAAACTTGAGGAGTTGTATGCAATAAATACGGGGAATAATAAGTTATTCTTGATCAAATAATTGTGTCATTGAGGTATAATGATGGTTCACCAATGATTGATCACTTGAACACTTTTCAAGGGATTCTAAATCAATTGTCAGAGATGAATCTTACTTTTGATGATGAAATTCAAGGGTTGTGGCTTCTTGGTACTTTTCCTAAATCTTGGGAGACTTTTAGGACATATTTGTCTAACTCCACTCCAAATGGTATCATCTTGATGGACTTGGCTAAAAGTAATGTGTTGAATGAGGAGTTGAGCAGTAAGTCACAAGGTTGTTCTTCACATTCTAAGGTGTTGATTATCGAATTAAGGGGGAGACATCAAAGTAGAGATTCAATTAATCGTGAAACTTCACATGGTAAATCACAAGGAGGCTCTAATAGATTCTCTCATATTGAGTGTCATCATTTTGGGGGAAAAGGGACACATAAAGATGTATTGTTGTAAGTTGAAAAGGGAAAACAAGAAGAAGAGCTACAACAACGACAAAAAAGAAGGTAACAATAATGAAGATGTTGTTATTGTTGATTATTTCTTTATTGTTTTTAATATTTGTGTTGAGAATGTCAATCTATCATGTGATGAGATGGATTAGGTGGTTGATAGTGGTGCTTCTACTCATGCAACCTTGAGACATGATCTTTTTTCTACTTATGAGACCGGTGACTTTGGGGTTGTTCGAATGGGAAGTAATGGGCTACCTATTGTCATTGGAATGGGAGATATTTGTGTTGAAACTATCAATAGGACAACCATAGTTCTCAAAGGTGTGAAACACATTCTGGAACTTCGATTCGATCTTTTATCCGTTGGAAAATTGGATAATGAAGGATATGATAATTATTTTTCGGGAAATGAATGGAAGTTAAAGAAAGGATCAATGGTGGTTTCTAAAGGAAAAGGAACATGAACTTATATGTCGTCCAAATTGGGGTTTCGAAGTGCTACATCAACACTTGTGATAATGATAGCTCATCCGAATTATGGCACAAGAGTTTGAATCATATGAGTGAAAAACGTTTGAGCATTTTGGCAAAAAAGAATGCGCTGTATGGTGTTTCTGATGCAAAGTTGAGAAAGTGTTCACATTGTTTGGAGGGTAAGCAAAGGCGAGTTTCCTTTATGTCATCCGAACTAAAGAGGAAATCAGAAGTGTTAGATTTATTACATTCTGATGTGTGTGGTCCGATAAGACACGGTCACTTGGTGGTGTATATTACTTTGTGACTTTCATTTATGATTGTTCTCGGAAAACCTAGGCTTATACCTTGAAGACGAAAGATCAAATGTTAGATACCTTCAAGTCGTTTCAAGAATCAGTTGAAAGAGAACTGGGGAAAAAGTCAAGTGTATCTGAACCGATAATGGAGGAGAGTATGTTGGACCTTTCGATAAGTATTACCAAGATCAAGGTATACGTCATTAAAAGTCTCCTGCAAAGACACCACAATTTAATGGGTTAGCTGAAAGAATGAATATAACTTTGGTGGAAAGGGTGAGATGTTTACTTTCTCAATCAAAGTTGTCAAAATAGTTTTGGGGATACGCATTGAACAGGGTTGTACATCTTTTAAACCTCACTCCATGTGTTATGTTAAAGTTTGATGTTCCAAATCATGTTTGGAGTGGTAAAGGTGTTTCCTACGACCATCTTCGGGTGTTTGGTGCATGGCTTATGTGCATATTGCGAAGGATGAGAGATCGAAATTGGATGAGAAGTCGAAGAAATATGTGTTTGTTGGATATGGACTTGATGAGTTTGTATATCGATTATTTGATTCGATTAAACAGAAGCTTATTCGTAGTCGTGATGCCGTATTCATTGAGGATTATACCATTGAGGATATCGACAAAGTTGTGAATAAATATCCAATTTTTTAAGATGAAGAAGTTGTTGATACGAACTCAAATATTATTGCTCCAACCCCTATCACTTTCGAAGATGTTTCAATTTAAATTCAAGGTATGGATTTGAATATTGATAATGTTTTAAATCCTAATGATATTGTTGATGTAGGTGCTACAGAAGATGTTGTTGAAAATGAGGTTGATCAAGAGGTTGAAAGTGTTGAGCAACCAGTTTCTTATAATGAGTTGAGGCGGTCTTTTTATGATAAAAGGGCTCTCGTTTGATACCCCTCAAATGAGAATATTTTTATTACCGATGGTGCAGAACCCAAAAGGTTTAAAGAAGCTTTAGAGGATGAGAAAAATGGAGCGGATAGATGCCATGGAGGATGAAATGCAATCACTTTGTGAGAATAATACCTTTGAGTTAGTGAAGTTACCAAAGGGTAAGAGAGCATTGAAGAATATATGAGTTTATCGGATTAAGCAAGATGAGTGTACTTCTCAAAGAAGATACAGGATTCACTTGGTGGTAAAATGTTTTAAACAACGAGAAGGTGTTGACTTCGGTGAGATTTTTGGTCCGATTGTGAAGATGAAATCTATTTGAGTGGTTCTTGGGCTAGCCGCTAGTCTTGATTTGGAAGTAGAGCAAATTGATGTGAAGATGAATTTCCTTAATGGTGATATACATGAATAAATTTACATGGAGCAACCGGATGGATTCCGAGAGAAAGACACATAAGACTATGTTTGCAAATTGGTAAAAAGTCTTTAAGGTTTGAAACAAGCACCTCGCCACTGGTATCAAAAGTTCAACTCGGTAATGATTGAACATGGGTACTAGATGTCTAAGGTTGATCATTGTGTGTTTTTCTGGAATTTCTTTGAAGGTGATTTCATTATTCTCTTACTTTATGTGGATGATATGCTAATTGTTGGAAATAACATTTCAAGAATTAAAGAGTTTAAGAACACTTTTAGTGGATCTTTTGCTATGATGGATTTAGGAGATGCTCGAAAAATTCTTGGTATTGAAATTGTTCGAGATAGAAATAAGAAGAAGTGGTACTTCTCACAAGAAAAGTATGTGGAGAAAGTTCTTCGGCGTTTTAGTATGGATAAGGCTAAAGTGGTGAGCATTCTACCTGTTTCTCATTTTAAGCTTAATCATAAACTATGTCCACCTACGAATGAAGAAAAGTTGAGTAAGAATAACATTCCATACTCGTCGACCGTTGGTAGTTTGATGTATGATATGGTTTGTACAAGACCCGATATTGCCCATGTCATAGTAATGGTGAGTCTTTATCTCTCAATTCCGAGAAAATATCATTGGGAGACCATGAAGTGGGTGATGATATATTTGCATGGAACTTCAAATTTGAGACTAACTTTAGGATGTAAGAAGCCTATGTTGGTTGGATATACAGATTCATATTTGGCCATAAGCTTAGATGATTGAAAATCCACTTCGGAATATATGGTGACTTTTTCCTGGGGAGTCGTGGCTTGGCAATTAAAGTTGCAAAAGTGTGTTGCACTCTCTACTACCGAAGCCGATTTTAGAGTCGTCGTGGAAGCATCAAAAGAATTGTCATGGTTGAGGAAATTTGCAATGGAAATTGGTGTGAAACAAGAAAAGTATGTATTATTTTGTGATAATCAAAGTGTCATTCACTTATCGAAGAATTCCCCCTTTCACTCGAGATGAAAGCATATTATGCTCATTATCATCAAATTTGTGATGCTTTAGATTCCAAGTTTATGGAGCTTGAGAAGATTCACACTGATGATAATGGTTCAGATATGTTGACGAAGGTGTTGCCTAGAGGAAAATTTGAGTTTTTTCGTATGGATGCCAGATTGGTGTTGCCCTCCAACTAGTTGATCGGGGGAGTTTGTTGGGTTATACCTCCTATTTGGAGTGGACCCAAATAATGTGGGTTAATGGCCCATATGTGTGTAAGTCTTTGTTATTATTCAACAAAGAGGAATAGGATTTTAGTGTGAATAACAACAAGTGAAAAGAAGAGAGAAAAATCAGCATCCACAACACTATTCCTGCAACCCCAATTTTGCATAAATTAGTCCCAATAAATTGGAGCTTGTGAAAAATCCAACGATCGCATCATCCTGAAATTTTGACACAACGTTCATGACTCACGAGAGGACACTATGACCTATTTTCATTGGATTCGGAATTTTGTAAGTCGTTCTGTTGAGTCTATCTTTGAAGTTAGAATTTCTTGGTGTTTTGGGTTGTTTTGCCTCTCTCGATTCTTATTGTATTCCAAGATTGATTTTGAATCTTGATGATGTTTATATATGCGTCTAACTAGGGTTAGAGAGAACTTGTTTGTACCCATTATTGATTATAGTCGAGATTTAAGTGGCCTACGAGTCCTGTGATTATTCCTAATTAACAGAGATTTTTCCACGTTAAAATTGTATTGTATTGTTTAAGGTATTTTTGTTAATTGTCTTATATTTAATATTTAAGAGAATTTGTGTTGTTGATTATTCGGTGCGTTTGAATTTCCTCCCAATATTTTAGAAATAATCACCACTCTTTCGGTTGTCATCATTTATAATAAACAAACAATTTTGTCAATAGTTTACCATCTCATCCTATTTTTGCTTGTCATATTTTTGTTAGTTCCATTTGTTTTACTTTAAAACGAATCATTAAATTTTAAAATATATATAAAGTTTTCACAAGATACTTACTTATGTTTCAAAGAAAAGATTCAAAGTCAAATATTTTTTATTTTTTATTCTCAAATAAATTTATTTGTTAAATTTTGAAAAAAAACAATCTACACTACTTGAAGCAAAATCATTCATCATATAGTAACATATGTCATAGATAGCTTCACATGTATATTATATATAACAATGGTACATTATCTTATTTTTGTCAATTACACTTGATATGTTTAAGTTAACATATAAAATAAATACCAAACACTTTCGGTTTTTTATTTTTAATTAAAAAAATCACCCTTAATTATTATATGGGCATATTTAAAGTTTAACATAATTATTATTGAGCAACCACTTAAGGTTCCAATTGTTAGAGTCACATTTGTAAGCCCAATAAGCCCATCCAAATGTAGCACGAGAGTATACCTCCACTTGTACATTCATAAATTTCTGGAAATCTTGTTTTGTTGCATTCTGAACCTTCCAATCACCACTCCATTCCCCTGAAAAAATTAATGTGACTATAACATTTAAAAGTAGTAATAGAAATTTATAATTCTATTATTACACCAGTTTAGTTCATAGTTATACAGAGATATTTTCGATTACAGGACCGCGGCTTCGGCCTCGATGACATTCCACTTATTATTGTGTAATAATGTGTGAAGTAAACGAAAGCTTACCAACAAAGATGAGGGGTCCATTTGATGTGGTCAGAGAATTAATCTCAGAAGCTCTTTGATATTTAATATAATCAATGTTCTGCTTCACATTCATATTTGAGAACTTATCCCAAAATAAATTGTAGTAATGCACATCAATGACAACTTTATCAAAAGCCTTAACAAACGGTAGAAGCACTTTTGAATCTCTATCAAGAGGGTTAGACATTATCACATAAGCACTTGATGTATGTTTCCTTACAGCATCATAACCAGCTTTATAATACTTTTTAAGACTTTCCAAATCAACTCCTCTAGGTTCATTCATCAACTGTATTCCAATTAAATTCGGTTTCTCACCGTATCTGTATCAGATACACTCATTATTTAATAAATCTAAAAATATATAATTTTTCTTATAATAAGGATCAGAGTGAGTATATATGAATATGAAACCTTTGAGCTAAGAAGTCTATGGTTGCGACGGTATCAGAAATGCTAGAATCTCCCCATTCTAGATATCCATCTCTTGTTGCACTATGAGCTCTACCATTTTGGGAAGCCGGTGCAGCATGCAGGTCTACAATAACTTTAATTCTATATTTTCTGCAAATTCCATTAACTACTAAGTTATAACCATTGATAGACAAATTGGAGTTTTCATTTGTATGGTAAATAAAATAGACTAGGGACTTAACTGTGCCCATGTGAAGGCAATGTCTAGTGTTTTTAAGGATCCTCCAACAAATGGCTTAGGTGGTGTTGGGTCCTTAGCTATCCACCATCCCACAGGAATTCTGACCGCATTTAAGCCATTTTCTGACATGAATTTGAAATCATCTTCTGTTATATACGTGTTCCAGTGATTCTGCATGATTTTGGAAGCTTTGTTTGGACCATAGCCGTTTGTAATTTGGTATTCTCCTTTTATGATTGTGTCGGACAAAACGGTCATTTTGAATATAGAAGGGTCATTGTCCTCCCATATGGATTCTTCAAAAATTGTTCCTGTGCTTATTAAATTCTCGGAAATGGCCTAATTAATCAATAAACAAAAATATTAATTAAATTCTTGGTGTTCACAGATAGACACAAACACATTTTTCTGAAGTGTCGCTATTGAGTGTAAGTTCAAACAAAGTACAAACCTGTAAAAACAAACCATTTGATGCTCTGATCCTAACCATGTTTAGATCATGATCATTTCTCACAATCTCAAATGTTTCTTTGTTTCCAGGTGAATCTATATCTGCCACTAATTTGTTTTCATCTTCTAATCCCAAAAACTGCTTATTTGACACTCTCAAATTAAACATTGTTTCATTCACCCTCCACAACTGTGTCACAAAATAAATATATATATTAAACATATTATATAATTTTATTGTAAACGAAGTGACAATAATTATTAGAAACTTGAATAAGAAACCAGACTCTAAAAGTTTCCCAGTGAAAAGGTCTTGTTCGATTCGCAACAATAATAGTTCCTCCTCCAAGTTCTGCACAAAGATACTTTTGCAATTTTAATGACATGAATTGCACATGAGTTCCATCCTGAAATTAACAAATAATTAGTATACATAATCTTTTATAGAAAAAATAAGTGAGAGAGATTAATTAGTAAATATACCAAAAGATCATTGTTGATTATTCCATCAAAGAGAGAAGGTTTCATCCATCCTTCAATAACAAGCCAATTTCCAAGGTTCACAGCTTTGAGTTGCAAATTGAGATTCTTGGTTTGAGAAGCATAAACATTGTGAAATACTGAGAGATAGATGATGAAAAGAAGGTTCACATAAAAATATTTATTGCACATCTTATTATACTCAGTGTGTGAAGTGAGTGTTGTGTTTATGCATGATGAGGATATATAACATTATAATATACATAGATTTCACTTTAGATAATGTAATAATATTCTTGGTATGCATTTCTAGTAGCATTCTAATGTCAATGGAAATTGCATGTTTTGGTTAGTTTTTTGCTATGAATGAGATGAGATGGTAACTTAGCATCTATTAAATGTACTTGTTAACTAATTTGTAATATTCATCTAACAAATTTTGTTAAAGGTTAAGTGTATGGTGAGCATTATCAATTTATTACATTAAATATATAAAAATACAAAAATAATGTTAGTGTTTGGAAGGGATTAGATGAGCCATTACTTGTCTTAGATTCTTTTTTTGGACTAATGACTTTGTCCTTTTCAAAGTATTTTTTAACTTGTTAATTTAGTTTAATGTTTATTTTTGTATTAGTTTATTTGGCTTATTATACTATTTATTCTTTATATATTTTACCCAAAATTTGTTTTAATTATTATTTTATTTGCTTAAAAATGTTGATGGCTGGATATGACCATTATCCCTTTGTAAGTTTTGGTTAAACAAATTCACCTCATATTCTTCACACTGCTTCAAATTCAACAAACTGCAATTTTCGTATGTGTATTCTTTTCAAAATTATTTTAACTATATGACTGCAGATTCTTGTATTTAGTGTAATCGACAAAATAATTGTTTGTAGTGAGAAAAAAATGAAGAGAGATAATTATAAAAATAATCTTCAAAAATATACAAAAACCTGCAGGACTGTGAAATATTTAACTACAGAGAATTAATTTCTTTCTAATTGTCTCAAGTATGACGTTAAATAGTTTTTACCCATATCAAAATGTTAAGTAGTAATATAATTTTGGGGTGGCCATGGCCCCATCGGTTCATCTATGTATCAATTTTGTCTTCTAGTATTTATTTACATTTCTCATGTTGTCTTATATTCTCAGTCTCATAGAATAAGCATGAGCGACAATTCACAAAACAAATTGTTTCAAAACAGTTACCTTTTGGGTTTTTTTGCTTTGGCTTGATTGTCAATGTAATTCACATATTTTTAATTTTTTAATTTTTAAAAATATGGCGCTGTGATATCAGGCCTGGGACTACTAAAGTACTTTATTACTTTGTTATACGTTGAAGATTGGTAGTAATGTGACATTTTAAACCGAGTATGAAGTAATGACAACGAATCATTCTCATAGATTAATTATTTTATATTATTAATTTAATTACAAATATAAAGATTGTTTTAATCAAAACTAAAGTTTTTGAATTATTATATAATTTTATTTATGTTGATAATTTCATATTTTCATAATTTAAAAATAGAGTATTTTAAAATACTGATTATTTCCGTGATCAAGTGAAAGTATGAAGATAAAAATATAATTTAACTTTAATATTTAATAAAATATTAATTATATATTTTGATTGTATTATCTAATTAATACATCGTGCATAACTCTTTTTTGTAATAATAATGCATATATCAATATTTAATATGATTAATAAAATCAACTTTAAAATATATTATGTATCGGATACTACATTGTATCCTTTAAACATTTATGAATTAAACATATATTTTAAAAATAATGTTAATTTATGCTTTTGGGACATAAATTAAAAAATAAATGAAAAAATATCGTGTTGAAAATTATGCACTAGTTTTTTGATAAAAATATAAAAGTAATTATTTTATTATCTTTTCAATACAATTTTTATAAATGGATTTTTAACTTGTGTTTCAAAGAAACAAATTAGCATTACCCATATTTTAATTATTGGACCATGAGTAATTAGATTTGTTATCCCAATTATCCATATTTTAGTTATTGGATAAGGGAGTAAGTTAATTATTGGAAGCGAAATTCAATCCACAAAACTAAGACACCACTTTCTTACTTAAAATAGCCTCGGGCTACGATGTAAGCGGTGTTTTTTTTGTACGATAAAACGTGTGTTTGGAAAGTTATAAATCATAGTGCAAGGGAGACTTTACCGTGGAAATAATGAAATTAGAAAATGTAGAGTTAAAAAAGTGTTTTTTTACTACTCCTACCGTGGAAACAAACAAACCAAAAGATTTTGTGATAGTTTAATATTTTACTGTTTATTTTGTGATGGTTTAAAACGTCACTAAATAAATGTTGAACACAAAAATAAATGGTAACAAATTTATGACAGTTTAAAACCACTATTATTTGTTGAAAATGTGGAAGAAAAAAAGTACAACATTGCCTACGTGATTGTAGACTATGCCTGTTAAGACCCTCCCTGGTCGACACAACGGCTAGTTCTGGGGGCCAACGTCCGGTTTGACCAGGTCAGCTCGGATTAGCTATATCCACGAACTCGTATATCCAGGCCCAAATATAGCAACCAATGAGAATCCTCCTAAGATCATTATATAAACCCTTATATCCTTGAGGGCAATGTAACACATTCATACTCTCAAAACCCTAATGTTCACTATTCTCGCCTTAAACACTTGCTTACTTTAGCACCGGAGTGTCTTGCTGGTACACCACCTCCTCCTCATCAAACATTGCTCGAAGGACCTTTGTTCGCTCCGACCATCTTCAATTTTGATCAACCGTCTAGATCAGTGGTGCCCTCTATGGGAATCTATCTTCCCCATCTTCATTCATCACCAAGAAATCGTAAGATCAAAGATACCTCAAAATTTCCAACAAGATGGTTGGGAACAACGATCAGTTCCTTTCCGACAAGACCGTCTTCTCGCCTGTCCGAAAGACAGACGGGAACGACACTCTTCCTCACCTCAAGGACTTCATAGACGACAGGGACAGTAGGACTGCCTCCCTCGATATCGACAATGCTCACGATCAAGATTCCATCTTGGATAACCAGAAATCCAGGAACCAAGCTGACGACATTGTCGTCACTCATCCCTCGGCACCATTGCCGACCAACACAGACCCAACTCTGGTCGCGATCATGTCCGCCCTCAGTCACACTAATAACCTTCTCCTCCAGCAAGGTCACCGCATCGAAGCCCTGGAAAAGAATTGTCCCTAATCTCCACCTCAGAGACCAAAGACAATCATTTCCCGCAGCCCTACGCCGAGAAGACCTACTCGAAATCAAGCTCACCCCGACCAATCTTTTCCCAAAAAAAGGGGACATACCCCTCCTCGGAAAAATCGGAGATCTCGTTCACACAAGAAGACGAGGAACGAATCACATCGCTATCGTGATCATTCCCCATCGCCTAAACCAAGACGAGAAATGGACCTCTCTCCCCATCACGGAAGAAACAACCTCTCTATCTCCCTCTCCCCCGATCAAAGCGATGAGCACGAGCACCATGGTCCCCTATGTCGGGCTATCATGGACATCCCTATTCCCTCCGGTCTGGAAAACTCCCTAGGCTCAGACAATACGATGGTACCACCGACCCAGACGAGCATATAGAGAACATCGACGCCTTAATCAATTACTGAGGGGTTCAAGGAGCCATCAAGTGTTGTCTATTCCTTACGACCATGAGGAAAGAGGCCATGGCTTGGTACAAAAGCCTACCTGACGGGTCGGTCACCTCTTGGAAGCACCTAGGAAGATTGTTCTCCAGGAACTTCACTGCATCCCGACGACACCCTAACTCAAAAGTTATTTACTATGGAAAATGGTAAACAAGCGTTGGTCCTCCCTATATCCTAAAACTAAGGGTTACTCGCAAGATAGATCAATTGATCTTAAGACACGTGCTAAGATAACGTGAAAAGATAAACTGATATTATTGAAATAAAGGTGGTGATTCACGTACATCAAAAGCTTAACAACTCTTTTTTCCTTAAGCGCGGAATTGGGCAGAGTTTTGGCAAGCAGTTTGAGCATACAAGTGAACACCCCAAAAATTACAGCAAAATGACTTATTTATAGTGATTTACAAGATAACTGCTTAAGGAAATCTACATATGAAATTGAAACTAAAATGTAACTGCTTCATAGGATTTCGCCATCCACTTGGCGCCTAAAACCCACGATCTCTTAGTAACTGTCCACGATCTTCAGAGTTTGACTTTTTCCCGCTCGTGATTACAAAGGGTTAACTGCTCCTAGCTTTGATACATCTCAGAGAGGATGAAATTTCTCTAAGTCCCCTAGACTCCATCTTTGACAATATCTGAACTTCGATTGATTCCTTCACTTAGTCCATAATATGTTGAATCGACCAACATTCTTTCTTATCCATCCAATCGATGTGGTTCATCTTCGACAAATTTTTCTTGACCGTTTTTTCCTTCTGGCCGCAGATCTCGACTTTTTCCATGTTTATTTGATACTTTGGTCAAATCGACCAATTTCCCGGTTTATTCGTTTGGTCGACACATTTCTTTTTGACATCCTTGGTTTGGTTTCATAAATTCTTCTAAGGGACCTGTATTCGTTAAGGATCGACCCCTAACTTATAAGGACGTTTGCCTTTGATACATACCCTTAAACATGTTTAGAAATTTGAAGGTAACAAAATGCCCCTCAGAGATGCCATTTTCGAATTTCCTTATTCTGTCGACCAAATGAGATAATGGCATCTATGAAGCCTTGTACCTTCAGTCGACCAAGTCGTTTCCACTAACAAAAGTGGGATTACTATTTTGTCTTTTCCGTGACGTCAGGCACTAATGACCTCGTATCTCACTTTACGTTTCGGACATGGGTCCATTAAATGCATCATGATGGCGCTTTTGGTGGCAAAGATGGCCCACCACGCTACTATTAGGATTCTGCTACACGTGTCCCTTTCTTGCCACGATTCCGAACTTGAAAAAAAATAAAAAACTTATCATTATTTCCTTGGACTGTTGTTTACAGTTATTTCTAGTAAACAACCGCTAGTCTTCCAATTCTACTAATTACTATTGGTTACTTGCAGGATCGACTAGATTGATCCTAGGACACATGTGTCATAATAGATTTCTCCGTATAACTCATTGTTACCATAAACTTTAGATATGTTTTAAGTGGTTTTTCTAAGATTACCTATGTGAATATGCTGATCAAAATGTATAACATACGCTGACTAAATTGACAAAAGAAAGGTGTTTCGAATTAAACTTGGGTTCAAATGCAAAGATAAAGAGTTTCTGAAAATGTAAAGTGTTTAATAAAAAGATAGAGTAAAAGAAGAGTTTCTGGGAAATAAAGGTGTTTAAAAGCAAGTAAAGCAAGAATCTGAAGGAAATCGAAAAGCTTTAAAAGTAAAAGTGCAGTGAAAGTGAAATAAACATAAAAAGACTTGTATTTAAATTACAAAGGATCATGATGTTCAGCACGTACATTTTGTCTTCTTGACTCGTTTCCCTTCAGTTACGGTATTTTGAGTATTTAAGATTTTTTGTACACGAATTGAACACCCCAAATATAACATAAAAACACCTATTTATAGTGTTTCGACCCTAACGGTCTTACTCTAAAATCACGCCACGTTCAGAGCATGCAAACTTCCTTAATTTACTGACTTCCACGCGTCCTCTAAGAATGGCGCTTTTATTTTGAAATTTGAATCCTGTATCATTTGAAATTCGAATTCTGTATCAATGGAAATTCGAATTCTGTAGCAATTCTTTCAATTTCGAATTAACCTTCTGCCTGGACCATTTCCAATACTGGCACCTTCGTCCAAAGGAGCTTCTTTTATATTTTAAACGCTAAGATCTAAGAAACCGAATCCATCATTTGCTTGCTGGAAATCGAAAGCTTCCTTTAGAATAAAAGCTCTTTATTTCTTCATCAATATTATTAACTCCCTTTTCCAATTTGTTTTGAAACATTGTCTTGATTATACCAACTTGTTCAATCAAAATTTCCAGCTAACAAATTGCCCCTCAAGAACATGTATTTCGATAGATATAAAGAAATACTTGTTTTTGAATATCCTATGCAATTTCGACATATCAACACTCATGATCATTATACTGTACATGACGTCAGAGTAAGTATCCCACTTTCTGAAAAACGTCCAATCAACACACCTAAACATGCTATCGTAGCAGTTAAGACTAATAATTAGTGACAACACGTCACTTCCCTAGGAAGTTGAAAAATCCACCTTTTCTTTTCCAATAAGACAGTCACACGTGTCCCACTTTCTCCAAAGGTCAAAAACTTTCAAACCGTTGAAGGAAGCTATAAAAGCACTTCATCTTCTTCATCTTAAACCTTTTCCAAAAACGCTCTCAATCTTCAAGCAACCCAGATTTTTCATTACCAGAAAAAACCTTTGATCTCCAAAAATGTCTTCTCCATCAGCGCCAGCTCCTTCATCTAAAAAATCTGGAAAATCCAAACAAGTTTCTTCCGCTAATCTCCAGCCAACGAGCAAGATCATCAACCTTGATAATCAGGAGTTTATCTCAACTCCAAAACTCACTCCAGAACAGAAAGCCATTTATGCTTCCCAGGTAATCATCCCTACTACTGTTCTTGATAAAACCCTAGGGGTTATGGGTCCTTTGATTTCTACAGACCGTTTGGAAAAGACAAAGGGATTCTTTCCCGCTTATTCTAAAACAAAACCCATCATTAATAAATCTGCTCCCTTAAAACATAAAAAAGACGAATCTGTGGTTAAGTTATCAAAAACCCTAGAGGAAACTGAAACGTCAAAACCCAGTAGAGACGTTTTCAACATGGACTACGTCACTGGAAATTTTAAACCCTTTCGATCGTGTCCTTCATCAGACCAATTATATCAAGATTGGCTCTCAAAAATTGAAAATAAGAAATTCCAGGAATGGGAAAACCTAGGCATCCTCAACCTAATTCGAATGTCGAAATTAGGATTTAGTTATAGTCACCCTTTTTTACTAGCCTCTTTATATTTTTGGGATAGTACATATAACACCTTTCACCTTCCTTGTGGGATGCTGACACCCATTTTTTTCGATATCGCGGCCATTACGGGACTTTCTCCTATTAGAGAAACTTTCGACCCAAATGAGGATGCAGACAACTTAATTAACTTTGACGTTAAGAATGCCAGCTTCTCCAAGTACATTACTTTCTACCATTCTTCCGAAGAAGAAGTTTCAGAGATTGAACATATAGCCTTTCTAGCACTATGGCTGTCGAAGTACGTCTTTTGCAGCAAATCTTTACAAGTTGCAAGTAGATTCATCACTCTAGCAAACCAACTTCATCATGGTCGAAGAGTATGCATTAGCGAATTACTATTGACAAACCTATATGAAAGTATATGTGCTGCAGTTTTGAAATTGAAAATCTATAAAGCTGGCACCAAACTACTCCTTGCTGGACCTTTCTGGTTATTGCAGCTTTGGCTGAATGTTACCTTTGAACCATCTCTTTCTACCTTTGGGGTAATTAATGAAGAACACCCTGATATTGTAAACCGCAATATTGAGGGAACCAGATTGCTGAAATTAACCCCTAACGACGAAAGAGAGAATTTCAAGACCTGCTTTGTCAACTACATGATAATTTTCTCAAAAAGACACAGATTCGATTCTTCAATGGCTCCCTTTGCCTCTCGAAACTGTGGACCATCTTGGTTCACTATGCCCCTCGAGCAAGCTATCTCAGACAAAATAATCAGGGACATTTGGTGCGCTTTTCTAAATCCCAGGCTGATCACTTCTAGAATCACACCTGTAAAAAGTCAAGCGTGTATACTTGCCTACCAGCCCAATTTCGTGGCCCGTCAGTTTGGATTATGCCAAATTTTACCTGAACCTCTCTTCGACAAGAAAAGAGAGATATGTTTGGCAGGGGTGCCTTATCCTTTCAAAGAAATCGAAGCTCGAAAGAAACAACATGCTGGCTTCGCTGACTTTTCACTAGTCTTTTTTACTCCTTCATTCTATAAAACAAAAGATTTCTATACGTGGTGGACAAACTATTATTCGAACAATATGTTCAGCACCATCCAGATTCAACAACAACTGACAACAACTTTTTCTCTTGTGCAGGAGAACGTCAAAAAAGGTAGACTAACTCATGTCAAGGAAATTCGAGCCTTTCAAAAATACTTTGAAATTGTCTATAATCCTATGGATATACATCGAACTATCTGCGACGCAGCAAAAACTTTGAAAGAAAAATTTGAAAAACAACTTTCAAAGATTCGATGTCCTCCTTATGTAAAACCTGAAGATAGGTATTGGTGGGCTTTTAAACATCAGCCACCTAAATTTCCAAATCAACCTACTTCAGAGCTGGCTTTGGCCTTTTTCCCCCATACCCTGGGTGGTTGTATTATAGGGACATTTTTTGCAGCTGCGAAAATGATGCCAAAAAACCTGCTCAAAGGGTAACGTGGGCCAAACATGTGAAGCAACTCGATTTTCAAAAATCTTTTAATTCTCGAAAACTAGTGAAATCGCCACCTAATTTTATTTGTTCTAAAAAGAACGGGAAAATATAGATAAAACCCCAAACAAGCGGATAAGGCGGTCTACGTGACCAAAAAGTGGGATCGGGAGTCGGTTATGTAAGGGGAAGGTATTCACACCCCTTACATCCATCGTACTCGATGGGACCCATTTAATTCTACGCGTTTGTGTGTGTGTGTTTATTGCTAAGTTATGAATACCAAAGGAAAAAGAAATTGTTTATTATTATTTTGAGTTTGGCACGGTTTCAGAACCGTGTGCCTACATATTCCCTTGTGCAATGGGAAAGTCAAAACTCTGTAGTTCCTCTTAAAAAGGTTTTAAATTTGTTGTGTTGATTTTATAAGAAAAATCGTGCATTAGACGTTTCGAATGCTTTGAACTAGGACTTGTTTTGTTTGTTTGAAAAGCTTAAGTCCTCGCTCGTATTTGAAACGACTATTGCACACTCTTTGTCGGAAAAGAGTTTTTATGATCGCATATGAGCGATAAAAGAATTTGAGTGAGTTGAATTGTTTTTTATGTGGATGAAAAAGTACCGAACAATGAGGCTAACGTCTCACGATTCAAATACTAGAAACCCGAGGAACTAATGCTCGCACGAGTCGTCTATCACCCAAAAAGTTTTCTTGAAAAAAAGTGAAGTGAAACGAGTTTCACGTTATTTAGAAGTCTTTAAGCAACTGGTCTAGCGTCCAATGACTTACAGACTGAAAGTTTATTTGGTGACAAGTTTTTTAGCAATTGGTCTAGCGTCCAACGACTAAAAAAAAAACTTGTACTTTATTATGAAAATGGTTTTGAAAATG